>CM066329.1:148262344-148884844 GCA_033807585.1 Hydrophis major | reverse complement strand
GCAGTCCTTTTTGAAAATAACAAACAAACAAATAAATAAATGAAGGAACCAATTCATTTTGTGTCTGATTTGATACATTGATTATCATGATGTTGTAGTAATAATATCTAATTTCTGGGCACATGAAGGATTGCTACCAGCACATTTCGAAGGGCAGAAAAAAATGCTAATAAAGTGAGTGTTTTTTATTCTGAAGGGATAATAGACTTCTTTGAAAGTTGATGCATAGACAGTGGTGCTGCATTGAATGTCACATTTGTGCAAGGTAGCAGGACAAGTAGACATGCCTTCTGATTCAGTTAATATGACCTCTTTTGGATGCCCAATCTGGAATCTCCATCTGGTAGCATTATAAAAGGAATGATGCCTGTGTTCTCCACAGATGTATAGGGAGCACTTATTTATACCTCTCGGTGTACATGCATGTGGTGGGAGTTTCTGAATTCTGATCTTTTCTGTAATGTTTGTTCCTATAATAGAGTCAACAAACAGGCATTGACCTTGCCTCTTGCTTTAAATGCTCTGCTACGCTGCCAGCATGGGAATGAGCAAGTCACATGGAAAGGACTTTGGCTCACACGGACTGTTCATGTGCAAAAAAGGAGGGGGAGCAAGCGAATACAATAATCTCTGCAGGAATCTCTTGCATGCAGTGCCTTCCCCTTCCCCCAGCTAGATAATTTGCTTAAAAGCAAAATTGTATTACAGTTTTAAGCCTTTTCCAAATCATCAGAACCAATCAGAGCTATTGTAACCTCATAGCATGCCCGTCAGGAATCTCCAGTCCTCAGTAGTGACATTCACCCCACAAAAATGGGCATAGGACGATCAAGAACATGTAAGATTCATTCAGAGAAAGAACTAGACTTGGATGGGTCACATCTACAGTGTAATGCATGGAAGTTCATTCAAGGGATTTTGAATTTGATCAAGGATTTAATGATACAGGTATTTAATAAACCTTCAAGCATTCTCTGGGTGGTCTGTTTTGTTTTCTTGTTCATTTTTAAAATAGCAGTGTCCCAGTGTTCCATTTTAGGGATTTTATAATGGGTGTGCTTTGGCTAAATTTCTTTGAATCGCAATGTATATTTTTTCCACTGGAGAAAACAAAGAGCTTCCAAGAAAAGAATAAACGTTAATGAGTGGTATATAGGATATTAATAAAAGATATATTGAACTATATATATAATGAAGATATAATGAAAATATATATATAAAAATATATATAATGAAATATATATATTTCATATATATTTCAAAATATATATAAAATATATATAATGAAGACATAATGAAAAATGTTGTAGCATTGGGAATGAATGACCAAGAACCTAGTAAATGGATTGCAGATTGATTAGTAAAGGAACATCTCTTTTGTCACAACATTAATTATTAATTAAACTTATTTTAGTGTGTATGTATACACCCACACCAACACACACAAATCAGTTAGGTTAATAATTAACATTTGGATGAAAGAGATGTCTCTTTATATAATAACAGAACATAATCCCTAACATAATAACAGAATCCTGCAAGTCTGATAGTACTATTCCTTCTCTCCTTATATCTCAGTGAATCAAGGAGTTGTTTCCCTTATCCACTTCTGGATATTATCTTGTTTTCCAGCATTTAAAGAACATTTCAGTCCTCTGCTTAGGTATTGATGTTGTTGTTTTTTTGCATATTTCTGTCAAAGTCAAATTCTCATCTTATTCTCCACAAATAATACTTGCCAGAATAGAAAACTCCAGATATTGATCTATATCTTGAATTAGTTAACTATAATAAGAATCATAGTCCAACAATATTTGTTAACCCAATCCAGGAAAACATTGATATATAATAGGAAAAGGCAGTACTCTTACGTTGAAGGGGAGGCTCGGGAATATGAGATCATGCCATGGGCACAGTCACAAAATGCCTGCCAGATGGGTTTCACATATCCCATTTTTAGAATGTAAACTGCCAAGTCCTCCAAGGCCTTTATCCTTCAGCTAACCTAAGACATTTTGATTTTCTTGAGTAAGTGGACATGTTTCCAAACAAAACACCCAACTATTCAACATTTCTATATTTTGCTGGTGAGGCCTTAAGGGGGCCCTTCTTGGAAATAATATTATCCTAAAATTCCACGGTAATTGATTGAAGCTATCAGAATATTATATATATATAGCCCAGCTTTCTTTAAAGAGAGAGATAGAGATGTTACATTATGTCATATCCCCATGAGTCCAATTCTATTTTTACACAGTATATATCCTGATGGCATTCACAGTTTCACTGACCACCAGGAGACATCATGTTACCAGTTTCATCCTTATTGGGAATCATCAGACATGAGTAGTCAGATATTATCAGAGGTGGTAATCAGCAGGTTCTGACCAGTTCTGGAGAACCAGTAGTGAAAATTTTGAGTAGTTTGGAGAACCGGCAAATCCCACCTCTGACTGGAGATTTTACAGTATCCTTCCCTTGCCATGCCCACCAAGCCACAGAACCAGTAGTAAAAATTTTTTGAAGCCCACCACTGGATGTTATTCTATGAGGTTCAAAACCCCTATCAGGAATTGCACTCAGGGACTTTTGTACTTGGATGTACCGCATTAGCTTTAGTTCCTGTTAGGTTTCTGACAATTCCCAGTAAGGATGAAACTGGGAGCATGGTGCCTACCAGTGATCAATATAATTGTTAGAAGAGTTCACAGGAAGGAGGATTGGGATCTGAGAGTCTGGTAAGCATGAGAAAAATCCACAAACACATTAATGCTCACAGATCTGTCAACTGAACTGGATGCAGACTTACCGTTTGCTCTTCATTACTGCAGGAATGCCTTTTTCCTTTGACCATGATATTCTCATATTAACTGAGTAAGCGCCATCAGTTGAGTGTTGACTTTTTAGCAACTACATAGCAGGTCTTCTCCAGGATGAGTTGTTCTCCAGCTGGCCCTTCAGATCTTCCAGAGGTGCATTCATTGTAATCAATCTCTTTTCTTTTTCTTTTTTTCCATCTTTTCCATTATTATGAACTTAAGGGAGCTGAGTCTTTTCATAAAGAGTTCATAGTATGATAATTTGAGCCTGGTACTTTGTGCCTCAAGTGCTTTGTTCTATCTATTTGTTTATTTTGTTTACTATCCATAGAATTTTCAGGAGTCTTTTCCACCAACATTGGAGTATCAAAAAAGCACCAATGTTCTTTCTATCCTGATTTTTTGAAGCACAGCTTTTCCTTTCATAGAGTGCCACAAAGAAAACCATAAAACTGCAAAATTCTGATTGTAGCAGGTACAGAAACATAATAGCACATGAATATCTTTGCCAAGATTTTCAAAGCTATTCTATAAACTTTTACTTTGTGGTATATTTCATTGCCTTTACTGTTAATAATTGCTTGTAAAAGGCAGAAGCCATCAATCACCTCAATAATTTTGGCAGATTTGAGACTGCTGGCTGCATCTATTGTTATTTTAATCTTCTTTATATATTATCTAAGTTCCATTTTTTTCACTGTGCCCTTTGACTTTCATTACTGGACTTTGTAAATCATTTGCATTTTCTGCTATCAGAATAATATTTTCAGTCTAGCACAGATTATTGATGTTTCTTCCTTCAGTTTTAAAATCACATTCATCTTCTTCCAATCCAATCTCCCTCAATATTTATTCAGCATTTATTGCTTATATATTTATAAATAAAATGAAAACATAAGGCTTGATTATTCCCTAAACTGCTCACATTCAGAAATGAAGTCATGTATCCCTAAAGTAGAACACTAAAGTTATGTGTCTAAAATATAACATTAAAAAATAGGTACAATATTAAACTCAAAGAGGTAACAGATTAATAAGTGTGCAACTATGAAAGGAAGTATGCAGCGGAGTACCCCAAGGCTCTGTTCTAGGCCAAGTACACTTCAATATCCATCAATGATTTAGATCATTGGAAGGGAATAGAAGGGGAAATTATCAAATTTGCAGACAACACCAAACTGGCAGGAATAGCAATACTTAAACTTGATAAATCTGGACATTGGGCCCCATCTAACAAAATGAAATGGTGAAAAAGGTATGGTTGTACGTTTAGCCAAGAATTTCAGGATTGAATATGTCTAGTTTAATGAAAAGAAGGACTAGGGGTGGCATGATAGCAGTGTTCCAATATCTAAGGGGTTGCCACCAAGAAGAGGGGGTCATCCTACTCTCTAAAGCATCTGGATGCAGGACAAGAATCAATGGATGGAAACTAATCAAGGAGAGAAGCAACTTAAAACTAAGGAGAAATTTCCTGAGAGTTAGAACAATTAATCAGTGGAACGACTTGCCTCCAGAAGTTGTGAATGCTCCAATGCTGGAAGTTTTAAAGAAGAGATTGGACAATGATTTGTCTGAAATGGTATCGGGTTTCCTGCCTGAGCAAGGGGTTGGACTGGAAGACCTCCAAGGAACCTTTCAAGTCTGTTATTCTGTTAATAACTATCCAGAGGACAAGATGCCTCTGTGTTTCTTCTTTAGAAAAGAAGTGCTTTCTTGGGAAATCAACAATACTGTCTTATGCCCATAATCATTCAACAGTGCTAATTTCTTACACCCTCAGCCACATACAGTATCTTTGATGTTCTATTTCTTAGGTTTAAAGGAAAACCAAGAGCATCACATTCAGGTTAAATAGTTGTGATCCTGTTTTGTAAACCAATGTTCTCTAAACTGGAGCCTTGCTTCTGTGTGTTGCAATCACAGCATACTTATCAAAGGATGTCCAGTTGGAGAAGGCCAATATAAAGCCAAAGGGTGGGAGGGAGCCATTCAAAATGTGGGATGGGGGCATGGGAGAATACATTAAATCTACTTATTATCACTGTCAATGCTTCCAGTGACTGGAACTAGCCCCACTATGAAAAAGAAGTAACACAATTAAGAGAAGATTCAATCTCCATCACAAGTGATCCCCATCTTGCAAATTATCTGGGGCTATTTGGGCCCTACTTGTGGAAACAGGCAGGGCTTTTTAAAAATCCAATGTAAACTGAGTGAAATTTGTTAAATTATTCAAACAAACCTTTTCAGAATTTGGCTGACAGTAGGGAGAAAAATGGCTGTATAACATTATAAGGGAAAAGATGATCCATCTTGGTGCTACATCAGTTTGATTTCTCAACATACACTGCAGACAGAAGAATTGAAGCAATATGATTTGAAAAGGTGCTTTTTAAAAAAAAAAAAAAAATCACCACAACATTTTACATTATCCAAAGAACTATATTAACTACCAGTTGTGCAAATAGTCACTTGTTTGGTCAGTTAGCAAATAGAAACCAATCTTATACAGCCACATAGAATTTTTCTGAAAGATGATTATGATTTCTTCTTTAGACAAAAATTAATCATACAGTATATACATATGAGGAAAAGCAAGCTGCTACAAACTGGAGGTAATCCTAATTTGTTATACTTTTGTGGATCCATGATGGGCTTATGACCTATAAATACATATTTATTGAACTACTCATTCAGAATGGACCATTGTTATACTTTGTCACATTTGCAGAGAACTTAGAAGACTGAGAAGGTGGGCAAGCATTTATTTTACTGCAGTTAAAATAGGTACATTTCGCTACAGTACAAAACAATAATAATAAATGAAGTGAAGCTGAACAGACCATAGCAATCTTAGATATTACTACTATGACTACTACTACTACTACTACTACTACTGCAACAAAAACAACAACAAGAAAAGCCTGGAACTAGGATTGTGAAGTAGTTTGCTCCTGTCTTGTGGTGTTCCATAATTGAAAGATGGAGCTTTTTGTGGAATGGGATTAATTCATGCCTTGTATGATGTTATTGATGAAAAGGACATTATAGGGCTATTTTAATAAAGGGTAATCTGGCTTGAAAAGAAGTTAGCTCTGGGAGACGGTTAACAACACAGAAAAGGAAAAAAGGGAAGTGACAATATTTGCATAACCCCCCTACCCCAATACTGATAAAAGAGGAAAATTGATTAACTGAAAAATATAAAGGTAGTGAGGTAAAGATAAAAATATAAAGGTAGTAAGTGGTCATCCAGAGGAGTATTCCTCAATTTGGTGCCCACAAATTACATTGGATTATAGTGCTGGGTGCTAAGAATTATCTAGACTTTTGGAATGTTTTATATCGGTCCATGGGCGGGGGGGGGGGAATTGATACATTTGCATCCAAAGCATGGATTTAAGAACTGTCATATTGAAGTCAATGATATTATCCTAGAAAATGAAAGAAGTAATAATTCTTCATAGATTCAATAATTCTTCTTTAAAGCTCTTTTCCAGGATTACTACAGTATACTGTGCTGCCCATAGCTCTATAATCTCGAACACCTGCTTACTAGAAATGATTTAAATGTCAAAGAGGGTTGTATATAGTTTATGGAAAGTACACTGAGGAAAATATGACTAAAAATCACTCCAATGACAAACACTTTCTCCACAGAGGACTGAAAATAGGAAAGCTCCATTCAAGAAAAGGAAACCAATTCTTTAGCATTAACAACTGCATTTTAATCTGATTCCAAAGCCTGAAATCTTTTTTTTTTTTGTATTATCAGATATGCAAGCACACCTTCTTTTCAAGGCTGTGTTTGAACAGTGGAAAACAGTAGGTGACTACCTATACAGTTGCCAGTTGGTCATAAAAAAGTACACTAAAGAGAAGGCAAATTTTCATATGCAATAAACAGCTGATGAACTAAATATATCACTTGCTTACTGCTACAGATCACCATCATTAAATGGATGGTGGCTAGCCCTAAATACAGGACCTGGATGTTTTTAAAAAAAATTAACAAACCTTCTTCCCAAAAGTAGGGCATGTGCCAGAGGAGTGATATGCAATTTAAACATTCAAGGCATGAAAAAAAAAAACCCTCAAACACCTGGTTTAGGCATAGTGAAAACTTCAACTTCTGATCAAAAAGATCAATTTCTCTTCCTTAATTGCAATTTACACTAATATTCTACAAAAACACTTATTTCTTACATGAAGGGAGCCATTCTAGAATATTAAGGATGTGAGTTGCCAATAGGAGTCCTAGAAAACAAAAACTTATGGTAAAGATATGGCAAACTACAAGAAAAAATTGGGTCTGAAGGTCTCACTATATCTAGCAAATTTGTCTCATATCTACATAATACTACATAACACTTGTTATGGACTAAGCCAACACATCAGTAACAACCCTAAATAGCTTTACTTTGCAGCAGGCTCACAATCCTGCACTTCTCATTGGCCTGCAAAGAGTGAGTCGTGATTGGTCGTTTCTGGCCAGTCTGATTGGCTGTTAACGGGTCTTTCTGATTGGACGCTTGTGAGAGCGGTAAAACTCAAATCATTGGTTGTTTTGACAGCAGCCAGCTCTATAAAAGAGCTGCTGCTGCCCAAGTATTTGCTCTGTTCTTATTTCACAATAAAGAGTTGAAGTCACCGTTCGATGTCTCGTCTCCATTCCTTGCGCCCATGCTCAGAACATAACACTGGCGACGAAGGTGGGATGCGGAGACGATAGAGCTGACTAAGTACTCATCAAACAAGACAGAGCACGTGGCTGAAGAGTGCACGCAACAAACGGCAAAATGACCAGCGGTGCCATACCACCCGCTCCATTTGACCCAGCAAACGAAGACTGGGACTCGTATATAGATCGTTTCCAGATGTTCATAGAGACCAACAATTTAAAAGATGCTATGCCTGGCAAGAAACAAGTGGTGTTCCTGACTCACTGCGGCCCCGCTGTTTTCAAAATGGCTAAAGCACTTGCCAAACTGGCGGAAGTGAAGACCATGGATTGGGATAATCTCGCGCCGATCCTCCGGGCCCATTACACACCTGCAGTACCTACACTGATACAAAGACACGAGTTTTACCAGAGGGACCAATGGAAGAACGAGAGCGTTGGGGACTTCGTAGCCGACCTCCGGAACCTAGGAGGCCTTTGTGGTTTTGCAAACCTCGAGGAAGCCATGAGAGTTCTGGGATTAGATGACCCCATGGTACAGAGTAAACTCATGGCGAAAGGAGACATCAGCCTTGCAGATGTCATCACCGATGCTACTGCCGCAGAAGCAACCAGGAAGTCAGCCGCTCAAATGCGCCGAGCGAATGCACCGCATCGCCAACTCGCTAACGATAGCCCGCTCGCCGCTGAGAAGCACGCTATTACCGCCCACCATGAAGACCTCGAGTCATCCTCAGACAGTGAGGAAGAGGAGGTCAACCGGCTCCGCTCGGAACGAGAGCAAAGGAATCAGAGACTCCCACGCCAATGTGCTGGTTGCAGGGCAAGCCACCTGCGATCGGACTGCAAATTCCTCGACGCACTCTGCCATTCCTGCAGGAAAAGAGGCCACATCGCGAAGGTCTGCAGAAGCAAGCGAGAGTCCAGTCCCAGGCGAAGGGAGAACAACCTCCGTCGGGAGACAGGCAAACCACCTGGGAATCGGGACCACCTGAACCACCAATGGAACTACCACTACTACTACAGAAATTGAGCACCTGCCTCTTCAACGAGACGAGAAGAGGTGCACCAAACCATTATTATCAGCCACGCTTCATCGTTCGATGCAAGAAAGATCCGCATAAGGGTTACTATTGAGAATTGACCGTGCGTGATGAAAGTCAATTCGGGGTCATCCCTATCGATGGTATCCTGGAAAAACCTCAAACAGCTGATCCCTGCCATTTGCCCCCAGGACCTCAGCACTCAATGAATCATCCTAAAAGACTACCAGGGAAACAGAATTCCAGTTCTCGGTTCCAGCCATGTCCAAGTATCCTTTAAGGACCACACTGCGACGTTTCCCCTGACTGTCGTTGATCGTGACCGGCCCAGTTTGTTAGGGTTACAGTGGTTCGCTCCACTCGGGATTGAACTAGCTGGCATACACCAAACCAGAAGCGACAACTGGGAAGAGGCCCTCATTCAGGAATTCCAGGACGTGTTCACATGAACATTAGGCAAGTACAAGGGGACCCCTATATCGTTTAATCTCAGCCCCGATGTAGCTCCCATTCAGCTTAAGCCTCGTAGGGTGCCTTTTGCCCGAAAGCTAAAGATCGATGAGCAGCTAGATGAACTGACAGCCCAGCACATGTTGGAACCGATTGACCCTGCCCGCTGGGAAACTCCAATAGTAACGCCCATGAAGCCAGATGGCTTGTTAGGAATTTGTGGGAATTACCAGGCCACCCTAAATCATGCTCTTCAACAGAGCGCTTACCCAGTACCGTGGTCCAACACCTTCCCTGGGTGGCGGAAAAATATTTGTGAAATTGGACTGAAAAATATTTGCGAAATCAGGCGTACCAGCAACTACCTGTAGACGTGACAACTGCAGAAGCCCAGACAATAGTTACACATAGAGGCGCCTTCAAGTACAATAGACTCCAATTCGGAGTAAGCGTGGCACCTGGCATTTTCCAAAGTTTGATGGAGAGACTGTTACAAGGGATAAAAGGCGTTGTGCCTTATTTTGACGACGTCTTAATAGCTGCCCCCACTAAAGAGTTATTAGTACAACAACTCAGAAAGGTTCTTCAGAAATTTAAAGATGCTGGCCTGAAAGTAAAAAGGGACAAGTATCAACTTTGTAAGGAGAGAGTGGAGTTCCTGGGATACCTTCTCGACAGACAGGGAATCCACCCCACCGAAAAAAAACTAACCGCAATCAAAAACGCCCCGAGACCTAGGAATAAGACAGACCTCCAAGCCTTCCTGGGACTCATTAACTTTTATAACATCTTCTTGCCCCAGAAGGCGACCGTAGCCGAGCCCCTACATAGACTTCTCAACAAAAGGCTTCCTGGGTCTGGGGACAGTGTGAAGAACGGGCATTCCAACAAGTAAAAGATCTCTTAACCTCCGATGCTGTATTGATACAATACAATGAGACTCTACCCTTAACGGTTGCCTGTGATGCCTTACCATTCAGAGTGGGAGCCATTTGAAGCCATGTCCTACCAAATGGGAATGAGGCACCTATTGCGTACTTTTCGAGAACCTTGTCTAAGACTGAAAGGAACTATAGTCAACTTGATAAAGAGGCTCTCGCTATTGTATCCGCAATTAAACGTTTCCATGAATATGTGTATGGGAGACCCTTTGCCATAATTACAGACTACAAGCCGCTACTTGGTATTTTGGCAGGAAACAAACCAACTCCCCATATCTTATCACCAAGAATGACACGTTGGTCAGAATTTTTAGCCGCCTACGATTACCGATTGCAACACCGCCTGGGGAAAGCCATTCCCCACGCTGACACTTTGAGCCGCTCTCCACTACCAGACGTCATAGAGGACCCAGCTCCAACCTTAGCCATATTGCAAATTGAAACCCTTAAATCGCCGCCGCTGACCGCTCGAGACATCGACTCAGAAACAAAAAAGGACCCTGTTTTGGCACGAGTCCTCAGCTGGGTGGAACAGGGTTGGCCGATCAGCGCACCCAATGACACTTTCATTCCATTCAGAAATCGACAGACAGAACTATTCTCCCAAAAGGGCTGCATCTTGTGGGGAGACAGAGTTGTAATCCCAGAGAAATTGCAACATAAGGTATTAAAAATGTTGCATGATGGACATCCAGGCATCGTGCGGATGAAGGCATTGGCCAGGAGTTACGCATGGTGGTCTGGGTTAGACAAACAGATAGAGACCTGGATAGCAAAGTGCAGCAAATGCCAGGAGACTCGCTCTACTCCTCCAAAAACTCCCCCAACTCAATGGGAAACGCCTCGAGGTCCTTGGTCCCGTATCCACATTGATTTTGTGGGACCCACAAGAGGACACACTTTCCTCCTAACAGTGGATGCCTATTCTAACTGGCTTGAGGTCCACAAGATGAAAAGCATCACCACAAAGGTGATCACAAAAAAACTGAATAAGCTATTCGCTACCCACGGATTGCCGGATGTCCTAGTATCCGATAATGGCCCCCAATTCACTGCCCTGGCATTCGAACAGTACCTGGCAGACCGGGGCATCCGCCATGCCTTAACATCTCCAGCTCACCCTGTGGCCAATGCTTGGGCTGAGCAAATGGTTCAATTTGTAAAAAAGACTTTACACAAAATGGACCACGGTGACATTGACGACAAAATAACCAACACATAACCCCAAGCAGCACCACAAACAGAACCGTAGCTGAACTCCTGATGGGCCGGAAATTTTGCTCACATCTCGATCACCTCCACCCTAATTACATGCCTGAACAACCCCCAGGATCCAGCAGCAAGTGTCGGGCATTCCAGGAAGGTGACCCTGTGTTTGCGAAAAACTTCTCGGGTGACCCATTGTGGGTCCCCACTACCATAATGCAACTTACGGGACCCTGATCCTATTGCCTACAAATTGCAGATGGTAAGATGTGGAAGCGCCACATAGACCAACTCCGTTCCAGACTAGCACCTAGTCCTATCTCAGCCCCAGAACCTCTAACTGGGGGGGGGGGAGGAACATCGAGGAGGCCGAAAAAGAAATAACAGATGACTTAACAATCGAAACCCAGCAGTCTACACAACCAACCAGGGGATACTCACCGCCAGAAGGAGAACCGAGCCGGGGAGTGGCCTCACCGCGTGACAGCACTGCGATGGGAACAGTTCCAGGGAACCTGGAAGACAGCGCTGGTGAAGCAGAGAGAACAGCCCAGAGCCATTCGACGGAACAGCGGGACCGTTTTCGCCATCCAGCTCAGCTAGCAGCCCACCGGAACCATTGGCCCGCAAATAGCGAGTCGTGATTGGTTGTTTCTGGCCAGTCTGATTGGCTGTTAATGGGCCTTTCTGATTGGATGCTTGTGAGAGCGGTAAAACTCAAATCATTGGTTGTTTTGACAGCAGCCAGCTCTATAAAAGAGCTGCTGCCGCCCAAGTATTTGCTCTGTTCTTATTTCACAATAAAGAGTTGAAGTCACTATTCGATGTCTCGTCTCCGTTCCTTGCGCCCATGCTCAGGACATAACAATATTCATTTGTGCACTGCCCACAACTGCTTTGGTGACATGGGAAGCTAAATAAATTTGATTAATTAATACACTTTTGTACTATCACGTTCCCAGCATTGAGGATGCTACATACTACTATATATCCCTCTAAAAATAATGGAAGCATTTAAAAAAAAAAATCCACAACCGTAAGGAGATGTACCACAGCATAGTGAGGACATCAAAATGCAACATGAATTACAATCAAATTTCACTGTTGTCCCTGATTCTGAATCTGAAGAAACTGCTCTTGTTGAACTGGTGGAATATCAGCTTCAGGAGACACCAAGCCAGGAATCACATGAGACTGATCAAACACAGGTACTACCTGGACAGCTGGAGCAATCAGATGAGACTAACATAAAGCCTCCCAGCCCCTGCACCCAGCAAACAGAGAGAAGACCAGAGATGTTCCATGAAGCTACTTGCCAGGCAAGGGAGTAAATTTCTTGAATAATGATAGCAGACTATAGCTTGCTATTATGAAACAATTCTAACCCATCTTGTCTTTGTTGGAAGCAACATCTTATCTCCAGCTCTTGAGTGATGTTCCTGGGAGTCCTGTTTGTATAAAAAACATTAAACTTCTGAACAGGGTATCAATCCTGACCTGGCTTTCAAAACTCTGGATTGGACCTCGACTATTCTTCTGTGTGCTTCTATTAAAAGCAAATTCTCCAGGCAAGCTTCAGTTTCATTTACATTCTTCGTTTGCTGTTATTTCTTCAGCCTTGAAGAAAAATTACTGATCTCCATAGCAACCTTGTTTGAATATGTGTGATTGAAACCTGAAGCAGGAGAATTGTAGAGTTTCAAAACTTCTTTTAAAAATGCTTAATTGATTGCAATTTATTTGGCAACATTTTCAGAAGTGGCTTGCCCTTTCCTGCTTCCAGGGCTGAGCGGGACTGGCCCACGTTCACCCAGCTAGCTTTGTGCCTTAGGTGGTACAAAAATTCAGTACCTGGGGCATTGACTACTACACCAAACCATATGTCTTTGCAAAGTTAAGCATTCATTAAATACAAACGTTGATAGAATATATTCAGTATACATGAATTTCCTCTATCCCTATTCAATGTGTGTGCTATAAGTACAAAGAAAAACAAATGAAAATCATTCTGGTTGAGATATTATTAACATGGGGTCCACTGTGCTTGGGGACTTTATTTTCTGATTTTGTGAGTTCTTCTGTGATCAGTGAAATTTCTGAAATAGATATTGACTCCATTTAGAATCATAGAAAAATCATAGATATTAAAAGTCCTACAGCAGGATTTACATGGACCCCTAATGGGCTCACTGTAATAATGTGACTCTCTTTTAATACCAGTTCTCCAGCCAAATCACAAAATTGAAATTTTGATCTATAAAATGAAGAGAACACTCAAAATTACCGTATATACTCGAGTATAAGTCGACCTGAATATAAGCCGAGGCACCCAATTTTACCACAAAAAACTGGGAAAACTTATTGACTCGAGTATAAGTCGAGGGTGGGAAATGCAGCAGCTACTGGTAAATTTCAAAAATAAAAATAGATACCAATAAAATTACATTAATTGAGGCATCAGTAGGTTAAATGTTTTTGAATATTTATTTCAAAGAAAAACAGTAAACTAGCTCTGTAAGTGGAAAAGAGAGCCAACAAAACCAATATGGTATCAACAATAACTTTAAAAGTACAAAAACCTTAGCTCAATCAGCAACCAAGCTAAAACACAAGAGTTAAAATCCTTCAAAATTGGATTCCTCCTCATCATCTGTATGTCCAAACAGAGTCACTCTCTCCCTTGCAAGAAAAAAGCATGTGTATGTGCTGCATGTACATCCTGTTTTTGAGAGCCACCATCTCTTTCACAGCTCTCCCTCATGCCTCCATGGCATGTGCACACATGCCATGGCTCAGTAGTAAGTCAACATACAGGTGTCACACTAGGTTCCCTCCTCAAAAGGAACATCCAACCTTTCTTGAGAAGTACAAACTTCATCTGTTCAGGATTGTGGTGACAAAGGTGAAGGAGGATGGGGCTGAGAGAAGGGAAGGGAAGAAAAGATCATTGACAGGGAGAAAGACAGGGAGAAACACCTGGAAGTGTGAGCCCTCGAGTTTCCTTAGGGAAGATCAGACAACAAGGGGAGAGGAGAGGAGGAGGAGGAGGAGGAGGAGGAGGAGGAGGAGGAGGAGGAGGAGGAGGAGGAGGAAGAAAGTTAAAAAAAAAGAGTGGGAAGCCAACTCACGCGTGCCATCAAAGCGATCGTCCAGTTGGAAGGGGGATAAAACCCCAGAAGTTCTATCCCATTGTAGAAAACAATAGTTGTGAAATCACAACAGCTTTGACATTCAGCAGCTTTTGCTTTCCTTGATACTTATTTATTTGTTTGATTTATATAGCCACCCATCTCAAAAGAAAGTGACTCTGGGTGGCACATTAACTGACTTATTCAAGTGAGATGGGTAAAAATGGCCGACATCTGATTCACATATGCCAATCCTATCCTTGAATAAATAGCTTCTGTTTAGTCTAAATTGTTTTGCAGGGTTGTAATAAGAACACAACAGTGAGTTCCTTGAGAGAAGGTACAGATGGAGTCAATCAATCTAAAAAATATTGTATGGTTTGGTTAATAAGCCTGGTAACTGCTTAGGAAGCAGTCCTTCACATTTAGGGACTGATTAATACAGAACTGAGTGCAGGGTGTGTGTCTGATTGATCTGCTTCAAAAATTAGCATATGAACTCCTTTGTAGGAAAGGAGCTGAAGAGGAATGGCTTGCAGTTGGCTGCTTGCCCTAGATTTTCTGCTGGTCTTTTCTCTTTTCCAAAAGCATGTTACATAGCCTTGATCCTGTCAGCACAAAGCAAGCATCTTTCTGCTCTTCAAAGGGTAGCTTATTTATTTATTATTTTGCTCAGAACTATCCAACCTTGTTGCTCTGATTTTGTAACAGGCCAAACTCCAATCCCTAGCAGGATAAACAAGATTGTGGAGCTAATGATTTGTGAACTTGGCCTGGATGCCATTTTGCAGCAGAAATTCCAGCCGTAGAGACTTTGCAACTTGCTAATAAAGCATTTTTGGCGGAAGCTGTGCAAACAGGATTTTACAGGGCCTGACTCTGAGTTCCTAGAACTGGCACAACTTGCAACGACAATGCCTCTTTTCAGAATAGCTTAAACCTCCAATAATAAGCCAGTTGTAGCTTTGCCAGTTTGCTTCTCCCCAGTCAGAACTGCTTTCCCCACTAGTCTAATTAATCTACAAGCATGAGTTCTTTTCACAATAGTAAAAACTCAAACATGCTTTAGAAGTGATTTTGGATTATGTAACTTCAGTTATGCAGTAATCAGACAGCAGAAGATCATTTTAAAATTCCATGCAGAAACTTTTTTTTAAAAAAAGTTAAAATTGGAAAGAAGAATCATTTCAGGGCAAAAAACAAAGTGAGCAGGAGATGGGCTGTGACACTGTGCTCCTAGGTTTGAAGAGGAACCTGGTAAACTTGTTGGAGTGCAAAGAGTACTTCTTTGCAAAGAAGTACTCTTCTGATTTTCTCTTTGGTTTCATCTTATTTTTCACATCGCAAACAAATAATCATTAAGGATAATGTTCATTCCAAAATTTTCCCAGCATGAATGGGTGAGCCGGTACCAACCCAATACCTTATTCTTCTAGAAGCAAAAGGCAAGATGATACATGTCAATTGTCCCCGTGCCGAAGATGAGTGGGCTGAAAATTGACACTTACTTCACAACAGGGGATGGGATACTGTCGCATACACTGTACCTGAAAAGAAGTTAGAGATACAGGACAGGTAACAGGATTAATGGAATGATTCTGCAAGGGAAAAAAAAGAGATCAGATTACAAACATCAGCCATGAACCTGTCAGGGATGTCCCCCAGAATCTGCTGCTTGAGTTGATGGTTGTATTCTGCCTAATAAGATAGCTGGTTCTTGTTAGGGATAACATTGTTTACCCTAACTGGTTTAGGTAAAATAATAACTATGTTATCATGTTTTGTTAGTTAAAGTGTCTGTAACTTTAACTGTAGGAATATAATTAAGGGAGTGGTTGAAATAGCACCATAAAAGAAGCAAGACAACGGCAGCTTGCTCTCTCTGGCTTGCTGATCCCTAATTACTTGATGAATTGAAGACTGCATTTTTCCCCTACTGGAACGGGAGAGAGAAAGGACTGATTTATTGTAAGTGAACTGATATTGGATATTCTACATGGACTTTGCTAATTGAATATCCCTGAATGGACTGACTAAAAGATACATGACTAATGGACTGTTATTTTGACTATGCTATAAACTCTAAATGGAATAAACTGTATTTTGATAGCACAAGCATATCTGTTATTTTTACTGTATGTTAACAAACATACAAAACTTATCTCAGTCATTTATCTGTGTGCCTATCTGACTAACGCTGCACATTCTGTTTAGCTTGTCTCCTTAACCCTGGTTAGGGAACACAGGCTTAACACTGATTATGGGCCCAGAGGCTGCAAAGTCAGTTTAACTAGGATAAAACAGATTTATGTAAAAAGTGAGAGTTTGTGTTGTTACACGTTACAGTAAACAGACAGCTGTGTTTTATTAATTATAGTTTTATATCCATATAAGAAAACATGGCACAAGTCAATCTACAAAGTTTGTCCCTTATATCCAAGCTGGATGGAACAAACTATGTTTCATGGTCTATGAAATGTAGTCTGCTTCTACGTAGAGAAGGTCTGTGGAACATAATTGAAAACCCACCAAACGTAGAAGAATGGGATCCAGAGATTGAGGAAGATAGACAAAAAATAAAAGATTTTAAGCAGAAAAATGAACAAGCTCTTTGCATAATAGGACTATCTGACCAGCAACTTGTTCATATCTGTGGAGAACAAATGGCTGTTGGGTGTTGGCAGAAGCTGAAGAGGATTTATTTCCGAGATAACGTTGGTGCTCACATAAATCTAACACGGAAGCTTTTCAGGACGCATCTCCAGACGAATGGTGATATGCTGAGTCATTTGAATTCTATAAAAAGCATTTTTCAAGAACTGCATGAGAAAGAGCTTATTTTCTCTGAACTACACCAAGTCTACATAATTCTATCATTACTAGATGTAAGTTATGATAACTATGTCACTTCTCTTGAAATTTTGCCTAAGGAAAGTCTAACTTTAACTGATATAACTGGCAGATTGATTGAAGAGGCAAGAAGAAGACATGAAAGAGATCAGTTAAGGAGGGAGCAATCTCAAAAAGAAAATAATGAATCTCCTACTGCATACGCAATTAAAAAGTGTTTTAATTGTGGAGGAAGAGGACATTTGGCAAGATTTTGTAAAAAAGCAAAGCGCCAGAATGCTGGCCAGAATACTAAAAGTCATCAAAAGATAAATAAAAATTTAGAGTTAGCCATGTATATTAATGGAGCTGTAGAAAATAATTTATGGGTGGTTGACAGTGGAGCATCCCACTGTATAACAAATGATAACAGAAATTTTATTAAAATGTCCAAGAGTACACAGCAGATATCATTAGCCAATGGCTGGAAACTGAAAGCTAAAGGTCAAGGTATAGCATATTGTTCTTTCATCAAAGAGAATGTAAAAATGTTATATGTACCACAACTTAAGTTTAATTTAATTTCAGTTAGAATTTTGGTTAAACTAGGATATGTAGTTACCTTTAAAGGAGATAACTGCATAATTGAAAAAGAAGATAAGAAAATTACTGCATCTTTAAGAGGTGAATTATATGTTTTAAATGATAATGGTTTAGAGGTGGCTAACACGGTTTGTGATAATAAGAAACCTCATGATGAATGTATTCACTTGTTACACCGAGGGCTAGGGCATTTAAATTTTAAAATGCTTAAGAAAATTGTTGAACTATCTAAAGGAATAAGTTTAAAACCTTGTAATAAGTATTTGCAATGTTATGCTTGCAATCAAAGCAAAAACAAGGTCATACCAGCTAATAGAGTTGATGGATTTACTACCAAAGAGCCTTTAGAAGTAGTATTTGCCCATTTAATAGGTCTGAAAAAACCAAGTGTAGGAGGTGCTCGACACATATTAAGTATAATGGACCACTATTCTAGATATGGGTTTTGCTATTTAATGAAGAGCAAAACTGAAACGTATCTAAATCTCTTTAATTGGATTAAATTTGCAGACAGGAAAACTAAAAAGAAATTAGTAACTCTTATAACAGATAATGGTGCGGAATTTACAAATAATAAATTCCAGCGTAGACTTAAGATGTTAGGTATTCAACATAAAAAGTCTGCACCATATAGGCCACAACATAATGCCTTTATAGAGAGACGAGGCCAAACATTGCAGTCAATGGCACGTACTATGTTATCTGATTCAGGATTACCTGACAATTTGTGGGGAGAAGCAATAATGTGTGGTAATCATATATTAAATAATGTTGTTAATTCAACAACAGGTGAATTACCATTCACACTGTGGCATGGTACAAAACCTGATTTAAGTTGCATGCACACATTTGGAGTACCATCATGGGTGCATATCCCTTCACAAATCAGATACAAAGGACAGCATAGAGCTAAAAGATTATTTTTTGTAGGATATGAATCCAATCATAGATCTTATAGATTCTGGGAACCAGGTATATCTAGAGTTTATACCAGTGCTAGTGCTAAATTCCTAGAACATGTAGGATGGAATAGATTAGAGCAAGATTTAAATAATGAAGTAATTATTGAACCCTACAAAAGGCAGAAAGAACAGACAAGTTATAAGAAGAGTCCAATAAAAGAAGAAGTCCACGAAGAACAAATAGGACCAGAACAAGAGGAAACTGTTGATCAGGAAGAGTTAGATAATCAAGAACAGTTAATAAATGAAAGTCCACCTGTAAGTCCTGTAATACCTAGACATACCACACGTGTAACTAGACCACCTGATAGGTATCAAGCAAGTATAGTTTGCCAAGTAAATAAAGTTCCAACTAGTGTAGATGAACTTAGGATGTATCCTGCTAAGGATCAGGAGAATTGGCAAAAGGCAATGGAAAAAGAACTAAATTCATTAAAAGTAATGAAAGTATATGAAGATGTTAAATTACCTCCAGGAGAAAAATCCATTGGGTGCAAATGGATATTTAAAGTAAAAACTGGAAATGATGGGACTGTTTCCCATAAAGCTAGGTTGGTAGCTCAAGGATTTAATCAAACTGCATCTGATTACGATGAAGTTTTTGCACCAAGTCTTAAAGCAACATCTTTGAGAGCAGCTTTAGTGTGGGCAGCTAAGAAAAACTATGTCATTAACCATTTAGATGTAGAAACTGCTTACCTGCATGCACCATTGCAGCACACTATATATTTGAAAAAGCCAGTTATTATAAAAGACAATAAAGTAAATAGTAATGATTGTTGGAAACTCAAAAAGAGTCTTTACGGGTTGAAACAATCTGGCTTTGAGTGGAACCAATATATTGTGAAAGAATTAAACAATATAGGTTTTAAATCTGATTTAGCAGATCCATGTGTGTTTAAAAGAGAAAATAATGGAACGGTATCATTATTGTTATTATTTACAGATGATATTGCTTTGATAACTAAGACTAATAATGAAGCTAATAAGATTATATCATTATTAGCTAAAAAGATAAAATTAAAGCATTTAGGTGAAATTAAAAAGTATCTAGGATTGACAATTAACAAAACAAAAAATGGATTTAAGATATCTCAAGAAGATAAAATTTGCCAATTAATTAAAATGTACAAAATGGAACTTTGTAAACCGGCAAAGACTCCAATGAGTCAGGAAGTTTGCCAAACTGATGATCAAAGTCCCAAATTTGATAAGTCCATATATCAATCTTTGATTGGTAGCTTATCATATATAAGCAATTGGTCAAGGCCAGATATAGCTTATAGTGTTAATCAGCTGGAACGTTTTAATTCAGATCCACATCAATGTCATTGGCAATCATTAAAAAGAATTTTAAGATATCTTAAAGGAACAACGAACCATGCATTGTATATAGAACCAAAGGGTGATTTGAGTCTCAGTGCCTATGCAGATGCAAGTTTTGCAACTGACATAAACACTAGAAAATCAACATCTGGGATGGCTATATTATTTGGTAAGACACTAATAGGTCAATCAGACAACAGCATATTAGCTTGTCCACGATGGAAGCGGAATTTTCATGTTTGTCATTATTATGCACTGACTTAATTTTGTACAAACAGTTATTATTAGACATGGGTGTAACTGTTAAAGATTCCATTATTGTATACGAGGACAACCAGGCAGCCATAAATTTAGCTACTAATATAGCTGTAAAAACTAGATCAAAGCATACTGATTTAAGATACTTAAATGTTAGAGAATCTGTAAAGAATGGGCTAATTAAATTGGAATACTGCATGACAGAAGAAAACATTGCAGACCAATTTACAAAAGCACAAGGAGTAATTAAGTTTAAAGAGAGTTGTTACAAATATGATTTAAAAGTGTAAATAGTTATATTATTATTATTAACCTAAAAGGGGAAAATGTTAGGGATAACATTGTTTACCCTAACTGGTTTAGGTAAAATAATAAATATGTTATCATGGTTTGTTGGTTAAAGTGTCTGTAACTTTAACTGTAGGAATGTAATTAAGGGAGTGGTTGAAATAGCACCATAAAAGAAGCAAGACAATGGCAGCTTGCTCTCTCTGGCTTGATGATCCCTAATTACTTGATGAATTGAAGACTGCGTTTTTCCCCTACTGGAACGGGAGAGAGAAAGGACTGATTTATTGTAAGTGAACTGACATTGGATATTCTACACGGATTTGGCTAATTGAATATCCCTGAATGGACTGACTAAAAGATACATGACTAATGGACTGTTATTTTGACTTTGCTACAAACTCTAAATGGAATAAACTATATTTTGATAGCACAAGCGTATCTGTTATTTTTGCTGTATGTTAACAAACATACAAAACTTATCTCACTCATTTATCTGCGTGCCTATCTGACTAACGCTGCACATTCTGTTTAGCTTGTCTCCTTAACCCTGGTTGGGGAACACAGGCTTAACAGTTCTCATGTGAACATCTGTTTTAGAGTAATTGCTTTACTGTTTTAGGACTCAGAAACAGTTCAACAAATAGTGGCAGGGATACGATGTGGGCATTGGATGGCACAACCAAGTAGCTGCATGGTATACAGGAACATTTGCACTGTGTACGGGCTTATACCAAAGTCAGATGGCTCCATCTTCTGTAATGGAGAACTACAGGGCTAAGATCCTACAGGACTTTCAGATCCAGAAAGAAAAGCAGGTCCTGGGCAATTGATTAGACACTGTGATAGTAGACAAGGAGAAGATGATGGTGTTAATAGATGTAGCAGTGCCAAGTGACAGCAGCATCAAGAAGAAAGAATATGAGAAAATAGAGTCCTGAAGGCGGAGCTAAAAAGGATGTGGAAAACAAAAGCCAAGTTAGTCTCAATGGTGGTAGGAGCCCTTGGGTCTGTGACCTCTAAGTTGGCAGAATAGCTCCAACAGACCCAAGCCACAATGTCAGAGCTCTCTATCCAGAATAGTGTGGTGTTAGGAACAGCTAAGATATTGTTCAGAATCTCAAACTCCCAGGCCACTGATATAGAACCTGAGATTTGAGGAAGATACAGAGCACCCGTAATAGTGAGATTTAAAGTGAGATCGCTTGGTCAGAATATACCAAAGTTCTTTCCAAAGTCTCAACATCTTTTTTATAATCCAGTTTTGGCCACTATGTTATAAAAAAAGATGTTGAGACTCTGAAATAGTGCAGAGAAGAGCAAGTAAGATAATTAAAGGCCTGGAAACTAAAAAAATATATTAAAAAAACAGTTACAGGAATTGGGTATGGCCAGTCTAGAGAATAGAAGGAGTGACATGATAGTAATTGTTCCAATATTGGAGAGGCTGCCACAAAGAATTGGGGAGGGGGGGGTTAATCTATTTTTCAAAGCACCAGAAAAAGGCAAGATAAGAAACAATGGGTTGAAGCTAATCAAGGAGAAAAGCAGCCTAGAAATAAGGATAAATTTCCTCAGTGAGAACGATTAACCAGTGGAATGGCAGGCCTTAAGAAGTTGTGGATGCTTCATCACAGTAAGAGACTGGTCAGCCATTTTCTGAAATGATATAGGGCAGTGGTTCTCAACCTTTTCTTCCCCATGGACCCCCTTTAAATACCCTTTGTGGCCACGGACCATGACCACAGACTACCAAGACTTAACTCAAGATTTAAATAACATTTCTTCAAGCCTTGCAGATCCTCCTATGATGACATTGGGGGCCCCAGGTGTCCACGGACCAGAGGTTGAGGACCACTAGTATAGATCTCCTGTTTAAGCAGGCTGTTGGATTAGAGGACAGTCAAGATCCCTTTTGTATGTATTGATACAGTTTTTTTCATTGAGAAAGAACAAAATGCTCCCATTCTAGTTCAAACAAGGAAACTGTCTGGCAGTTGACTCTTACTTAACACAGGTAAAAGTCTGATTTCTTTCTGTCAGAAAAGAGAAGATTAGCTTTAGAGGTTTAGGACAAGTAATACAGTGCACACATCATAACCCTAACCCTGCCATTCATAATTTCTAGCTGTCTCTCTCTGTCAAATGGCAGGGGCAACTGTGACGGATTACAAACCACTATTTAACCCCAAGTTCCATTCATGCTACATTGATCCTAATAACCAAAATGTGCTGACATATTTTTCCTGAAACAGGAAACTGAATATATATTATTGTTAATCAAGCGAAGAAGAAAAGCTCCCTTTCTTAGGGGAACTAACACTTTCATTCTGCACAAAAAGCCAGCCACTTGTAATAAATGGCAGGATTAAAGACATACACATTCCTAGGCCTTTGCCTTACTGTCCTATTTTGTTGATAGGCACCATGGGGCAAAAAGGAATTTGTCTGCCAGACCCATGATCCAGCTAGCTAAAATGCAACCTTTGGCATTCTGGAATTCAACAACTCTCAGGCAAGTATCCAACACAGTATTAAGCTGTCTTGATTCAGAGGTTCTGTATTTGTCACCCTGTTGTTTAGGATTTGCTGGGATTTCTTCACCCTCCCAAGTTGAAAGTCGCTATTTCATTAAAAGGTGGTAAATCTGATTGTTTTTTTTTTTAAAGGACATGCTTTCTCTCCCATATATTTTGTTTTTCCTGTGTTAAAAATATTTTTCTTCTTTTGTGGCGTGTTGCCTTCACAGTCATCTGTTTCTTTAGTGTTATTCTGGCCCACACCCCTGTATATGATGGCTGGAAGCCTAAAATAACCTGATATCTTTCAGTCACCTTTGCTCTGCTCTTCTTCCCTGTTTTTAATGTGTGCCAATTTTTCATTCCCTTTTTCTAGTTGTTTCAACAGTACCTGTTTCAGTGGGGGAAATATAGTGCTTTAAGTTCCCTATCAAATATAGGTTGCAGCTCATGAAAGTAGAACTCATTTCACTCTATTCCATATTAGTCAAATTCTAGCTGGCGTATTACAGTCAACACTTCAAGAAATGCAGGGAAAAACAGAACAGTGTAGGGAAGGTGATAAGGATGATTAGAAGATTGGAAAATGAGAAAGAGAGAGAAAGAGAGAGAGAGAGGGAGAGGGAGAAGGAGAGAGAGAAAGGATATAATAACCCTTTTGAAGTATTTGAAGATTAAGACTTTTTATTATCCTAGAATGCAGAACATTAAGCTACAGGTAGCCAGGGTTTGCCTAAATTCATTGATTGCTGAAAAACCCTTCCTAACAATAAAAGCAGTTTAGCAGTATTATAGATTTAATTACAAAGAAAGATGGTGAGATATTTTTTACAGGATATATTCAGTCACAGGCAGAACAGTCAGCTGTTGGGGATGCTTTAATTTATATTTCTTCCTTGAGAAGGAAGTCGGACTTCATCAGTGGTGGGATTCAAATTTTTTTTTACTACCGGTTCTGTAGGCGTGGCTTGGTGAGCATGGCAGGGGAAGGATACTGCAAAATCTCCATTCCCTCCCCACCCCACTAACCTGCTTTCCAGCTCCATTCTCCAGTGCAGGGCAACAAAAGAAGACCCAGCCCAGCCGATCAGCTGGGACTTGGGTGGTAGAGAATAGATGGTGGAGGGGCCAGTCGAGGTGTTATTTGCCAGTTCTCCGAACTACTGAAAATTTCTGCTACCGGTTCTCCAAAACTGGTCAGAACCTGCTGAATGCCACCTCTGGACTTCATGGTTTAAATCTGCATTGTGATGGAATTGTTTTGTTTTCCTGGGGGTGGGGTGGGGCAGGGAGAGAGAGATATAGTTTAAGTCCCTAAAGGCAAAGATTAATTATAATGCTACCTCCAGGTATATCAGTTAGTTCCATGTATGGTATTTATAATAATAAGCATTTGTAATTCAGCATGGCCACAATCAGAAAAGACTTCTCTGTGTAGCATCCTTAGTGCAACTGATGGTATCAGTCCTTATCGGTCCTGGAAAAAGGACAAGGTCTGGGAATGACTGTTCAAATTTTCTATTGTCTCCTAGGTGTAACATCCCTCCCAGCATTATGGAAAACATAAACAGCTGATTCCGAATACTGCTAGCACTATTTGCATGTAGTTTTGCCTGAGCCCATGAAGACAGGATACCTATCAGAAAGCACCCAAAGTTGGATTAGTTGTAAACATAATCATCAGCAGTGTGCATTAATTTGTGCGCAAATGTGCCCCATAACCTTTCACAGCAGGAAGCATACCTCTGTATTTATTTAAGAAAAAAAAATCTATTTTTTATAGTTCCTTTTATAGTACCACAAACTAACCAATGGTTAGTTTTGGGATTATTTTAAAATTTGTTACATCAATCATGCTGCATGTTTTATTTGGCTGCCTCTCTTGAACTTCACCTGCAGCTTAAACACTGAAACATGGGATTTTTTCCCCCTTCCTTCCTTCCTTCCTTCCTTCCTTCCTTCCTTCCTTCCTTCCTTCCTTCCTTCCTTCCTAGCATTTGATTTCCAGAATGATTTTGGTTGCCATCAGATTTAATGGCATAATGCTTTTCAGTTGTACAATGGGAAAATATATATTTGATATGCCAAAATTAAGAACCACCCAAACAAAAAAAAGATATTTGCTGCCAAATCCAGACAATTAATAGGCCATCATTCATTGTTCTATAAGCAGAAGTCCAGTAAGGACCTACAATTGATTCTCCATTGAATAAAACTGGATGACCTCCTTGGCAGAAAGAACGGTATCTCCCAAAGGATACTGAAAAAAATGATGCCATTTTAAAACCCTCAGATGTATTTTCTGTATTGCTGTTGCATTATTCTGTTCATTTTGTTATCTGGAAAATGAATCCTTTTTGTTCTAACATTTCACTCCTAAATCTTTGAAAGAAGAAAAAAAACACTGGATTTAATGAACTGCTGCCAAATTTATCAGTACTTGCTCTGACAAAGAACGGGCTGTTTGGTTCCTAAAAAATCAATCTCCAACTGTCAGTTTTTCCTGTAGTTTCTTTCCATGTGGGGAGAACTTATTCCTGAAACTGATTCTCATGATTTTTTTTTTAGACAATGAACTTGTGATTATCTTGATCCATTTCAATGAATCATGGTGCTTATTTGTACTTGCTCATTATCTGTTTTGTTGATGGATAAAATTATGACGTGTGAATGCTAGATGCTAAATTGAGTACCACAGCAACACAGGAGCTGGAGGGTCCTGCTTCGGTGCATCTAGATTCCTGTGCACTCTTTTTCTGCCTCTTCCAAGTGAGGATGAAGATGGGCAAATCAGAGTTAGATACTTGGCTACCCAGGGCTGTTTCAGCTAAAAGTATAGGGGGTTTTATTTTTATTTTTTTCCTGAAGTCAGCCTTCAAAGAAGGATAGGAAGAGGATTGATGCTTTTGAACTTTGGTGTGAGAGAAGAATCTGTGGACAACCCAGAAAACAAAGTAAAGGATCGTTGATCAAGTCAACCGAGGGTTCTCACTTGAGGCATAAATGACCAGGCTCAAATAATCCTATTTCATTCTTCAAAGGTCTAGCTCTCTAGAGAATGTTGGGAAAGATGGAAAGAAAGGGAAGAAAAGAACAATCAGCATTAAGGTGGATGGAGTCAGTTACAATGGCAATGAGTGCACCAGTGGGAGACTTGAAAGAACAGATTGAAGATACATTGACATACAGCAGATCTATCTGCTGTAATCGCTAGGAATCAACTATGACTTGATGGTACATAATCAATTTTTTATAGGGGACCCCATCTTCATAATGGAGGCAAACTTCGCTACCATGAATACTAACCACTAAACTGCCCTTTCTCTTCGCTGCATCTTGCTGGCTCAATGATGAGGCCAAATTTAACCTAGCAATGTTAGGGGATTTTTTAAACGTTTTCCCCACTTCCATATTATGGAATTGAAAGTTGCCAATGTTTCCATGCTATAAGCCTAGCCTTAGGAGACAGGATCTAAACCAGAGGTGGTATTAAGCAGGTTCTGACCAGTTCTGGAGAACCGGTAGCGGAAATTTTGAGTACCAACAAATACCACCTTTGACTGGAAATTTTACAGTATCCTTCCCCTGCCACGCCCACCAAGCCACGCCCACAGTACTGGTAGTTTTTGAATCCCACCACTGATCTAAACTAAGTTGCATAATCCATAATTTAAATGTAGAAGATTTGAAAAAACTTTGTCTGGAATCCTGTAAAGATGAGTAAAGAATATCAGAGGCTTGATTTGATATAAGATAGCTTCTTATTCTTCCTGTAAGTGATTAGGATACCTTCATACTAAAGGAAAGGATTTGCTGCTGTCAACTACAGCTTTAATCTCAGGTAATATATCTGTTTGTTTATATGTGTACAGTTGGGTTAACATATAATGCTAAACCATACTTAGTCCAGTTTATTGGTTCCATATTTTCTAAGCTATCAGTCTCATGACCTAAATTTATAGCAGCATTCTTAGGTTGGTGCTACCCTTACATCTGGAAGAACCTCACCAATATTGAATGTGATTCCAGGAACTACAAGTACAGAAACAAAACTTAGTTGAATCCCGGTGTTTATATTACTGAATACAGTTCTTTTCGTTAGGCTTGTCACTCTGGAAATGAGACCATTACTGAAAAAACCCCCGAAGCTATTATGTTTTTATTGGGTCCTTCTGCTTCACATCTACAAGTGACCATTCTGCTTTTTCAACGTACAAACCATCAACAAATCAAAACTTTTACATATAAGCCAAATCTAACACTTTTAAATTTTGGATGAAGGGAATAAGTGTATTCTAATCATGTTCTGAGATGTCTTGGGCCTTGGCCCACTCTAATAAACTGTGGATGAAAAAAATAAAAGTATCTACCCACAAATGTGTGTGCACACCCACATAGGCATGAAATGTAAAAGCAAAATAACAAATACAGTATCAGAGTAATACTTTGCGAGAAAAATTGAACTTTTCCCTCTAACTAATTAAACTGTACTACATGTCCTTGCATAGTTCCTGGAGCTTTTCTGGTTCACTCAATTTCAATAGCTACATCAAAACTGGAGCCAGGACTCCTGAATGACTAACGAAGAACAAAAGCAAGTTCCCTGAGTATTTTTGAGCAGCCAGCAAAATGAGGGAAAATTATTTTGCGTTAATCAATGTATTTCAATTAAAACCACATTTAACCATAACAGCTGAAAGGACCACAAACTGTATCAGGTTTGGAAATGTCATTAACCAGTTGCTCTTGAGAATATTTTCATCCCTTTATCTCTCACATGTATACCATACATGGATATTTATAATTGGTATTATACATTGGTCCAAAATACATAAATAAATCTCAGCCATATTCAGTGTGAACTTGAGAGGGCAAGTTTCCTGTGTTCCATCAAATTGGAATAACCCTGTTTTGAAAGAAAGGACAGAATCTACCTTTCAAATAAATAAAGGTATTAATCAAATGTGAACATCAGTTGATCTCAAAAAGTTAAGCAGGATCAAAAGTGCAGAGCAATTTGGAGTATATATTTGCTTTGGTTTTAGTGATTGGATGGGAGGTTCCAGGAAATTACAGGTTGCAAACTGAACAGGAAACTCATTAAAAATTGTAAGCAAGAAAACAGAATAAAATAACAGAGTTGGAAGGGACCTTGGCGGTCTTTTAGTCCAAACCCCTGCTTAGGCAGGAAACCCTATATCATTTCAGACAAACGGCTGTCCAATTTCTTCTTAAAAGCTTCCAATGCTGCAACTTCTGCAGACAAGTCATTCCACTAATTAATTGTTCTAACTGTGGAACCTAGAACTAAGTTCTAGGTTTCTTCTCCTCTTGATTAGTTTCCATCCATTGTTTCTTGTCCTGCCTTCAGGGGGTTTGGAGAATAGCTTGACTCCCTTTTCTTTGTGGCAATCCCATAGATATTGGAATACTATTCAATGCAGGAAGACAAACCACTTCCCTTTTTGGGGCACTTTTATTTTGAGGAAAAAAACGATGTAAAAAAGTGTGTGAAAGGCAAAACATGATTCAGAGTTTACATAGGTGCAGATGTAACACCTGTCAAGTATATCTTAAAACAGCAGTGTTCTTTCCTGGGTTCAGGTGGTTGTTGCTTGAACGTGGGGAAAGATACATTTGTAACAAGAATTTCTTGACTAGTGTTACACACACACACACACATACTCCAAATTACCCTGCACTTTTTATCTGGATCACTACATGGCCCTACCACTGTTCAGGAAGCCATCTTTCTTTATGGCATACAGATGTGTTTTGAAATGACAGCTCAATAGTCTGGCATATGCTGCCTTCATTTCTCCCTTCATGTCATGGAGTAAGCTATAGCCTGCTGCCTGTCTGTTTATTTATTTAAACATTTATCCTATGTTTCCTTTGGACTTATAGTACTCACAGTAATAGTTAGCTCAGGTACTAAGATCCCACCAGATCACAACCATCACAGATGTGATGCTTGAAGTTTTCCAGCATTTGGAAAAAGTACAAAATGAATGAAGGGAACAAAGCAGTGGTGGGGTTCAATTTTTTTTTACTACTGGTTCTGTGGGCGTGGCTTGGTCGGCATGGCAGGGGAAGGATATGGTAAAATCTCCAGTCAGAGGTGGTATTTTGCCGGTTCTCTGAACTACTCAAAATTTCCGCTACCAGTTCTCCAGAACTGGTTATTCTGCTGAATACCCACCTCTAGAACAGCCCAATAAGCACTGAGTGGCCACAGGAGGGAGAGAGGATAAAAAGCAGGGGCATAAGGAAAAGAAATGAAGGATTCTGAAAAAAGAGACCATGGAGAGGTAGCTACAATTCTGAACAGAGAGCTTCTCTGTTGCAAAAGTCTCTGTAACATATTTTAGAGAAGCAATGGAATGAGAGTATGTGTACAGGTAGTCCTTGGCTAGAAAAGAAGGACTAGGGAAGACATTTTAGCAGCATTCCAGTATTTGAGAGGTTGCCACAAAGAGGAGGTGGTCAACTTACTTCCTAAAGCACCAGAGGTCAGGACAAGAAACAATGGATGGAAACTAATCAAGAATCGCAGCAACCTGGAATTCAGGAGAAGCATCCTAACAGTGAAAACAATTAACCAGTGGAACAGCTTGTTGCCAGAAGTTGTGGGTGCTTCATCACTGGAGCCTTTTAAGAAGAGACTGAACAATCATCTGAAATGATGTAGGGTCTCCTGCTTGAGCTCCTGGTTGGACTAGAAGATCTTGAAGGTCTCTTCCAGCTCTATTCTGATTGATTGACTTATGAGCATAATTGAGGGCAAAATTTCTGTGGCTAAGTGAAACAGTTATTAAGTGAATTTAATATGAATTTAACATTATTGTTATGTGAATCTGGATTCCCCGCTGACTATGCTATCAGAAGGTTCCAAAAGGAGAACATATTACCCTGCAACTGTCATAAATATGAGTCAGTTGCCAAGCATCTGAATTTTGATCATGTGACCATGCAGATGTTACAACAGTTGTAAGTGTAAAAAACAGTAATAAGTTACTTTTTTCAGTGTCATTGTAACTTTGAATGGTCATTAAATGAACTGTTGTAAGTCGAGGACTACCTGTACATGAAGGTCAAATGTTTGCTAGTGTCCCTTAATGCACACATGTCAGTTTGTTTTATTAATGATGGTTTGTTAACTAAGCCACGGCCTGGTTCACAGATAAGAAGTTTCAAATCATGGTTTACACTGTGGCTGGAGTCACACACTGATTCAAGCCATGCAATAATCAAATAAAACATGTTTCAGCTTAGTGGAATATGTAAACTCGGTATAATTTGTCAATTGCAATGGGACAGAAACCTGAGAATCCCTCTTCAATGTAAAAACATGTGGATGCTTAAGCTAAAGTTATGCTTAAGTTATGCATAACTTATGCTTAAGTTATGATCTCTTTTACCTCCCTCTCTCCACAGAACCAGCATTGCCGACTCTCAATTCAGCTTTGATCTTAGAGAAAGGCTTGGTTTTGAGAATAGCAGCAAATGGTTCAGTTTTGTTTTTCTTAAAGAATTGCTAATGAAAATATTTCACCATGTGTATATAAAATTTGGACCAGGAAATTCTGTTCCTCAAATAGCAGAGCATGTTTTTTAATATCTAATTTTTATTGAAACATTAAAAAGAAAAATTAAAACTAATATAAACTAATATAAAAGTAAGGAAGAAAAAAAGAGAAAAAAATCAAAGAGAAGGCAAAAAGTGCAAGAAAAGAAAAGTTCTTCAATTGAATATTAATCTTTGAAATCCTTTGTGTCAAAGTATACATTTGAATCCAAATATTTAACGGTTTTACATGTCCACCAAACATAGCATGTATTAAACAGGTCCATCAAGCATGATAGCACATTTTCTGAACCATTTCAATTCTTGACACGCTCAGATAGCACTAAGAAAATATTCTACTGGACATCTTGAGTATATAGTTCAGTAGGTCCAAAGTAAGGCATACTCTAGTTTGGATCATAATGTCATTTGAATCTGAATCATGGCTCAGTTTCCAGTAGAACTTAAACTTAACTTGTAATAATTTTCTTGGCTTACTTGGCAAAGTCATGGCCTGATGTACACTGAGACTTTGCTTGGGAATTTACCAAATGTTGACATTCTCTTCTGGCTTCCTGACACAGAGCCAAGTGACAGGAAGAATTGGATGCACATCATGCGCCATTCCCCATCATAGTGCAAGGAGGGGATGCATTTCAAAACTAAATGAGATACAGGAGGGATTAGCTTCTCTTGACCCCTAAGTAATTCTGATTTATTTAGTATACAACAGCACAGGAAATGTCCTTTGGATAACCATCAAGAAGTTCCCGATGTTAGGAAAATTTGAAGGCAATGAAAACAGAGGCTGACAATGATAGCTAGCTAAATATTTCACAGATAAACACTCAGGAGCTTATAAGGACAAAGAAGTATTGGAAAAATAATATCCATCGGATCACACAAAAGACTGAATGTCTAATCAATAACAATCCTTTAAAAGTCACCTTCTAGGATTGTGGCTATCAGTCAGGGGTGGGTTTCTACAGGTTCGCACCTATTCGCTAGAACCGGTTGTTAACATTGTAAGCAGTTCGGAGAACCGGTTATTAGAAGAAATTACTGGCCTAATCCTGTAAGGAAGGCAGGAAGGAAACATTCTGGCATTGCTTACAGAAACTGCCTCTCCGTTAACCCTTATTACATTCTTGGCAGGACTAGACTTCCTGTCTCAGGAACTTCTCTGGAGCGTTTTTTCCTTCTTTGCTGGTACTTTGCTTGTGTGGAGTGACCATTTAAAGTTACAATGTCACTGAAAAAAGTGACTTATAACCAATTTTCACCCTTACGACTATTGCAGCATCCCCATAGTCACGAGAGGCTAGACAAGGAGATGCGTGCCTCGATGTGAGTGATGTTGAGTTGGCCATGCCCAGACAGTCACATTACCACTAAGCCACACCTACCACCTAAGCCACACCCATCACCTAAGCCACGCCCATAGAACCAGTTGTTGAAAAAAATGAATCCCACCCCTGCTATCAGTGCATCAGTGCATCTATAAACAAGCCTTTTTTCAGCCAGTGTTTATGTGAAAGTCTAAGAAGTCTGATCACAGTTTATATGAAAGAGTTCAGGAGAGGCAAATTTGCTGTGTTGGGTGAAGAAATGCTTAACTCTGATTCCCTATATTTGTTTTTTTTCTTTTCTTTATATTACAGCAACAATTTATATTTAAAAAACCCAAATTTAAAACCTTTTAAATTTTTTACTCTCAGCTTTTAAATTAGCTCCCTGTCAACAAGATTAATCAATATGATTCCATGTGTGTAAAGCTGATTTTTTTTATTCGAAAATTGAATTGCTTTTACATATTCATACTTTTCATTATTTTTTGATCTATTGGTTTTTTTGTTATTTGGAGGCTTAAATATGCATTTCATATGGTTTTGTTACAGCTTTTGTCTTTTTATTTCCTTGTCTTCCATTATAGTCTCATTTTGCAGCCTCCAAGCATTATCTCAGTAGGAAAAGTAATGTATTGGAGAATTTTTTTTCCTTTTTTTTTTTTTTTAACTAAACTAGCATGTAAATGAGCACCTGATGAAGAAAAGGAGGAGTTCTTGTGGCACTTTGATGCTTTGATTTCTAGTGCCCATAAACTTGTGGAAAACTTTTAAAACTTTGAAGTACTTGACATTTTTAATAGTATATGTGCACACCAAGTCACTAAACATAAATAATAGAAGTGTAGAATTTTCAGGCTCCAGGCTTCCTCATGTTACCAGGTACTTGGCACCCTGTATGCTTCACTACATTAAAATATGTGTGATAGCATATTATAACTTCAGCAGTGACATCGCTAGAATACAAATTTGTAGGTAAGATAAAATAAAATGTAAGATAAGATGTAGGTAAGAAAGAGCTGGGCATTTTATAGAATGGTAAATGATTTTTCCTTTTGCCATTGCTGAAGTGTAAAGCTTGCTATTCGCTGAATTAAACGGCTGTTGATTCAATAATGTAATAAACAGCACATGTTCTACATACCTCTTATGGGAGATCCAAACATAATGTATGCTGCATTAGACTGTTTAGTGTTATCAAAGTCTTGCAGATTTAACCCTAACCATATTTACATTCTATTTTTTTTTAAAAAAAGAGTGCTTATTTAATAGCACCTCCCTGAGCAATAAAAAGAGTACCCTGTTTATAAAAAAAAATAGCTGAGAATGTGTCAGGTTATTGGTTATATATTTCTAGTTCTTTCATAAGCTGCTTGTTGAGTTGATATTGTGGATGCCTCCCTTTGTGAAATTTTGGAAATGACGATAGAACTGAACAAGAATGCAGTGAGGCTTTAATAAAGCTCTTAATAATAAACAGTAGTATTTAGTTTTGGAAAACTTTTTGTGTTCTAGATTATACAATAATAGAACTAACCGGGAGCATTTTGCAGTTCAGGTCAGGCTTCTCTCTCTCTCTTTCTTTTGTCCTTCAAAACAAAGTTCACTTTATCCTAATGAGAAGTTCTAATTAGGTTGATCTGCTTCTTTAAGTGACAGGTCAGATGTCTCTATTGAAAGAAATGTATGCATTCTTGTTGCGTCTTTATTATTGGATTAAATTTTGATCAAGGCAGGAAATTATTTTATGAGGTGTGTGTTTGTTTGTCCCAAGGTGTTTATGGGAGGGGGGACAAGGGAGAGAGGCAAATGACCTCTTGCTGCTAGCTCTCCCCTTTTATACATGTATTGTGTTAATTACACACACATATGAAAATGGCAAAACTCACTGTTAAGTTCTGTGCATGGGCACAAGGAACGGAGACGAGGCAGTGAACAGTGAACTTCAACTCTTTACTAATCATTCTGAACAGAGCAAAAACCCTAGGGCAGCAGCAGCCCTTTTATAGGACAGGCTGCTGACCTATTAGCCAATGAGAAATTTGGAAGTGTTAAACCCTTGAACCAATGAGAGTGGCTCGTTAACAGCCAATCAGATTCCCCAGAATGGACCAATCCGATATCGCTATTATCGGCCAATCAGAAGTGCAGGATTAGAACCCTGCTTTTTCTTAAGGTTTGTTAAAACTTTATTTAAGCACTTTTATTAGTTCATAACACCCCTTCCTCCCGGGTGCCGTTTGAGGGATGCGGTGACGTAATCCCTAAGATATGTAGGTTGTTTTATCTGTCTATTGGATTTGCGCTGTTCCACCGGTTCCCGTCTGTCGTCGGTTTCGGTGGGACGTTTTTGGACATATCTGGTACAGGCGGTTCCGCATCATCACTGGACGACTCAGTGCCGCTAATGCTGTCATTGTTGTCCTCCAATCTTTGCGGGCTCGCTTCCGTTGAGGTATTCCTCTGTAGTGAGGAGAGTCCCCTCCCTGATTCTTCTTCATTTATCGCACCCGATTGCTGACTTCCTTCACTTCTGCTTTCCACCATCTCGAATTTGGTTTCTTCAACATCCCCTCCCCCTTCAGTTTGGGAATCACAGGAGTCGCAGGAAATGGGTTGTAGCCTAGAGCAAAGCTGATCTATATGGCGTTTCCGTATTTTTCCGTCGCAGGTTTGCACATGGTATGATCTGGGCCTGGTGGTTTGAATTATGGTTGCTTCGACCCATAATGGTTTGCTGGAGAGGTTTTTGGTGAAAACTAAGTCGCCTACCTTGAACTCGCGGCATTTTCCGGTAGATCCACAGGGTTTCTCTGGCTCGTAGGACAGGTGAAGCCGGTCGAGGTGGGAACGGAGCTTGCGTCCCATCAATAGTTCAGCTGGGGTCTTGTTGTTGATGCTGTGCGGAGTGATGTGTTGGAGTAGGAGTATTCTGTTTATTTTATTGTCAATGTCCCCATAGTCCATTTTGTGGAGAGTTCTTTTAACAAATTGTACCATGCGCTCGGCCCTGCTGTTGGCCACAGGGTGCACTGGCGAAGTTAGTGCATGGCGGATACCCCGGTCCACTAAGTATTGTTCAAACGCCAGGGCGGTGAACTGGGGTCCATTGTCGGAGACCAGAAAATCTGGCAGCCCGTGCGTTGCGAATAGCCTATTCAATTTTCGGATGACGGACTCGGTTGTAGTATTCTTCATTTCGTGGATCTCGAGTCAGTTGGAATAGGCATCCACTGTTAGGAGGAACATATGTCCTTTAGTAGGTCCCGCGAAATCAACGTGGATGTGGGACCACGGCCCCCGGGGGGTTTCCCATTCTGTTGCAGTTGCTCTAGGTGGGGCATTGCTGACTTCTTGGCACTTTAAACAAGTCTTTACCCAGACTTCGATCTGTTTGTCAATGCCCAGCCACCACACGGAGCTTCATGTGAGCGCTTTCATACGCACGATGCCGGGGTGACCGTCATGCAATGTTTTCAATACTGCTCGTTGTAACCGCTCTGGGACGACGACTCTATCTCCCCATAAGATGCAGCCTTTTTGCGAAAAAAGTTCTGTTTGCCGGTTTCTGAAAGGGGTGAAGTCGTCAGGGGTTTGTTCTATTGGCCATCCTCGTTCGACCCAGCTAAGAACTCATGCCAAGACAGGATTTCGTTTTGTTTCGATTGCAATGTCTCTGGCTCTTAGCGGTGGTGAATGTAGCATTTCAATCTGGAGTGTCGTAAGGGTTGGAGCTGGGTTGTCGACGATTTCCGAAAGTGGAGCATGGCTCAATGCATCAGCGTGGGGAATGGCTTTCCCTGGGCTGTGTTGTAATTTATAGTTGTATGCAGCTAAAAACTCTGACCAGCGAGTCATTCTAGGTGACAATATATAGGGGGTTGGCTTGTCTCCCGCTATAATCCCTAGCAAAGGTTTGTGGTCGGTAACAATAGTAAAAACTCATCCATAAACATATTCATGAAACCATTTCACAGCAGATACAACAGCAAGAGCCTCTTTGTCGATCTGGCTATAGTTACGTTCAGCCTTTGATAGGGTCCTTGAAAAATAGGCAATAGGGGCCTCAGTACCATTTGGTAACACATGACTTAGAATGGCTCCTACTCCAAACAGTGATGTGTCACATGTAATTGTTAAAGGCAGAGTCTCGTTATACTGCATTAAAACAGCATCTGAGGTTTGTAAGTTTTTCACTTGTCGGAATGCATGCTCCTCTCGGTGTCCCCAGACCCAGGTTGCTTTTTTGTCGAGAAGTCTATGTAGGGGCTCAGCTATGGTCGCTTTCTGGGGCAAGAAGATGTTGTAAAAGTTAATGAGCTCCAGGAAAGCTTGGAGATCAGTCCTATTTCTGGGTCTTGGGGCATTTCTGATTGCCCTTAGTTTGCTATTAGTGGGGTGAATGCCTTGTTTATTGATTAGGTACCCCAGGAACTCTACTTTATCTATACACAGTTGACATTTATTTTTTTTAACCTTACGGCCAGAGTCTTTAAATTTCTGGAGAACCATTTTAAGACACTTTTCTAGTATTTCTCTATTCGGGGCAGCAATTAAAATGTCATCAAAGTATGGCACGACCCCCTTGATCCCTTGCAAGAGTCTCTCCATCAGACTTTGAAAAATCCCTGGGGCTACGCTCACTCTGAATTGGAGTCGGTTGCACTTAAAGGTGCCTCGGTGCGTAACGATCGTCTGTGCTTCCACGGTTTTTTTTATCTACAGGCAGTTGTTGGTACGCCTACGCTAAATCCAATTTAGTGAAGACTTTTCCTCCCCCCAGGGAATGGAGAAGGTGTTGTACCACCGGCTCTGGGTAAGCATTCTGTTGAAGGGTGTAATTAAGGGTGGCCTGGTAGTCCCCACAAATCCTTAACGATCCATCCGGTTTGATGGGTGTTACAATTGGGGTTTCCCAACGAGCGTGGTCAGTTGGTTCTAAAACACCCTGGGCTGTTAATTTATCGAGCTGCTTGTCAATTTTTGGTTTAAGGGCAAAAGGTACCCAACGAGGCTTAATGGGGGCTACTTCAGGGTTAAGGTTAAATGATGTGGGGGTCATTTGTACTTGCCTAGTTTGTCTGCAAAGACGTCCTGGAATTCCTGGACGATGGCCTCCTCCCAGTCGTCGCTTCTAGTTTGGTGAATGCCGGCTACCTCTGTCCAAAGTGGGGTGAACCATTGAAGGCCTAACAAGCTAGGCTGGTCACGGTCAACGACAGTCAGTGGTAATGACGCAGTACGATTTTTGAATGATACTTGGACTTGGCTGGATCCAACGACCGGAATTCGGTTCCCCTGATAATCTTTGAGTATGATTCTCTGGGCTCTGAGGTCTTGACGCCGGAAGGCAGGGATTAATTGTTTAAGAGTCTTCCAGGAAACCATCGAGAGGGATGATCCTGAATCGACTTCCATCACACAAGGCTGGTTTTCAATGGCGACCTTCATATCGGATCTTCTTTGCATCTAGTGATGAGGCGTGACTGATTGTAATGGTTTGGTGTGCCTCTTCTCGTCTCATTGAAATGGCCAGTATTATTTCTGTAGGAGTGGTTGTTCCATTGGTGGTTCAAATGTTCCCGACTCACAGGGCGATTCCCTGTGGTCTGGCAGTAGTTGTTTCCCCTCTGAAGTGGGCTGGATCCTTGCTTGCTTCTACAGACCTTCCTGATGTGGCCTCTTTCCCCACAGAAATGGCAGAGCGCGTCGAGGAATTTGCAGTCTGATCGCGGGTGGTTTGCCCCACAACCCGTGCATTGGTGCGGTAGTCTTTGATTCCGCTGGTGGCGTTGGTCACGTTCAGACCGGAGCCGGTTGACCTCCTCCTCCTCACTTTCTGATGGCGATTCGAGGTCCTCGTGGTGGGTCACTGTTGTGTGCCTCTCTAGGTGAGGTGAGGTATTGCTGGCGAGTTGACGGAGCAGTGCATTGGTGCGGCGCATTCAGGCGGCCGACTTTCTGGTTGCTTCTGCTGCAGTAGCGTCCTTGATGACATCAGCAAGGTCGATGTCCCCTTTGGCCATGATCTTGCTCTGCGTTGTGTGGTCTTCTAATCCCAGAATTATTCGGTCTCTCAGAGCTTCTTCGAGGTCTGTAAACCCACAGAGGCCTCCCAGGTTCCGGAGATCCACGATGAAATCTGCAACGCTCTCTCCTTTCCGCTGGTCCCTCTGGTAAAATTCATGTCTTCGGACAAGCGTTGGTATGGCGGGTGCATAGTGGGCCTGTAGAAGGGGTGCGAGGACATCCCAGTCCATGGTTTTCACCTCAGCCGGTTTCGCTAGTTCCTTGGCCATCTTAAAGACGGCAGGCCTGCAATGGGTCAGGAACACTGCTTGCTTTTTTCCCATAGTGGCATCCTTCAAGTTGTTGGTCTCCAGAAACATCTGGAACCGGTCTATGTACGAGTCCCAGTCTTTTTGTGCCGGGTCAAATGGAGTGGGTGGTATGGCGCCACCGGACATGGTTTCTGGGGTCGATGTGCCTTCAGCCATGTGCTCTGTTTGGTGCTCTGTTTGGTGCTCTGTCGTGTTCAGTCAGTTCTGATGTCTCCGAATCCCACCTTCGTCGCGAGTGTTAAGTTCTGCGCATGGGCGCAAGGAACAGAGACAAGGAAGTGAACAGTGAACTTCAACTCTTTATTAATCATTCTGAACAGAGCAAAAACCCTAGGGCAGCAGCAGCCCTTTTATAGGACAGGCTGCTGACCTATTAGCCAATGAGAAATTTGGAAGTGTTAAACCCTTGAACCAATGAGAGTGGCTCATTAACAGCCAATCAGATTCCCCAGAACGGACCAATCCGATATCGCTATTATCGGCCAATCAGAAGTGCAGGATTAGAACCCTGCTTTTTCTTAAGGTTTGTTAAAACTTTATTTAAGAGCTTTTATTAGTTCATAACACTCAAATCACAGTGGAAAGATGCTGATTTCAAAACATCAGATCCTGTAGATCTCTCTGACCATAGCTGAATAGACTTCTCCAACCTGGCAATTTCAAGTTTTTCCCAATATGCCCAGAAGATATTAGTATGAGGAAGATTATGAAGAAGTATTGTCAAGTTTTTATTAGAGGTCCATTGAGACACAGAAGTATCTTATGCCACATATGGGGCCACTAAAATCTCTCCATGGTTCAGCTGAGATTGGGGTACCACAAATTATCAAAATATAATAAACAATAGTGCTTTCCATTGGGTATAATCTTTAAAGATTATACATACTGTAACGAAAGGTCTGATTACTGATGGGACCCTTCCCTGAGGGTATCTGCTTGTTTAACCGGCTATTTATTTATTTTTATCCTGTCTGAATTATTTTTATAACTAACTCAAAATAGCAAATGTATCTAATACTCCTTCCTCCTTCTATTGTCCCTACCATAAAACCCTCTGAGGTAGGTTGGATTGAAAGAGAATGACTAGCTCAAAGTCACCCAACTAGCTTTCATGGCTAAGGCTCACTGTTGCTTTCTAGCCTGGTGCCTTACCCACTAGATCAAATTGATCTATCTTTCTGAACTGGTTTCAGGGTTTTTTTTTTTGTTTTTTTTTTGAGGTGGTGAGCATTATATTATGATGATACTTTTCCTTCCTATCCAATAACGACCCTGTGCTGTGATTTGGATTTAGAGAGAGTGATTGGCCCAAAGTCACCCAGCCAGCTTTCATGCCTAATATAGAATTCGAACTCATGGTCTCTAGATTGGTACATTAATCACTATACAAACTGGCTCTCAGCTTAAATAGGGTGGTGCATTCCAGGTTCCTGTCTTAAATGTTGTCATCTAATGAGTCTTCAGAAGTCACCTCAACATTTTGGAACAGCCTCCTATTTGAGATCAGATGATACCTATCGTTTTAGCCCTCTGGGAATGCTGTGAAAATTTGGTTCTTCGTCAAAGCTTTTGGCTAGAATGAGGGTTGAGTTGCAAGGATGTTTGGTCTGATCAGTGGTGGGATTCAAAATTTTTTACTACCGGTTCTGTGGGCGTGACTTGGTGGGTTTGGCAGGGGAAGATTACTGTAAAATCTCCAGTCAGAGGTGGTATTTGTCAATTCTCTGAACTACCGGTTTTCTGAACTACCGGTTCTCTGAACTACAAAATTTCCACTACCGGTTCTCCAGAACTGGTCAGAACCTGCTGAATACCACTTCTGGGTCTGATGCCTGGGGAGAAAAGTATCTTTGTTTTTAACCATGTTTTGTGGCTTGTAGTGAACTTTCTAGTGTCATGAGTTAGGCAGCCATGTTCATTCTACAAACAAACAAACAAACAAATAAATAGATAACTTTGAGCATATATGTTTTGAACATGCACAATGTGTTTTAATATATTGCGGTGCATTTTGAATAAAATCCACTGACTTACTTTGGCCTACAAGTATAATTAGCAGCAAAAATCATAATATTACACCATTGAAGAAATTATTTGGACAATAATGATTATTTTTGTATCAAGACATAATCTCTCCCTGATTAAAATCATTCACAAACAGGAATATATCTGAACTTTAACACAAGAGAAGACAACTGGATCATGATGATTACTGGAAATAAGAAGAGAATACAAATATAGCATCCTAGTGCAAAACACAATAAGGCAGCTAACCAGACAGACATCACTTTTTCCTATTTGTGATTATAGTTGCCAATCAGAAAAAAAAGAACTCCCACAATATGTGGGTGTTTGTTTTTTTTAAATTGAAAGATATACCAGGGAAATAATAGGGTAGGCTATTTAATATCTCCCAGATTTTAATAATTATTTATTAGGTATCTTAGTTGATTAGATAGCTCTTATTCACAACCCACTCTCAATGTTTTAATTCCTCTCTTCCCTTAACAACTTGCTAAAATAATGCAAATGACCAGCTATCTGCAAGGAGTATAAATCCTTCCATTCCCCACCATCCAGTCAGAGCTGAAGAAGTTTCTCAGATGAGAAGTGAAACGTCTTCAAAAAAAAGAACAAAAAGTCCAATTGCCTCTTGAAATAACACCTTTGGGACAACTATGACCTGGATGATTGAGAATCTTCACAGACATTCCTCCCTTCAGTTCTTCATCCTTGGGCCCAGCCCATCACCAATCATATTCAAATATTGAATGTTTTGATTTCCAAAATTGGAACTGTACTATGTGTTATGTTCTGTGCCTGGAGCAAGAAGCGGAGACGAGTCGATGAACAGTGAACTTCAACTCTTTATTTAACATGGTGCAACAGCTCTTCAAACGGCCTCAACAGCCCCTTTTATATAGGCAAGCTCTTGGGTATTTAGCCAATGAAAACATAGGAACGCTAGCTCTTTTTAACCAATGAGAAGGGCTCGTTAATAGCCAATCAGATTCTCCTGAACGGACCAATCCGATATCGTTATTATCGGCCAATCAGAAGTGCAGGGCCAGAACCCTACACTTTGCTTTAAGGTTTCAACAAACTTTATTCAAGCACTTTTATTAATTCACAACACCTCTTCCCCCCGGGTTCTGTTTAAGGGGTGCGGTAACGTAGTCTTTGAGATAGGCAGGTTGTTTTGATTGTCTATTTGATTTACGCTGTCCTCCCGGTATTTGTCTAGAGTCTTGTTGAGGTAGGATGTTATCTAAACAGGGTGAACAGGGTGCCTCTGATTCTGTATCTAAACTTCTGTTACCACTAATGTCCTCGATATCCCTTTGAGGCGAGTTAACCCCTGTCCCTGATCCTTCTTCACATGTTGAGTCTGAGCGGTCATTTCTTCCGCTTGTGCTTTCCACCATTCCAAACTCAGCCTCCTCGGCGTCTCCTCCCCCCTCAGTTTGGAAATCACCGGAATTGCAGACCCCAGACTGCAGCCTTGAACGCAGCTGATCAATATGGCACTTCCATATTCTATCATCGTGACATTTCACTTGGTACGATCTGGGTCCGGTTACTTGGATTACAGTTGCCTCGACCCACAATGGGTCGCCATAAAAGTTTCTCGCGAAAACCAAGTCGCCTACCTGGAAATTACAGCATTTCCCGCTGGATCCCTGTGGTTTTTCAGGTTCATACGATGGGTGTAGTCGGTCCAGGTGGGAGCGGAGTTTCCGTCCCATCAATAACTGAGCAGGAGTTTTGTTGGTGACACTGTGTGGAGTGATGTGCTGCAAAAGGAGTATCCAATTAATCTTGTCTTCGATATCGCCATAGTCCATTTTATGTAGAGTTCTTTTGACGATTGTACCATGCGCTCAGCCCTTCCATTAGCCGCAGGATGCGCCGGTGACGTTAGCGCATGGCAAATACCGCGGTCTGCCAGGTACTGTTCAAAAGAAAGCGTGGTAAACTGGGGCCCATTGTCGGATACCAGAACGTCCGGTAATCCGTGAGTTGCAAATAATCTGTCCAATTTCCTAATGACTGGATTGGTTGTTGTATTTTTCATCTCATGGATTTTGAGCCAGTTCGAGTAGGCATCCACTGTTAATAAAAATGTGTGTCCATTCGTAGGTCCCGCAAAGTCCAGATGAATACGGGACCATGGTCCCCTGGGTGTTTCCCATTCTGTTGGAGTTGCTTTCGGTGGAGCATTGCTGACTTCCTGGCATTTGGAACAAGTCTTCACCCAGGCTTCGATCTGCTTGTCTATGCCTGGCCACCACGCATAGCTTCGCGCGAGTGCTTTCATGCGCACGATGCTGGGATGGCCATCATGCAAGGTTCTCAGTACCGCTCGCTGTAACCGCTCTGGGACAACGACTCTATGGCCCCAAATGATGCAGCCTTTCTGGGAAAACAGTTCCATCTGTTGACTTTTGAAGGGAACATAGTTGTCAGGGATTTGGTCAAATGGCCATCCACGCTCTACCCAGCTGAGGACATGTGCTAAAATGGGATCACGTTTAGTTTCAATCGCGATATCGCGAGCTGTCAGCGGCGGTTTTTGGAGTGTCTCAATCTGCAGTGTTGTGACAGTCGGAGCAGGGTCGTCAATGGTTTCTAGAAGTGGTGCACGGCTCAATGCGTCAGCGTGGGGAATGGCTTTCCCCGGGTGGTGTTGTAACTTATAATTATAGACAGCCAAGAATTCTGACCAACAGGTCATTCTGGGAGATAATATATAAGGGGTTGGTTTATCTCCTGCTATTATTCCCAGTAAGGGTTTGTGGTCAGTTATTATCATGAAAGCTCACCCATAAACATATTCATGAAATCGTTTAACAGCAGATACAACAGCAAGAGCTTCCTTATCGATTTGATTGTAATTGTGTTCTGCTTTTGACAGCGTTTTTGAAAAATAGGCAACAGGGGCTTCACTTCCGTTTGGTAAAACGTGGCTCAAAATGGTGCCCACTCCAAAGGGTGATGCATCACAAGTAACCGTTAAAGGCAAAGTCTCATTATACTGCATCAAAACAGTGTCGGAAGTCAATAAGTTTTTTACTTGTTGAAACACCTGTTCCTCTCGGTGCCCCCAAACCCAGGTTGCTTTTTTGTCTAACAAACGATGTAGGGGTTCAACTACGGTCACCTTGTGAGGCAGGAAGACGTTATAAAAATTGATAAGGCCCAGGAAAGCTTGGAGATCTGCCTTATTGCGGGGTCTTGGGGTGTATTTGATTGCCCTAAGTTTGCTATCGGTGGGGTGAATGCCCTGTTTATCTATTAAATATCCTAAAAATTCTACTCGATCAGTACATAGTTGACATTTGTTTTTCTTAACTTTGAGACCTGAGTCTTTAAATCTCTGAAGAACCAACCCCAGGTGCTCCCTTAGTATTTCTTGAGTCGGAGCAGCAATTAAAACGTCATCAAAATAGGGGACAACGCCTTTTATCCCTTGTATTAGTCTTTCCATCAAACTTTGAAAGATTCCAGGGGCCACGCTTACTCCGGATTGGAGTCGGTTACATTTAAACGCACCTTGGTGCGTAACGATCGTTTGGGCCTCTGCCGTTTTCCTGTCTACAGGCAGTTGTTGGTATGCCTGGGCTAGATCTAGTTTAGCAAAAACTTTTCTGCCCCCCCAGGGAATGGAGAAGGTGTTGCACCACCGGTACCGGGTAAGCGTTTTGCTGCAGGGCATGATTCAGGGTGGCTCGGTAGTCCCCACAAATTCTTAACAATCCATCCGTCTTGATGGGTGTCATGATTGGGGTTTCCCAGGGAAAATGGTCGGTTGGTTCTAACACCCCCTGGGCTATTAATTTATCAAGCTGCTCATCAATCTTTGGTTTAAGGGCAAATGGGACTCGACGAGGCTTAAGGCGGATGGAAGCTATTTCGGGGTTGAGGTTAAATGATATCGGGGTCCCCTTGTACTCACCTAGTTTATCTGCAAAGACGTCCTGGAATTCTTGGACGAGAGTCTCTTCCCAGTCATTGCTGCTGGTTCGGTGAATGCCGGCTACTTCAATTCCAAGTGGAGCGAACAATTGGAGGCCTAACAAGCTAGGCCGATCCCTGTTGACTACAGTCAAGGGTAGAGATGCAGTACGATTTTTAAATGAGACATGGACTTGGCTGGATCCAATGACTGGAATTCGATTTCCCTGATAATCTTTGAGTATGATTCTTTGGAATCGGAGGTCTTGTCGCCGGACGGTAGGGATGAGTTGCTTGAGGGTCTTCCAGGAAACCATCGAAAGGGACGATTCTGAATCGACTTCCATTATACAAGGCTGGTTTTTGATAGCCACCTTTACCCGGATCTTCTTGGCGTCCAGTGATGAGGCATGACCAATTGTAATAGTTTGGTGTGCCTCTTCTCGCTTTGTTGAGTGGTTTAGGGGTTTGTTTCTGTAGGAGTGATTGTTCCATTGGTGGTTCAAGGGTTCTCACTTTGCAGGACAGCTTTCTGTAGATTGGCAATAGTTAGCCCCCCTCGGGGGCTGGCTGGGTCCTTGTTTGCTTCTACAGACCCGTCCGATTTGGCCTCTTTTCCCGCACACATGGCAGAGCGCATCGAGGAATTTGCAGTCTGATCGGGAATGGTTTGCCCCACAACCAGCGCATTGGTACTGCGATTTCTGGCGTTGGTCTCATTCAGACTGGAGCCGGTTGACCTCGTCTTCATCACTTTCCGATGACGATTCGAGGTCCTCGTGGTGGGCTGTCGTTGCCGGTTCTTCTAAATGAGGTGAAACTTCACTGGCGAGTTGGCGAAGTGGAGCGTGGGTGCGGTGCATTCAGGCAGCTGACTTCCTGGTTGCTTCTGGTGCAGTAGTGTCAGCGATGGCATCTGTAAGGCTAATGTCACCTTCCGCCATCAGCTTACTCTGCACGCCTGGTGAATCTAATCCCAGAACTATTCTGTCTCTTAAGGCTTCTTCAAGGTCGGCAAACCCGCATAGGCCTCCTAGATTCCGGAGATCCGCTATGAAATCTGCAACGCTTTTGCCCTTCCGCTGATCTCTCTGGTAAAATTCATGCCTTCTCATGAGCGTTGGTACGGTTGGTGCATAATGGGCCCTTAGCAGGGGTTCGAGGATGTCCCAGTCCATGGACTTCACTTCTGCCGGTTTCGCCAGTGCCTTGGCCATCTTAAATATGGTCGGCCCACAATGAGTTAGGAATACCGCCCATTTCTTTCCGGTAGTGGCATCCTTCAAACTGTTGGTCTCCAGAAACATCTGGAAGTGATCCATATATAAGTCCCAGTCTTCTTGTGCCAGGTCGAATGAAGCGGGTGGTATGACGCTGCTGGACATGGTTCTGCCATTGGTGCGTTTCAGCCACGTGCTCTGTTATCGCTTTGTAGTGTTCAGTAAGCTCTGACGTCTCCACATCCCATCCTCGTTGCCAGTGTTATGTTCTGTGCGTGGCGCAAGAAGTGGAGACGAGTCGATGAACAGTGAACTTCAACTCTTTATTTAACATGGTGCAACAGCTCTTCAAACGGCCTCAACAGCCCCTTTTATATAAGCAAGCTCTTGGGTATTTAGCCAATGAAAACACAGGAACGTTAGCTCTTTTTAACCAATGAGAAGGGCTCGTTAATAGCCAATCAGATTCTCCTGAACGGACCAATCCGATATTGCTATTATCGGCCAATCAGAAGTGCAGGGCCAGAACCTGCACTTTGCTTTAAGGTTTCAACAAACTTTATTCAAGCACTTTTATTAATTCACAACACTATGAGTACTATATTCTGAGACAGAATTAGGAGGAATATTCTACATTTGTAGGCACTGGCTTCTTCCTGTTATATGCCACATTAAATTATATAAGATACGATCCTCTTGTATACAATTATCCTTTTATATGCAATTCCATCTACCCATATCCTTACTTGACTGAAGAATTATGTGGAGGATTAAAAAAAACATTTTCCCAATTACCACATTGTTGTTAGCTGATGAGGGATTAACTTTATGAGTGGGAATTAAATATGGAATTTAGAACTGAGCAGAAAAAAATAGCGGCAAGAAGACTGAGACAGACTTTTGTGTGCTTGATTATTATTGCTATTTAATTATTTATTTAAAAGATTTGTATGACCACATCTTAAATAACAACTCAGGACAGCTCACAATAATACGATCAATAATTATAAAATCAGGAACCATAAAATAAAAAATAACAACCCCCCCAACACAAAAAAACTAGGAACTGATTCCCAGGAATCTATTTTCTCTTTATAAACTGTGTTTAAATATCCACCCTCCTCAGCCACTGATGTTGTGGTTGTAATATCATCAGTTTTCTTGCAGATGTGTGCACGTTCTGTGTAGATGTCTACAAAAGGAAACCTAGGTTTTCTTCCACTGAGCCAGGATTCTGATGAAACAGTTAAATTGTGGGAATCAGTACCATCAAACATGCTAATGGTTACTAATTTGGAAGGTTTTTAAAGGAGACTGGGTAAATTCCCAGAAGATTAAGGAGAGAACTATGTGGATGGTAGAATGTGAATATGTCTCTGTGTGGAGAGTTCCGTTAATACATGTATCATGGCTTTGGCTAGATCCATTTTTAGTTCCAATTTCACCTAACTCTACCACAGCCCTACAGAGGAACGCAGTCCTAAAGGTAGTAAAACTTTTCAAGCTCTGTGACAGAAGGAGAGGGGTTCACTTCCATTTCAAAATCTGTCCTAAAAACCAAATATTTAGAAAAATAACAGCAACACCACCATTCTAATCTAAGGCCTGGAGACGAGCCAGTTTTAAGGGCTCATTTAAACAGGGTCAAATTGGAGTCCATACCAGAGGTGGTATTCAGCAGGTTCTGACCAGTTCTGAAGAACCAGTAGTGGAAATTTTGAGTAGTTCAGAGAACCAGCAAATACCATCTCTGACTGGCCCCACCCCCATCTATTCTCTGCCTCCTGAGTCCCAGCTGATGAGCTGGGTCTTCTTTTGTTGCCCTACACAGGAGAACAGAGTTCGAAAGCAGGTTAGCAGGGTGGGGAGGGAATGGAGATTTTACAGTATCCTTCCCCTGCTATGCCCACCAAGCCATGCCATGCCCACCAAGCCACGCCTATGGAACCAGTAGTAAAAAAATTTGAATCTCACCACTGGTCCATATGATCTTTGGGGTACATGCTGTGATGGAGTTACTGGTTCTTCTGAGACTTAGAAGGATGTAGTAAGAGGACCCTCCAAAATTGTGTCCAGAGTTCTTTGTGGTTCAATATTATTGAGAAGGACTTTGATTTTCTTTCTTTCATGCACAGATCAAACCTTATACTGTCATAACAAGGGCACCATTTTGGCTATATCATTGGCCAAAACCAAATAACTTTTGGTGCGTTCTACTGGTCGTAATTAACAGACCAACAAATGGGGTGGACTCTGCATCTCTCCACATTCACATTGTGTATTATCTTCCATCAACCTCCACTAGAGCATTTTGGTCTTACACTTAGACACTCCCACTCTCAACCTATTTAAAGTCTTCCAAATAAAACAAGGGAGATATGATCCCTTAACCCTGTTCTCCTCTGGGATTATTTTTTGTTCGGTAAATTTTCTCCTTCATCTTCTAATTCAGTTTTGCTCCTGTGCACCTTGAAGAATATTTGTTCTTGCTATAAAACTCCTCCTAGATCTAAGTCAACAAGTTTGGGGCATGCATCCATTCAGAGGATGCCAAGAATCATTCTTTTGCTTGGTTCTCTGTCCTAATCCTAGGTGGAACAATACCAAAAAGAGGATACATTTTCTCAATTGGTGTGGGTTTAAGGCCTCCTGTCACTGTGCGTACTGCTTCATTGACAGCAATATCATCTTGTTTCATATCTATGGACACACTTCATACTGGAATGCTTACTCTGCTGCAGAATTACTGACCTGTCCTCAGACTCTGAGGGAGAGGAGGAACAGCTGACAGGGAGTGGAGGTATCACTCCAGAGATTATAGAGGAGGGCAGCAGCCAGCTGGGCAGTCAGAGAAAGAACCAGGCCCATCCCCTCTTCATCCTAGGACACACAGGGAGGAATGGAGAAGGAAACAATTTGGCTTATGAGAGAGGAAGCGGCCATGATCCCCCTCATTGGTTGCAGCTGGGGAGAATAATATATAAGAGAGACGGTTAAAGCACAGCATTGCCAGAAGCAAAGCATGTTTTATTTTGGGCTGAAGTCATCTTGGTTAGCATCCTTCCAACAGACTGTGCCTTGTTATCTCCTTGCAGTTGGTAATTACTTATCCTGGTCCTTGGGGAAATTCCTCCATTGTTGTTTGTTTTTGGTTTTTTATTTCAAATCTATCTGCTCATTGTTTGGACTGTATTGCTTTATTTTGAAGACTATTTTTGCATAAGTTTTATCTCCAACTGAGAATTATTGAATAGTGGGGCCAAGTTGGAGGCATTAAAGGACATTTATTTACATTTTGGATTTTGTTACATTTGTGTTACACTCCGGATCATCACAATTATTCAGAACCAAAACCAATGGATTAGTTTCAAACTAAGAACCTAAGATATTGAAGGAATATTTATCAAATCTGCAAATGACTCAAAGCTGGGAATAGGGGCTGATGTTCTACCAAAGGAAGAGAAGTTTCAAATGTGTGTGCATAGGCTTAAATGTATAGGAAGGAGATCTGAAAAGGAAAAATGTAAGGTACGCATAGAATGCAAGAAACCTTGGGAAAGTACATATGAAAATGAACACAAAGTAAACAAGAGACAGCACTGTGACACAGATACTAAGAGGGTAAATGTTATATTGGGCTATAATAAAAGGAGTATTGTGTCCAAATTGTTCTGTACGTTCATTTACATTCTTGAAACCCCGCGTTTTGATTGGCCAAAGCGCAGGGTAATCCGATTGGTCTAGCGAGCCGCACTGATTGGCCCGCTGAGAATCTCCCGCGATTTGTGGAAACGAATCGCGGGAGATTCAAAGCAGTGCCATTGGCTGTGGCCGCCGCGGCTTGAGAATAAAAAGCCGCTGTTTTTCCCTCGGAGCCAGACCGGTTCCGGGGACCAACAAAAGAGCTGAACTAAGTCACTGACTCCGGGTCTCCTTGCTACGACGGACATGACACTGGTGACGAAGGTGGGATTCTGAGGCTAACCCCATCAAGCACGTGTCCGAAGGAAGCAAGACCGACGAGATGGCCAGCATCGCTCCGCCCGCGCCCTTTAATCCCGCTAGCGAGGACTGGGAATCATACACAGACAGATTCCTCATGTTCCTCAAATGCAGCAACATGAAGGACGCCACCGGGCCAAAGAAAAAAGCCATCTTCCTGACACACTGCGGGCCCGCAGTGTTCAAGATGGCAAAAGCCCTAGCGAAACCTGCTGCCATCAAGGAGATGGACTGGGCTGACCTCGAACCATTGCTCCACAACCACTATGCCCCCGCCGTGCCCACCCTCATCAGGCGGCACGACTTCTACTGGAGGGACCAGAGACCGGCCGAAAGCATCAGCGATTTTGTGGTGGAGCTGTGGAAGCTAGGGGGCATGTGTGGGTTCTCCGACATGGATGAGGCCCTACGGGACCGCGTCATGCTCGGACTTTGGGACCCAGTCCTACAGAGTCAGCTGAGGGCCAAAGGCGACATTGCCCTCGCCGACGCCATCGCTGAAGCCACCGCAGCCGAGGCAACCCAGAAATCAGCAAACCGCATGTGGAGACCAGACACCGGAGACTGCACTGTGACCGCTGACCCAGGACGGGCGACCGAAGCCCAACCGGAAGCAAGTCACCGCGAGACCACCACCCACCATGGCGAATTCCACTCCGCCTCCAACACCACGGACGAGGAGGAGGAGATCCACCGGCTCCAGATGGGATGTGACCAGCGAAATCGGCGGGGTCGTAAGTCGGGGACCACATGTGCCGGGTGCGGAGGTGACCACCCTTGAGCCGAGTGCCGTTTCTTCGATGCAGTCTGCTGGCACTGCAACAAAAAGGGTTACATCGCCCGAGTCTGCCGATTGAGGAAGGCCTACAGCCCCAGACGGCGGGACCACAGCGAGCGGAGACGGGACAGCACACCCCCCAGAGCCAGAGATCGCCAAGCCGACAGCCGATGGGACCAGAGCGGGCGGAACCGATGAGGTGGCGAAACCCGGCGGAAGGAGTAAACCCACCAGACGGTCATCATCGGCCACGCATCAACCACCGACGCCTGAAAAGTCTACGTGGAGGTAGGCATCGAAGGCGAGCCATGCAAAATGGAGGTGGACTCCGGGTCCTACCTCTCCATAGTCGCCTGGGAAGAGATCAAACACTTGGTGCCTACCATCCACAAGAAGGGACTGGAGAACCAGAGACTAATCATCAAAGACTACCAGGGAAACCGCATCTCAGTAGTCGGAACCAGATAATTCAAAGTGACATTCAAGGGCCGCACTGCAAAGCTTCCCCTGACGATCATGGACCGAGACCGACCCAGCCTCTTGGGGCTGCAATGGTTTGCACCACTTAGCATCGAAGTCACGGGCATCAACCACATCGCCGAGACCAATTGGGAACAGCAACTGGCATGGGACTTCCAGGAAATGTTCGACGGCACCCTAGGCAAGTACCGAGGGCCCCCCATCTCCTTCAGCCTAGACCCCAACATTCCCCCGAGATGCCTAAAACCAAGGCGGGTACCCTTTGTACTCAGGCCAAAAATAGATGAGCAAATTGACAAGCTCGTCAAGCAAGGGGTCCTACAACCAATTGACCACGCCCGGTGGGAGACCCCAATAGTCACCCCAGTCAAGCCCGATGGGTTGGTAAGAATCTGCGGGGACTATAAGGCCACCCTAAATTGCACCTTACAACAAAGTGCCTACCCCGTCCCAGTAGTGCAGCACCTTCTACACTCACTGGGGGGAGGCAAGGTTTTTGCGAAACTCGACCTGGCCCAAGCATACCAACAGCTGCCAGTCGACGCAGAAACTGCGAAGGCGCAAACCATAGTCACCCACCGGGGAGCGTTCCGATGTAACCGACTCCACTTTGGAGTCAGCGTGGCGCCTGGAATTTTCCAGAGCCTCCTGGAGAGGCTTTTGCAAGGAATTAAGGGGGTGGTGCCCTACTTCGATGACGTGCTGGTGTCAGCAACCAATCAGCTAGAACTAGAGGATCGGCTAAGGGAGGTGCTAACGAAATTCAAGGAAACCGGGCTAAAAGTGAAGAGAGAAAAATGCCAGCTTTACACAGAGCGGGTCGAGTTCCTGGGGTATCTCCTAGACCGGCACGGCATCCACCCAACACAAACAAAATCAGAGCCATTAAGGAGGCCCCCACACCCAGGAATAAAACAGAACTGCAGGCATTTCTGGGACTGCTTAATTTTTACAATGTTTTCCTGTCCCACAAGGCGACCACGGCGGAGCCTGTGCATAGGCTCTTGGACAAGGCGGCCACCTGGACTTGGGGGAAACGCGAGGAAGCCGCCTTCAGGAAAACCAAGGACCTGCTCACCTCGGATGCCGTCCTCATCCAATACAATGAGACCCTATCACTCGCCGTCACATGCGACGCCTCACCCTTCGGCGTCGGCACCATCCTCAGCCACACACTCCCAGATGGAAGAGAAGCACCCATCGCTTTCTTCTCGAGGACACTCACCAAACCAGAGAGGAACTATAGCCAGCTGGACAAGGAGGCCCTTGTCCTCGTCGCAGCAGTGAAGAGATTCCACAAGTACCTCTACGGCCGCACGTTCACCATCATCACAGACCACAAGCTGTTGCTGGGCATCCTGGCAGGGAACCGGGCCACCCCGAACATCTTATCTCCCAGAATGACAAGGTGGTCCGAATTACTTGCCGCCTACAGCTACCGGCTCACACACCGACCCGGTAATATGCCATGCAGACACTTTGAGCCACTCGCCATTACCCGACCTAGACACCAACCCAGCACCCACGACGAGCACCCTCAGCATAGAGACTCTGCCCAATCTACCCATAACTGCATCAGACATTGCCCAAGAAACTAATAAATACAAACGTCTGGCGCGGGTGTTACATTGGGTAGAAAAAGGGTGGCCGGAAAAGGACAACGACGAAGCATTCATAACATTCCTGAACCGGCAAACAGAACTCTCGCTACAAAAAGGGTGTGTACTGTGGGGGGAAAGGGTTGTTATTCCGGAAAAACTACAAGGGAAGGTATTGGGTTTGTTACACGAGGGACACCCGGGCATAGTTAGAACAAAAGCCCTGGCCAGAAGTTACCCTTGGTGGCCAGGGATGGACAAGCAAATCGAGGCCTGGGTGGCAAAGTGTCAACGCTGCCAAGAAACCAGACTGAGCCCTCCCGCGGCACCGATCCTGGAATGGGAAACCCCCAGGGGACCTTGGTCTAGGAACCACATAGATTTTGCTGGGCCCACCAAGGGACACACATTCCTAATAACCGTAGATGCTTATTCCAACTGGTTGGAGGTAAGCAACATGAAAACCACCACCACAGAAGCCATGACCAAGGAACTTAGTAAACTATTCGCAACCCACAGCCTCCCGGATGTCATCGTGTTGGACAATGGGCCCCAATTCAGCTCGCTAGAATTTGAAAAATTCCTAGCGGAACGGGGCATACGACACACATTGACAGCTCTGGCACATCCGGCGGCGAACGGAAGGGCAGAACAGATGGTTCAATTCACAAAAAAAACCATCCAGAAAATCGAACACAAGGAAATCCAAGAAAAAATAAATAAAATGCTTTTTATACAACATATAACCCCAAACATGACAACAAACAAAAGCCCGGCAGAGTTGCTAATGGGGAGAAAATTAAGGTCCCCACTCGACAGACTGCACCCCACATACAACCCGGAACCCCCCCCCAAACTCCTCCAGCAAGCATCGGTCCTTTGTGCCAGGCGACGCCATCTACGCAAAGAACCTAACCGGAGACCCACTGTGGGTACCAGCAACCATAACCAAAGTGACAGGTCCCCGCTCGTACCGGCTGCAAACAACTGACGGATGAGCGTTGAAACGCCACATCGACCAAATAAGATCGAGAACGGCCATAAGAAACACAACCGACACGCAACCAGACACAGACGAACCCCTTAACACAAACCAAGAGGGGAGGGAATACCCCGAGAACCAAAACCCAAGAGAAATAAACCAGCCATACTCACCAGCAAGCAGCCAGTCCGAAACTTCACCAGGGAGAAGCAGCCAGGCCAGCTCGACCAGCACGGAAAGACCAGGCAGGAGCGGTGAAAACTGCAGCTCAACCAGCCCGGGTAGACCGGGAGGGAGCTGTGACAAGCGGCCCGGCAGGGCCTTCCAGACGGTTCCAATGATGAGACCAAGAGAAACAGAGAACCCGACCGAACCGGCCGGGAGCCAACCAACAACTGACCTGCGCAGGTCCAGTAGGCAAGTACGGAGCCCCGCCTACTTACGGGACTACGTCACGTAGGACCAAACCAAGAGGGGAGGGGTGTTCTGTACGTTCATTTACATTCTTGAAACCCCGCGTTTTGATTGGCCAAAGTGCGGGGTAATCCGATTGGTCTAGCGAGCCGCGCTGATTGGCCTGCTGAGAATCTCCCGCGATTGGTGGAAACGAATCGTGGGAGATTCAAAGCGGTGCCATTGGCCGCGGCCGCTGCGGCTTGAGAATAAAAAGCCGCTGTTTTTCCCTCGGAGCCAGATCGGTTCTGGGGACCAATAAAAGAGCTGAACTAAGTCACTGACTCCAGGTCTCCTTGCCGCGACGGACACAACATAAATTATAGCAAATAGCCATTACATTCTTCTCTGCCCTGGACAGGTGTGTGCCCAGTTCCCAAATACATAGACTGTCACATGGAATAGGGAATGAATTTATTCTCTATTGCTAGAACAGACCCAATGAGTTAAAACATACAAGGTATCAGCAGAAACTTCCTGATATATGAGCTGTCAGCCAGTGAACAAGCTGACACACAAAGTGATGAGAAATGCAGATTATCCACAGTTGTGTGTCCCCTTTCAGATGTTAAAAAACCCAACAACTTTTAGACTATCTGTTACTGTATTTAAATAGATTGAGAACTTTTCTTGAGTACTTTGAAGGCAACATGGGAAGAGGGCAGAATTATTATCAGCTTCCTTTTTTCATATTGCATCAGCAGCAAACAAGGTACTTTGGATTCATCATGGAAATGATTGGTGGAAGAAACTGAGAGTCCTGTCATTAATGAACCAGCTTACCTGGACTTTTATTGCTTAGCATCTGCTTTGAGCCATGCTACGATGACTCAGCTTAAATGTCTGCTTTGCCTAAATGATGCATATGCTCTGCGTGGTGAGGCAACTCCAGCTTTCCTTCAATTATGTCTTTATAATAATAAATCAGCAGCTACTGGGTGTAGGGGGGAGGCGGTGGAAAGATTCATTCAACAGTAAGAAAAGCCTGTGCACAGAATATTGTGCCACAAAAAAATATTAACAAGCACAGGGAGATTTTATGCTCACTGCTGATCAAGGTCACTGTATACAAAGCAGCCTTTGTGTCCCTCTTTCTGTATGAAGTTTCTTGAGTTAGAGGACAACCCTGCATTATAAATGTAAGCTTGTTCCAAACCTGCTCCACTACAGCTGTGTTGTGAGCTGTGGTTTGTTACACTTCACTGAGAGCTCAGATAGCTGTAACTTTGCTGAGACATAAGTCTGCTGCCTCTCCTAATTTTGGGGAGGATATGTTGGAGTTATAATCCAGAGTATTTCTCAACAGGCATTCTCTGAAGAGGTGGATAGTTTCAGCTTTTTCGATTCAGCAGTAAGAGAACCAGCAAATCAACAAATACAAATACAAATACAGGCTGAATAGAATACAGGCTGAATAGTCAAGACCTTGTTGATGATCCAAACTCTGACAAGGATCTTGGAATACTCGTCTCTAATGATATAACTGTTAGAGCCCAGATAACAAACCCAAATGGGGACAAAGAGAAAGAATAAAAAGAATGCTTCAATCATACACACCAAGGCCTGAGCAAAGAGCTATGAATTTACAGCCCTTTGAAATGCCAGCAGGATGGGAGTTATTCAGGTTTTGAGGAATCCACATTCCACATAGTAGGCAAATATTATAATTATGTATGGTTATTTGTCCCTTGTGTATCAATCTTGGATTGATCTGTTCTATGATCAACTTGCTTGCTGTCTTGGCTATCCAAAGTGTTAAGTTCTGCACATGGGTGCAAGGAATGGAGACGAGATGGTGAACAGTGAACTTCAACTCTTTATTATACATTCTGAACAGAGCAAAACCCTAGAGCAACAGCAGCCCTTTTATAGGCAAGTTGCCGCTCTAGTAACCAATAAGATACGTGGAGTGTTAAACCCCTTAACCAATGAGAGTGGCCCGTTAATAGCCAATCAGATTCTCCTGAACGGACCAATCCGATATCGCTATTATCGGCCAATCAGAAGTGCAGGGCTAGAACCCTGCTATTTCTAAAGCTTTTGATAAACTTTATTTAAGTGTTTTATTAGTTCATAACACAAAGCATTCCTAAGAGTCTTCTACCCATTGAAATTCAAAAGCATCAATATTATTTTCATCCTGCTTCTTTAAAGACAAACTTGCACTTTTATAAAGTGTTTTAAAGAAAACCATTAACTGCAGGGTTTTGATATTTTCAGGTATAGACATATCATAGCAATTGATTGTCTTTTCTCAGGCCTTTATTGCCATCTATCATGTTTTTTATTTTTTTATTTATTTTATTTGGTTTGTCAATTGCTTACAAGATAATAGGTATAAGTAAAAACATATGCCTATGATTGAAGCTTTCTTTTTATTCTTTCTCTTTGCCCCCATTTGGGTTTGTTATCTCTGTCACCTTTATGTGATTTTCTTTTTTAAAAAAAAATATTTTTATCAATTTGTTAAGTGCCCAGATTTGCTGGGAGTTGAACACATAGAAATTCAGTTTAATAATAATATAACAATTTTGGATACATTATGTGAAAATTCAGATCTCTTGAGAAGTCCATATTGCTGAGAAAAGCAGAAGAAAAGAGAAGTTGAGGATGACTTGAGTGGGATGGACAGATAGATGCACCCTTGAAAATTCTGAAGAGCCAGGTTAAAGATAGTTCATTCTGGAGAAAATCTAAGAGTTGACATTGACTCAACCATATATAATTCCACTACATCCACAAAAATCCAGTAATGTAAATCCAGTAATATCAGCTAAGAACAATGACACATTTAAAATCCTCAGTAGTTGCTTGAGCAAAAGAAATAAAACTTTCAAGTGGGTAGTAATTATACTGATTGTATCCCCACCTGCATCCAATCATGGAATAAATACTTATTTTTGTTTACTGATCATGTAACTACTCTTGGCCCTGATTGAGATAATAAAGTTCATGAAAACATGCCACTATATTGATGCAGTCTCACATGCAGGGAATAAAGATCTGCAAAATAAAATCAAAACCCCAAGATTTGCTTATATTGAAAAAACTCCATTTATTCAGATGGCTATTCTGGTCCTTTTGGGAGGTAATCAGTAAATGGAGGCAGCATTGTTGTGACTTCACATAATTATGTCTAAAGTAGTACTCTGTAATTTAGTTGCCCCAAGCCGGAAGAATTCTGCTACAACCAACTTTTCACTTTGGCTGATTGTTATTGTGAATGTAAATGGTTTAAAAAATACAGTTTGCTTGTTTCCATGCACTTTTTTTTATAATTCTGATGAGCATCTATGAAAATAATTGCCTTGGCCTGTATTGCAATTCAATAGCCTTGATGCCCTCAGAAAATGATGAAAGTTCCAATAAATTCCAGTCAGCACGCTAAATTCAGAGCAAACTCATCTTAAGACTGGAAAAGTAGAATGTCCCTACAATCATTAATCTTTTTTCTGTTGTACTTTTTATGGTTGTAATAGTAGTAACAAAATGGGCTATTTGCTCTCAGGGAAATGGGAGGATAAATTGCTTACTCAAGGAACAAAAAGTGTCCATTGAATAATTGGCAGGTTCAAGAAAGGTAAAATATTGGATATTAGGTATTTGTTGCTTTTAATTAGTCATTCTGACCCAGCACTTCAAAGGAGCTCCCTGATGAATTAAAGATTCTCCATTTTGTGTCAATCAATATAAAACATTATAAGTGCATTGTTATAGTTGTGTTCTTTTTGTAGATGGATTCACTATTGTAATGGGAGCCTCGTCTCATAATAAGATGCTTGGAATCATATATATAACCACAATGTATACAGCATTTTAGGTAAGAGAGGACAAATTACCATGCTAATAAGTTTATAAATGTTGATGGATGAGCACCTAAGAATAAATCTGGACTCCGCTACTTCAGATTACAATGGGATGCTCAAAGATACAATAAGTTTTCAATTAAAATTCTACATATATGTTGGTAAGTTGTGACTTAGAACACTTTTTCCTGTCATTTAAATTTCAACTGCAAGAATAATTTTTTTATTGCATGGTCAGAGAGCAGTAAACTTAATGGTTATATTATTCCAGGTGACTTCATCGGCACATTCATATAGTTATATTAGGAACAATTTTGAACTCTCAGAGAAGAGAAATACAGATGCTATATTATGCATGGCCCTCATGTATGGCTTTTTACATGAAGTCATCCTACTTTAAATTTTTTTTTTTTTTACAGTTTATATGTACCTATTGCAGATAACCTATAGATTATATATATACCATTCTGATAGGTTATAGATATATCTTCCAGAAAACATTGGACCTTAGGGTCTGGATGGCTCCTAAATCTAACACACTGTGTATATACAACCATCTACAGTGGGAAAATCCAAACATTAAATTTTCAGTAGAGGATTTTGATCTCATGGGATAACAACTGGCTATCCTTGTCTGCGGAGTTCCTATAAGGATGAACTTGGTCATGTGGTGGTCAATGAAACTGAAAATACCACAGTGTAAAAATAAGAGAAATTTACCTTTGGCCATATGGATGGTGTGTGAATACCATGCAAAATTGCATATACGAAGCAATGTATAAAAAGGTATCATTATTATTAATATTAATATTAATAATAATAGGGAACATCAGGTTGAGAAGGTTCTGGAGAATGAAAAAATCAAGATCTTGTGGGACTTCAGAATTCAGACGGACAGGCACTTGGCCCACAACACACCTGACATAACAATAGTTGAAAAGAAAAAGGTTTGGTTCATTGACATTGCAATACCTGGTGATGCGCGAATTGTAGAGACGCAGCAAGAAAAAAATCGCAAAGTATCGGGACTTACAAATTGAAGTTGAGTGACTTTGGAAAAAGAAATTGTGCATTATCCCAATTGTAATTGGAACCCTTGGAGTAATACCTAAAGGGCTACCTCGCTATTTGGAAATTCTGAATTTATCAGACTTGAATACCCTGATTCTACAAAAAACCACCCTACTTGGCACAGCTTATATCTTCCGATGCTACCTAAACAGTTCCTAGGTCTTTGGTTAGGACTCGAGCTGTTGAACTATCAACCAGCCCTTAAGGCTATGAATCTCACTAAAGATTTAATAATAATAATAATAATAATAATAATAATAATAATAATAATAATAATAATAATAATAAAAAGACCTAGGCAAGCACTTAAAAACAATAGGCACTGACAAAATCACCATTGGTCAGCTGCAGAAGGCCACCTTACTGGGATCTGCTCGCATAATCCACCGATACATCACATAGTCCTAAATGCTTGTGTTCGACTAGTGATTTGTGATACGAAACCCAGCATAGTTATCTTGTTTGCTGTGTACACTGTAGTTTTTTGTGTATAATAATAATAATGACATAAGATCTATATTTTTCTGCTTTGACAGCTTAGATGACTATATATACAATTCTGGTAGAAATTTTCATGTCATATTAATTTCTATCAGAATAATACATATAATCTGCTAAGCAATTCCATATCGTATGTTCAGACTTATCCTAATCACATCATTCAATTTTTGTCATTAAAAGGAATGGTAGAAAGGGAATGCTTTTTGTCCACACATTCTATTTTCTTCCGTTGGTTTTCTAAAGAAAGTTTCTGAACTCCAATATGAGAGAGAGAGCAGTGCAAAGACTTAAGCTAAATTCAGGTGAAGCGTTTAGCATTCCCATACTTGTCTGCCTTTAAAAGTCCTCTCCATTTTCTTTGATTTGCAACTTTTAAATTTACGAGTGTGCTATTATTGCATCCAATATGATCATTCTACAGTAATGATTGATTTCAATTCTTTTCTGTTCACCTCTAACGCCAGAAGACCAAGCAGAGAGGAGCTAGCAGCAATAGAGATGAGAGACAAGAGAAATAGGAGAGTAGAAATAGGAACCTTTGTGGAGAAATTCCGGAACTTGAGAAGGTTGATATAGCATACACAGAGTGTTGAGCTTAAATAGTAGAGACTCCAGTTCAGTTGTACTGTTCATTCCCGGATCTTCATGCTTTGTCCGCTGAGAATGTACTGTGGAGAGTGCCCTTCCCTCTTTGCTTATTTTCTCTTCTCCTGGGTAGTAAATTGCTTGGACATTCAAATCAGACCTGCCAGTGGTTCATGACCACTAGCAGATGGTAAGAATAGGCAAACTACAAGTTATGGGTGGAATTTGAAAGACAATCAGGACAAGCTATGGAACACAAGTGATGAAGATGACACATTGATTACCAGGAGATCATTTGTGGAAGATATTACTCAAGATAGAAGGACACAGACACAGTTCAGAGTGGCATCATCAATTAAAAGACTATCCTCCAGAATAGCTGAACATGACATAATCTAATAACTGAGAAGCAGCGTACATGCCAGAAAGAGAGCAACTTTAACAAATACATGACAAGAAGGAAAAGGAGAAAAATAAAATTTATCAGCTATCCCAAAATGTGGAAAAGGCCCACAGATCAAGATATTTGTTGGGGCAAATAAGTTTATAGGTTGTTACTAACATGAGCTCAGACACAAGAGAAAGAGTTCCTATTGGAGGATTACCTAGAAATTTATACAGCACATTCTAGTCTCTCCTATTGTTAATAACACTGACTTAAATGTTATTAATGCAACTGTATAACAAGAGATGAAAATATATGCAAAACTAATTTTACCTGACAAATGTATGCTTTTGTGTTTCTTTTTCTTTGATTCTCTTTATTTTTGGTTTATTTATGCTTAGGTAATTAAAGTGAGGTAATAGCAGCTGAGGAGTTTTTCGGGCAAAAGTGAGACATGCAGCCCTGGAAATCAGTATATTGTACAAAAGACAACAGACTAAAACCTGAACTAGCTTGGCTTTATGTGTGTTAACCTGGAGACAAATACTACTGTGTTAAAATGAATTTGAACTGACTAATAATCATGCAAAGGGTTGTAATAGGGCAGTCTGGCCTGGATCCAGTAACTTGTGAGAAACAGGAAATATTTCAGGATTTGGGAGGAGAGTTATAAAGTGGCTAGAAGATTAAATTCAGTTAAAAAGGGGGCTTGAAAACAGTATTGGATTAAGATTACAGAGATCTCCCACAACTATAGATCACATTGGATGATCCTGGAGCCTGTGGTTATTCTTTATAGCTTTAGGGTATTTTCAATTTTGTTGCAAAGATAAATGCCAAGAATCACAGTGTGTGCTTCTTTGAGATAACCGAAGGAAAGGATTGAATGAAAGGTTCATGTAATTTTGGGAGAATGGATAGGATGAGAGATTAAGCTAGTTTGGGAATGAATGCGTAACTGCCACTAAACAAATAAACAATGCACCAATAATTCTAGAAGGAAGTCATGGGCTGGGGAAGAGTATTACTGAAAATGCCCTAAATGTGAAAGAGCCAAAAGAAGCCTAGCTTGTCATAAAATTTGCTGCTTTATTGAACAATTGCATGTTAAGGACGCAGTAAATTTACAGCTTTTTCCAAATGTCTTGAAAACACAAAGGGCCAACATGATTTGCACTTGCTGCTAATTATCAAAAAGCAAGTGAAAGCATAGTAGGATTGCTGTTCTCAGGGCACAATGCAAAGATCACTGTGAATACCATGTGCCCTTATGACTCCCTATGGCAACGTCAACCTTCTATTGACAGAGCTATAGACGAGTTCAATGGCTCAGAGAGAAACTTTTTCATTTTGCAATTTGAACAGTAAACAAGTACTAATGCACACATTCCTCTCCTTGTTTGACTCCAGCTAGGGGCCTGTATCACCTGAAGTTTAACTCAGGAGGCCAACCACTGTCAACCATCTATAGGAGCTACCCTTCATTTAATTGGTTGGAATGCAGAGGAATTTTCTAGGACAAGAGAGCATATTGTTCACTAGCTAGCCAACTTGAATGCCAAAGTCTTGTTCATGAAAAACCTTAAAACCTGCCCAGGGTCTGCCACCATTACAGGGAAGTCTGTACATGCTAGGATTTAAATGGAACACTTTATAGAACAGCCATTACCTTCAGTATTTTGGAGAACAAGGCGCTGTTGCCTTTGTATCTCTTTATAGTATATGTGTTGTATTATCAGCTGATACCTCTGCACTGATGAATCTGCTGTGTTGTAAGGGAAAAAAAAGGAAAGAGAGAAATTTGCTGAATAAGAGGAGTAAACAAAAGGAAGTCAAAGCTCCCCATTGTCCACTGGTGACAGCAGTAAAACCCTGATTAATAATTGAAATGCTTTTCCAGGAAAAGAGATACTGAAGCCCAAGTAAAGGCATGATGATAGTACCGATAGGATGGTGTTCCAGGAAAGTCTGGATCTTCATGCAGCTATTACTCTGTGCTGCAGGCCCATGTACTTAAGGCTGTGATTTGGATTCTGCTGACTCTTGGTATAAAGCATTTTCCCGACTGATAGTTGAACTTAAAAGCCGGCAGTGTGGAGATCCTGCATTGAACACTGACAGTGTTCATTGCCTAGCCATACAGCCAGTATGAAATTGATCTATGGAATTTTCTGTCATGGAGCTGCATTTCATTTCTATAAAAATAGCTGATCTTAGACTTGACCACCTCCTCATCCCCCCCTCCCAATTTAAAATGTAGTCTAATAAGGAAGGACAGAAAATATTTCAAAAAGCAATGGCTTTTCTCATGACTGAACAAGTCAGGAGCACTATTGTTCTGTCTTGCTAGGGATGAAAATTGTAGTAGGATTCTGCACATGTTGGTCAACAGTACATTTTTCAAAATACTATGACTAGACCCAGATCTTTGCTAGTCCTCAAAGTAATGTCTGAGCAATGATGTGCCTCTGTCATATTCTTTGGTGCCCACTAAACTTTTCAACCTAATATTCTTTTAATTAAAACAACAACAAAACAATCTGATATGCTACAAAGCATATCACTAACTTCAAGCATATCTGTATTTTCAGCAATATTTTTAGATTATAGTTGGAACCCAGAAGAAAATCAAATAGTACATAACTACAGCCAGTGTTTTGTTTGGCTTTTAGTAACCAAATATTTTGTGAGTGACCACACCTACCACAGCAACCATTTTGTGAGAATGCCTGTATATGTTCTTAAAAGTGTGCTTACTGTTCCAAACAGGTTATGGATTCCTCTGCTTAAGCCATTGCTTATTTTACAAGTTATATTGAACTAGATAACAGAGTAATGAGAGCTAAGACCAAGACCAAGCAAATCACATAATGGCTTAGTTTGGTGTGTTTATCCAGCTATATACTGTTTTTAATGTTGCTTAAATCCTTTCAGATTTTGCGTTCACCCTTGAAGAAAGATCTATGATTTTACACAAACATAAAATACAACATAAAGTACTTTTTGTCCTTTTGCCTTTCTTATGATATTACTCAGCAAATTTTTGCCAGCTTGTAAGTTGCAAGGATCATCAAAAGCCAGCCATACAGACTCATTTAATATTTAATTAGTCATCACTACATTTCACTACTGCAGAAGACGTCTGCTGATAGAATTTATTAAATGTGTAGGATTTGGGACCAACATTAGTTCTTAAATTAAATTCTTTCACATTATGATCTTATTGCTCCAGATAACCTCGTGATCAAGGTAGCTTTGGTTAAATGGAGCTCAAATCATCTATCTTGAGTGCTGGGGTAGGAATAAGGGCCCTCCACATCTTTGTGAACTACAAATACATATTCTATGTCAGTATCTAATAGTGGATGGGGTTAGCACAAGTTGTAATTCTGAAAAAAATTGAAGACCCAAATGTTTCCAATCTACCTGCTTACTTTGTAGTCCATCTCACTGAAGTTGTCTTCTGAGTAGACACAGTGTTAAGTTTATATCTGAAAGCGGTCTTGAATTAAATCACAGTCTTAAACCAAGAACATACTGGCAGCCTTTTTCCCTTTAGCTCCAAACTCTATAATGTATTACCTAGCAGAAATCTCATTGTGAGAGCTTTATTTGTTTGTTTGTTTGTTTGGGACAATAAATAATCCTGCAGCACATGCAGCAAATGGATTAAAATAATCCCACTGATAATTACCTGTAGACCAACAAAGCACGTAAAATATCAGTTTGCATTGAAAATCTTACTTGATATGCACAAAAGGACAGCTTTAATGAATGCAACAGAAAATGGCAAATTTAGAGGACTGTTAAAAGAGCCACTTCTGGCACTTAGGGAGGTGCTGTTGCAGATAATTGCATATGGTATTCATTACAGATGTGCATTACTGTTTGCATATGCCAGTAACCGGTAAAATATAAAACTGGGAGAAAGGCAAATTTGATAGGGTTTTTTGTTTTGCATGGTTGGGGACAAGGCTGGGTTGTGTGTGTACTGTAAATGCAAGGCTTTGAATAATGTTTTTTTTTTTTTAAATAAAATGCTCTTTTTTAAAACCCTACCATGCTTGATTTTATCTTTGTTTTATCAAAAGACAAAGGTAAACAAACTAGCCCCAATAACTCAACAAAAATAAGGTTAAATATATAGTAAGAACCAATCAAAAGAAGAGTCACCATGATATGTGAAAATACTGATGCAATAGCATCTAATACATGCCATAGTTATCGCAATTCATTTAATGTGCATTCACTGAAATGTGGCAACATATGACATTGTTTACCATAGAGAAGTTTCATCTGAACATTTAATGTTAAGTTCCTTACCCAGTTAAGAAATAAATTAGGACAACTTCCAGTTTGTCGGCTTCGCCAGCGGCAGGGTTTCGCAATCCTGTGCGATCCCTGCCGCGCTAGCCGTTTTGGTGCCTTCGATCCAAACGGATTTGGAGGCTAAGGCTGCCTTGCAGAGGCAGCCGAAGATAGGGGGGAGCTGGTGAGGGGTTTGGGGGTGTTGCAGACCCCCTCCCCAGCCGGCAAAACCCCCTTTTCTCAAGGCGGTTGAGCGGCGGTCTGTAATGGCCGCCACAAAGAAGCCGGCAGCTGGGTAAGACTGAGCAGGAGGAAGAGGGGAGAAAGTTTACAAGAGAAAGTGTTTTGGCTGATCCAGGACTTTAAGAGGCGTTTAATCCTGAGAACTATGACTTTTTAAAAAATACTTTGTTTCCAGAGGAGGATTTCAAGCGGCAAAATTGAGGTGCTGAAAGGAAAGTTTACTCTCCTTCCCTATGGAATCAACAAATGGCCATTGAGAAACCTGTTGTTTTTTATAAAAGGTAAAAACTTGGCTTCTTGTTATAAGTGGGAAGGGAGAGGACAATATATATATATATATATATATATATTCAGATTTTGCTGGAGGAGATGCCTTGAAGATCTTGAGACTAGAAATTGATTGTAACAAGGCTGTAAAATACAGATTGGGCTTTTTTTCTTTTCCCTTTTACTAATACCACCCCAGGAAGAGAAAGCGAGAACTTTGTGCGTTGTTTGGACTGATTGATGTCTCTGGAACTTTGAGGAATTGTTTTAACTTTTGAAACATTTTGGTTGCTCTAAGAAGAACAAAGAATGGCTTTATCTGATGATGAACTTAGAAAGGAATATCAAGAAAGTAAGGACGCTGTGAAAGAAGCTTTTCTTTCTTTAGAAATGGCGATTGCTATTTATCAGCAAACACAACAACAGGTGGAGGAAATAGAAGGAGAAGAAGAAAAGGAAGAAGAAGATGCCATCTTCAATGAATCTAAAAAATTAATTAAGAGAGAAAGGAGAAAGAAAGAAAGGAAAATGAAGGACTTAAGACCTAAAAAAACACTTAAGAAAGGGAAAAATAAGATGCAAAACCAACTTAATGTTACTGAGCAAAAGGAGAAAGGATTATAACAGAAAGGGAAAGCTAAAAAGGTGGAGGTTAGTAAGAGAGGGGGGTAAAAAGGCCAGGGGGGATAAGAAAGGAAGGGAAAAGGGAGGGAAAAGCCACAAAGGTATGAAACAAGATGGGAAAAAAGGATTTTTTTTAGGGATGAAGGGTAAGGTATAATTTTTTTTAAAAAAGAAGATTCTGCAAGGTACATAAGATGGTACTATGTATTTGAAATAGAAAACTAGAATGTTATAAGAATTAATAAAAGATTAAAATATTGAAATGTTTAGTAATGACAGATTTTAAAATTTAATAAAATTGTAGCACTTGTTTTTTGAACTAGACAATCGGAATGTTATAAGATTTAATATTTAGATTTATTATCTGATTATATTAATTATTATGAATTTATTATTTTTTCTCTTTAAAGGTTAGTAGGTAGAATGTACTAAGCAGAATCAGATTGGGTATCAGGCGTTATTTTAAATATTAATTTAGGGGGAGGATAGAAAGGCATCATACTCTGATCAGTGATTTCAGGAGAAATTCTTTTATTTTTCTTACTATAGGGAATGAGATAAATGGATAATTTGGAAAGAATGGACAAAAAATACAAATACAATGATTTAAATTAAAATGAATTAAATAAAATAGAAATAAGAAGAATGAAAAGCGGGGAGAAGTTATATAGAAGATATAGAATGGCAAATAAGATAGGTAATGGTATATAAGATGAGCATGAATTTAATTGAAGTCCATACAAAGAGAGGTAATCTGGGGCCAAACTACTTTCTTAAAAGAAGTTTTATATTTTTGTGTTTTGTGTATCTATGTTTTGTTTGAGAATCAATAAAACCTCGGAGGAATGTTGGATGAGAATAATGGTAATCAAGTCAGAGAGGAATGAAGATGATGACTATAAATTCGATAAATATAGAAAATAATAATAGTAACAATGAAATTGAATACGAAAAGAGAAATAATGAGAAATTTGTTAAGAGATATCTATATGTTTATATTGAAATGGTGTAAAACAGAATTATGTTGCATAAAATAATATTCTACTTGACTTGTAAAATTAATAATGGAAAGAGGTTTTATGTATTTAATGATTAATGATGGTTTGTTTGTCTTTAAAATCAATAAAATGTGTCCCCCCCCCCCCAAAAAAAAGAAAAGAAATAAATTAGGACAAAATTCTAATCCTTAATCTGGTGCTGTTCAGATGTGTTGGACTTTCTTAAACAACTGAATGATTGGTATGCTATATTTTTAATAATGAAAGAAAAAAGAATCTTCCATGGATAGCATTTTAGTAGAACTGTACCATATGAGATACTAATACATACAGTCCTCGACTTATAACAGTTCACCCAGTGACCATTCAAAAGTTATATCAATGAAAAAAGTGAGTTATGATCATTTTTTACAATTATGACTGTTGCAACATCCCCATCAGCGATGGGATTCAGCCAGTTCGCACCACTTCAGGAGAATCGTTTGTTAATTTTCTGAGCAGTTTGGCGAACTGGTTATTGGAAAAAATCATTAGGGTGGAGAACTGTTTGTTAAATTATTTGAATCCCCATGGTCATATAATTTACATTTGGATGCTTGACAACTGACTCACATTTATGACAGATTGCAGTGGCCCGGGATCTTCTTTTGCGACTTTCTGACAAGCAAAGTCAATGCGGAAACCAGATTCATTTAACAACCATGTTGCTAATTTAGCAACTGCCGTGATTTGCTTAACAATCATGGCAAGAAAAGTCATAAAATGGGGCAAAACTCAGCTAACAAATTTCTCAGTTAGCAACATAAATTTTGGGCTCAATTGTGGAGTTGAGGATGACCTGTACATTCTTTTCTATGTGACAAACAAATAGATTTTGATTTGACATCAAAATGACCTTGCGGGCAATCCTTGTTTAGTGACCCCAGTGAGGATTGGCCATTTAGTTGTTAAGTGAAGTCATTGCTGAGTGAAACTATGACTGTCCTTATGAATTTGCCTAAGCTTTCCTGTGTTTTATAGAACTATGATGTTTATAAATGCAGTCATTGGTTGCAAAGTTACTTTTTCAATGGTCGCCAAAGGAGAACTATCTGTATGTAATTTATAATTTCAGTGAATGCACATCAAAGGCATTCTAGTAACCACACAGGTTAGATAGTACTGCATCAGTGCACCATGCATGATGTTACTTATTGAGAGATTGTCATTCTATACATTTTGTTTAATATAGTAGATCAATATATGAGACTAGTAAAATATCTGGTAGCAGTGGAACAAAATGAGTAGAAACACAACCAAATCTTACCTGTTTATTACAAGTTTCAATATGTTGCTGATGATGTCAAAGCAGAGAAAGTTCCCATAAGTCACCTCCTCTGATTGCATTTTCAAATTATTTGTTCTTTTCCTAAAGAATAACTGAAGGGTTAAAATGAATTGCATTCCACATACAGTATGCACAAATGCACTTTCTTCTTATGTATTTCAGCAGTAGGCCATATGCAATTACAGCAGATGAACTGCACGAGTGCAGAAAGTATCAATGAATGTATAATCAAGCTTACATTGAGTTTCAAAAATATTACAGTTCATTGGATGGACATCTGGACTCATATGTTTGGGATACATGAAGATGCTTTAAATTTAACTTATGAACTAATGCTCAGTTTTGGCAACATTACTGGCTAAAATCTCTATTGTCCTTCCCAAACCGTATAGTTCCCATGATTTTGAAGGCAACAGCAGCTCTATTTAAGTATTTATATTTTTAAAAATGACAAAAATGAGAAGTATTCCTGTAGTCCCAACAATAAAAGCATACTTTTTGAAACAGTGCTTTTATATTGTTCCTCTCATTTCTTCTAACCCTCCTAGCTTGACTTTTTAGGCAACAATGTTAAGTTATATGTGTTATATGGCAAACAGGAATAAGATCATAATCCATATAGTATCTTCACAAAATGGACAGTATGCACAGAATCTATCCTCAATCTGCTACCTCTGAATGAGTGGAGATCTGAATTTCCAAATTCTTTGGCTGTAAAGATGGAATGGGAATTGACAGTTTAGTGTCAAAATATTTGAAGCATACGAAGCTTGGGAAGCATTACAACTTCAAAAGATAGGTGTGTGAATGCATGTGCTTGCATGTACACACGCACATTTGCGCACTAAAAGGTACACAATTTAAGATGTTTTCCTATTTGCTATTCTTCTCATTCCCCCCACAGAACTAAACATACAGCAACCTGACAAATAACCCGGTCTATAACAAAGCAACCTAAACCCTGACCTTTAAGTCATCTAGAGGGGAAACAGTAGAAGAAACTTTTTATATCAGATTTCATAACCTTCTCTGTTGACATCACAATGTTTGCCCAGCAATGTTCCTGGCATTTTTTCTTTATTGTGCTTCATAACAAACAGAAAGTAAATAATATCTTCATAGTCATTTGAGCAAATGCAGAACCTTGTTGGGCCTGGCAACCTGACAAATGGGCAATTATAAGCCAGCAAATGAAATCTGCTCCATCAGAGATTTTAAAGACACACAGTTTTCAAAACATAGGCAGAGTTAGAACATTGTGGCAAGTAGAAGAGCTTGACAATATGTTCAAAAAGAAGTTAACACCTAGCTGTTTTATTTTCACATTGTAGGTGGACTGTTCACACCCATGGACACAGATGTTTTCTTAATAATTGCACATAGTAAAGCTTAATTCTGATATAGCAGATAGGCAAACTTATTAAGTCAAATGCTCAGAAGATATCTATTTACTTACATGTGCTACATTTTATGCAGATGAGGATGAATATATCTGTGTGCTGTTCTTTTGTGAGCTGAGTTACAATACCAGCTTGTTGGATGGATATGACACAGTGTTTATTTGGCCTTCTGAAAAATGAAATGCAGCAAATGAACATCAGAGCAAGTTCTATATATGCCACATAGGCACATGCCACACATATTTTATTCCTTACAAGGCAAGAAATTCATTATAATATTGTGCATGGTTGATTGAAAAACTGGAATAAGAGACGTAGGAAGAGCATAATGGGAATGATAAAACAACTACATTTGACTTCAGTAATATAACAGGATCTAAACTAGTTTCTAGCTTCTGGCAACAAAGCTGTGGTAACAAATAATGTTGCTTTTCAAGTATATCTGGTCTGGTGATTTCTTCCCACATTTGACCTGTGTACTACATACGCTTTAAACAAAGTTATTTCATATGGTTATTGAATGTTTGCCAATAACATGCTGATTTCCCAATACAGAAAACATTGAATCTTTCAAACTCAATATTTCTAAATTTGCTTAAGACCTTTGATATCTTACTTACTGAATTTGGACAGGATAATCAAGACATGGAAGCAGAATTTTATTTTATTACATCTCTATTTCTTTATTTAAAGACATATTGTATCACAATAATATATATTCTCATTTTTTCTCTCTCTCTCATAAATGGAGAGAAAGAGAGGGGGAGGGAGGGAGGGAGAGATAGAGAGAGAGAGATAGGGAGGGAGGGAGGGAGAGTGAGTATTGTATTTAGGAGAAAAGGTCACAAAATGTTTCAAGCTTAATCCCCAATATCTCTAGGTAGGATTGATCTTAAAAAAGAACACACTCCTATTTGAGAATTCCAGAACTGCTGCCAATCACCACAAACAATTTTGAACTAACAGATCAATGCACTGACCTCTAGTTTTTAAATGAACAATATGAAAGAAAACTGAGATAAAAGAATAGCAAACCATCAAGGTTTAAGGTTTTTAAATATACTTTGCAACTCACCATTATTGCAGGTGTAAGTAAAATGTAGCGTACTTGATGGTGAACAACTATATTTCAGCAAAAGTTTGACTTCTGAGAAATCAGTCTTTCATTATGATTTTCACATTCTTTTGGTTCTTGTTCATCTTTCAAAAACCAGAAGCAAAAAGGATTAAAATTGTAATACAGTACTTAAATAACTAAAAAATATTTTTTCTCCATGTGAGGTATAAAATATTTTTAGGAGATGTCTGCAACTAATGGTAAGTACAATGTGTAAATACTATTATATACATGTTGCACACTTCCTCTAGCAAAAGTATCTGCCTGGCTGATCTGATCCAGTTCCTTCAATAAATCCATCAGGATTTTGGAAGCATGTCTTTTCTCTAGCAGTTCTGGCTCTCTGGAATGAGTCTCCTGAGAATCAAATAGCTCCCACTCTACCATTGTTTTGAAGGGCCCTGAAGACCTGGCTTTGATAACCTGAGGATGATGATGACGACGACATGAGTGCATTGGGTGTTTTTTATTCCAAACCAAAGGATTAAAGTAGGGCCACGCTGTCATATTTCAGTCACCCTAAACTATCTCCTAAGCTAATTCTATTCACAAGTCTCTAGTTCTGCGATGACAGGAACTATGTACTAATGCTGATGCCAGAAGGCATGTCTGATAGCATACATTCTACAGTTTAAAAAGAGATAGTCAATAGTTCCTATATTCTTTGCTGGTTGAAGCTAATGGGGGAAAAGGTCCGAACATTGCAAGGACTGCAGGATTACCTACCACAACTTTAAAAAAACAAACTGATTAGGAATAAATAGAGGGAGACTGTGAATAAACCCAATGATGACCTGGAAAGTTATGAGTGGAAATTAGATAGAACTTATCTATACTTGTATATTATGATTTGTCTTTCCTTATCACAAACACTTTTCTGGTCTTCCAGTTTTCTTTATCTTTCTCATACCTAGCAATATATAAAAGAACTGAAATTGCCAATAATCATTACATAAAGCCATGTTTTATGGCAACAATACACAGCTTTGTTCTGGGGACAAACTGGCAGTGAAGACTGCCATATAACTAATTAATGGCACATTGCTAAGCATTTTTCCTTGGAAATAAAAACCATTATGTGCAATGGGACTTATTGTGTGTTTAAGATCGCAGTTACTTAGAGATGAAAATAATTGTCAGTTCTACTATGCTTAGTGAGAATTAGGTTAGAGTAAACATACACAGGGTGAGGCTTTAGGAAAGCATAATTTTAATGGCACATTGCAAACACAAACTGGACTTTAAGCATATATTTAAGACTTAATGACTACTGAGAGTTAAATGAATGTTTCAAACCTGGTTTCTTTCTCAGTTGAGGCTTTGAAAATGTTTCAGTGATGAATGAAGGAGTGGCCACTTCTGTTTGGTACAGACAGACCATCAGGTTTTCAGCCCCTAACTAGAATCAGAAGAGAATCAAATACTATAAATATAGTCATATGAGTAGACATATTCTTTCACTTGGAGAGTGAATGAATGTCAATGTAACATTTTTTAAAGGTTCCTATTTTCTTTCTCTCTTTTTTTTTAACAAATTTTATTCAGTTTTTCATTAAAAACAAAAATATCTTTTTATTGGACAACATATTTCCGGGTCATCACCTTTACATACAAATATGACAGCAATTATATATTCATATATGCACACTTAATTCTATTATTACCTTTTCCATTCCAAATTTTCAGTAAGGAGAGAAACAAACACATTAATTCTAGCCTCTTTCATTAATCTCAATTGAAACATCTTTTTGTTTCATTTCAATTATTTCAAATACAATCCTTTAATATTTATTTTAAAAATAAAGATAAACAATATGTGTTTGCCTAATAATAATAATAATGATGATGATGATGATGATGGTTACCAATGTCTCTCTTTGCTTTTAATAGTCTATATTAACTTATTAATTTAGTTGGTTCTTTAGTCTGTCATATTTCCTTTCCATTACACATTCTTTTTATAAATTCTAGATTAATACAAATTTTAACACTAAGGAAAAAAAAAACAAGTATAGGTTTCCCCCCTTTTACTGTTTTGAGTGTGACACCTCAATGATTAAAATATACCTTTATTCCCTCATCTTGATTCCCAATAAGCCATTATTTTGAAGAAGTTACAATAATAATCATTACATCTTTTCATTTGGATTCTGCACCATATTTTCCCCCCTTAATTTTTAATAAAATTTGATAAGGCGGAGCCTCCTCGCTGAGAGACCATAGATCACGACTCTCTTTCATTGGAGAGCCCCAATCATTACAATTAGGGGCTGAAGCTGCCTTGGAGGGGCAGCGGAGTAAAGGAAAGCTGCAAGCCAGGTTGAGGGGAGCTGCATCTCCCCTCCTGAGCTTGGTCTTTTTCCCCCCAAAGATGACTGCAGCAGTGGTTTAAAATGGCCACCCCGAACAGGAGGACTCAGCTGGATTAAGCTTTGTGCAGGAGAGAAGAAAGAGGTGGATAACATCTGAACTGGGACAACTGGGCAATACAACTAAATAAAAGTATTAAGGTAACATGGAATTTTTAAGAAAAGAAAAGTGAGCGGCGAAATTAATGTGTTCACAGCATCATGCAGCCTGAGTCGAAGTATAACTCATAACTATTATTTTGGCACCGGTGGTGGGATGACTCTAGAACACAGGGTTAAATTATAGTGGGAAAATGATTTACAACAGTCAGATTATTATTTGGCCCCAGGAAACCATGAGGCCTCAGCTTTGTCAGTCAGTATAGTAGCATTTAAAAAAACAATCCATTATTGCTGATAATGAAGTGGGAAGAAAGAGAAAGAAATACCATGCTTGAGCTATTGTTTTGTTAACATTGTCTGCTTGTTTTACCAGTCTGATTTATCTGAATTTATTATTATTTTATCTTTTATTTATTAAACATGAAACTCAGTCAACTGAACATTTTAAAATGTATCACAAATATAATTGACAAATATGACAAATTATTATTAGTATTATTATTATTATTTTAAAATGCTTTGGAATACTAATTGGGAGGCAGCTGTTTTTTTGAATGCCAGGTTGGCTAAAATGCTAGGAGTTAAAATCTAACACTTCTATTGTTAGTACTAGGTTGCAAGAAGGCTGATGTGGAAAAAATTAAGAGTTACAATTTTACAAATAAATACCAAAAACTGAGATATCACTGTGTCACATGCTTTCTTCCGTAATCTTTTTTTTTTTTTGCTCTGTAGCACGTACTTAAGAGTCCCTAAAAATTAATGACATGGGCAAGACTGGGGGAGAGACAGCATTGGGACACAAGTCATCCAATCCAGCATTAACTAGGGTCATAGGGCCAGCCATGCTCATTCCTGATATCTCTAACATATGGGCAAGGATTTCCATACAGAATGGAGAAAACAAAACTGACAGGAAGAAATGTTCAATATATACTTCTGTCCTTCTCAGCAAATTCTGTGCCAGAGTTATATCTAGGCAACCAAGAAGAAGCTGATACAGAACAGTCCAAATTTAGAGATTGCCTTTGCTTCAAATACTGCACAAGAGATGTTTTACAGAGCAATCCTATTCATATTTATTCATGAACAAATCCCACTGCTTAATGGGGTGTACACCCAGGCAAGTATATGAAAGGTTATAGTAAATTAGATCCTAGGAATATGATATCAGCTCCTTTACACACAGAAACCTTGTCTGAATCAAGATGCAACCACAATTTGTTTTCCTGAATTTTCTTTCCTCTGTTCAGTTACTGCAATGCCAATTACTTGTTCTATAAACCATTTACACTGTTCACAGGCACATTTATTTGTGTTAAGGTCATTTAATAAAAATGCCTTTACTATTTTTCTGAAATTCATTAAGATATTATATAGTTACATACTCTCGTGTTAAATAAGCTTTTAATAAAATTCATTGCCTTAGAGCATACTGTCTTTCTCTTCTTTCTCTTCTTTTTTTTTAAAGCTGCCCGTACCTAAAGAAGTATTTCAGATATAGTACTATAATTATGTAATATTAATGAATGGTACTGCATGCAGTTCTATATGCAATTCCTTTAATGGATGGAAGAAATTCATTGTACACAAAGTGCTTCTTGAGAATGACCTGACTTTGCAAAACTGCCCAGGTTTAACAGCTCATGTAATATAAAAACAAATGCATAAATAATTGAGAATCAGAAATAGGCAATGTTTTAAGGATTATAGTATTCATGCAGATACTTATTAAAAAATCTGCTAGTTAATTCTATGGAAGCTTCCCATTTTACCAATAAGTATGATGCATCATCCATATAGTGTTCACTGTGCATATTAGTTCTGGGTACAGCACAATCTTGTATGTTTCCTCAGAAATAAAGACTCAGTATCTGAATTCAAACTTAATGTATACTTGTTAGTCTTTTTAAATCCATGTCCTGCCAAACAGCATTAAAATATTTCAGGTGTGCCTTGGAAAAAGACATACAATTGTATTACTGCATACGATATGCGCATAATATAATGTGAACAGCCATTCTTCAATGCACTTTGCAAGAACAAAATTTAAAATTTGGGATTCACAACATTACAGGCCTTACTCCAAGCAATAAAGCCTAGACCGAAAAGAGTTTTTGCATATTTAATGCTCTGTTTTCCCCCCACTTTCATTACAATGGGGGAGAAAGTTGTACAGTTTAGGCATCTGCTATGGTATAGAAAGAGCACATGGCTTGTAGTTTTTCTCCATGTTAAGAAACCAGGTTTATCTCATTACTGATGACAGCACATATTGGTAGGTCATGGAGTAAGGGGACAGCCCTGCATGGAGCAGCTGGGGCCCAGAGCCAGCAATCTCATTAAAGTAAGCCGCTGCTGTTGCTGCTACTATTTTCAGCCAGTAATAGATCTTTGCAGCTCGGTTAAAGTCAGTGTAAGCAGGTCATTACAAATAGTGCTTTTTGTGTGCATATTATCTAAATTGAAAAAGTATAATTTCCCCTTTCATGTTCTATATTGATAACTTCCAGTTCAGGAATGAAACATGTTGATTAGTTAGTTAAAAGGTGTTAGTTCAGCTTTATGCTTCCAACATTAAATCTTGCTTAATGCAAACAAGTATTGTTTTGATAATGGGTTATTTACAGATTATTCTTTCCAATGGAACACACAACCATCAAAATAAAGTTGAAATGCCACAGGATTCTCCCTTTTTTTTTACTATTTAAGCATAACTTCATTTTCTACTTTTAGAACTTAAAAAGCAAATCTATATTGTGTTTAAGTTGTCTATCCTTCATTCAACAGTATAATAATGGGCAAAGGAAATTCATTGCAATGTGCAAAGATTCAAAATATGGTAATATGGCAAACAGAATCTCATAACAATCTTTATATTAAACTGAAGGGAATGTATTCATGGGATTCTTCAGGTGCCAGACAATATTTTTCTATATAGTTTTCTATTTTTCTATTGCATCTTCCTTAATGAACAGATAAACAGCCAGATTTACAGCCTTATCCAGACTTGCTATGCTAGTTTCTACACATTTAAACTAAGGTGTTCCTATTTTTATATTAACTTTTGCAAAATTTGTTGTGCAAGCCATTTTTTTTTTTCAGATTGCTAGCCCCAGCACTGGTGAAGATTCAGGATTCTAGGGGCTTTCCTATAAGATTAATTCTTGAATAGTGTTTTCTAACCTATAAAACTTCAGATTGGACAACTACAAGATATCCTGTTCTTAGTGCTTGCTTAAGTACCTTTCTAGTCACTGTGAGGCATTCTGAGATGCTAGATGCTCTGAGAATTAACCAGAATAGAAACTCATAATAAAAATATCTTAGTTACCTTGTAGAATATTAATAGTTATATATGAAGTTAAGTCAATATAGTTACCCAGTGCATAAGAAAATAGGAACCTTAATTTTTAATAAAAGTTATCAGTATCTATATTACCCTATTTTCTAAATATTTTTAATTGCAGAAATATTCTTATTACCCCTTGTCACCCTGCAGAATCACCTTTTTAATTCATCAACCATTATCTCTGAAAAAACAATTTCTTTTCAACATTTTGCTATTTCCGTATTTCTTTATTTCATGCACCTGTTTTTTACTGTTTCTCCTCCCCCTCTTTTCCCCATATCTTTTCTCATTCCAATTTATATCCCTCTCTTTCTTAATATCTTCCTTTCCCCTTTTCTGCTGGGTCTTTCTGCCTTTCCCGACTTCACAGGTATTCTCCCTTTTGATTGCCTTCTTAAATCTCAACTTTTTAACTTTCCTTCTTTCCCCACTTCTCTATAGTGTTCTTTGTGTTAATTGTCTATTTAAAATGTCTTCTCCTTAAGTCGACTCCTCCTCCTCTAAGCTCTTTCTTCTTGTTCTTCAATCCCCATTTCCATTTTTTCTAACACAGAGCAAAGTGATTCGCCTCTTTCCTGTAGTAATTCTCTCATATTTTTAAGTTCCATTTTTAATTCCCAAAGAGATATCATCATTACACACTCTTGTATTTTATGATCGTTAAAGTCCACAAAAAAACCACTTTTACTTTCCTTCTTTTTTCTTTCAATTTTCTAAAGTTCTCAATTATTCCAGCCCAGGGTCTATACCAAAAACATCAATCAATCCCACAGTCAGTCTTTCCTTGCTTTTTTCTTTATTTTGGTTCTGCTTTCACTTTCTAAGATTCTTACTTTGTTTCAATATTTCTTTAGTGTTATGTCCACATAAGTTCATTCAGAAACAGAATGCTTTCCCTTCTTTGAGCTCAAGTTTTTGTCAAAAGGTGGCACTCTCCATTATACAAAGTCTTCACCTTTTCCCCCTATTTTTTTTTTTTTAGGGTTTTTCGAACCTAAACTTTGTGACAAACGCAAAGAAAGTCACCTTCTGGGAAATTATCTTCACTCACCTTGGAAAATGGTCATAGGCTACAGGATTATGACAATTAAGTTGATTCAAATGGAGCTGCTGGAAAAGCTTAGGAAGCCAACATATACCCCAGATAGATTTTGGTAATTGTGCTTATTATTCTATTTTGATGGCACAACATCATGCTAGAATTCACTGAGTTGTCTTTATACATTCTTTGCACACAGAATTTTATTCACAGTAACTTCTTAATAGGATGTACTTTGCAGTGATACTTATTAATTTTCAATAATTTATACATTAAACTTTTATGGAGTATAATTACAAAATGTGCCTAATAGTATTATACTTTAAGAAATTATAATGCTAAAAAAAGTGAATGAAGAGCCTTTCAAAACATAGAAGAAACTACATGGGAACATACACAGAGATGAACTCAGCAAAAAGCTATGGATAGACTTAAGGATTATTACATTTAGTTTGTACTTTTTAGTTAAATAATCATGTAGTCATTTCTTTATATCACCAGCCTATAAAGAAAAATGTATCTGAGAATTATTACAGAATAATAAAAGATGATGAATGTAGCATTTAAACAACTTTTACATTATGAATGACCCATTTCTCCCTAAATTAATTATGAGTAATGCCACAAAATCCAGCAACTTTAACATTTATACTGGAATCTAAAAGGAGCAGAAAAGCATACTTTTTTATGTTAAAAATTTTTTAATTTTTTTTTATTAAAATCCCAAAATTAATCAATAGGTTTTGGCATCCAAAAGTGTCAAATATTTTGGAATTCAATTCTTTTGAAAAATAGATTTATTTAAATATTACAGTTAAATTGTTTAAAAGGTATTATATATTAATAATAACTGATAACTAATATATAGACTGCATAACTGTTATATAATAAACTATTTAGCAAGGGAAAAAATCTATATTAACTATATACTTAACAAACAACAACAGGCACACTCAGGTTAAAGGTCCCATCTAACTGAATTAACCATGCCTGAGGAATCCCCAGATAAGCCGCCTTCCACCAAAGCCAGTCCTGGCTGGGTTGGTTCTTCCTCTGCTTTGCAAAGGGGGGTTTTCCCTCCTTTCTCTTGGCCGGAAATGGTCCACATTCTTGGGCCTCTGCCCATCTGCTCCGTCCCTTTGGGCTGCTCCGGCTCTCCTCCTCCTCCAGGGTCCCTGGCTGAGAGGGGCGTCCCAAGTGCCTGGGATCCGGCCCCTCCAGGCTGCCTCTTCAGGGCCACAGAAGCCTCCCTCACATGGCCCCGGGGGTGGAGGGGGCCTTGCCAGAGTTCCCGGCCTTGGAGCTGGGCAGAAACGGCCCTTCCCAGCCCTCTCCCACCCTCTGGGCCTCCCACCTGCGGAGGGGAGGGGGATCCAGGCTGAGTCTTGGACCCACCAGCCTCACAGTCCAGCTGAAGGGTCGGAAAGGGCCAGGCAGGCAGATGGACACACACACACACACAGAATGGGGGGGGAGGCTGGTGTCCTTCACTCCCCAAACGCCCCCCTCCCAGTCTGTGCATGGGACCCCCAGCAATGCTGCCATCAGCTGCTCCCCTGCAGCGAAGTCCTGGATTGTCTGGGGGAGGAGAGGAGAGGACAGTGGCCACTCCCCCCCCCTTTGCTTGGCATTTGTGGGGAGACCCCTCAAGGCGAGATTCCTTCCCGGGGGCTCCCAAAGAGCATCCAAACGTTCCTGGCATCAAGTGGGGAAAGAAGCCTAAAAAGAGAGAAACTCCTGCACCGGCTGCGATTGGGGCTCGGAGGGGACAGGAACCTCCCCTCCTTGCGAGCCCCCCCGCCCCGCTCCAGCCTTCCCTCTGGCGGGACCCCCTTCCTGGAGAGGCTCCTCCCTGCCAGACCCTCTTGCAGCCTCTTGGACCCAGGGGAGGCTGGGGGGGGCACATATCTAGGTGCAAAGGGCGGGGGGAGGGACACAATGTACCCGGGAAGGAGCCCTCCCCCCTCTTCCCCCTCCCTCTCCAGGGACTTCCCATCAGGCTGGGGAGCGAGAGAAGCCAAGGCGCGCAAGAGGCAGACGCGCATGCTCAGTCCCTTTCTTCAGGCTCGCAGGCCGCCTGCGGAGGGCACCCCCTGGTGGTCCCGGCCAGCCACGGCAGCTCCCCTTGCGAGAGGGAGGCCGGAGAGGGACGCACCTTTGCGCCCCAATCCCAGCGGCCTTGAGACCAGACAGGTGCGGGGAGGGGATGATGGGACACGGAGGAGCTCTGCTCTCGAGAAAGGCCCAGGGATGCCCTGTAGTCGTACTTCATGGGGGATAGAGAGTTCGTCTCTCTCATCTCCGCCTGCCAGAGCAGAGTGCAGCGCAAGGGATAAGCCCAGAGAGTTGTGACATCCTAGAGCGGAAACGAACAACCGCTTCCTGCAGCGTGGAATTCTCTCCTCACCCCGGTACAGAAATCAATGCGGGCAACGTCCTCTCGCGCATGCTCTGTTCGCCCTCTGAAGCCGCCCAGGATCGGAGGCTTCACTTCTCGAAACTTTGGGCTTGGGCATATCGATATTCGGAATATCAGAGAATGTAGAGATATATTTATTTTTGTACATTCCATTTTGGGGGTTTAGCGTAAGATTTCGTTTATCAGAGTGAGACAGTCAAAATTGGTTGAATTGTGTGAGTCTCACTCTGATTGCGTGAGAGTTGGCAGCACTGGAATTATTTGTTTAGCAGAGTGATGGCATTCAGAGAAAAACTGTCCTTGTGTCTAGTTGTTCTGGTGTGCAGTGCTCTGTAGTGTTGTTTTGAGGGTAGGAGTTGAAACAGTTTATGTCCAGGATGTGAGGGGTCTGTACATATTTTCACAGGCCTCTTTTTGCCTCGTGCAGAATATAGGACCTTGATTGAAGGCAGGTTGGTAGTAATTGTTTTTTCTGCAGTCCTAATTACTCTCTGAAGTCTATGTCTGTCCTGTTGGGTTGCAGAACCAAACCAGACAGTTATAGAGGTGCAGATGACTCAATAATTCCTCTGTAGAATTGTATCAGCTCCTGGGGCAGTTTGAGTTTTCTGAATTGGTGCAGAAAGAACATTCTTTGTTGTGCTTTTTTGATGACATTTTTGATGTTAGGTGTCCATTTTAAGTCTTGGGATATGATAGAACCTAGAAATTTCAAGGGCTCAACTGTTGATATGTCTAGTATTGTAAGAAGTGGTAGTATGGGAGGGTTTTTCCTAAAGTCTACCACTATTTCTACGGTTTTCAGTGTGTTCAGTTCCAGATTGTTCCAGTTACACCACGAGGCAAGTTGTACAACCTCCCGTCGGTATGTGGATTCGTCATTGTCTCAGATGTGACCAATCACTGTTGTATAATCTGCAAACTTCAGTATTTTAACAGATGGATTGTTTGAGATGCAGTCATTGGTATATAGGGAGAAGTGAAAAAAGCACACAGCCTTGGTGGGGCGGGCTGTGCTAATTGTACAGGTTTGTGATTCTGCCGAGCTTCACCTGCTACTTCCTGTCTGTTAGGAAGCTTATGATCCACTTACAAGTGTGTTCAGGTACTGCTAGTGGTTTAGTTTAGTTTAAAGAATGTCTGGAATGATGGTATTGAATGCTGAAAAGGGGATTCTTGTATAGGCATTTGGAGATTCAAGGTGTTGTAGGATGTAGTGCAGAGCCATATTAACAGCATCATCTGTCGATCTATTTGTTCGGTATACAAACTGCATAGGATTTAACAGCAGATCAGTGATGGTTTTCAGGTGGGACAGCACTTTCAAAGGTTTTCATAACTACAGTTGTTAGAGCAACTGGGCTGCAATCATTCAGTTCCCTGATGGAGGGCTTCTTTGGCACTGGGATGACAGTAGAGCTGATATAGATATAGGTTGTAGCTGTTATTTGTTAGCCAATCAATATGCTCAGCTACAGTACTGGTGATAATTTTTTGATTTTAGCCAGATCACTTATTTCTCATTTTTCTTACAGCTTATTTTTTTATTCTCAAGTAACAATACTTGAAACAGATTAATGATGCCTGAGATTCAGAATATGCCCTCCTATTCTTTTTAATCAGAATCCCCACCCTCTATTTTTTCATACACACACACACACACGCACACACACACGCACACACAAACAACATTATATAAAACTGGTCAGGCTAGTCAAGTTGTCCAACAAATTATTTAACCTGAGAAGGAATGTTAGTAGATGTGTGATGCTGGTGAAATTTGGTGAAATTTAGGTTCAAATGCAGCTAAGCTTGTTGAATAGCTTTGGGCAGTTTATATGTTTGTGACACATCCTGTCACATGAAGTGGTGTGTGCATATGTGTCTCTATGGGTCTTTTAACAAAACACTATGCTAGGTTTCTTAGAGGAAGATAGAGTATGAATGAAACATACATATAATGGAGCAAGCAAGCAATTTTCTCATTCTTTGAGACTTTGTTAGCTTTTCAGCAGTTGTAATGTGAAGCCATAGTTCAGAGACAGACAAACTTTTGCTGCAGAAGGGCAGGGGGAGGCAGAGCCAAACTATGGGGGTGGGGTGGGAGCTAAAATTCTTGAAAGCAGAAAACTCCTGAACCAAATCACTATGCATAAATGATAACACCTGGTTCCTAGTAGTGTTAAAGATTTATGAATCCAAAATTTTGTTTTGCATACAGGAACTGAATTACTGGTCCTTCTATATAAACATTAAACATGGTTTCAGAAATTGTCTTCATATTTATATCACTGAAAATGTTATTCGGATGGAGAATAAAATCAGGAAGAAATGCAAAGGTGTTGAAATAATGAATGCCACTAATCTCCCAGAGAGTGGAGAAATGTGTGCTGAGGACACAAGGGAGATACCTCACATGATGATGTGCTAGAAAATCCAATTACCATGGAAGGACTACAGGAACAGTAGCTATTAGTCATTATGGGTATTTATCTCCAGGAATAGGGACCATAACTCCTTATTAGTTCTTTGGGGAATATGATGAAACTTCTCATCAATTGTGCATTTATTTGCTTTTATCACTGTGAGCTTTGGCAAAAATAAAAATAAAAATCCAACTTTGCAACAAGCACACTCACATTTCTAAAGATGTACCTAATGTTCCTAATATATTCCAGTTCAAATATATGGCGTTTTGCATAATGCTATTGCGCATGCCCATATATCCTAACTGTGAGCAGTTCTAAAAGCAATACTACAAAGTTTATTTTCCTTTGCAAAGTACAGTTTGGATGATAAAATGGCACATTAATACTATTTACTTTAGATATGTATAAACATAAATGTAAATAATTCCTCCAACACAAGGCACATCTTGTAGTCTTTGCATCAGGTTTCCAGATAAAAGCTGTTGTACCAGTTGTCAAGCCATTATTTCAATTTAGGTAATTCTGCCCAAAACATCTACTTCTTCACCTAACTCTAGGTAACACCATAGTGTTGAGAAAAAAGCAATCCCATAACATCTTATTGGGAAAACCAGTAAACACAGGTCAGGAAGCCACAGTCCAGAAAGACCATGGTGAAGCAGTCCAGGTTCCAGGTTGGCATAGGAGTGAGACAAGGCTGGGCACTTCCTCCTTATTTACTCAACCTATATGCTGAATATATACTAAGAGAAGCTAGAAGATGAGCATGACTTTAAGACTGGAGGAACAACAATACTTGTTATAATGATGAAACTATTTTGATAGCTGAAAATGCAAATAATCTGCAAGAACAAAGTGAAAAAAATGGGATTAAGATTAAATATAATAACCACTACAGATAACCAGCTTTGCAACTGACAGTGAAGATACTAGAATGGTGGCTAGTGTTTGTCTTTTAGACTCAACAATGAACACCAAAGGAATCAGCAATTAAGAAATATGCTGCAGACTAGCCAGGAAAGCAATGAAGACCTTGGAAAAATTTTACATGCTGGGATGTGCACACATCTACAAAGATCAGAATTGAATAGACAGTGTCTTTCCCTTTGATACTCTATGGAAGCAAAAGATGGACTGGAAAAAGTAGGTTAGCAAGAATATTGACATATTTAAACTTTGGTGCTGGAGAAGATTCCTGAAAATACCACAGATAACCATGAAAACAGTCTAACTGACCATCACACAAATCAGTTCAGGGTTGTCACTTGACTTGGGGCACAAATGTTGTGTCTAAAATATTTTGGACACATTTTATGAAGATTTGGCTCCTGGAATGGTGTCTAATGCTGAGAAAAGTAGAAGGAAAGAGAAGAAGACAATAACCAGCAGCAAGGTGGATAGACTCAAATTATCACAATGTTGGAAGAATTGAAGGATCAGGTTGGACACATCATCCTGGATAGAAATTAAGAGTCAGCATTGGCACATAATCAATGAAACAATAAAACAATCTTCCAATAGTGATAGAAACCAAAATAATGACAGTTTATTTTTCTTTAATAAAGATCTTTAATGGGGAATTCATTACCCTGAGTTCAATAAATGGATATAGAAATATTCTGAGATGATTGGCAGAGAAAGACACCTGAAAACTGATAGGAATAAAATTGTAATAGTAAAGGGTTTGGGTTATCTTAAAGACTAGCAAATTTATTACTGCTCTGCTTTCCTAGAACCCAGTCCTCTCATCAGATATACTGGTATCTCATGCCACAAAACACTTGTTTTGATTCTGCTGTGAAAGACTAACATGACAGTCACTTTGAAAATAGATGGCTTAAAGAGGCCAGCATACATGAAGATTGGAAATTCTAACCATAATCTCATTTTCCAGCTGTTATATCTAGGGAAATACTTAAAAACCAGTCCTAAGTATGATTTGCTTTGAAGTCTTTTGGAGTGAGCATATGATACAAGTTAAGGTCTCCAAGAAAATGAAATAGTAAGTTATGCATAGATGATAACAGGAAGAAAAAGTGGTGATTTTTTAAAGGATCATTAGGGTAAGACTGCTTAGTGGAAGGTAGATTTCAAATTAAAAGAAGTAGTCACTACGAACTTTTCATATAATATCTTTCATGTACTATTATGTGAAGTATAGGGGGTTACTTAGGCAAGACAACAACTACAGATAATTATAATTGATGACAATTATGTGCAGCCCACATAATTATATGTTTTCTTGGAAGTAAATAACAGTAACTCCCAAGTAAGCATGCAATGGATTGTAAGACAAAACTGTTTCTTGGAAAAAAAGTAAGTTTGTTGCTCCAGTCTTACTGGATTAGGGAAGTGTTCCATTTTTTATTATATTTTTTTAAAAAATCTACATAACATATTATTTAAAACTTAGTTATCTATTACAACAGCATAAAGGCTTGTTTCTGGCTAATTTTTGTGCATTGGTCTGACTACTTTATACATAAAGCTACTATTTTAATGCATCTGAATATATTACCATTTTCTTAATACCTCATTATTGGTTTTTTTAAAACGTACCAATGCCATAAACTGCTGAGGCTGAGCAAATGTTCATTTTGTTTATCAGTACAGCTTTGTCTTCCAGTATAGCCTTAAGGTTAATTGTGACATTTGGTGTCAGGACAATGCTGTATTTGAATTTTCAAAAAAGGAGGACTTTTTCAGAACTGTCTTTAAACCAAATGTTCAGTATGATCTTTTATACACATGTATATTTAAATCTTCACAATTCACTGAAAACATATGGCTGAGTTCTGGGAATTTTCTTCCTGTATAGGCTTGATATAAGATATAAGGTTCTTGATTTAGCTTCTTCTGGCCTAGCTAAAAGGCCCCTCTGCAAGCTCCAGTGTCTCAAAGTCAGACTGATCAGCAAAAGGAGAAAGGGAGAATTCTGAGATTTTAATGCACAGAAAAGTTCACAGTGATCTGATTCTGAGGAGCAACATTTGGAAAAAGACTTTTGAGTGGAGTCTAAGTCAATAACATCATTCAACTCTGGGAGTAATCTAGGAGTCTAATAAATGTCCCCACCCTGAGGTATGTCATCTTTTTCATTTGGTCCTATGCAAGGGCTTTCCCCTTTTCACTGAACCACAGCACAAAGATGCCCTGACAATCTATTTTTTCCCTAGCATAAGATGACCTTTTTCTCATCGCCAGACATCAAGTAAGACAGGCGTAAACCATTACTCTTGGCTATTCTGAAGTTAATGTAGAATTTTCTTCCAAGACCATTCAAGGGAAATTTCAAGGTTTGTCAATCTGCTAGGGATTTTTCATCTATTACCTTGGAGGAAAATTAGATGACTGACAATAAGTGAACAGAAATAATTGAGGCAGGATAGGGATCAGCAATTGGGCAGCAGATTTCATGCCAGTAATTTTTTTTTGTCCTACTGGCCAAAATTGAGAAAATGGCACTTCAACTGTGTGGAAAAGGCTAAGGAATGTGTCCTTTGATATTGAATCCTAAATAACTATGTAGGAAGCTGCTTCATAGAGTACTTGCTCATGCTGCCTCAAAGGCTACTTTGAGAAAAAGACTGTAGAGAAACTCAATTATTTCTTATTCATTGCTATAATAGGGGTTATACTTAAGATCTTCTCCATATAGTTTATGCTTTATATGTGAAACATGTATCTATGTACATGTTGCACATATGCACCTAGAGGAAAAAATATACCAGGTATTTTTCTAAGTGAGATTTTTTTTGTCACAATACAAAATTGCGTGGGTAATAATGTCATAGTCATCTTCTATTTGTAATCCTCCTATGTTTTCCCATAAAATCCACAAAAGGGTGGTAAGAAAAAAACTGTATAGTGTCTCTTGATTAGAAGCACTGGGGTATTTATCTGAAAGCTCTTCTGTTCCCAAAAGCTTTCTTATTTTTGTTCATATTATTAAATACAGAACTTCACTTGTTGATAGTTAAATTCCTATAAAGGAAATTTCTAATTTCTGTCTTGGGATATGCAGCTAAATGTATCAGCATAACTTGGATATTTATATACAGTTTGTCCAAAAAAAAGGCTTAATATTTCCTGTACAAACAGAAGCAAACAAGAGGTGCCAGACCTCAATTATATGTAATGATAATAAAGTCTAGAACTTCTGTAACCAGATAAAACTAAACATGCTGCAAAAGCTGTGCTGAAATATAAGTGATGAACATCGACAGATGTTCAGCAATACATTACAAAAGCAAATGACTTCACAGATGTAGTTGTTAATTCTGAATGTATGATGATTGCAGGTATTAATAACAAGAGAATGGCTTGAAAAGAGAAGGAGAGTAATACTTATAGAATGGTTAAATTAGGCATGGTAATTCTTCATTTTGGCATCTTTAACAGACACATGTTTTGGTGAGGCAATAAATATATATGATGTCACACAAATAGGCTAGTTCATAGTATGGAAATGCCCTGGTTGCCAGCCTTATCCTGGTGTGACAAACCAGTCTTCAAAACCAGTCTTCAAAATGGACAAAGCAATATCATTTTTTTTTTGTTTAAGTCTGGTTCAATAATCAAAATATTGTCTTCCCTACAAGAAAGCCTTCTCAATCTGCTGGGACTTCAGTTCCTACCGTTGAGAAGCAATAGGTATCAAGATATACTTTATCTGGAGAACATCAGATTGAGGAAGTTTGATGAAAGGAACCAACTAGAAATAATGGGTATGTGACTTCTCAGACAGACTTTAAGGAAGTAAGAAGCCACCGCTGTGCCTAAACAGTCATCAACAGTCAGACAAAACTGAATGGTGAAAGCAACAAGCTATGAATATTACATTCCTGAGGGGAGCTGTGACACTTTTTAGAGGGTCTCTAAAATCACAAAGGAAAATGTCATATTCCAGTTAAATATTTTTTTAAAATCAAGGATTCATTCTAAGTCATTGTCTAAGATCTACAATTGGGATTTAAAACATGTGCCAATTTTATGAAGAATAATTTCAAGCCAGATCACAAAATTTGATAAACCCAAAAACTTCTTAGGATGCTCAAAATAAACTGACCCCATCAAATAAACTGACTTTCAGAAACCATTAGCCAATAAAAAGCTCAGGCCTGCCATACTCAAAAATGGTTGCTTAAATTAGACCAAACTATACATTTAACAGACGCTGTGGCTTCATTACCTAACCTAACATGGCCGCTCAACTTCTCTTGAGGGAAAGAAAACTGCCCGAAGCAAGAATGGCGGACGCAGCGCCGCCCCATTTACCCTTATGTAAAAGAGAGGCTGACTCTCGCAGTCCCTCTTCTGGTTAGAAAAGGGCGGCCTAGCGACTGAAGGGAGGAGAGGCGTGGCTCATGCAGAGAAGGGAGGGGGAAGAGAGAGGAGGGGCGGGGCTTCTTTGAACCGGAAGTGTCGCGCTGCCTCTCTCCAGCTGGTTGTCATTTCGATCGGAGGCTCGGTCCTGTGGAGACGGCGGCGGTGGCTGAGGCGGCCGGGCCGGGCTGGGCTGACGCACCGGCGTATTTGACAGAATAGCCCAGCGTCTCCGCGATTTAATAGGAGCCTCCCTCCACCCTCCCGATCGACGATTGTTTTACATGAGGGGCAAAGAACGACGCCGGGAGGAGCCGAGGCGGAGAAGCAGTCGCAGCCCCCGAGGATCGGCAGTGGGAGTAAAGGCAGGACCCCTGGGAACCGCTACCGCCGCCACCAACGCTTCCCTCTTTTCCTCACCCTTCTCTTCCTCCTCCACCACCACCTCCACCACCATAAGAGCCAGCCTTGATTCGGCCCTTCCCTGCGCTTTCGCCACTAAGTGATCCTCGTGACCCTCCTCCCTTGAGAAACCGGTTCCCATGGGGGAGAGAGGAGTCCGGCTCCCCTCCAGCGTCGTCCCCTCCCCGGCGGAGACTGCTCCCCTCCAGAGGTAAAGTCCTCCCCTCTCTGCGCGGGTGGTGAATGGTGAAATCCCCATTTTGGTGCCAGCTCCTACCTCTTGAGAGCGAGCGAGGGAGAGCAAGGGCGGCATCAGACCTGTATTTCCTTCTCTTCCCCTCGAAGAAATCTCATCAGAAGGAAGCTTTCCCCTCCCTTTCCTTAGATATTTTCTCTATATGGATTTGAGCCCAAGCCCCTTTTCTCGTTTTTTTGCCCAATAAATTATTCTGCTGATGGCTTTTTTTTTTTTTTTAAATGTCTTAACTTATGCTGTCTGGGTATTTTTCCTCCATCCCCCTCCAGACACTTGACTGCTGATTTTCTGAGGTGAAAATTTTCCTCTGCAGGCAGCCAGGATTCATCTGAAGGACACGTAAATATCGGATCGTAATATCGGATCGTAATAGAAAGCGAGCTTCAAAAAGCAGGAACCCACCCAGCCAGCCAGCCAGCCAGCCAGCAGCAGCAGCAAGAATCCACCCTTCGCCTGCTCAACTCAGTCTGTACACATACATCCAGCACTCACTGAATGCCAATATTTAGAGATCAGAAAAAGGAACAAATCCTCACACCCCTCCCTCTTGAGATAGAAAGGCCTTGTCAGAAGGGCATCCGCATAAGTCATATTATTCATAGTCCTACAGGCAAAGGCAGTAGCAGCACAGGTTGTGGGGGAGGGAAGTTTCTCTTCTAGAATTTGCTTCCCTAAAGAAATCCTGAGCTAAAATCTTTACATTTTCCACAGCAAAGACTGTTAGAGTAGAACACAGATATATATTAGATTATATAGAATTTATTAAATGATTCCAGATTTAAATATATTTTTGGAGCTGTGAAGGAGTGAGGAGTACCAGATGTCATGGTATCTTTTTTTCATTAATGTGTACGTGAGCAGGTTGAGGCAGTTGGTAAGACAAGAAAGTTAATATATATTATATCTATATATATCTATATATATCTTTTTTTAAAAAAAATTCCCTGGAACTTTCTTTCATCCCCACTTCATTCTTGTGTATTTCCTTTTTAAAAAAGGAAAGCTCTTATTTTGTTAACCAAAGATTTACTTTCCATTCCTTCTGGCTATTAGAAGGAAGTGAACACAAATTGACCCATGTCAATATTTTAAGTGATCTCACTTACAAAAATCCAGGAAAAATATCCAAATCAGATATCTCAAGTGGGTAGGAAGAAAGTTTGTCATAAAAAGATATTTTCTATTCTGTTGCTTTAGTAGAAGAAAACCATTTAAAGATTTTTTTTCTCTTTCCAGGAGGAATTCAGATTCTAAATAAAATAAATGGGGGATTACGGGTTTGGCGTGTTAGTGCAGAACAACACCGGGAATAAGTCAGCTTTTCCAGTCAGATTTCATCCACATCTGCAGCCTCCACATCACCATCAAAATGCAGCCCCCAACCCTGCTGCTTTTATAAATAACACAGCTGCCAATGGCAGTAGTGCTGGGTCAGCTTGGCTCTTTCCTGCTCCAGCCGCCCATAATATTCAGGATGAGATTCTGGGGTCAGAAAAATCTAAAAGTCAACAACAGGAAAAACAAGACTCCCTAGAAAAACAGCAGCTTTCCCCTAGTCAAAGTCAGGAAGCAGGCATGCTGCCTGATTCTGAGAAAGCTAAATCTGAAGAAAGCCAGGGGGATAATTCTTCTGAAAATGGCAATGGGAAGGAAAAAATAAGAATAGAATCACCAGTGTTAACAGGATTTGATTATCAAGAGGCTACAGGGCTAGGTACTTCAAGCCAGCCCCTGACATCTACTGCATCTTCTCTGACTGGTTTCAGTAACTGGTCAGCAGCAGCTATAGCTCCTTCGTCTTCTACAATAATAAATGAAGATGCGAGTTTCTTCCACCAGGGAGGGGTACCTCCTGCTTCAGCAAATAATGGTGCTCTGCTGTTTCAGAATTTTCCACATCATGTCAGTCCTGGTTTTGGGGGTAGCTTTTCCCCTCAGATTGGACCCCTCTCTCAGCACCACCCTCATCACCCCCATTTTCAACATCATCACAATCAGCATCAACAACAGAGGAGGTCTCCTGCAAGCCCTCATCCACCTCCATTTACACATAGAAATGCTGCTTTTAATCAACTGCCTCATCTTGCTAATAATCTTAACAAACCACCCTCTCCATGGAGCAGCTACCAAAGCCCATCACCTACACCATCTTCCTCATGGAGTCCTGGTGGTGGATGTGGTGGGTGGGGTGGGTCCCAAGGGCGAGATCACCGCAGGGGACTGAATGGAGGAATAACACCCCTGAATTCCATCTCACCCCTGAAGAAGAATTTTCCAAATAATCATATCCAGTTGCAGAAGTATGCACGACCCAGTTCCGTTTTTGCTCCAAAATCTTGGATGGAAGACAGTTTGAACAGAGCTGACAATATCTTTCCCTTTCAGGTGAGATCATTTTATCAATATTAGACAGAACACTGTGTAAAGAGATGTAGGAAAGACTGTGTACATTGTAATGTTTTATCTTTTTTTGCATTGCTTCAAATATTAAAAATGCACAATTATAAAATTGGTTTTAAAAATAAACCTAAATGTGTAGTTCATCCTGTGACATTTCATGCCATGGTTGCTCGTGGATGCTCTGTATAGTGTTTGTTGGAGAAATACCTAAAACAGAATAGGAAATCTATTTGACAGCTTGCTGTCAAATTAGTATTATCTGATCAATACAACAACTACAAGAGCAATAATTGGAGTCATCCTTATAACTGAATAAAATTCTAAAGTACAAGAACTGTTGAAACTGCTTTTTAAATATAATTGTGTGCAATTAATTATTACTGGTTCCTAAAACCATAGAAAATACATCTACAGCAGCTTAATTTTTATTTTGATTCAGTTTGGAATATCTAGGTTTTTAAATGCAGCTCAAATAACAATCTTAAAATGTTGAGCTGGTCTCTGCTAGGAAGGGCAATATATTTTAGTAGTAGATTATAAGTCATTTCTAAAAATAGATATGGACTATTTCAGACAGCTTTTTCTATTGGAGGGTAGCCATTTGCTATAAGGAAATAGGCTGAGAATTTCAGTAGTACCTATTTCTCCACTTACAAGCAATTACCACTAGAAATTGCCATTTAAACAATGCAATAAAAACCTTGACAATTAATTGTGTTTCATTATTAGCTGTGGTTAAGTTTGAATATTCTGTAACGTTTTACTGAGATAACAAAACCTTAAAAATATTGATGAAAAAATAAAATTGTAAAATATTTATTTCTCAACATGGTATACATAATCACTGTGCTGTGACCCAGTTTTGTCGTAATTGGAAAACTGGTAGATAGGCAAAAGCCATACTTTTGTTAAATATAAAAAACTATTTTATAATTGGGTTAGATTACCCAGAGGACGCATCTTGTATTTTCTTTTTAGTTCATGCACCTGAAATAGAAATCATGAAATAATAAATCAGGAAGCAATATGAGGATTCATAAAACCACTAATGCTATGAATCAGCTGAAGTACAGGAGTAATGGTTGAGCCTCACTGCAGCAAGATTTGGTTCATTGTTTTAGTAGTTCATTTTGCAAATTGTGATTATATAAAGAAACTACACTGTGGGATAAAGCATTGTCTTTCTCTTCATAAATTAAGGCCTCAGACCTAGGCATGATGCAAGTGGAATGTTTTGTCCTGGAATACTGGAATATTATTACGTTCTTTTTTATTCTTTGGATTATTATTCCAATCTTATATATATCTGTGGCAATATATTGTGATCAGTTTTTCCCTGAAGAACAGATTGGTCATATCGAGACCAAATCCTGCCTCTTTGTATCTAGCGAAAGGAACATATTTTAATGAAGTACATTTTAATTTGAAATGCCTGTGCTCAGTGCTGAGGAGGCAAGTGCAGGACTTCAAAGAACAGCTGAGTATTGCAGATCTAGAAAATTCTCCAGTCATCTTTGGCATTTACTTTTTGCAGCATGAAGCAGATAATGCTTTTTTTTTTTTCTTCCTCTTTCACATGAATTGGTTCTTTTTTTTTTTCTTCAAATGATTGTGCAAGAAAACTATCTATTTCGAATGAAAGTGCATGCAAAAATATGTTTACAAAGCTCTTGGAATATCGACAATTCAGTTCTGCCTCTAATACATTTAATTAGAAGACCTGCTTTCAGCTATGTTTAGTATTGCTGCTATGTGGTATCTTGCTAGAAGTAACAAATACAGCACCATTAATTTGGACGAACATTATTTGTTCCACACAGACACAAATAGCTTCCATATATAGACAGGTTGCCTTTTCTTCAGTAAATGAAAATTCAGTAAATTCTGCAATGTTTATGCAAATGTAATAATCACAGACTCCCCTACTAGAGGAGCTGGCCTTATCTTGGTGCCACCGGAAATACAGGCATGAATATCCTTCAGAGATTAACCGATGCAAAAAGGCCTTTCTGACCTGGCTTTCTTTTGAAAGAGCATCGCCTGGTTTTCATGCAAATCCTTAGTATGTTGTACAATGCACGAATTGGGATGATTGTTTTAAAAAAAGCATTGTCATTTGATGCTAAGATGCATTTTTACTAAAATTTAGACCAGAAGCTTATACTGTAGGTCCTTAGGCCTGATATAATGGAAGGCGAAATAAAATATTCTATTCATCCAGCGCCTTAGTTTTGTTATGACGATATAGAAGACCAGACAGTTGACAATGGATATTGGTGTGAGGCTAGAAACCAGTTTTGCCTGTAATAGTGGTTGTTGCCCTTATTTTTTCCAGTTGGGAAGTTGTTGCAGTGCTGCATGAGGAATCTTTTACTGGGTTGTTAGGAAGAAAATAGAATGGGCTGTACATTTATTGTATTTATTGGCACTCTCAGCTCCTTGAAGTTTTAAAATCAGCAAAATATTTGCCGCTAAGAGGATGTTCAATGATATCCGTAGATTTAATGCTACATTAATAATGAGGGAAGTGATGGTAGCTGTAGCAGCGCTAGTCAGTAGCAGTTGCCCCCTAGTGCACAGATAAAGGGTAAACAGCAATTACACAATGCTTGTTGTTTTTCTTGCTTGTTTGCCAAAGTGGCAGCTCTTTAAAGACAGTTCCCTGACAGGAAAAAGGATACAGTATAATGTGAGCTTTGTTTGTGTCCCTATGTCACCTTTTCCCTTTAATACTTTAGCATGAGAAAACTAACTGCATGCAGAGGGAGTAAAAACTGCAGTACAGCTCCCAACCAGGAACACAACCACAGAAGTATGGAATTGTGCACGTGGTTCATATTCTCTTTGATTTAAAGAGCCAGTCCTCTTTTAAGATGCAAGAGCGCGTATGTACTATATCTAATGTGACAGGTTCAAACATTTTGAACTGGTAGTGCCAGAGGAAAGATTGCTTATTATTGAAACATTGATGTTTTGTTTCTGTTCTTTTTATATTTTAGAATACAAGTTGCTTAAAATTCTCGAAGTATAATACAGTACATGGTATCGTTGCATTATACTTTTTGCAAAATGCTCTAAAAATATCGATTAAATCTGGGCTGAGGGGAAAATATAGATACAAATAAAAATACAATTTACTAAAAGATTTCCTTTGCAGGGTAAAAGCATCTTGCTATCTTTACCTTTCCCTTTAAACAGGGATACCAATTTCTGCTGAGAATGCAGTGAAAAAGAAACCCACATATTTTGCACAATGTAAATCTATACTTCATTATGATGGTGCACTTTGGAAGAAAATATATCAGTATCACTATAATTTATATCCTGTTTTAAAAAGAACATTCATCAGCTTTATTTTTCACTGCACTCCTAACAGAATGCAGAGACCTATTGATTAACAGTTAAATATCAAATAGGCTTTCACGTATGCAAACATGTCTTTCTAGCTAGTGTACTTCCTTGTAGAACAGGGACACTGTTCTGTACTAAAGACAGTTAAGGTTGAAACAGGAAGACCTATCCTTGCTGCTAGGCAGAAGTCCAGTTTCTAAAATAAATAGCTGTATGCTTATTTCACTTGCCCTGAAGGAATTTATTAAGTTGAAACATGCAACTGCTGCATACTTGAGTATTCTTCCACATTTAGCTGTTAAAGAAATGTTTCCAGAAAAAAAAATACTAATGCTTTTTTTTTCATCTATAAGCTTTATTGAAACAAACAAGGTTTTGTGAACCTAACTTGCTTCTTGATGGCAAGCAACATGTTAATTCGGTTAGTGGTATATTCTTGGTTCCAACAAATTGCTTGAAAAATTTATAATTCTGATACACCAAGTAATTATATATCTTTTGCTAAATCTGTTTTTATTTGTCTTAAATTTGTGTTCAAAGAAAGACAAAATGGAGTTACTATTTCATGTGCAAAATTATGAGACTGATAAAGAAATTAGAAAAATAATTTATAAGGAATGGTTGATTGCTATGAAGACAAGCAGACTAAACAACAGACTTTGTTCTATTTTCTTTAAATTTTCTTCTACATTAGCTAATAATAATGATGATGATGATGGGATGTTCTAGATTCAAAGTAGTGAGACTGTTTTTAAATGTTTATCTGATCTTTGGCCTGCCTTTGACGGTATTTGTTTTACTCATAGCACAAAAAGGTTGAAATTGGATTCAGTGTTTTAAAGAAAGCATGCCTGTACATCTGACAGATGTTGTTAAAGTTGAATCATGATTGTATGAACCTGTAGCCCCAGCCTGGCATTTTGTATTGTTAGGTTCACAGTGGCTGTTCTTCATATAAGGCAATACATGCTTGTCCCATTTTTCTCCACCCGTTTTTTTTTTTTTACATAACCACAATCTGGAATGTACATCAGAACCTTTTATTTATAGTCATGTTGTTCTGGGAATTGTTTAAGAAAGAAAGAAGTATGGCTAGGGTGATCATAAATATATGACTGAGAAAGCATCTGAGGCAATTTTGATGCACTCCAAACAAGCATTTTTAGGCTGCTTTTCCCACCATATCATTTCCCATGGGGAAACGTAAAGTTAACAACCTGTAGACTTAGAACCGCTTTCAGTATGTTTTCATTTTCCCACTTGTAAAGGTAAAAAAATGAAAATGCATATAAAGATACACCCTTTCTTTTAAATATGGTGTTTAGTTTACTGTTTGGTCTCCAATTACATATGTTTGTGCAAGTTCTAATGCTAGGGTTGCCTTCCTAAAAAAAGAAACTAGTCGTGTATCAGTCTTCTCTGTTGACCAGTTGAGGTAGGACAAAAGCAAATGGTTAAACCTCAAAATGATAAAAGGCTGGTGGCCATTTGGTGATAATTGAAGGTTCTCTCAAATCAACCAAGTCCTGGTGATTTTATGGACATGTCCATTTTGTTTTCTTAATAAAACAAAAGAAATTTGCCAAATATTTCTTCTGGATTTTTTTTGGTCTAGCTTTCACCCCTGGTATTCCTCCAAATATTAACAAGGCCAAACCCTGTTTAGTTATAAGCCCAGCCAAGGTTAGCCAAATGCTGTCATTACTGATATTGCTGAAGACCAAGATATTTAGATTGCTGAAGACCAAGATATTTAGTGTTTACAGTGCAGTATTGAAGGCAAAAGGGTGTTTTGGGGGGCATTTGGAGGTGATTATTTAGTATCTGTAAACAGCTCCTTAAAACAGCTGCATTTTTTCCCAGGATTATGTGACTACCCTCCAAAGTACATTATTTCCTTTGAATCTGAAGCATGTTTAGCCTGATTATGTTATGTTCTAATCAAGGACAATAGTTGAAAAAGGGAATGGATCATTAAGAGTAATATCTTATTTTCCAAGAATATATACACCATACATATTTTTCCACCTTTATTAATTTGGAGAAATTAGCAATTTTCCCCAATTTGTTCATCATGAATGTTGGCTGATTATGAGTTATGAAAGTTGAAATTAGGACTGGGAATGTGGAGTGGAGGAGGGGGAAGTGTGTATGGATCTATCTATGTTCTATTAATCAAATGCAGGTTTGGATCTGGTGAGTATTGAATGGGAGAGCACTAAAAACTCCTTGGGCTACAGGTTGGATTGGCAAATGTTAAAAAAAATCCTAGAGGAAGGTGGTGATCAACCATGAAAACTACATGCATCTGCCTATGAATTCATCAGCAGTTGAGCTTGACTCAAAGGGGACTTTATACTAAATATCATGTGATAGAGTGAATAATATATAGTGGGTGGCTATATGCCTGCTGAATAAAGAGAGGCCCAGATAAATCGTATCATCATTAGTTATGTTACTGAGTCCTTCATCTTCAAAGATTTCTCACTTTAAAAGCACCTAATTAAAAACTCAGGCCTTTGTTACAAACAAATTTGGCACACCCAAACATGTTTTTTTTTTTTTAATGTTTGTTGGTGCGTTCCAGATGAGATTGCCTCACCTTGGCAAACATTGGAACTTTCATCAGTTACTGTTCAGATGATAACAACACAAACTGACTCATATCTTGATGGTTTAAACTGTATGCATGCTTTACTTAGGTAGGAGCTATACCACAAAGATGGGAACTCATTGTGGTATTGTAGTGCAAGAGGTTACATTAATGGCTGATGTCCTAATTTTGTATTCTTGTTCCTCTTGCATTGTGGTGAAGTTTTTCCAACTGTATAATCCGATAATATTCTTAATTAATTCATTATATGCTTCCACAGCAGAAGATGGGACTAGTACATGAATTGCAGGAGTCTATACTATCTGCCTTGTGTACCAATATCTTTGCTATTCTTTTAAATTGGGTGGTAATCAAAGAGTTCCCTTCCTGTCTCCCATCTTTTCTTGAACTTGGGGGCAGGATATTATTAAATAAAGAGATTTGGCTGCTTCTGAAAAAAGAATTTGGGGTTTCAGTCTGTATTTACATTGGCTTTCAAAAACACATATGACTGTTCATTTGTAGTAAGTTCAATTTACTACAGGATTTACTACTGTAGGATTGTAGTAAATGTGGTGTACACAGAGATCATTTTCATTTAATTTTTTGGAGGGATTATAGATATAATTGGAACTATGATTTCAAACTGATGGTTTCCCATTTTGAATGTCACAACGAATGTAAAATCTTTATTTAAATTGGTACATTATGGTTGAAGCAAGAATGTAAAACAAATTGCAGCCAGCTATGTTTTATTTCCCTCGATATATCTGAATTATTTGAAAATAACTTTTAAGCAAAAAAGCTAACAATTTAATTTTTCTTCTAACAGTTTATTATGATTATAAAGAATATTCATTGACGTTTTTTGCTTTAGATAAAACAATGTTTATTAGTACCATATGGCTCCCTTTTTACCAAAATTTCCCATAAAGTTGTAAGGTTTAATTAAAGTCATATGCTTTTTGTGCTCTGGTTAAATGAAGAAAATAATATAAAATACTGATACCTTTTTAAGAAACAACTGTTACTGAATTTCCTTACATGCTGACACTCTTCTATCTTCAAGGGAATAAAGTACTAATTTAGAACTGTTACCTTGATTAGTCAAGCTGTTATTAGCACAATTATTTGTGTGTTCTTTGTAGAGTTCACAGTTCAGGATCTTGTGTACAAGTTCTTTAAAAAACTCTTTAAAAACTGTTAGCTGGCCACAATTGTTGTATAAGGATTGATTTGCTCATGTAGGTAATGTGTGGCCTTGGAAGTGTCTGTTCAGCTTGTCGTGCCTCATGGGATTTTGGGAGTGGGGGGGGGGTGAGTTAGTTGGCAAAAGATGTAATTTACTGCATGTCAAAAGGGATTTGTACATATGTATTTTTAGAGAAAGCCCACTGCTCCAAATTTTACGGAGAAGCTTATGAACAAATATGCAAACATTCTTCATAACTGACAGGCAGTGGATTTGTTTTCCTCTTTTGGGATATCCACATCAGACAACTAAGCACCTTATAACTTAGAAGATTAAAACAGCTTCTTTCAGCTTTTGGAGAACTGAAAACTTTGTGTGAGACCATTCCGTGCTTTTCAATAAAAAGATGTGAGAGCCAAACCATACTTTCTGAAATAGTGTAGGATAGCCCTTTTATACCATATCAGGCCAGAATGAACTTAACATTTGCAGCTAATTCATGTTGAGTTAAATCTCTGAGCCACCAAGACAGTTTTGTTTCTCTTCCAAGATCTCATCCAGAGCTATATAATATTTTTTGAAATTTAGATGTGAACTAACATGAATAGAATTAGGAGTCCTCTGAATGAAATAGTGGTTTTGGTCTTATTGGAAAAAAAAACAAGTTCCTTTTTTAAATGTTAAGGCAGGGAATAAAGTAGAAAAAAAAATTGTATACCTGTTTCTACTGCATGCTGTAATGTACTAAGCTAACCAAATGCTATTTGAGGATAACCAGTTTTATGAAAATGATATGCTATAAGCAAAAGACCACATTATCTAAAAAGTAGACCTATTTTTATATAGACGTTGGTCTAATTCCTTTATTCTTTATCTGCATTTCCAGTGTGTACCAGTGGTATTTAGTTGGTCACTTTTATAGCTCAGTGTATTTTGCTTAGACCACAAAGCAATAAAATTAGAAGAACTGACCTCCTAAATTTGATTCTTATATTTCAGGAGCATTTTCTCATTTGTTCATTTGCTTCTATTCCTGTATCTTTTCTGTGATACTTATTTTTTATTTATTTATTTATTTGATTTGTCAATCGCTTACAAGATAATAGGTATAAGTATATACATAGTTATGAATACACGAAATGGGTATATATAAGAAAAATAAAAGAAACAATAGGACAGGGACGGTAGGCACGTTGGGGCGCTTATGCATGCTTCCTACAGACCTCTTAGGAAAGGGGTGAGGTCAATAGTAGACAGTCTAAGGTTAAAGTTTTTGGGGTTTGGGGAAGAAACGACAGTCGGGTAGAGTATTCCAGGCATTGACCACTCTGTTGCTGAAGTCGTATTTCCTGCAATCAAGTTTGGTGCGGTTAACCTTGAGTTTGTATCTATTGTGTGCTCTTGTGTTGTTATGGTTGAAGCTGAAGTATTCATTGACACATGCATGATACTGTGTATGGAATCTTGAAAGGCAGTTGGATTAGGATCATTGATGCATCTTTATTACATGGACATCTAAATTTACAGTGTGATGAACTGCTACAGAAATACAGTTAGTCCTCAATTTACAACAGTTTATTTAGTGACCGTTCAAAGTTAAAACCTCACTTAAAAAGTGACATATAACGATTTTTCACCCTTAAGCCGTTGCAGCATTGCCATGGCCACGTGATTTACATTCAGATGCTTGACAACTGACTCACATTTATGACAGTTGCAGTATCCAGGAGTCATATGATTGCTTTTTGTAACCTTTTGACAGGCAAAGTCAATTGGGAAAGCAGATTCAATTAACAATAACAAATTCACTTTCACTTAACAAATTTGGCAAGAAAAGTAAAATGGAGCAAAACTAACTTAACAAATTTCTCACTTAACAACATAAATTTCGGACTCAGTTGTGGTTGTAAGTTGAGGATTACCTATATTTAGACTAATCCTTTGTTTGTAAGCTTTTAGAATATCAGGATAGTGGATGCCTTATTATCTATACCGTATAAAATATTTTTTCTTTTATGTAAGATATTTTATTTCGCAATTATTTTATGGCTGTTTAGTATAATAAAAATTTCAAAGTTTTAATTTCAGGATATGGGCTAAATGGAAAAACCTGCTAAAATATTCATAGAAAATTCAGGATATAGAAATTATTGCAGAATTGTGTCACTAATGGGGGCTATTTCAGCTTCCCTGTATTAACAACAGAAAGTAGACTGTATGTTTCCTTCAGAGAAGATGGTAGAATAAAAGCTTTTGACATGCAGAGATCAAAAGATAAGTAATGGGAATATATTCATCTGTTTTTAAATAAAAAATGGAGTAAGGGTGAAATTTAGTAAACGTTATTTATGGGCTCCACTACTTGTCAATCTGCTAGTGTGAACTAATGCAACTCTACCTTCTCAGCTTCTAAGAATGCCAGTTAAGCCAGTCTGTCTGGTCAAAATTACCTATATTTTTCACAATTATCAGTTGTTAGCAAGCCTCTTGATGCCTAAGAAAATGTATATTTTAAGAATATGTAAAAAAATGGTCTGTGTGGTACCTGCTTTTTTATGTCTTTAGATGTGTTGAATTACTGTGGAGTCATTCTTGGTACATTTATTCATGGCTTTCACAGACATTGTCACAAGATATATCGAGGGGAAAAATCTGATACTGCACTGACTTGATGCCAGGCTCTCAGTATTTATGCTGACTGAATGACTAATTCAAAAAAATTTCCAGCTTTTCCTTAATGTTCTGGTTCATCCAAAATTAAACTGATTTTTAAAAACTTGTATGTGAGATTTTTATTATGTTTTTCTACAAAAGGACAAAGCAGTGACTAGAAAGTGCTATAAGACTGAAGAGAATTGGCATCCTTGCACTGGTGCACAGTAGCATGGAGTTCTGATGCCATAGTAGATTAATATGAGTTCTTCAACAGTGCATGATATCTTAGCAAGAATAAGCTGAGTTCTTAATAAAAAATAACCACACATTAAAAAACACGTTACATTAGGTTTATCACATTGTATTTCTAGCAGAACTATTTTATAAATTTTGGTGGAGGGATTCAACCTTGAAATAACACTTTTTAAACTGGAACATACTCATCACAATCCAGTCCTCTCAATTTTGCTAAGAGAAATAAATGAACTTTTATTTATTTTCCAGTTATAGATTTCTTTTTCAGTACTGGAATTTCATCCCTATATGAAATTAACTTGTTAATACACTCTCTTTAGAGTATTAAAATGATATTTCAACTTTAAACATACTAATAAAGTTCAATGATAGAAAAGCTTTGCTTCAAATTTAGCTTTATATTTTACTTTTTTGTTTCCTTTCTCATTGTAGATGTTAAATATACATAGTTTTTCAATAAACTGTAATACTGAAATGAAGATAATTATTTAGTATATATATATATAGTAAATTCATTTCCATATTTCAGTTTTCAAAGAACATACAAGATTGTTGTAGAGTTAAATTTTAACTGCCACTCTTCATTGTTTGGAAATGAATATGGAAGATGAGCTGGCTTTGAACTTGAAATACAAAGTGGTATCTGCAACTTAATTTTGATGTCTTAGGTATAGAAGAGTTACCAGACTGAACTAGATGAGTAAATAAAAATCACATTTTGTTCATGTCCACGTTGATACCATTTTACAGAACATATCACATGAGTTGAAATCTTCAAAAGAAATTCTGTAATTGTGAAGCTGACACAATTAGAGCAAAGTTTATTTTGATTTTTGAAAGTCCATAGACTTCTGTTTCAGAGGTGCTTTAAGCAGTGTATTCTTTCTGAGGAACTTCTTATTCTTTCCATTTATTCATGGAGACTACTTGGACAAGTTACTGCAGTTTATTTGGCAAGGTTTTTCAGAAATGTTTTGCCATTACCTTCTTCCTAAGGTGGAGAGAAACAACTGGCCCAAGGTTACCTAGGTGGCATTGGACCTAAGGCAGGATTAGAACTAGAAACTTCCTAGTTTCTAGCCTGATGTCTTAACCACTACTTCGAGCTAGTTTTTATTAGTAGTGCTATGCATTAATAAATATAGTGAACAAGGTAAAGCTAGAAATCAAAAAGTAGATCAATACAAGGGCTTAATATTAATTAAGAGTGTAATATTAATTAATTTATGTTCCATTTTTCCTTCAGAAGTTTTCTTCCTATTCTCAAGTGAGAAATAAATTATAATTAGATATTTGACTGGATCAAAGCCATCTTAATTCTGCATTGATTTGAGCTTTGCACAGATGTAGGCTAGACTGAACTGTGTAAGCTTAAGTTAAAATGGGACTTTGGAGAATTGGATAAGAGAATTATTGGATATACATGTTCCAGATTTACAGAGAAAATATGGTGATAAATTAGTCATTCCAGTGAAAGATTTATGTAAATTATTACTATCCTAAATGCAGAGTAATCATGTTACCTGAAATACCAGGCAATTTGTAATACCAATATTTCTAAGAAATAGCATTTTTGTGCAATATCCTGAAATTATTGATCGTTACAATTTATAGGGTATTGTATAATACATCACCTAATTATAAAGTATGTAGTAAATGTCCTGTAGTGCTATTTTACAGGATTAGTATTTATTTCAGAAATAATTCATTGCATATTAAGGGACATTTTTTTACTTACTATCCACAGATTATTTGTTGTAATATTTAAAAATGTTTTGACCTTTTCATGATTTTTACCTTGACATATTTTACTATTTTATTGATGTTATTAGGGCTTGGGAATGAATTTTAATTATATATTCCTATATTAATAATTGTGTTCACTATAATTCTTTATAAAATTATTTTCACTTAAGTTTGAAGTCCATGCCTTTCAATTAAATTGTAGAGAATCAAACTGATTACATTTAGTATACAGCACTTTCTATCTGCATTTGCATTACAGCTATATAATAGAGCAGAAAATCCTCAGCATAGCTATTTATGAATTCTGTATGTTGACAACAGAACCATCTTTATTGAAACATAAGAATTATATCTTCTGGTATAAGTTATCACTTGGCATCTAAAATTGTATGATTCAGCCAAGGAAGTGTTGCTCGAAAGAATCATAGAAAACAATTGTAATGTGATTTTGTATCTATTTCTCAATAGAATGAGTTAATTTTGAATAGATACCAAATGAGGGTAAGCAGGGTTCATGTCAACAGAAGCAATGTTTAATATTCCAATATAGGGTCACTTTTTATTTCACTTGTTTTGGCTTTATTGCTGGCAGACTAAATTGTAAGCTGATGAGTTTCTTGTAATATATGAATAATAATTACTTGAAACATTCAAGCTATTATGTTTTGAAATTATATTTTACTTCATTGAAATTGTGCAAGGTACTTTGAATAATTTTTGACATGGGAGATGGACCAGAGTTCTGAAGGATTGTTCAGGTATATGTATAGTTTTAGCAAATTTTACAATATGTGGCATTTTTAGACATTTACTAAGCCATTAATAACTTTCTAGTTAATTTCTGCTTCAATTTCTTATATTTAGAAGTGATTAGCACATTGAAAAATGCTCTAAACTGTTCTTTGTGTTTATTTGTAGGATCGTACAAGAACTTTTGACATGCATTCACTGGAGAATTCATTAATCGACATAATGAGAGCTGAAAGTGATTCTCTGAAAGGTAACCTTGGATTACCATTTTTTGGGATTAAATAATTACAGTAATATAGTTGTGCATGATAGAAAGTTCTTCAATTTATAGTACAGTTAAAGCATTTACCACCCATGTGTTTTTCACCAATTCTCTCTGTCTTTCATCATGAGCAATTAAATCAAAACTACCATTGAAATAATTCCTTTTTCATGTATGTGCATGAATAGACTTATGCTTAAACCATTTGTTTCAAACAGACCCTTTTTTAACCGTATACTTGCCATACAGTCACTATGCTTATTTTCTGTTGGGTCCCCAAGTGGTTCAGTCACTTTTCCTGTACTCTCTCATCTCATTCTCACCTATCTGTTCATGCTCTCTAAACATTCAGAGGTTCTGGATGTGGGTCAGGTCATTAATTGGTATTAGTATTAAAAAAAATGGAAGAAGTGAAAGAAATAATACTAAAAGTGCCATGAGTGCAGGGTGAGAAAGCATGAGTCCTGCATGCAAAAAGTTTAGAACACAGATTAATCTCTACAATGGAATAAACAGAAAGTGGACATAAGGAAAGAGAATTTAGTAGCTACTATTAAATTTCAGTGCAATAAAAGTGTGTGGAACTATACTAAGGGAAAGTATGAAAAAGCATGCTTGCTGAAATGATGAAGTGGAAGTCTAAAACAGAGCCATGAATTTGCTTAAAATAAGGGAGATACTCTATTGTATAGAGAGAGCTATCTTAAAGGGTAGGATTGAATTTAATACTATAAATGTTAGTGCCCCAAAATTATGAAGATATATTTCCTAATATAAATATTAGGAAATTATTAAGGTTATAATATTCAAATCTGAATGTGGTTTACTTACTGAATAGCTTAAAAGTTTCATCTGTATGAAATGTTTGAGAGAATATAGTTGTTGTTCCCAACAAAAAAGGATAGGTAACAAAAGATAATTAAAAAAAAACCTTACAGAGGATTACTTTGTTAAGAGTGCCTAAGAAGTTGCTTGGTAGAACTTTGATTGGAAGAATACAAGAAGTGACTAACAAATCACAATCTGAGAGGTATTGCATTTTACACTGGTTGGAACTACACAATCCAGATATTTGCTTTTTAGCAGTTATTGAGAAAGGAATGATGGTGAGAAAACATGCATTTTGTATAGAGAAAGCAAGTTTGGTGAATAGATTTGAATAAGCGGATGTCTTGTGAGAATGTAGGGTTGAAGGTTGATCACTGATAAGAATGATATATATAGTGGAACCTAACCCTAAGCTTAGCTTAATATGTGGTGTGCTGCAAGAATAAACATTTGTCAAAAGAAGTAAAGAAAATGAACATTGAGTATTTCAGGAGAAATTTAAAAGAAAGTTGAGTGCAGCAGAGCACTGAAATTTAAAAGAAAATTGAGTGCAGTAGAGGAACTGCAAAAGGAACATAAAAGTAAGTTAAATGTAGTAGAAATGCAGTACTTTAGCAGTATATGTGGTAAATCCAAAGTAAAAGGGCCAGGGATGAATTTATGATGAATGACTGAGGATTAAATCCAAAAGGAAATTGCCAGTACAAAAGTAGTCTGTTAAGATTGTTTGAATAAAATGATTGAAGATCAAGTTGCAAGAATGGTTGAATAGGTGGAGGAGAAGAAGGAGGAGGAGGAGGAGGAAGAAGAAGAAGAAGAAGGAGAAGGAGAAGGAGAAGGAGAAGGAGAAGGAGAAGGAGAAAGTCATGCTTTGATGCAGGGACCTCAAAGGTCTTTTAGTTCAATCCCCTGCTCAAGACAGGAGTCTTTATATTATCCCAGACAAATGATTGTCCAGTATTTTCTTGAAAACCTCCAACAATGGAGCACCTACAACTCCAGGAGGCAAGCTGTTCCTTTGGTTAATTAATTAAGAAGGATACAGTGTGTGGTTCTTTCTTAACTGAAATAAGATTAAAACACATAGAGATACACTTTGCACTGCAGACCAATTTTAAAAACTGTACTGTACTTTCCAAATTTGCATTTTTTTTGTTTATTTGTCAAATTTATTTGGCCACCATCACAAAAGAAGGGACTTTGTGGGGTATGCAACCATTGAGCAGAATTCTGGGGGTGGAAGTCCACCAGTCTTAAAGTTGCTAAGTTTTGACATCCATGCCATTGAGTATTGTGGATTGTGAACTTAATGAGGTGGAGCAAAATAGTTTTTTTTAGAAAAGTAAATAAGGCTCCCTATATGAAGGGAGGGATCAATCAAGGATTTTGAAGCAGGGCCATAAAGAGACAGGAGTGCCCAAAGCAGCTGATGAAATCATGGGGAATGTGCATTATTAAATGCTCAGCTTTCTCAGGCAGATCAGGACACCAGTAAATACCACATTCGTGCCAGTTTATTTTTGTGTCAGCTTGAGGGATGGACAAAGAGTCACATAGCCTTTTGTATGCGGGAGTCCATGAAAAAAAGACAGGAAGAATTGTGTAAAAGAAGGGGAAATTATATACAGTTGATATATGGGAGTTAAATTATCCTGAGTTGCATGATATGTGATCCTTTATTATATATGTGGGAGTTGATAAGAAAAAGAGAGGAAGGAATTTTGAAGAGTACAAAACAATGTTTGAAGAGGTGTATGGATGTGTGGGAGCAAAGATACTTTGCTAGGACAGAAAGATATGGAGTCATTGTATACTGTATAGTGAATGATGTTTATGTTAACCAGATTTAGCTATGTTTCCTCTTTCTTATCTCATATATTTTAAGTTCTTTTCTGCACTTTGCATAATACTGCTCAAAGGGACTAATGGGAGAAAGATATGTAATTTTAAAGCAATTGCTTCTTCCTTTTATTAGATAGTTTGTTCTTATTGCAGTTTTGTTTTCTTCCATTTACCTCAAAAGGAAATAACAATATGCCCATTTTATCATTATCTTTAAAAAAGGTCTCTTGAAAGTCTTCCTGGAATGTATCATATTAAGCTGTGATGCCTTTGCCATGTCATGGTCTGTATTCTGTTAATTCAGGGAGAAAGACCTTTCATTTACATTAATCTGACTGATGACTTGGTGAACTTTGATTCTGTTAGAATATGGAGGAGTCATTTGTACTGAATTTAGATTTTTTTCCTATTTACTGCAGGTGCTGCTCTCATCACCCTTAATTTGCAGAAAAGTATTGTTCATAGTAATTAATTTGGCAAACAAGTTTTAATTACAACAAAACCAGAGTTTAATCCATATATTTATACTGATATAAAACTAAGGTAGAGATTCTATATAGCAGTGAAACAAAAAAAAGGCAGGCGGTGGTGGTGGTGGGGAACCATGGCTCGTTAAAGCTGGAATTTTAGGAAGGTATCAATGGAAAGAGAAAGGAATACAAAATACTTTATTTTTCATTTTCACAAACTGGCTATACTAACTTATGGTAAGCAAAGTAAAAAAAAAATCACAGTAATAATAAAGCAACGGTATTTAAATATTATAGCCACATTCAAGTAGTATACACATGCATTGGCCCCACACAAGCAGCGACGTGCATATATTCCTGAATGGACAGAAATCTTGGAAAGGAAAAGATCCCGAGATCAAGGAAGAAGGTTTAGATGAAATTGAAAATATCAACTTTTACCTACTGCTCTCTAGAATGAAAATTAAGGCAAGGCAAGCTGTTGTTACTGTGGGCGATAAGAAGTAAGTAAGGCTGGGAGGTGGTTTACTGCTGATATTTTCCATTCTGGTACTGAGAAAAAAAGAAGAAGCCACAGTGGCTTCCCTAAGGCATATTTATGTGGGGAAGTTAAATAACAGAGGTTGTTTTCACTAGTCAGAAGGGATCTAGCTTGTAGATCTATTTGGTCATGCTTTTTGTGTTAGGTGTTTCAAGTAAGAGCTGAAGAAAACCAGAATTTCTCTTCCCATAAACAAGTTAATGGCTGAGGTAATTGCTGTAAAGGATCTTAACCATACAGGTATGTTAGGTGTTCAGTTTGAACTGTTTGAGCTGTGCTTTTACTATTTGGCCATTGCAAACTTATGGTTTTGAAAAAAAGTATCCCAAATAGATGTAGAGTATTTATTAACTAATTAGATTAGGGCAAACAGAAATATAAATATACTGTTCCCCCCATATTATAATGTATTTATGATTATGCCCTCTTTAAAGTAATACAAGTGAACTAAATTGAGAGCTTTATTGTTTGTGAATTTTAAAAAGATCATAATCTAAACTTCAAAAACATTCTAAATCTCATAAGACATAATTGGCATAGCAAATAAAGAGTTAGCAGCTGTGAGCACCTTGTTAGGTATTATATTCACAATATTCTTCATGATTGACATATGTTGGCCATCAAAAATTCTGAAGTTTACCTACAAATAAATATTGATGGATTGTGATGAGAACAGAGAAGCATGACCATCTTTCTTAATTTATTTTAGCTTTCTTATAATAGCTATTATTTTTAAGGATATAAAAAGGATGGAACAGCATTAAGAGCTAAACAGCAATTAAATACATAGACATAAACAATGGCTGAATGGATTTTGATGTCCAGAGCGCTCCCACTTCTCGCTTTATTTTGCCTCATTTCAGAGAGGCTGAGGTGATGTACAGAGAAATGGTTTGTGATTCCTTTTTCTTGCACAAAGACAGATAAATGTTAAAAAAAAAGAGTTAAAAGCATGCTTACATTAATATTGGCTCCTGATGACCTTGTGAGTACAACCGTGCAGCTTTCTTGGCAACAGTGCATACTTTTTTCTTTTCTTTTGAGATATCTCAAAATAAACAAAAATTGAAAAATCACAACAGAATATCCTATGCCTCCAGCCTTGAAATTTAAGGCTTAGATATCTTAGAACTAGGCCACCTTTGGTCTGACCTAAGCATAGTACATAAAATTATCCATTACAATGTCCTATCCGTCAGTGACTAGATACAAAGTCAGAGTAAACCACACAAAACTCAATTGCAGGAAATACGACTTCAGCAACATAGGGGCCAATGCCTGGAATACTCTACCTGACTCTGTGGTTTCTTTCACTAACCCCACCTTACCCCATTCCTAAGATGTCTGGAAAGGGCATGCATAAGCGCACCAATGTGCCTACCGTCCCTGTCTTAATGTTTCCTTTTATTCATATCTACTTCATGTATTAATAATCATGTTTATACTTATATATATATTATTAAATGCATGCTTGACAAAATAAATAAATAAAATCATGATACTTCCTGATAGTCTTCTTTCACAACCTTTCTAATCCTTCTTAGTACATGAAACCGTCCAGGCAGATTGATATATGTTTGTCTATGCCTGAAATAGAGCCTATCTTTGTGTATTCAGTGAAGCCTGGAATGATTTATGTCAGCCATTGAATCTTTGGAACATTTTGAAGACCATGAGGAGGGAACCTGGTTTCTGACAGTTTGTTTACACAAACGTTGTCTCAGGAGGCTATCTGGCCTCTAGGAATTTCAGAAATAAATTTCAACTCTTAAGCAAGAATATATTGAAGATATTAATATTAAGCAATTAGCTTAAGACTGAAACCATTATCACATAGCTAATACTTTGATGTAAATTGCAATGTTTTCTTTCATCTTACACTGCGGTTTGGATGAGATGATAAATAACAATATGCATGGAACACTGACATCCTAAATGGCAGTTAATACTGCTAGATTTTTTTCCTTTTTATTTCCCACGCCTTCAGCTTTCTAAATAATAGTAGCATATTGGTAATTTCAATCATAATATATAAACATTACTATATTGAAACCTGCATTAAAATTCAGGTAGTTTGTGACTTATGACCACAATTGAGCCCAAAATTTCCATTGCTAAGTGAGACATTTGTTAAGTGAGTTTTACTTCATTTTGTAACCTTTCTTGCCACAGTTGTTAAATGAAACACTGCGGTTTTTTGTAATAGCAATAGCATTTAGATTTATCCATAATGCTTTACAGCCCTCTCTAAGCGGTTTACAGACTCAGCATATTGCCCCCAACAATCTGGGTTCTCATTTTACCCACCTCAGAAGGATGGAAGGCTGAGTCAACCTTGAGCCATTCAGAATCGAACTCCTGGATTGAGCAGTGAATTAGCCCTGCAGTGCTGCATTCTAACCACTGTGCCACCACAGCTCCTCTAATCCGATTGTTAAGTGACTCTTGCTTATCCATTGATTTTGCTTGTTAGAAGTGTGTAAAAGGGATTACATAACCCCAGAACACTGCAACCAGCATAAATATGAGCCTGTTGTCAAGCATCCAAATTTTGATCATGTGACCATAGAGATGCTGCAACAATTGTGATTGTGAAAAATGTTAATAAGTCACATTTTTCAGTGCTGTTGTAACTTCAAATGGTCACTAAACAAATGGTTGTAAACAGAGGACTATCTGTAATACAATGTAACAAGATGCATAACATTACAATAAAATGGAGAAAAGAAATAAAATTAGCTTGTTCTAATATGATTATTATTACACACAGTCCCACTTATTTGATGGTGTTACTGGCAGTTTTGTCCTGTGGACATATTGGGTTCCCAAAATTAAAGAAACCATATATTTTTCTCTCTATTTTAGATGAAAGGTAGAAGAAATCATCAAGGGGAATAATTTTCAATGGCAAATAATCTTTACTGTTTCAGGGTTTATTAGATTCCTGCAGACTGGAAGTGAATGATGGTAGTGATATAATAATGACATAGAAAATGCCTCTAAAATATTTGTTACTTTCTGTTGACTTTATTGATTAATGTTGTCATCAGTATGGTTGCTACCTGTCAGCTGTATATGAAGAATTGATAGGAACAGATGAACTTATTCTGGTTCTTACCCTAAGGACTATATTAATTATGGAATAGTGTTGAATTTTTGCATATGGTTCTAGCCCTGGCTTTAAAGATTGTATATTTTGGGAATTGTTCCTAGTCTGTAATCATGACAATCCTCCTAACCTATAATCATGGTAACACAATGGTAATAACCCAGACTTGAAGAATAGAAAAAATAAAATTGAGGGCTTGACTAGATGTCTTTTTAATCAGAAGTGATAGACAGGTGCTATAAGTTTTTATGGTTGATTTTCTTATACTGTATTTTAAAAAGTCTGCATGTTCTACTTTTTCTGTTTGAGCTAGTTTTTTCAAATATATAAATATATTCAGTGGATTAATCAAAGGTTGGAGAAAACAGGAAAAAAATACCAATGGAATGGCTAAGAATGCAGCTGAAACTCTTGGGAATAAATGCTCCCATAAACCAAATAAAAAACTCATTAGTGAAGTATACAGAAGAAAGAGCTCAATCTAGCCTGTATTTTATGGTAGCTTTTAAAAAGCAAGAAGGCCTTCAGGTTTAATACACATATGATGTAAGACCTAGTATTTTTAGTATCATAAATGCAGAATGCCAGAAACTGTTGACCTTGCTAGACACATTTCAGTTGAATAATCTACAGTAGATAGATTGTATTAACAATTTTAAATATTCTGAGCATTGTTAGTGAGACAGTTTCTTGGGTTTTTTTTCCTTCTATATTATGTGGTTTATTTTGTTACTGTTGTTTTAAAATAGCTGTCCACCAACCCTTGCCAATTGTCATAATTTTATTTTTGTTTACCATCTTTCTGACTACTGTCTCATGTTTGTCTTGAGCAGCTGTCATTTTCAGTACGGGTATTTATATCTACAAGAGTGCAGCATCTTCCTCTAGAAACTTGATTGCATTTCCTTTATGAGATATTTGATGTTCAAAGATTGAACCTGACAGGGAGAGATCTGCTTTACCTCCTCCAAATTCAGCTTATTTGGCATGACAATTTGAACATTATCATCATGAAAAACCACCCCTGGTTTTTTCTTTCTGTGGAGCAAAGTTCTTTGTATAATGGCTTTGAATTATTTGCTTGAATGGAACATAAGGAAAAAAATGAATTAATTTGAAGAAGATATGATAGAGTAAAAAATTTAAGAAAAAATATCAAGGGAAACATAATATAATATGAAAGATAGATCATTAGTTTCTACCGATAATTTATTTTGCCTATACCATCCTAAGTTTCCCTTGAAGGCCACTTATATTCCTCCAGAAAACCTTCAGATAAGATGCTACGTTTCCCCTTTCCGACTGATGTTAGGTGCTACAGAGCTTTGGAACATGACACTACCTCCCTAATCATTCTTGTTAACAATACAATAAGATTCTATGCCATGTTTATGTAAAGTTATCTAACCTAATAGCCAGACCCATATCATATGTAGTGAATTGATATTTCCACTGATTTGCACAATCCAACTCAAGTATCCTTTACTGCATTTGGGATTAAGCTTTCAACTTTAGAAATCTTTAATATTGACAATCAGGAGGTAATGGTATATGGGAATGACCTTGGGAGACAGGAGAAAGACCACAGCCTAGGCATCAGCGCTGAGGCATCAATCATATAAGAGGTAGTTCAATCCTCAGGTGGGGGGAAAGCATGGGAAGCATTTCATAATGGACCCACCCCAGTTTTGAGGAAGTTAAAAAAGAGATCAGAGGAGAAATGCTTACAATCTTGCAAGATTCTGTTAATATAACCTTACAGTAAAGATAATGCTGATGTGAGAGGTTGGGCTTTTTGTCTGAACTACCTTGAAGGGCTAAACACAACCAAAATTAAAGTTATAATGCAAATTGTCTCTAATTAATCCAGATTAATGCTGTCAAATAACAGAATATCAACATTTCCTTTTAGATTAAATGAAATATATACCTGGTGGTTGCTTTGTCTTTTTTTTGTGTGTGGAGTAGAACATTTATAGGGTAGCAAAGATCATAATTATTTTAAAGATGGATTATTAGACAGCTGGGGTAGCCTTGGTTAAAATATTATCCATGGCATATTTAACTATTAAGGTAAGTAATGTATATATGAGAACCAGAGAAAATCAGCAGACTGAGTTCTAGGCCTGCCTTAGGCATGAAAGCCAGCTTGGTGATTTTTGGCCTGTCACTCCCTCAGTCTATCTTACCTTACAGGTTATTGTTGGAAGGAAAGTACTGTAGTAGGAGAAAGGAGCACTAGGTATATTTGCTGCCTTTTGATGATACATTGATGATACAAGGGTATCTCCTTTGAAGCATCTGGAATATTGAGATGCCAGTGCTTGATTTTTTCAGATCCTCTCTTTGCTACATAGAGAAGATCTTCTTTGATGGTGGCACGATAATGAAATTTGTGAGAATTCCCTGGATATTTTGGGCTCACCAACTTTTGTGTTTGAAGCTGTAAAATGCTGACTAGAAGGTTAGCTGGAGGATATCAAGTGCTATGTATAGCAAGCTGTAGCACCTTATGTCACTTCCTGTATAACTACTTATTGCAGTAGATTCTTTTTTATTTATACTTTATTAAATTTTTAAAAGAAAATTAGGAAAGAAAAATAGTGAAGGGCAAAGGTCAAAGGATAAAGGGGAAAATGGGGAAAAGAAAATAAAGAGCGATGATTGACTTTCTTTCAACAGTTACAGATATAAAATAGATTATTAACGTGTTGATCAGAAGCCTACTGTAATAGTATTGTGTGATTTCTACTACTTGAGATGGTATAATTTGTCAAACTAATTAGAATATTGATGATAGATATCCAATTGTTTGAAATAAAAAAAATATTGAATACTTGCACTGCTCTTGAATTTATTATTTTAAAGATATTTTGCACTTTAGAAAATGAGATACATCAAGACATTGAGCAATACATTGAGCATTTGAAATAGTCCAATTTTGGCACCAGTAAAAGTGATAATTACCAGTTTTGAACATTTTCTAACAGTTGAAAATCCCAGTTGCAGTTGAAGTACCAATTGCTCTTATTGTGTCAAAATCTTTGTTTTATAAATGTTACCTCATTCTGAATTAACCTGCAGAAGAGTAGTGTAGTGGTGACATGCTCTAAATAAGTTGTGAAATTTAAAGATGGATAGCACAGGGTCTTGAAACTAGGTTCGCAAAGGGATCTTGGATGAGTATATATTTTCAAGAGCTTCGGAGACTAAAGAAATAGCTTGATAGGAAAATGGACATCTTGATTTTATTTGTTAGAAATGGAGATGTTGTACCTTTTTCTCAAATGCAATCTTAGTTCATTATTATAACAGTATAATGAATAGATTAGCCTAGCCTAGCCTAGAACATTTTTATTGTCCGAGTGTGATTGAACACACAAGGAAATTGTGTTTCCAAATTTTTGCACAAATATCACAATTGTGTAATTATGTACAAATTTGTACATTGTGCATAATTGAGCAAATGAAACTATCTTGGTTGATATTTGTAATTTTAAAGCATTAACATTTAAATACTGTAAAATTAAAATATATGCTGTATTGAATATGGAGTTGTAATTTGTTTTTTAAAAAACTAAGCATATCTTGGGCTTTGTCATTGAAGAAAATATAATAAAGTGAAAGTTTATAGTAGAAACCTTTGCCATTATAGTAAACAAAAAAATGATATTCATGATCTTGACTTAGCAACAGGATAATAGCAACAGAAACAGCATTAGTTTTGCACACCAAAAAAGCTTTTCAGTTGTTTGTTTTAGACATGTGGTGCTATGTTCTGAACCAGTGGTAAAAGTAATACAATATATATGGCACTATATAGTGCCAGTTTTTTTAATGATTGAATGATTTAAGATTTGTATATTGAAGTCCAGGGAAATAATATTGTAGAGTTGGAAGACAATGAAGAGTTAGGACAATGAATCTAACTCATGGAACAGATAGCTAAAATTATTTTGGTGACCACTTACTGTCTTTCGGGATTTTTGCAGTTTAGATTTGGTAAATTTCTGCAGTGGTAATTATTTAAAACTAAGCAATTATTACATTTATTATTCCCCCTTTCCAGATTACTCTATACACTATATGAGGGCAAATTACTGCTGTCTAATACTGAAGTAGGGCATTAAACTTGAAGCAAAGTACTAATTTGTTTCGCTCATGTGAAAGGAACTTAATCCTCACAGTACTGATCATTCTAATGCAAATTTTGGAAGAAAAGGTTTTCACTGAAAAACCAGCCAAAATGTGTAGTTAAATGAGTTCAGATAAGTAGCAGATTATTTGAATGGAGTAAAATTCTTCTCTAGAAATCTTCTATGTAATTTATCCATTATTAAATATATATCTGCTGTTGATGAATTATAGTAAAGCAAAGCTCTGCAAGTCGGTTTTTTATGAGAATATATTTTATGGGATTAGAATTTTTGCTAAAATTGTTAAAAGCTGTTTTCAGGAAACACTATTTAGAAAATATTGGACATAATTGCTAATATGCAAGTATGTTACTGAGACAAACATCTTTTTCCTGAAATATCTATAGTGAAATTTGAAGACTTTCTTTATACTGCACCTCTTGTAAGCAGTTGAAAAGGTAATCATTCAATCATCTACCAGAGGGGCTTCCCCCCCCCCTTAGATGTGGTGGGATATAATCTGGTTTAATTATAAAAATACAAATATTCCCTTTATTATGTAAAATGAACAGGTGACTCTTCTGTAGTAGCTTTTAACTTGTCAAGTATTCTTCTTGGAAATGTCAATTCTCATTGTTAGGATGGATCAGTTTTTCCAGTTAATGTCAATGTTGATGTGTTCAGTCATAGATCTGTTCCATTTCATTTTTTTTAAATGGTAATTTCAAAATTTGTTTTTAAATTGTACCTCACTGATTTTACAGGGAAATGCTTCCTGAAAATGTTGACATTTGAAGGATATCCATGTTCTATATTGGTCTGGGAGGTTTGAATTAGATCTATTTAGGCATCCCATATCAATAGTATATTTGGATAATTTATTTCTATTTGTGCTTACCATGATGACAACAAATTCAATTGCTGGCCATTCTGAAATATGACTGTTTTATTTCTATTTCTATCTTCAAGAATTGTAGTAAAGCTGAACAATCAATTTAGGAAAGCAACAATGGCCCTTTTACTTGACTTTAGTCTAGATGGACCGAAGAACTCTTTCACAAAAAATAAGTTTTTCAATAGTTATTTTTGATAATTTGAAAGTCTTTGTTTTCTTATCTGTAACCTGAGTTTTCTTTAAATTAATGTATGAGTTGGAAGATAGTTTGGGATAAAGTTCATTGCTCTTTTTAAATTAAACTGATAAGCTGTTAACAAATGTACTTTTTAAAAATAATATTCTTTGATATTTGGGTGTTCAGAGTTGGAAAACCAAAAATGGGAATGTTAATGTAAACTCAGCTATTCCTTCTAAAGCTAAATGTCAGCTCTAGAAATCCTGCGTTTATTGGCATTCCAAAGTTATAAATACCCTTAAGGCCCTGATTAAAAAAATGTTTCATTTGTTTTGAAATAGGAATGAAGTAAACTAAACCAGATTCATATATGAAATCACAGTATAAGCTGATTATTGTTACAAATGTATATTGAACATAAAATTTGCATTTGCAGATAGTCTATTGTTAAGGTACCAGGCTAGAAACTAGGAGATAGTGAGATCTAGTTCCATTTTAGGTATCAAAGCTGCCTTGGTGACTTTGGGTCACAGGTGGTATTCAGTAGGTTCTCCAGCATGGAGAATCCATGGATGGGTTGACACACATCATTCTGCCTGGAGACTGAGTCCATAATCTTTGCCACACCCCTTGTCAACTGTCACTTTTCCCAGTTCACGACTCAGTTTTGCCTAAGAGGTTGTGGCAAAGATTGGTTCCTCAGTCTCCAGTCAGAAGCGTGGATTCTTCAATTTGTCATTTGTGCTGGCAAGTTAGCTCTCGCAGCGCTTTTAAAATGCTGCAGAGACTTTTTTACCTCCTTTCTTTTTCCTTTTGTCGGCTTTTATAGCCATTCCCTGTAGCTTCCTCCCTCTATTCTCTGCCTCCTGAGTCTCAACTGGGCTGGGTCTTCTTATGTTTCCCTGCACAGGAGAACGGAGCTGGAAAGCAAGTTAGTAGGGTGGGGAGGGAATGGGGATTTTGCAGTAACCTTCCCCTGGTGTGGGGTGGGAATGGAGATTTTGCAGTATCCTTCCCCTGCCATACCCACCAAGCCACGCCCACCAATCCATGTCCACCAAGCTACACCACGCCCACAAAGCCACGCCTACAGAAACGGTAGTAAACATTTTTGAATTCCACCACTGCTTTTGGTCAATCACTCTCTCTCAGCCCATGACATCAGACTTAGCCAACAAGCTTGTCAGTCAATTTCTATTAAAATCAATGGATCAACACTTGATTAATAAAGAAGGAAACAGGAAAATGCTAGGAAAAAGAAAAAAAACTAATCATTAGAGAAGGAATTGGATTCAGTTATTAAAATATCAAATCTTCTAAAAGAATTTATGAACAGGTTCCAATTTGATACAAAAGAATTAAATAATAATAATTTATTAAAAAGTTAAAATAACAAATATAATTACCATACTCACTACAGCAACTAATAATATTGTTGGTCAAGTATTTTGCTACATGCTAAATTTTTGGTGAAAGCAGTCTGTACTAGACTGTATTGTATTTGAGCTTAGTGGAATGATAATTCCACAGATTAGGTACCACACTGGCTCTAATTCAATATAAATAAGATCCCCTAAATTCTGGCACAAATACAAGTCAAAATTAATTTTTAAGCATCATTTAAAATTATCATTTTCTCACCATGAATGAAACCCTTAACATTTCCTAACATCTGTTCTTAGCATTGCCACTAGGGCAGTGAGTATTATCTATCATGTCAGGTATAAACAGAAAGGAAAGGAATTATCTTTTTCAGTTCACAGAAGGAGAGGAACAATTGCTTCCTTCTTCCTTGTTCATACTTCCTGCACAAGAAAAAAGACAAGGGTATCATTAGTCTTTTGGGGAGGGGCTTCTGCTGGGCCTCCATAAGTCAAATATGGAATTCTTAGTCTGCAGTCCAAAGCTTACCTAATGTTCATAACAAATGTGTTGATGTAGATTTTTTGTATCTCTAATTGTGACATATTTTCATCTTATTTCTTAATTCTTTATTCCATACTGTAGAAACAGTAGTAGTTAATTTCTATTCATTTCTCTCAGAGTAATAACAGGGTAATGTTTTAATAATTAGAATAACATAATCGTCTATAGGGAGGTAAAAATGGGCCAGACAGCAGACATGGTGTTACATTGCAAGCTGCATCCCTTTTGTGCTTGTGATAATGTTGTGCGTGCATACAAAAGTGTCGAGACTTGTACTGTGGTGCCATGTCTACCATCCTGCCTGCTTTGACATACATACTGTAAGCATCATTGATTAATATAATTTGGGTCTATTTGGGTCTATCAATAAAGAAGTTTGAAGAAATATTCTACTTGAAATGAAAATGAAAATACTGTGGACATAATATATTTAGATTTCAGCAAGGCATTCAATAAAGTAGACCACAACCTACTTCTTAGTAAGCTAGAAAAAAGTGGAATAGATAGCACCACAGCTAGATGGACTCTCAACTGGCTGACAAACCGTACTCAACGGGTAGTCCTTAATGGGGCTAAGCCTACATGGAGGGAAGTAAGTAGTGGGGTGCCACAAGGTTCCATCTTAGGCCCAGTACTCTTCAATATCTTCATTAACGACTTAGATGAGGGAATAGAAGGGGAACTTACCAAATTTGCAGATGATACTAAGCTGGCAGGAATAGCTAACACCCAAGAAGATACGCTCAAGGTCCAGATGGATCTTGACAGACTAGAACACTGGTCCATATCTAATAAAATGAAATTCAATATAGAGGAAAGTAAAGTCCTACACTTAGGCAAGGAAAACCAAAAGTACCCATATAGACTGGGTGAAACCAGGCTCAATAGCAGTAACTGTGAGAAGGATCTTGGAATCTTAGTGGACAACCAGCTAAATATGAGTCAGCAGTGTGCAGAAGCCACCAAAAAAGCTAATGCAATCCTAAGTTGCATTAACAGAGGGATACAGTCAAGATCAAAGGAAGTACTAATACCACTCTATAAAGCCTTAGTAAGACCATGCCTAGAGTACTGCATCCAGTTTTGTTCACCACATTATAAAAAAGATGTTGAGACTCTAGAAAAAGTACAGAGAAGAGCAACCAGGATGATTAGGGGACTAGAGACTAAAACATACAATGAATGGTTGCAGGAACTGGGCTAGTGAAGAGAAGGACCAGGGGAGACATGATAGCAGTCTTCCAATATTTGAAGGGCTACCACAGGGAGGAGGGGGTCAAGCTATTTTCTAAAGCGCCTGTAGGCCAGACAAGGAATAATGGACGGAAACTGAACAAGGAGAGACTTAACCTGGAAACAAGGAGAAACTTTCTGACAGTGAGATCAATCAACCAATGGAACAGCTTGCCTTTGGAAGTTGTGGGAGCGCCATCAGTTGAGACTTTCAATAAGAGATTGGACTGCCATTTGTCAGAAATGGTATAGGATCTCCTGCTTGGGTGGGGGATTGGACTAGATTCCAACTCTGATTATCTGTAACTTATCTGTAAAATGAATGTAGCAATATATTTCATTTAAAAATAGCCCTGATATTGCACAATGGCTGTTTCTCTTGTGCCCGAATGACTTCTGGGCTTGCTTCACATATACCAATATACTGGTAGGAGAGAAGAAATGTAAATGATTAATATGTATATGAAATTAGTTGTTAAAATTGCTCATATATTTAACTAGTGTTAGTTTTAAATTTGACCAATTGCCCTCATCTATGTATTTTTCTTAGCAACCTAAATGTGGGGACAAGTTATTTTATATGAAGAAAATTACAGTAATAAGAAAACAGTATTCAGTTAAATTCAGTAATCCATTCATAGCATTCAATAAGAATATTTGAAGCTGAATTGCAGAATCTGATTACCTGAGAACCACATACAAACCCATGTATTGATCAAAGAAACTGAGGTTTTTGGAGCATCTGTTCATTAAGTTGATATGCATGCAACAATCTAATAGAAGGATTCAAAATGCACAATTATAGCAACATGTAATATGAGCAGTAAATTTGACTCCAATATATACTGTGTGCTCAAGAATGAGACAGAAAGAAAGAAAGAAAGAAAGAAAGAAAGAAAGAAAGAAAGAAAGAAAGAGAAAAATTATAAGTTTGATCAAGTCAAGAAGTTGAATATGCCTGTGAAATTTAGATATTAATCTTGCAAACATTTTCTTTAAAAAATAATCTTTATTTCTTTTTTTTTAAAAAAAGATTTTATTAATTTTCTACAGACAAACAAAACATTAAAACATCAACTCTCATATGTCATCCAGTGTGTCAGTTGGTTCATCAGTTTTGTGCATTCATTTTGTAGTCTCAATTACAATTATGTTACATAACAACTCATATTGTCAATCCAAACTTATATAACCTAATATCACTAAAAAAAGAGAAATTTTTGACTATACTTTTAATCATTCATGCTTTATGAGATAACAATACTTTAACCAGTTTATTCTGTAACAAATCATATAATCATACCAAATCAATCCTAAAAAACCCTTTATAAATATAGCATCAAATCACAAAGTAATAACAAAATAGCAAAATAAAGATATTCCTTACTGTCTAGCATTCTAAATATTCTATTATCGTATCTTATCATCTAGCCATTGATAAAAAAGATCCCAAATTTTATAAAATTGTTTATCCTCTTGCTCTCTAATTTCAAATGTCAATCTACTCATCTCAGCACATTCCAATATTTTCTTAATAATTTCTTCCTGTAATGGTATTTTCTCATTCTTCCAATTTTTAGCAAATACAATCCTAGCTGTTAATACATTTACAATCAGGTATTTCAAATCTTTACTATATATATCAGGTAAAATTCCCAATAAGAAGATCTCTGGTTTCAAGTCTATGTGTTTCTTTGTCATTTTTTCCAACCACATGCGAATTTTAGTCCAATATTTTCTAGCGTCCTCACAAGTCCACCACATGTGGTAATACGAGCCGGGTATCTGATGACATTTCCAGCATTTTTCAGATTTGTTCTTAAACATTCTTGCTGTTATTGTCGGGGGAAAGTGCCACCTGTAAAACATCTTATACAAGTTTTCTTTATATGCTGTTGACATTGTCATTTTATAATTTTGAGACCACAATTTCTGCCATTTCTCTAGATCAATCCCATATCCAAAATTCTTCCCCCAAACAATCATAGTTTCTTTGACTTGTTCTTCCTCTAATTTAATTCCCAGTAAATAGCCATATAATTTTTTAATCACCTTCTCATCAATACCCATCAAAATCTTATCTAAATCAGTCTGCTTATCATAGAATCCCTCCGTTTTAGAATTTTCATCATACCTTGAATGTATTTGCGCATATGAAAACCAATTCATCCTTATACTTTGTTCCTCTAAGTTTTGGATCGATTTAAGTTCACCCTTTTCATCCAATAGTTCCCCATATCTAACTGTTTGTTCTTTCTTATAAATTATAGGATAGGAAAATGCTTCAATAGTCGATAACCAAACTGGAATTTTCAAATAGCATTGTCTTTTTATCTTCTCCCAGTTTAACCACAAAGACTCCCGTATATAATGTCTTCTAAAATAACCCTGTGTTTTAGTTCCCTTATACCATAAAAACGCATGCCAGCCCAACAGCAAATCATGCCCTTTTAATGTCAACAATCTATGCTTTCTTAATGTTATCCATTAATGTTATCAAAATGCACAATTATAGCAACATGTAATATGAGCAGTAAATTTGACTCCAATATATACTGTGTGCTCAAGAATGAGACCCAAAGAAAGAAAGAAAGAAAGAAAGAAAGAAAGAAAGAAAGAAAGAAAGAGAAAATTATAAGTTTGATCAAGTCAAGAAGTTGAATATGCCTGTGAAATTTAGATATTAATCTTGCAAACATTTTCTTTAAAAAATAATCTTTATTTCTTATGATTATATTAAATATCATTGATACTTTCAGAAGAGATTAGACAGAAATATATTAGCCATTTTAAGAGGGATTCTGTAAAAGCATAATCAGCTTAGTGTAATGGTTAAGACACCAGACTAGAAAACAGGTGATTGTGAGTTCTCGGCCTGCCTTATGCATGAGGCTAACCGAATAACCTTGGACCACTCATTCTCTCTCAGCCCTAGGAAGCAGGCAACAATACAGCAGCTGTCCCCTCCCCCAAAAGCATAGGAATAGTTCTTAGAGATCTTCAGACCAAGAAATTCTTCATTATTTTAGATTTTTTTCTAAAAAACTTCCTCCCATTAGTTTCTGTTTTACTCTTGGATGCTGAGATGCTATGGAGAATAAATCTACATCTTTTTTTCCTATGACAGCGCTTCACATGTTGGAAGACTGCTACCATATTACAGTGTGTCTCCCCTTAGGCTTCTTTTGTTTAGGATAAATATAGCCAATTCTTTTAATTTTTCTGTATAGGAGTTAGTCTCCAAGAGCCTCATCATCGTTATTGCAATTATCTGCCCTCTTTCTGGTTAATCTGCATCCTTTTTGTCCTGTGGTTGGACTTTGAGAATTGGACATAATATTCTGCCCAGTGCAGCATTGAATGGGTGCTGTTATTTCTTGTGGTCTCCATACTATTCATCTATCTCCATACTATTCATCTACTGTTCAAGATTGCTTTGGCTCTTTTTGAAGCTGCACATATTACTGGTTCTTGCTTAATTTGTTGTCTATCAGTGTACCAACCACTTTCTCACAATATTACTGCTCAGCCAGCTGCTATCTATTTTATATATGTGCATCAAAGGCCTTACTGAACTCTTAAGGATGCTACATCTGCAATATTCTTTTGAGCCACTGGTCTCATCACTTTAACCCTTTCTTCTCCCAAAAAATAATTTCTGACAAGACCTATTTTTAACAAACTGATGCTGGCTTCTGGTAATCATATTATTTGTTTCTAAGGGGTTGCAAAGTGCTGCTTGATGGTCTTTTCTAGGATTGTCCCAAATGTTCCCCATTAAATAGATTTTTCTACGTTTCCCATGTGGATTTTTCTTCCCTTTACAAAGATTGGAGTAAGGTTAGCTCTTCTGGAACTTTCCCCTGCCCATTCTAGAAGTCCTCAAAGATAGCAGTCAGTGGTTTTGAGATCCCATTCATCAATTCCTTTGATATCCTGGCATGCAAAGTTCAGAAAAAGTCATAATGATCCACAAAAGTGCAAATATAACTCTTCTGATGCAGCTTGATTTTGTCACACTGGCATCTTCATGCTGCAGCATCTTCATGCTACAGTATCTTCTGCTGCAACCAGGCTGGGATGGAGCATGGGGGGGGGGGGTATCTACAGTGGAAAAGGGATACAACACAGTTTGGAAGAGTTCTGCTCAGGGGTGGGATTCTACCAGTTTGCACCTATTCGCTAGAACTGGTTGTTAACATTCTAAGCAGTTTGGAGAACTGGTTGTTAGAAGAAATTACTGGCCTAATCCTGTAAGGAAGGCAGGAAGGAAACATTCTGATGTTGCTTACAGAAACTACCTCTCCATTAACTCTTATTACATTCTTGGCAGGACTAGACTTCCTGTCTCAGGAACTTCTCTGGAGTTTTTCCCCCTCCTTTGCTGGTACTTTGCTTGTGTGGAGTGACCATTCAAAGTTACAATGGCACTGAAAAAAGTGACTTATGACCATTTTTCACACTTACGACTGTTGCAGCATCCTCACAGTCATGAGAGGCCAGGCGAGGAGATGCGTGCCTCGATGTGAGTGATATTGAGTTGGCCAGCCAATAATATGACCACCAAGCCATGTCCACCAGTCACATGACCACCAAGCCACGCCCACCACCTAAGCCACGCCCACAGAACCATTTGTTAAAAAAAATTGAATCTCACCCATGTTTCTGCTTGTATTTACATATCATAGCTTTGGTTCCAAGTCATTGCATTCTTAGAGTATAATCATGTGCATGCTTATCTAGGAGAGCGATGAATCTTCTTTTTAAGTAGATGTATATGAATTTTCTGTTATTGTACTGTCAAAGAGCAGTGGATGAAAATACATATTATGGGACACAATTTCCAACCTATTTTGCAATTTAAAAAATTGTTAGTATTCCAGCTAAAAAAAGGGCCAAATGTCTTTCCTAGATCTATCTCTAGAGAACTGAGGAAAAACAGAAATAAATTTTAAAATACTCTTTTTAAAAAGTTACAGAATTGTAATAAAATTAGCATAGAACTCTTGGTTCATTTAACTAAATGAAGAGGCATGTTATTTATGAAATATCACATTCTGGAGAAGATATAGTTATTTTAATCCTGAAAATTGGTATAAAAGCTCTGGTATAAAGGATAATTTTGCACCAATGGAGGAAATGGATATATTTGCTAGTAATATAAACAGCGCTGAGTGGGAATTAAAGCCTATTTCCATAATTGGTTTACAACACATGGATTTTAATTTGTGTTATTTCCTGGAGATCTAAAAGATGAAACAAATGATTTGATAAGAAATAAAAATAATATAAAGTTAATGATAAGCTGGGAAGACTTTTTTTTTTTTAAAAAAAAAACCATAGCTCTTAAATGCAAACACAATTAAAAAGTACACAATTCTTTTAGGGTGCATTTCCGTTGTTCTTCCAAAAGTATGAAAATTGCCTCTCTGATCACATCATGGCTCAATAAAGCCAAAGTGATAAAGAAACCAGTTGAAAATTGGTATGGGGAATGGGAAAAGATTGCAAAATGGAAATTCTGAGAGAAATAATAGGGAGGTATGAGATTTATGTCACATTGTAATCAGTTCACAGAGCACATGGCCTGTTGAAATGAAATAGTAGAAGTTTGTCTATTGGAAAGTTCTGGGAAGGAATAGATCTTCTCAGGATCATGGATGGGGACAGCTGTAGTACCACAGTCTTCTTTTGTTGCAGCACTGACAGGGCGTTGCCAGGTCTTTGATTCCTTGGCCTATCCTCCCCTCCCTGTGTTGACAGAGCTTGGTTGAAGATTGGATTGCAAAAGTGGCAGAGAATACTGGGAAGCAAACCAACTTTACAGGAGAAACAGTTTTACTAAAGAGTGACACTGAATCATAATAACAAGCTGCACCAATGAGGGATTTGAAAAACCTCTGTTCCCCATCTGAGCTATAACACTTACCGCAGGTGAAAGAAAACAATTCTCTGACAGGCCTGTTAAAAGTTTTGCAAGTGATCTTGTGGCCTCCACCTCACAAATCTTCCCTAAAGACTAATTAAGGGCTTGTGCAAGACAGATAGAAGATAGGAGCAGCAAAATACATAAAACTAAGGTGCCCAATTAAATTAAACTATTTATTTGTTACCTTTCTCTTCAGCTTTATCTGATAAAGAAAATTTCTTGCTTGAGATAATCAAAATATTATTGACTAATTGGCATTTGGTTTTGTTGCAGGCTGAGCACCTTCCAAAGAAAAATTTAAATCTGTGAAACCTTTATTAATTGGAACATAATACTAATAGTTATCAAAATGGTGCCCTAAAAAAGTTGTGATACTAACAGGGAGGTTGCATTTGTGTGGAACATTTAAAGAACTGGTGTGTTTAGTAAAATGCTTCAGCTATTTTACATTAGGAGCCTCCCTGTTGATTTGCATTCATTGCTTCTCCATGTGCTTTATGAGAGCCTTATCAATATCTGCTCACAAGTTCAATTTCCATGTATAGAAAGATGGAACATGATTAAAACAGAAACAGTTTTCTTTTGAAAAAATGATGTCTATTATATTAAACAAATCCTTTTGGTGACTTCTTTTTTTGCATTGAAAAAAGAATTCCTTATTTATAATTATTATATGTATGTAATTTTCTTCTTGTGTTCTATTTCTGGCAATAAAAACAATTGGATTGGTGTGTGTGTGCATGTGTGTGTGTGTAAGTGAAAAGAATGTATTTTATAGCTGTTATTTAAAGTTGAAGCAAATACTTCATTATTTGGGACCTCAGTCTGGTGCTAAAGTACTTGCAAGATTTTCTATCCCACCCAAATGTTTATATTTTCAAAAATATTCTTTGATTCCCCTCCCCCATTTTTTTAAAAATAGATAGCTGGCATGATTCAAAGCAAAATAACAGCCTCCAGACTCATAGTTACTTTTCAGTAATACTTTTGAGCTGCAGATAGGCTCCATCTATTTAGCTATATTAGAAAATAAAAATAATGGATGGCAGCAGCGTAGAGCTAGTTTAGAAAATGGAAGAAAAGTGTACGAAGAGACAATAGTGGTGCAGGTGAAGGTGGCAGAACATTTAGGTCAATGCTGGTGTTATAACTGGCAATCTTCTCTGTGGTAGCCATTTTGCAAAGCTACCAAAAGCAGTCATTCTGCAAGAGCATTCACAACATGTTTTCAAATTTTCAAATGTGTGCTCTAGCCAAGGCAAAATTGGAATCCTTCCTATTTCTTAAGACAGTGCTTTGTTTCTCTTACAATTAACAGATTGATGAGAAAAGAATAGTGGTGCTAACAACATGTAACTCATTGCTGGAGTTAATATTCATTAACTTTAATAACAGATATTTTAGAAGTAGACTACAAAAATAATTCAGATACTGGTTTAGTTTACAGTAATCAGTTTTTGTCCCCCCAGTATTTCTAATAAAGATGGTTATGTTGAATGCCCTGATAATAAGAGCTTTCTTCAATAGATGATTATTGAAAATATTAGTTCAGTATACCATGCTGTGAGAAAAAGACAAAATCAGCAAGAGGGAATAGAGAATGCCAGTTTTAAAACATACGGGGATTTTCAGTAGCTTTGAGAACTAATTAAAAGTGCTGGCGTTAATAATTAAAAACCGAAACTATCAGGATCTAAGATATTTTTACAGCTTCTTTCTTCAATACTGAAGAAGAAGATGCTTCTTGTATTTTAAGACTTTTCCATAAAATTGGCTCCTGATCACAGAAGTGTTGGGAGTATATTTGGAAAAAGCAGGATAAAAATGGCATTACACTCTTCCATCTGTTTGCTAGATTGTACATGCTGGAGAAATACTTTTCTTTCTTTCTTTTTAGCTGCTTTTGTGCCTCTGCATTTGATGGGGGTTTTTAAAAAAAATCTTTTAAGTTGTATTGTTGTTTACTACTCCTTAAAGAGTTAAACCAGTGTGTGTGCTACTGCCAATGTGGTTTTGAATCACCTGGCAGAATATACATGTTTTAATAAAAAGTTAATCTGATAAAATAGATGGGTATTATCCTCTGACTGAAGATAAATCCTGGACTAAATCTAAGAGCCAAACTGGGCAATAAATGCCTGCACTTAATGCTGCTGCACCTCCTCCTTCTTTTTCCCCTTCTCCGGATCTTCCAAATTTTCTATGTAATGAATAGTTTCCTGACTTTCCATGGAAGAAAAATACATTTATGTTCACATTATATTTTGTAATCATATTAGTGCATTTATCACTTTTGGGTGAACAAACAGTATACTCTTGCTTGCTGACCGATCTGTCTGGCTCCTCTTCCAATAGGTTTTGAACTTGATTATGGCTTGTTAGAAGATAAAGGAGTCAGAATTCCTGGTTTATGCATAATACATTGCAGATCCCACACTTCTATTTTATTTTGTTCAGCATTCGGAGCCAAATCAAACTTTAAATTAATATGATATCCAAATGTGTTCATTGTTCATTTGGCTTTAAGAGTCAGGTTTATTTTAGGTTATCTGTTGAACGTTGGTAAAATTGACATAAAAATTAGAGGCATTTTAATTCATAATTCAAACTCTCAAGCATCACACTTTACAAACTTCAGTGTCGGAATACTATATCCAGTGTAATTAATTGCCATTTGGTGAGTGCACACTTGCTTAAAGGCTAGCCTTCATTTCCTCTTTGTTAATTTTCCTTAATCTTGGTTTGATGGATTTCTGGTTAGATACAATTATCCAGTTAACATGTGTTGGGACAGGTTTGCTTCCACAAGTTTCATAAGCAAGCAATTACAACCTTTAGGTGTTCAAGGATTTTTGTTTTAAGAACTAAAATGTTTGCAAATAGTTTGATAATCTGAAAATTAATGATGTCATTAATAAAAAAAATGATATGTGTGTGTATGTATGTGTGCGTATGAATGGGAGGAACCTGCATCTTTTAAATAAACAGAATTGGTGGCCTATTCAGTTGGTTGAATTCTTAGGAATATACATAAGTAACTTGTAGTGCCAAATGGCTACACATACTATGTAGCAGCCATGTTTATTACAGTGTTTCGCACAGTAAAAATGTAAGCCACAAGTGACTTATAAACCTGCTTAAATGCTTTCTAATTAATTAATGCAAATTGTCAATCAATCTGGTTTGATACATACTACCATGACAGCACTTGCCTAAGTGCCAGAAAAAAATGTCATGCATCTCTACTGCCTGAGATTCTTTAATTGAGCATGCTAGGGTCTAAACTTGAAAACTTCAGCAGACAAAATATGCAGCAGTGGGAATAGTGATCCCATTTTGACCTTTTGGCAGAAGTATGAGAAGTTTATCTTTTTGGCAGAAGATATTTCATGATCCATTTCTATCATTCACAGTTTATGAGCTGCTGTCAAAAGGGTATTCCTAGGAAACAAGTTGGTGTGTTAAATATTTCAATTTACCCAAAGGCTTAACTAGGTGCAGTATTACATAATGTATTGAGAGGAAAGTGTTTCAGTTGTTTGGTACAATAGCTCTGTTCTATTCAAGAATTCTTTTGTTCCTCCATATAAATTTATGTTGCTAAAACTCTATTGAACCATTGTGATTTCTCTTGTATTGACTGCCTCACAGTATTTCTTCATTATCCTTAGTTGTCAGTTAAATTCTTCTGTATCTATTTTGATTGCTACTCAAAGTCCTGCTAATTTTTCTTTCTACAATGTATAATTGTTGTTCCTAAATAGGTAGGTAAACTATAACATAAACGGGATATTATAATCATAATATATCCTGTTAAAATTATATTAATATTTAAACTCTATTTCAGCCAATACCTGAACTTACCTACATATCATAGGTAATTCAGTGCCATTTTAATGGCCTCCCTTTATTGATTCTAAATTAGATTTCATATTTATATCCAATCATTCTACTTTCTTGTGTGTGTTCATTTGTGTATGCGTAAGACATTTTCCTTTGGGATTAATAACTACCTTGGCTTGCCTTTATGGACATGCTTATGCAGTATTTTGTTAGGAGAACAATGGATTGGAACAGTTATTTTAAAAACTGGATAGTATAAAATATTTTTCAGTGTTAAGATAACATAACAGCATGTATACACTCGTTCATATCATATATGCATGCATTTATGTCACAAAGTTTCTCCTGACGTTCACTTGGAATCCATGACTATGTCCTGCATTCTGAAGTCAATGGAGAACTGGGATTTGAAGAGTGCTGTCATAATCTCCATCAGTATTTTTTCCCTCAATGCTAACCATTCCCAGTTCCTTTAATTTCTCTATGTAGGATTTCATTTCTAGCATCCTGATTATTATGCTTGTTGCTTTTCTCTGAACATTATAAAGTGAAACCCCTCCAAAATATATATTGCTAGGATCATTTTTTGTTCCAGCATTATATTTTTTCCTGTAAGAATTTAGAATCTGGGTATATCTACTTTTTGTTTGATGAAAGTATTGTTAATGTAATCTGTATGATGGCACTTTTCTTGATTAACCAAAAACTCAGGGAAGGAAATTCTTCAGTAAATAAGACAGATATTCCACCATGTCAAAAACATCTTGGGAACTTTCATGAACTTCCTCTGAATCAGAGTGTTTAAATCTATCCAATAATTGAAACTTAAATCTATACTTCAGTTGGAGCAGCTTGAAATTTATAGAATATTTCTAATAGGAATAGCATGTTCACCGTAATCCCAGACATGTTTTGAAGCATTGCTTCTAACATCCTATAGATGATAGAGATATGGGCAGTATAGATTTACTGTATCAGTAAATTAAAAAAAATAGATGCAAATGATTAATATTTTGAAGTTGTACTTTGATTCAGGAAGTTTTGGAATCTGTAGCAGCAAAACTTCCTGCAACCCTGTCTCTCAGATTTTTGGGTGTGGTTACTGTCACAATGTTTTTATGGCACTCAAGTGACAGAACAGTCTGGCATTTTAACAATACTGTTATGGGCCTCAGTAGGAATTGCAGCTATGTTGACCAGCCTGTTAATGCACCAAGCAAGGAAAGCTGTATTGTACATTTAGTTTTGTTACTCAGCTATAGACCACAAACATGATTAATGGCTTTTTAGGTAGAGAACACTTTGAAGACCACTTGAGCTTCTCTAAGCACATACAAGGTGGCCTGTTGTAGCTATGCTTTTATTTTAAGAATTACAGAACCACTCTAGGCCTTTCTGCATCTATAAACAATGGAATGCTTGATGTGAAGAGAAATAATTGTCAAGATCACTTTCCAAAAGGTCTGTGCTGAGATTTAAACTTCTATCAGCTAAACAGATAACAGTTTTCCTTATTCCACTTCTCTGAACAAGCTGTTAATTTTGTTTCATCGGGCTTTGACTCTTCCTGAAGGGTATTCTAATTTGTCTAAAGACTTTAAGAGAGAGAGAGAGAGAGAGAGAGAGAGAGAGAGAGAGAACTGATGCCAAGTAGTAATGCGAGGGACAATAAATATGGTTGAGCAGGGCATGTTAAAAAGAAAGTCAGCAGATGTTTGGGAAGAATTATTTTTTCTCTTCCTCCTCCTCTCAGAGTTAATGCAAGCTATTCTTAAATAGTGGATTGGGATTCTTTTTTTACAGCTAGATACTCTATTAAGAACATTATGACGCATGAGACTATCTTAGTCCTTGAGAATTCTAGAAATTACTTAAAAAAAAAAAAAAAACTGTTTGAGGATTTCATACATTGAAGAGCTTTTAGCATGATATATCAATTGATGCTTGGAGGGATATAACCAGATTGTAAGATTGTTTTTTTTTTCTTTTTCTGATCGACATCATTGGGATGTGGCTGTTAGTAAGCATTGCAAGCTAGAATAGGGTGAGAAACATAGAAACATAAGATTTAAGGCTGTGCATAGTCCTTAATTCTTTTGACCTCACCTTCCCCAGGCATTTCAGCCCTGTTGTTTCCTGCCATGTTGTGAAACTCAAGAACAGTGGGAGCATTAAAAGCAAGCTTAACATAGCAGTTAAAACCTGAACACTTTCCGCAAGCCCCTTTCCCCCCATTTTAGCTCCATTTGGCTTTGGCCACAAGCATAAATAAGATTTGTGTGATTACTTTGTATCATGTCCCCAGCTACTTTCTCCCAAATGTTCAATGCAGTAGCTAAATTTAAAAAAAAAAAACCCACCTCTGACCTCAAGCGTTGATACTATTTTTACACAGGCAAAGCTAAAGAACAATCAAGTACTGTAAAAGGAGTCCCAGTGTTGTCTATAGAAAGCAATCCATTGTGATGTTTGTTTTCTAGTCTACAGGGCATTTCAGTTATTTAGCCCAATGGCTAACATTGTTTAAAACCAGCTTGCTAAAGGGTGCGATAAACATGTTAATGTTTCACAGACATTAACATTCCTAACTCTGGATTCATGGTAATCACATGGTCAATTGCTTCCCTTGTAAATCTTAATTGAAGATATTGGCTCACTGAAAACAAAATCTGATTGTTAAGAAACTGATAGACTGATCAAAATCCAAGGTTGCAGCCTCTTAGAAATACCAGATATGCTAATAAAGTTGCAATCCACTGGATACTCTAGTAAGCACAAAACAGCTGAAAGGTAGTATTTTAAAAATTAGATATCTTTGTTAGCGGTTCTGATGTGTTTGAGATTTTTTTTAAAAAACTATTTTATGTGGTCTGCACTGCACTAATGCTTGAGAACCACTGAGGCTATATGGAGGTGAAATAGTGTATCTTTTTTCTCTATCTCTATTTAATTTTTATTTAACAATGTTTGAAAGGCTGTTTTTCTTCTCATTTGACATGCAGCAAGGACATATGGGAGAAGGCGAGGTAACAACATTCCTCTTTAATTTTCTGATGTTTAAAATGTCTTATGGCATCACTAATGCACCAGCTGTTTCTGAAAGATCAGAAGTTTTTAAAGGGGACAGGTGGATGGGGCAGGCTTCTTCAATGTGCATGCTGTGCTAACGTTACCTACTGAAAGTAGCATATCCCAGAACATGATGGTGAGGCAGAATTAACATAATATATTAAATACAGAGTGAGTGGGTAGCAAACAGTATTTTTAGCAAGAACTTCCAAAATTAAAATACACATTAATGATAGCTTCAGCTGGGTGCTAGTAAGAGAAGAGGGTTTCTTACTTACCGAAGCACCTAAATGACTTGAATTTCCAGGTCTCTCTCACAGGCAACATTAATTGTCATCATAATTTATTGTGGCTGTTAGCACTGGCATTCTTCCAAACATTTTTAATACTTAGTAATGATTTGCATGTCCCTCAAGATGTTGAGCCGTGTGATAGAGGTAATTTCACACTGCATTGCTCTTACCTAACTTCTGTGATCAAGCTGAAATTCTCTGCATCTGAGCAATGTCTTTGTTTTGGGGGGTTCTTCAATAGCACAAAACTGCCTTGCAGGCACTAGCAGGACCACAGTATACAGTTTGGGAGATTTTACATCACTAAAAAAGGAAGCCTGGCAATTAAGTCATATAGGTGCTTTTTAAAAATCTGTGGGATGAGAACTAAGATGCTACAACCATATCTTTGAACCGTGCATGCTGATCTAACAATCATAGACAGATGCCACTTTGTTAGCTTCCTTGGTGCTGCCTGGACTGAGATGTTGATGGGGAAATCACTGTAAGAAATCTCTCCCCAAAAAGGGTCCGCGGTTGGAGAATTCATGCTAAAAAGAGGCTCTGCAGCACTATGGAATTCAAATTATTAATTTGAGAGGATTCAGTTTTTCAGACGAATACAGATCATGAAAATTGATTGGCACAGTGCTTTTTTTTTTCTAAATGGAGCTTGTTTTTTTTTTTTTTTTCCAGTTTTGGTAGGTTATGGCAAACTGGTAAATTGTTATGACTTCATTAGTGATCAAAATGTTGTCCCCATGTGCATGTCTATAGTTTCTATGCCTCAACCCTTTCCTGAAGCCAGTGTCAGAGCTACTTTATCAAAGATAGTAAGAGATGGGAAGGGGAGATGGGGATGTTTACTTCTTTGCCCTTTAACTCAGAACAGTGGCTCCAGGATTGGATCCCTGGAACTGCCACTTTCCCTGCACTGCACTTGTTCAATGCTCTTGGTGTGCATGTACACTGGCGTTTGGAAGATGAAATGTCACAATTCCATTTGGTGCTTCTGGATTTCACTTTTGACTGGTGGTGTATCTTTAGCATTTTATAATACATATAAAAGGAATGACTTCTACAGCTTTTATATTGCTATAATTTCAACAGACATGATGTATTGTATACTAAACAACATGGCATCCTCCAGGGAGGTATAAGATAAAGGGATGGGTGTTAATACATGTCTGTATTCATTTCATATAAATGTTAATCCTATATGAACTAGAAAACTAGAGAGAAACACAAGACCAGTTGTAATGGAATCACTTTTATTCTAAGGTATGCTGTGGGAACAATACGTAACAGTAATTATAATAGTAAAAAAAATGAACAGCAAAAATAATGGTGTAATGTTCCTAGATGAGGCACTAACTTGTCTAGTGTAATATGCCAAGAAAAATCATTGAGGTCTGGCTCCCCTGAGGTGATTTTGAGTGGTGGTTACATATGATTCTAACTAGAACCATCTTTGTTAAAAATTGTCTTCAGTCTTCAGATCCTATTTATAGTTTTGGCAGGTTATAAAATGAGAAGTTACTGCCTCATTTTTGAATTCTTAACCTTAAATCTTCAACTTATTTTTTTTACCATTTCAGTGGTGAGCATGCTCTGGTAATTGTAAAAGCAAGCTTCAAGCAGAAAATAAGCCCTTCTCCTGTTCTCCTTTTTTAAAAAAACCCACACAGCATTCTGATCACATTTAATAAGCTCCTGGAAAAGGACAATTTTAATAGTCTTGGATAAATAATTTACCTGTGGGTACTTGTGGACCAGGGACCATTAACTGACTTATAATATTGATTTCTTTATTATTGAAACATATATTACATTTCTTTCCTCGCTATTTTCTACAGAATTTAGAATATACATGAAATAAATAGTGACCAGTATGAGGACATTGACCAAGTTTCATGACCAAGAGGGATGGAACTTGGTTATCTTCAGCATAATAATCCTTTAATTGTTCTTCTTCACTAATTGTCCAGTTTTATTAGACCTGCCATACTTATTATTCTTATAAGTATGGTTATACTATTAGTATGCCACCTCAGTGAGAATATAGGTAAAAGGGTCCCGTCTTTTTCCTCCATTTTCCTTTGGCTTTTTATTACTGTTTTTGTCAATAAGGACAAAGAGCTGTGAGATCTAAATGTAAGATAGATGTGGAATATTTTACTTTAACTGTATGATCGTATGGATGTGACTAAAATCTTGTACTTGCAATGTCCCAAGATCATTGGGGCTTGATCAATAATTACTTGGTATAGAATATTTTTGAAGCAAATACTTGGGGGAAAAAATAGTCTCTGTGTTTGGAATAGAACATTTGTCTATGACACGCTTGGCATAGTACACCATTTAATGATACCAAGATTCAGTCAGCTTTTCTGTGCAAAGTCTTTCAGATAATATTGTATATCTGTAAAATTAATAATGGGTCTTTGTGACAGGAGAAAGAATAAGAAAATAGGCAGCTATTATTCTGCTGGTATGTTTTGAGAAATGCACATATGGATATTATACATGCACATACACAGACACATTTTGTCTTTTCAACTATAGGTCAGTCCTCCCTGTTCCCAATGGAAGATGGGTTTCTGGATGATGGACGTGGGGATCAGACTCTCCATAGCGGCTTAGGATCACCACACTGCTTCTCTCATCAGAATGGCGAGCGAGTTGAACGGTACTCTCGCAAGGTGTTTGTGGGTGGTCTGCCACCTGATATCGATGAAGGTATATTTGGATATTAGTATTGCCAAAAATACACAACCATGGCCAAGTGCGACCCCATGGAAAAGAGGATAATCATGCCAGATTATAGCATTTTCATGAGCTCACTTCAGGCAGTTTTTCAGGCAGTGTAAATTGTATAAATCTATGAGCTGCCAAATATCCAAGCTTTTAGGTTATGAATTGTGATGATAAGTAGGTTGCGCAGTTTATGAGATATGCTTTATACATTTGCTTCATTTAGTTAGATATTATGACATCATAAAACTCTTTATGAAGGTCTTTTATTTTGAAGATGATTATAATAGGCACACATTTTAGTCAATATCTGATTTAAAATACAGTGCAGTGCTTCATCTATTTAAGGGAACAATATATAATGCATTATTTCTTTGCTATCACCATATATTTAACCAGAGGGATGAATTACTGCTGAAAAAAAATCCATTTAAGCATAAGGAACATGCTGGGCATATGAACATTAACTGTAACTGATGGCAACATTTGCCTTAATTTAAAAGTCTACCAGACAAAGGGAATCTCCTTATTTTATTTTAATTTTTAGGCTAATTAGAATAACAGACTGCTCCTTTTTTCAAAAAAGAAACGTAAATAAATTCTTTAGGGATTTCTAGCTCTATTTTTTAAATCCTGTAATTCTGGTTAATAAATGTATAAATTTAAGCTGTATACATAAAAAATATCTATGACATTTCCTTTTCCCCCAGATAAATATTTCTGTTACTTTCATCATGATAAAAACATCAGATTATGAAGAAATAAACTCCGACACAAGTATATGAACCCCCCCCCTCCTAATACCTTAGGAAGAATTTAAGTAAAATAGACAATGCACATGGGGAGGGCAGATCAAATAATTTTTCAGGCTCTGTGTTACATATAAATAGCATTTCAGTCTGTTCCCCAGCTTATTTTAAAATTAAACTGAGTGAAACAATTCCACGGTGCACTTTAAAAAGAATTGTGCACGTGGGTAATATTAACCAGTGTGCAGATCACCTGAGCTGAATTTAGAAATTGAAGAAAGGCTTTGAAGCCTTTGCTTTCTGCTAACGAATCTGCATTCTCGCCTCTGCAGCAGTTACATAATTGCTTTGTGCAAGTGCTGCTGAAGATAGTCTGAGGTCCAGCTCAGATGATATGCACAGATACAGCTTAGGCCTATGACGTAAGCAGTAGGTGTGACTAGGCTCTGCTACATTCTTTTTCCTTTCTCCCCACCTTTCGCAAGTCCGTGCTGAACAATTTGCTCTTGATGCAAGCTCTGCAAGTTAACTGTGGGAGAATGCCTGGAGCTAGGCAGTAAAAACTGCTCAAATTCAGTCATTAATTACTTTAAGTGGGTTGCTGCAAATCTTTATTTGTAACCTTAAAGCCACATGATATTTAAACTGTTTGCTTTTTTGTTAAATATACAGTTCTTGGATTCAGATTTTTTCCCTTTTGATGATACTTGCTGTCTCTCATATTTGGGTTGCCTAGTTTTACCTGAGTATTATCACCGAATTGCTTAAATTGCTTTATTTGGGACCCTTCCCCTTGAAAAAAAAAGTGAAGATTTTTTTTCTCTCTCTTTGTTTGGTTCACCAACTTGCAGATGAGATCACAGCCAGCTTTCGTCGTTTTGGCCCATTGATTGTAGATTGGCCTCATAAAGCTGAAAGCAAATCGTATTTTCCTCCTAAAGGTAACTTTTGTTACTTCATGAATCCTGTCCTTCTCTAAAATTGTTTAGAACAAGTAATAATAGATTATAATAATAATAATAATAATAATAATAATAATAATAATAATAATAATAATAATAATAATTATTATTATTATTATTATTATTATTATTATTATTATTATTATTATTATTATTTCTATAAAAGCTATGTTAGTTGAAAGATTATCTCTGCTCATGAAAATATTTTATTAGTGCTAGGAAATTTTCTTAATAGGAAGAGCTGTGGACTCTTCATTGGATCTGTTCAAATAGGGGCTGGATAGCCATCTGCCGTAGATGCTTTAATTCTGGATTTCTGCATGGAATGTAGAATTCAATGTGATAGTCTGAACCTTGCAATTTTATGATTCATAGAGTGAATTTTATCATTTGAGATTTTAATATGGATACATCAATACATTTTCTATTATAGACCTGAATTTTCAGGTTCACAAAAGCATATTTCAATACTACTGCTAATCTTAAAGTAATATGAAGTGCTTATTAGTCCACCTTCTTATTTGAAGTGTTTTGTCATTGCTGTTCTGACTCCATTTTACTTCTGATATTCAAGTTGGCGCTTTTTATCTACACTTTTCACTTTTTTTAGTTTGAACTTTTTATCTACTGTTCAACTTGCTTCCCTTCCTGCTTTTCCCCCGTGATTTCTTTGGTTTCTTTAATCCCCCTTCTATTTCTTCTCTGTAGAGTAAAGCAGTGACATTCAGATTAAATTTCATTCTAAGGAAGGAATGGATGAAGTTTTGTAATTTATTTGTTATGTCTCAAATAATAGCATTTGGGTTAGACTATACCTATTCCTATTTTGGAAAATAACCCTCACCCCACCCCCCCAACCTCTTTTTTTTAAATATGAAACCATGATTTTCCTTTTTTTGGCATGGTTATATCTAAGTACACACAAAATAGAAAGTTTCAATACATCATATACTATACATAGTGAACAAATCATGTTTCTTTCTTCTCTATCTAGGATATGCCTTTTTGTTGTTCCAAGATGAAAGCTCTGTACAGGCTTTGATTGATGCATGTATTGAAGAGGATGGAAAACTCTACCTGTGTGTTTCTAGTCCCACGATTAAAGATAAACCAGTATGTGACTTGGAGATATATGAAGTTTACAATATATATGTGTGTGTGTGTGTGTGTGTGTGTGTGTTTTTAAGTTTTTGCGGGTACTTACATGTATGGTATTCAGCTTTGTTCGGGTATTTTCCCATGTCATTATAGTTTTGCTTTTAAAGTTGCAGCAACGTTTTGGCAGAATCTCATCTGCCATCATCAGGCTTCTGTAGACGAACACAATACAGAAGCCTGATGATGGCAGATGAGATTCTGCCGAAACATTGTTACAACTTTAAAAGCACAACTATAATGACGTGGGAAAATACCCGAACAAAGCTGAATACCATTCATATAAATACCCGTGAAAACTTAAGAAAACAAATATATATATATATATATATATATATATATATATATATATATATATATATATATATATATATATATATATATATATATATGTGTGTGTGTGTGTGTGTGTTTTCTTCGCGGGTACTTACATGTCTGGCATTCAGCTTTGTTCGGGTATTTTCCCACGTGGTGCTTTTAAAGTTGTAGCAACGTTTCAGCAGAATCTCATCTGCCATCATCAGGCTTCTGTATGGTGTTTGTCTATGAGTCAAACTTTTACAGTGGTTTCAGATTTAAATTTGGGGCAGCCTATTGCTGTGTCAGAATGGTTTTTTCTTCCTCCTGATTGGTTGAGAGTCTTGGTCTGTGTTTATTGGTCTTGGAGTTTGCTGTGTTCTGCTACTAATATCTTCTGTCTTTTTTTTGGGGGGGGGGGCTCTTTTTGTATCTTGATTGGCTGGCAACATTGTGTTACTTTATTGGAGGCCTTTAGTGCAGCTTGGCTTCGGGTAAATGGACGGCTATCATTAGTTAGGAAGCTGGGTTTCATCTGGGTGCCTGGTTGGGGTGTGTTTGAGCTGGAGGTATCAGGGCGGATCTGTTTGTGCCCAGGTGTTTGCCTGGCTTGTGGTGTGGAGATTTTTTTGTTTGTAAGTGCAGGCTTCCAAATGATTGACAGCCTGGTGGAATTATCTCTTCTGTTCATGCTTTCTGGTCTTTTTTCAATCTCTATGGCTTCTCTGATGTTTCTGTGGCTGGGATTTTCTATGGTGGCTAGGGTTTTGGTGCCATTGAAGTTGATGTTATGACCTGTGGCTTCCATGTGTTGGACGAGTGAGGAAGTGTGTTCCAGCTTTTTGACTGCATTTTTGTGTTCATCCAGGCGGGTGTTTATTCTTCTATTGGTCTGTCCAATGTATGTGGCCGGGCATGATGCACAGGGGACTTCATATATGCCTTGGTTTTCCAGGTCAATTTTGTCTTTGGGGTTCCTGAGGATGGCTGCTATTTTTCTGTCTGTTTTGAAGGCAGTCTTGATGTGGTGTCTAATTACTAGAACCAAACGCCTGGCAGACAAGACACACATTAAGACTGAACTATGCACCCTGACTAAAATATTGACAGCCAACGGCTTCCACAAAAGCAAAATCACCAACTTGATCCACAAAAACACACTGAGACATAATAGAGACCCAGAAAATGAACAGACCTATGGAACAGCTGTCCTGCCCTACATAAGAGGCACTACAGACAAAATTAGTAAGATTCTATACAGACACCACATCAAGACTGCCTTCAAAACAGACAGAAAAATAGCAGCCATCCTCAGGAACCCCAAAGACAAAATTGACCTGGAAAACCAAGGCATATATGAAGTCCCCTGTGCATCATGCCCGGCCACATACATTGGACAGACCAATAGAAGAATAAGCACCCGCCTGGATGAACACAAAAATGCAGTCAAAAAGCTGGAACACACTTCCTCACTCATCCAACACATGGAAGCAATGGCACCAAAACCCTAGCCACCATAGAAAATCCCAGCCACAGAATCATCAGAGAAGCCATAGAGATTGAAAAAAGACCAGAAAGCATGAACAGAAGAGATGATTCCACCAGGCTATCAATCATTTGGAAGCCTGCACTCACAAACAAAAAAATCTCCATACCACAAGCCAGGCAAACACCTGGGCACAAACAGATCCACAGATACCTCCAGCTCAAACACACCCCAACCAGGCACCCAGATGAAACCCAGCTTCCTAACTAATGATAGCCGTCCATTTACCCGAAGCCAAGCTGCACTAAAGGCCTCCAATAAAGTAACACAATGTTGCAAGCCAATCAAGATACAAAAAGAGCCCCCCCCCCAAAAAAAGACAGAAGATATTAGTAGCAGAACACAGCACACTCCAAGACCAATAAACACAGACCAAGACTCCCAACCAATCAGGATGAAGAAAAAACCATTCTGGCATAGCAATAGGCTGCCCCAAATTTAAATCTGAAACCACTGTAAAAGTTTGACTCATAGACAAACACCATACAGAAGCCTGATGATGGCAGATGAGATTCTGCTGAAACGTTGCTACAACTTTAAAAGCACCACGTGGGAAAATACCCGAACAAAGCTGAATGCCAGATATATATATATATATATACATAGACACACACACACACACACAAATTATGTGTATAAGTATTATTCATATACTAGAGAAGCATGTATGTCCATGGTTTTTCACTCGGGAGGAACAGGATTTGTTTTTCCTTTCTCCTTGAACTATTGAGTCTCGGGCACTACACAACTACTGGCTAATTGTTGCTTATCAAACTGCAAGTTCAGGGTCCTAACTGCAAACTGCAAGTTCAGGCTCCCCTGCACTATAATTTACTGTTTAGTCTCAATGCCCTCTCTTTCCGTATGGATTATTTTTGAAGTTTTTCCATGCACATTTGGTCCTAACCTCTGTGCACACGCCAAAATCTGGACAAATCAAAAGGAAGAAGCATAAATGGAAGAATTTTGGGAGAATTCTTTTTGGGAGTAAGTGTTAATTTTATCTATAGAAGTTAATTAATTGGGGAGAGAGTGGATTTTTTCTGTAGTGGGATCATGATAAAGTAAAGATACAGATTCTATTATAGTTTCTATGGAGACTTTGTAGAATACTTACATGGTTATTTTGATGGTCAAGCAGGAGTTGGTCAAGCAGGTGCTAGGAAAAACGATGCAATAGTAACATGACCAGGACTTGTGAAGAGCTTTTTAAAGCAATTTCTCTTCTCAGTAATTCCTTTCAGTACCTTCATGGTTATTTAATAAGGCTCTGGGATTCATTCAAAGAGAAGCTTTGTGAAGTAACTTCCCCTCTAAATGTCTTGATTATAATGTTGAGGTGCTATCTGCCTCTTGGAAGCTGGCAAAGCCTCTTTGAGGATTTCCTATCATTTGACCAAGCATGTGCATGCACAGATGACACTTCCATTAATGGATCAGCTGAAGCAAATGGATAAATAACAGCAGAGGAATGTGGAATCTCTCTGTTCTCTGTATTACTGGGATGTGACTGTATTGCTGTGAGTTCTAGGCCTCACTTAGGCATGAAAACCAGCTGGGCAACTTTGGGCCAATCACTCTCACCCAACCCACATTACAGGGTTGGTTTTGCAGGGAAAATATGAGGCAGGAGTATTAGATATGTTCATTGCCTTAAATTGATATACATGATCAGGCACAAAATAATAATGTGTTAGTGCTATGAAAAAAAATCCATTCTGATTCATAGTCAGAACTGTATAAAAAGTCCTGTTTTCTACTTGCAGGTTCAGATCCGACCTTGGAATCTTAGTGACAGTGATTTTGTGATGGATGGCTCACAACCTCTGGATCCACGGAAAACCATTTTTGTAGGCGGAGTTCCACGACCCTTACGAGCAGGTATGGAAATTGGCTTGTTGACTTTGTCCAAGTGACCTTGCTGTTGAGAATTTCTGATATGGAAATATGCTTATTAACTTTTGCTGACATTCTCATTATTTTCAGATAGAAGAACAGAAATTTAGATAGAAGAGTAGAAACCCCATTGCCCAGAGCCTAGGAAAAAAAGGGGGATTTATGTGCATATTTGTTGTTACTATATTTTAGTGGAGCTTGCAATGATAATGGATCGGCTGTATGGAGGAGTTTGCTATGCTGGAATTGATACTGACCCTGAACTGAAGTACCCAAAAGGAGCTGGGCGTGTTGCATTTTCCAATCAACAGAGTTATATAGCTGCTATCAGTGCCCGCTTTGTTCAGCTGCAACATGGAGAGATAGATAAACGGGTAAGTACTAGAGCATATTCTATTTATTACACAGCATTCTTTTGTTGGCTTATGTCCATATAAGTGCCATTTCATGATAGGAACAACAAAAACAACTGTTTAAATGCAATGCTGCCCCTCCCCCCCCCATCCAAAATATCAAAGAATTGATTTTTTTTACTGCCTTTTGACTCCAAAGCCAGTTGTTCCCTTTGGAGCCTTTTCCACCGGCACAGAAAATAAGCCTGTGCTTTTAGTGTTATCCTTTTACATCTGCATGACTTGCTTACTATTAGCCTTTCTTTCACCCTGCCTGAATGCTTTGTAGTAGAACAGGCAGCTGCTTTATCAGAGCTAAAGGCATGCAGCTCCAGTATGTTTCTGCTGGATTTCTAAGTTTCCTTGCACACATTCTATTTTAATCCAATAGTCAACAATAGTCAATACAGCAACAATACAGCATTCTATTTTAATCCAATAGTCAATACAGCAACAATAGTCGATTATTTAAACATCCATCTCTGTTAATGTTCAACACATTTTCACAACCCAAGTCAGCAGCACTAAGAATATCTTTGCAACATAAATTAACTTCTCCTTTTATCACACTGACATATACGCTGGAAAGAAGATTGGAAAGAAACGTGTTGTTTTGACACTATGTAAGACAGCATTCCCCAACCTTGTGCTCTTCAGATGTACTAAGATTTTTAACTCCCAGAATTCCAAGCTAAAAGCTGTCTGGGAGTTACAGTCAGGTTAGGGAAAGTTGGTGTAAGAAGTTATGAACCATTTCAATTTTTGCTACACTGTTTTTCTCTTTTCTGGCAACTTAAATTTTTCTAACCAGCAATTTAGAATGATGCCATTCTTAGATAGAAAAAGTAAAACGATTATTGATTTGTGTGGCTTATCTTCCAGTTCTGGAAGGCACGTAATGTTCTACTTCTGGATATGTAATGTATTACGGACAGAATCTAAGCAAGAAGTTAAAACATTTCTACCATAGCTTTTAGTAAGGTGAATTGATTCATAGGTAAATGTTGCCATTATTAAAACTGTGGCAGCTTTGTTTGGCAAATGAACACTTGAGAGAAATTAATAGAGTAGCTCTCCCGTTCCTGTGTTTTAGATCTTGATATAATATGATCAAGGACTTCCTTAAATATATCTTCTTGAAATTCAGAATTTATCTGTGGACATACATACTTTAATAGTCACAGGTACTTTACATGTATAGAAATGTATACATATATGTATACACACATACATACAGAGTTATTAAATAACATTTATAGCCAAAGCATTTATTCACATGTGTAAATGGAGTCAGGGTTAATTAATTGGTTTATGTTTGCATTGGCAGTTAAATTTTAACTATTTGATACAGAATATCTTTTGAAATTTATTTTAAATAGCAAATGAATTCTCCTACCTTCTAATGGTGGAAACAGTACGAATAAGTTGTACTTTCCAATTTTTGTGATTTTGAGCCATTTTTGTGATATTCAGCTTTGTTCGGGTATTTTCCCACGTCATTATAGTTGTGTTTTTAAAGTTGTAGCAACGTTTTGGCAGAATCTCATTTGCCATCATCAGGCTTCTGTATTGTGTTTGTCTGTGAGTCAGACTTTCACAGTTGTTTCAGTTTTAAATTTGGGGCTAGCCTACTGCTGTGCCAGAATGGTTTTTTCTTCATCCTGATTAGTTGGGAGTCTTGGTCTGTGTTTATTGGTCTTGGAATTTGCTGTGTTCTGCTTGATTGGTGTTTCTCATATCTTCTGTCTGTTTTGTGGCTTTTTTTGTCTTGATTGGCTGGCAACATTGTGTTCCTGTATTGGAGGCTTTTAGTGTGGCTTGGCTCCGAATAAATGGATGGCTGTCATTTATTAGGAAGCTAGGTTTCATTTGGGTGCCTGGTTGGGGTGTGTTTGAGCTGGAGGTATCAGGGGGAGTCTCTTTGTGCCCAGGTGTTTGGCTGGCTTGTGGTGTGGAGATATTTTTGTTTGAGAGCGCAGGCTTCCAGATAATTGACAGTCTGGTGGAGTCAATTATCTGGAAGCCTGCGCTCTCAAACAAAAAAATCTCCACACCACAAGCCAAGCAAACACCTGGGCACAAACAGATTCCCTCTGATACCTCCAGCTCAAACACACCCCAACCAGGCACCCAGATGAAACCCAGCTTCCTAATAATTGATAGCCATCCATTTACTCGGAGCCAAGCCGCACTAAAAGCCTCCAATACAAGAAACACAATGTTGCCAGCCAATCAAGACAAAAAACCTCCAAAACAGACAGAAGACATTAGAAACACCAATCAAGCAGAACACAACAAACTCCAAGACCAATAAACACAGACCAAGACTCTCAACCAATCAGGATGAAGAAAAAACCATTCTGGCACAGCGTAGGCTAGCACCAAATTTAAAACAGAAATGGCTGTGAAAGTCTGACTCACAGATGAACACTATACAGAAGCCTGATGATGGCAGATGAGATTCTGCCAAAACGTTGCTACAACTTTAAAAACACAACTATAATGACGTGGGAAAATATCTGAACAAAGCGGAATACCATACATATAAATAACCGCGAAAACTTAAGAAATATATATATATGTATATATGTAGGTCTAGGTGTGTTCATGTCTTTTCCCGTGTAAGATTAAGAGTATCTTGGCAACGTTTCAGCAAGGTCCCACTCGCCATCCTCAGGCTGGTGCTTTCGGCTTCGTGCCAGTGCAAGCCAAAAGCACCAGCCTGAGGATGGCAAGTGGGATCTCGCCGAAACGTTGCCAAGATACTCTTAATCTTACGCGGGAAAAGACCCGAACACACCTAGACCTACATACCTGTACCCGTGAAAATTTATGAAAACACACACACACACACACACACACACACACACACACACATATATATATATATATTGTGTTACTTTATTGGAGGCCTTTAGTGCCCGAAGCCAAGCTGCATTAAAGGCCTCCAATAAAGTAACACAATGCTGCCAGCCAATCAAGATACAAAAAGAGCCAAAAGAATAGACAGAAGATATCAGAAACACCAATCAAGCAGAACACAGCAAACTCCAAGACCAATAAAAGAAGACCAAGACTCCCAACCAATCAGGAGGAAGAAAAAACCATTCTGGCACAGCAATAGACTGCCCCAAATTTAAATCAGAAACCAATGTAAAAGTCTGACTCACAGATGAACACTATACAGAAGCCTGATGATGGCAGATGAGATTCTGTTGAAACGTTGCTGCAACTTTAAAAGCACAACTGAAACATTGCTACAACTTTAAAAGCACAACTATTATGACGTGGGAAAATACCCGAACTGCTGAATGCCCCATATATATATATTTAGAAAATCAAGGAGTATACGAAATCCCTTGCACTGCCTGCCCCACTACATACATTGGACAAACTAATAGAAGAATAAGTGCACGCATTGAAGAACATAAGAACTCAATCAAAAAGGAAGAACTGACCTCTTCCCTGGTCCAACACCTCAAAGCCACAGGACATGAGATTGACTTTAAAAATACTAGAACTATCGCCAAAACCGAACACTTCAGCAGCAGAATAATCAGAGAAGCCATAGAGATAGAAAAACGCCCACACAGCATGAATAAACGAGATGATACCTCCCGCCTACCAGCCATTTGAAAACCTGCCCTCATGAACAGACGAGTACCTAACATGAAGAATGACACCAGACCCACACCCCTGAGTGCCACACAAGATGCCACCACCACACTTCCACGTAGAAAGCAGACTCACACCCACAGAGATGAGACACGACCATGGACCAGAAGCCGCACTGCAGCTGCATCACTACCCACTTCAAACCCCTCTGAGCCACACATGAAGCGAACTGACCCCCACCATGAAGATGCAGCACGACCACGAACTCGAAGCCAAACAACAAGATCACAGCTCACCAGCTCAAATCCCCCAGCAACTAAGACTAACCTGAGCACAACCAAGCCCCCACCTGAACAGAACATGCCTCCAGCCAATCAGAACACAGCCAACCCCCAACCAATCAGAACACAGCCAAACCCCCAACCAATGAGAACACCCCCCACCCAATCAGAACACAGCCAAGCCCCCACCCAATCAAGTCACACCCCTACTAGCAGTTAAAAGGAAGAAGCAACTGCAAGCTCACATCACTCTGAGAAGCACAGAGCTGAAGACCAAGCCTGAAGATGATGAATGAGACTTCATCGAAACGTTGCCTAGATACTTCCAATCTTACATGGGAGAAAACCCGAATAACCAAAGATCCACATACAAATTCCCGCGAGAACCTCAGAATATATATATACATTATATTATAACATTATATATATATATATATAATATTATAATATAATATAATTAATATAATAATATAATAATATAATATAATTAAAATATAATATAATTATTATATTATATTATATTATATTATATTATATTATATTATATTATATTATATTATATTATATTATATTATATTATATTATATTATATTATATTATATTATATTATATTATATTATATTATATTATATTATATTATATTATATTAAATATAATATAATATAAAGAAGAAAGGGAATGTGAATCCATAGAGTTGCATATTGAAAGGACCCTTCTACTCTGCATTATTTTTCAGTATTTCCAGCCTTGGCAAAGTCAACGTGTTTGGACTTCCATACCTAGAATTCTCAGCAATAACTATGATGGTTGGAGAATTCTGGAAATTGAATTCCCATAACAATCTATGATTGGAAAATTCTGGAAACTGAATCTCCATATGCCAAAGTTTCAAAACAATGCTAAGGTTCTTATATGACTATTCAGTTTTTATCTTTGTAAAAGAAAAATCAAGGGGATCCATTTGTAGATCCTCCAAATTGTGAAGTTGTTTATACAGAACATTCCTACTAATGAATTTTAAATCAAGGAAAGGGGTAAAGATTTAATTTCACCAAAACATTCTAAATCTCTAATTCTCATTCTAAATCTCTAAATCTCTAATTCTCATTGTACTTCAGAGTGATTCAATATGATCAGAATTGCTTTGAAATAATGTCAATTTAGTACAATTGCTAATTTAATCAGATTCCCCTAGTGCAGTGTTTAAATAATGGGTACGATCAGAGTAAACTCACCTAATTTGAGGAGTCTTTAGTTGTTTTATCAGACAAACACCCACCTCAGTAGAAAGTATATATTGTGAAACCCAAAGTTAATTTGATAGACATCTTAAATAATAGGGAAGTGCCATCATGTACAGGATGTGGTAATGGCCACAAGCTGGGATGGTTTTAAAAGAGGGTTAGGTAAATTCGTAGAGAGTGTAGTTTTATGAAATATAACTCAACAAAAGAAATGTAATTACCTGGGGGGTTTTTTTTGTGTGTGTGTGTGTTCTCCACATAAACTCAGAACATGAGGTGTATATTCCAGACCCCAATTTTATTCTTTTCACTTTTGAGTGATAATGACTGATATATGATTGTCCAGTTAGTTGAAAGCTGAAGCCAGCCTGTCAGGAACAGTATTTACTACATCTTTTGATGGAGACCATACAACAGGGAAAGGCTACCGCTTTTCTGTTTTGCTTGTTCAGCCAGTACTAGGAAAAAAGATCGTGAGCTAGTTCCATGTCTAGTCTGATCTAGCAAAGCTTTGTTTACTGTGCAGGAGAGTGTTTACTGAGGTATCTGTAGTATCTATAGTTGGATGGTAGAAATATAGGAAGAGAAGGAAAAACAACAACACCTGGACTACACTTTTTTCTAATGAGGCCAAACTTAAGAAATGTATACATTTTCTCTCCTTCTTTCATCACAGGTGGAAGTTAAGCCATATGTCTTGGATGATCAGCTGTGTGATGAATGTCAGGGGGCCCGTTGTGGTGGAAAGTTTGCTCCATTTTTCTGTGCTAATGTGACCTGTCTGCAGTATTACTGTGAATATTGCTGGGCTGCTATCCATTCACGCGCTGGCAGGGAATTCCACAAGCCCCTGGTGAAAGAGGGAGGAGATCGCCCAAGACATATTTCATTCCGCTGGAACTAAGTGATTACTGCAGTGTGTTCATATGCAGGCCCTCAAAATAAGTGCACTCTTCTGTTCTCCTGATTCCTTTGCCCTCCCTTCCTAGTCCCTCTTACTCAAGATAGCATGTCCTGCTGTTGTAGTCTGTAACTTAAAAATAGTGTAACAAAAGAATGGCCTATAATCCTATGGGTATTTTGTAGAATCTTGTCATTAAACTTTATGGGGAACTCCTTTTCCTATGGATAACACAGTGCATGGAAGCCAGATTCTCTTACCTTCCTGGCTCCCCAGAGGACACTGCTTTCCTGCTATCTTTTCTTGAAGGAAGAAAGAACAATATTAAGAGAAATGAAACAATAGAGTATTTTGTTTTTTAATTAAATTATTGCTAATAACAAAATCAATAGACTACTTTTATTAAAGTAACCATGAGATAGGAACACTATGAATCTTATCTGACACTTTGTCCAACCGACCCGCCCTTTCCTTCTCCTTGCCCCCTTCCCTAGCCAAGCCTCTGGGAAGCCTGTTTTCTTGCCACCGATGATTTTATAGCAATGGAAACAGTTAGCTGTTAACTTAGTAACAGAAAAGAGCATGTTTAAAGCAACAAAAATGCATGAGCAAGGTTTAAAGCAGCATTAAGTTTCTTTTTTGTTTGACGTAAGGGTTCTGAAGCTAAATCTTTAGCACAGTATTGTGTCTCACCGTGCCTCCAACTTCCCACCACATTCAAATTTTTACTAATTGAGTAGGCAGAGCTTAGATCTGTGTTCTTCATCCAAGCAATCACATTTTTAAAGTTCCCGAATGTAAATCCTGGGTCAGTTTATAACTGGGGGGTGGGTGGGGAGTGCACTTATTCTTTATTATTGTGGTTGTTGTTGTTGTTTTGAAAGAAATTTCATTATCAGAATACAGCCCTACAAATCCTACCAAAGCTAAAGTAATGACAACTTGTGAACTGGCATGTCCTCTCCTGAAGAACAAATGTATAGATTTTATTTTTGATGGCTATATAGAACTCTATATCCTAATTTACTAATGTAAATCAGAGGCCAGCCTTTGCTCTCCATTTTGACATGAAATACAAGAACCTAAAGATATACCTCAAGAGTACATTTTAATTCCCCCCTTCCCCCACCCCCAATACTATTAATCCACTCTTCCAATACATATCAAATTTTGTCTGCTTCTTGAGCTTACTCTGGGATGTGAAACCAGTTCTAACCTCCTAACAAAGCTGTAACCTAGCAATTTATAAGAGGGCAAAGTAAAGTTTGTTTCCAGGGATGTTTTGCACTGTTGGCTGAATGAATAGGCATGCATGTCTGCAAAGGATATGCTTGTCTTTCAACAGAGAGCAAGTGAGTAAAAGGAATCCTGACCCCCCCAAAATTGTTTGGGACTGAGCACAGAACATAAACCGTCGCAGGACTCCAACTTGCTGAGTAATGCACGAAGTGTTATAAACATGTAAGTGGGGAACACAGCATATGTTAAAGCTAAGGCACAAGGTAGTGTTGATTAGATTGAAATACACTTGATGCTCTGTAAATCTTGATAAAGTCGATAGGAGGGAATGTATTCGTCTCTTAACCACAGTAATGGGGTTGTAGCAGTGTGTAGAAAAAGCCAGATGGAATCTGAAACTGGCATGATACCACCATAGACTCTTAAACCAAAGACTTGCTTAAGCACAGCTACAGAGAAAATGCATCCCTTTTGTAAGCTCTCTTCCTCCCCATCCCTTTCCTCCATTGCCAGTTACCTATCAGAGGCAGTTTAGTTTTCAGTACATGATACATACCCTTGTTATTTTGCAAAGGTCAAAATGGAGACATTTGCTGTCTACTTGTCAAGTAGAGAAAGGGAGCTCCTTTTAATGAATCCCTGCAAATATTGACAACAGGAAATGCAAATGGAGAGTGCTCTTTTGTAGACTGTCAGGGACCTTTTTCTCTGAAGTACATAATTATAGTTGGAATATTCCTTTTAATTTTTTTAAAAAATGCTTGTAGGTGGCTTGGGGTGTCTTATTGTGCCGATCCTATCCAGTGAACAGGTGAGATGGGTTACCATTACAAGAAATAACACTGTTTGAGAAGTAGCTTTGAATAATAATTTTTTCCCTTTGTACATGACCTGCTGAATTTCGGTACAGTGTTTTTGTAGCTAACTTATTTTGTCATGCACATAATGTATATTTGTTATGCACTACTTTTGTATATCTTGTTTTTCCAACAGTGAGCATTTTTAGGCACACTTTTCACTGACGGGATATCTCTTTATGCAATACCTCAATTTTTCATATTGCAAAGAGTAGCTTTTTGTACTTTTATTACTGAGAGATCTTCATATACTTCATTTTTTAATATAAATAATTTTAATAAATTTTATTTTCTTATATTCTGCTTTTTATACATTTCAGTGCTCTGCATACATTTTGAATTATGGATGTTGTGCACTGGCAATGCTATTTTAGAATTTGCAGAGAAAAGAAAGCATGTTGCTTAAACATCTTTAGCCCAGCACCAGGTATTTGGTGTACATATAATTTAAGAAATACTTATATGTAAAGTTGAGACTTAAAAAAAAAGAAATTTTTAAAAAGCATGAAAGTGACAAATGAGAGAGTTTGTCTTTAGACTCTTGAAATTTAATGCATAAACATAGAGTAGAAGTTTAACAGTAACATCCCAAATTGTCTACTGCTTCTTAATAGATTTTTAAAAATAATACACAAATGCAGATGTTTTTTGGTGAATGTTTAGCCATTTTTAATCTTAACAAATTGATGTTAGGTGTTTGCAGAGATGTGTCTGCGCTTTTAAATCATATTTAAGGAAATAAACTCAAGCCTGCCCAATGGTGGGCATGTAATGTTAGTATGCATGACTAATATTAAAAAATGTTATTCTACTAATATTCACTTGTGGTGATTGTGTGAAAAGCGTGTTTACAGATTATTTGGTTACACTTCAATTTACAGGGCATAAATGATTATCTCTATTACTCTGTACTCGAAATAGTGCTAATATAATATGTCCTTCAGATTACATGGAAAGTGGAGTTGCCATGTCACTCCAAGCATAACTAACATGTAATTAGTTTAAAAATCCTAGGGTATCACTTTATTTTAAAGGGGTGTAAACAAGCATGTCATTTTCTTTCAGAAGCATGGCACTGGCCATGTACTTACAATGTAGTTACAGAGTAATTACATGGTTATTTTTGCAATGTAAAATAAAGTGTTTCTGATTTATTTTATATGTAAAAAAGAACCCCACTGCCCCGTGCTTTTTTGGTATATAGTATCTACTTCTCCATACACAGACCTCTGCAGAACGCAAATCTAAAACTTGCAGTGAATGACTTTAGTGTTTTATAAGGATGCTGTTGGAAAGACTTGATAATTCACCCCTTTTTGTTTCTTGAAGAGTTAAAGCCTTCTGTTTTAAAAGGTGATTTAAAACTTGAATGTGATGAATTGTGGCAAGTTAACTTCAAGTTATGTGCAATACTTATTTCAGACTTCTGGAAGATCTTTGCAGTGTAATTCTTTGTTTTTAATTGCAGACATTTAAAAATGTCATTTTCTACTGTTCTAGTAAATCCTCTTTCTTGCTGGTGTTTCTAAAGAAAAGAATCAGAAATCAATCTTTCTACTAATGTAAATTTGAGATTATTTTTTAAAAAAAGGAATAAAAGAGGTTTTGGTCATTTGCTTTATTTTATTATCTTATTTTAAAGCTACTGTGATTGATAGCATTGTAAGAATTGGGACAATATTGTATTCAACTGTTTTATTTTTTATATTTTTAAAATTTAAAGTATAATTAGTTTTTATAATTTTCATCAGATTCTTTTGTTATATTTTTTGGAAGTGAAACTTTTAGCAAGTGGGTGTCTAGTTTTTACTAATCCCTAATATGTTTTCCCCAATGTAATGCTCATATTATCAGAAGGAAAAGTTATTTAAGTATGTCAGTTACTTGTACTACTTGGCTGAATTTCCATATAGTTTTTACTGTGTATGGGGAGGTTGTAGTATTTATTATAGCATTTTAAATAAGGGTAATTCATTTTTTATTAAAGTCATTTTCACAATTTAAGTTCATATTTTTGTATGTTCTACTCTAAGTTATAACACAAGTTTCTTTTTTTAAGAGAGTTCATTTGTTGAAGTGCTAGTGGAAAATTAATGTTATTAAATAGTTTGCAAATGACTATTTATAGCAGTATGCATATAATTTTTAAATATTTGTAATGTGAGATGTTGAATGAATAAAACTTTTAACTCAACAGTTGCTTGGTCTGTTATTTTGAACTCTTCAGGGCCAAAATATAACTGGTGGTCCTCTGGATGGAATAATCTGCCCTCATTAGGTATTCCATTTATGCCCTCCATCGCTTCTAGATTGTACAAACCCAAACTGTTACTGGGGGGGATGGGAGGCATTTTTTAAGGCTCATTAGCTTAAGGTACAAAATAAGTGCTAAAATCTTGCAAAGGTTAAAGAGACCATTAAAAAGTGAAAATACCCTGGAGGATTATTCCCACCTGAAGAGAATAACTGCACGTATTTTGCCTTTCCCTATCACCATACCCTCTCTGGTGATATTACATCACTGTTCATATCCCATGTTCATAATTTATGAATGATTGGTAGGTTGGAGTAGAAATAATTAAAGTACATAAGCATTGCAGTCTCAGATTTTAATCCCTGTCCATCCCTTAAGTGCAATACTTGATTATAATAATTGCTCGGTATGATTCACATATATAATACTGCTGTTACTGATAAAACCTGTACAGCGGTATATATAATATGTTATGGAAATTACTTCACTTCTGTGAGCTGGTAGACTGGGAGCAGGTGGAATATATTATGGTTAACCTCAGCTACAGCAGATGCATGGACAACTTTGGTCTTAACACTTTCACCTACCATGCAGGTTTGTTGGCATAGGGAAAAATAGGAAACTGGCATCTTAGCTTCTGATTAGCACTAAATAACAACTATTATTATAAGAGTTTCTATAGCTTGCCCAATTCCATAACTCTGGCTGGGTTACAAGAGTCAGAGTGAAGATGATCAACTGACCAGTCCAGGGAAAACTCCATGAAAGAGAGTTTTCTCTGGACTGAAGGTTTTTCAATTTATTAGCAAGGGAGCTTAGTTTATATGACACTCCGGGGTTAGGGAAAGTTCTAGAATCATCCACAAGATCCTCCATGCAGCAGCAGTCTGCAGGACAATTCGGGGAGCTGTGCTTCAGAGCAACCCATGAGCCATTCAGCTGGGTGGGGTGGAGTAGGAGGAATGCAATCACTTCTTTGTTGAAAAAATTGTTTCAGTGTGAGGTTGCTGTTCAATACTACCGCTATGCTGCAGTGTTCATGATCCTCATTTACAACATTATTTATTAAATTTATATGCCGCCCATCTCACTGTTTGGGGTGACTCTAGGTGTTCCCTAACATCTTCCCACAACTCATTTTGGAAACTTGCAGGAAAAAGTTGATGTGGATCACTTAGGTGATGGTGGGATCACAGTAGCAGATTTCAACTTGCAACTTCCTTCCTGGGAAGCTTGCAGGGAAGGTTGCCAATTCTTCGGGTAAGTCTCCAGTCCCCACACAATCACACCCAGTCCCTCTGCACTTGCAAATATCTGAAAGAGTGATCCAAAAATTCACAGGTTGCCTGGTTATAAAATAACAGAAATACATCAACATTATTAAAAAATATACTACTAATAAATCAATCCTCTCTTAAGATGGATGCCAATAACATTTAGTTAGATTTGAAGGATCAGTGTCTTAAAACTATCTTTAAAGATCCTGTAAAAATAATAAGGGAAAGAGTTTTATGGACCTTTTGGGTGGATGTAAACTTGTCTCTGTGTGTGTGTTTTAAACTGGAATCAACAAGAACAGAGTTTTACTTATTAAAAAAATAGAATGGGAAGAATGAATAATGAAACCAAACTTGAAAGATGTTTGGTTTGGTCAATTTAAAGGTTATGATTTCTTTAGGAGTTCCGGTTAAAGACCAACATATTAAACTCCAGTTTTTCAGTGTCATGTGTTCATTTCATTGTTGTATTCTGTAATATTTAGCCATTTGTCTCTGGTTGTTTGACTGGCTTGTAACCTGTATGGAATAGACATCAATTTATACTAGTCCTAGCAACTTCAGTCATGTTGGAACCCTTGTAACATCAGTTGATATCACAGGCCCAACAATAGGAGAAAGTCCAAAAGTAGACATCAGTGCACTGAGGATAAGCCTTCAGCTGTCTGCTCACATGTCAACTGGGGTGGGGGGAGAGCCAAATGCTATTTATATTTTGTTAATGTGGTACTCAGATATACATTGATGTCTCTGCCTGGAATCTCGTGACTTTGGCATGAATATTCAGCAAGCTCAGCATCCTGGCATTTATTTTTAAACTTACAGCCCTGAGTATGTCAACTAGGTCAACAACAAGGAGCCAAGTGTTCAGTCACCTGCTTCCACTTAATGTTCTGCTGCTACTTAATCGCTGGGGTCAAAAGAAGCCCAGAATGAGATGCTCAAATAATGGTAAGTTGGGAAAGGAATAAGACCTGAAATGGCTGTGCGCATCTGTGGGGAAAAAGAATGCAAAGCATTGGGAAAGTGAGCTGTCTGGCAGAGTGGAGGAAAGGCTTTGCCAGGCCTATACCAGGATTCTTATGGATAACTCCATTGCTGTTGCACTCTGGGAAAACACTGGGGGAAAGTGAAAAGCTTTTATGGAATGCTCACAGCTGAGGCCTTGAGCTTCTCATTGGGATCTATTTCAGCACTGGTCTGTTAGTAGTTAGAATATTCCACCCAAGAATATTTTGGATTTTACCTGCAGATACATAGTTGAAATAATACAAACAGATTGGCACAGAAATTTCCTCTCCTGATTTTTTTATGTCTCTATTTTCCGAAATGACAACTTTGAAGTATGACAAAAACATAAGCTTCACATAAGCGCTTTCCATGTCTATGAGTTCCACATAAAACTTCAAAAGTAACATGGCCTTTATTCTGTAAATGAACGGGTCAACTTTTATATTATACCAACCTATTATTCTTTAAGATATAGAGCCCACTCTTTCCGTTCTGCAAATATAATTAAGATGAAGGGCGGTCCTGGGACACACTTAACATTTTGCTTCCCTCTCAAAAACTTGTAATACAAATCATTTTCAGCTTCTCAGAGAATGACTCACAGCAACTTATTGGCAGTTTTTTTTTAAAGTGAGATTGCTATCTCATGATATTCAGTCTACTCAATGATCCAGACCTCACATTTTAGTCAGAAAGTAATTCTTGCCACCTGGATATCAGACGTGTGTTTAATGTGGGAAAAAGAATGAGAAGCTGACATTTCTCCCCGTTTTCTTCCCAGTCTTGTAATTTTTGCTACACCAAACTGAGTGCTATATGGCAGATAAGAAAACAGACTCCTCAAGAAGAGCTGCTTTTCCAGTTTAAGCTGGCCTTAAAGCAGCGGGCTCCAAACTTTTGAGTGCCAGGGACCGGTTCTGTGCAGAGAGGCTTTTCTGTGGATTGGAGGGAGTGTGGTTTTATGTGTTGCCTGCATCCCGCACATGCATGGATGGCGTCTTTGCTCATGGGCATGGCTGAGTTTCTGGTGCGCTATGGACCATTACTGGTCCACAATCTGGGGATTGGAGACCCCTGTGTTAAAATATTAGACGAGATCTTCCTGTACATCCTAAGGCCTTTGGAGATACAACGGGTCATATAAACAAGGAGTCTTGAAGACAAAAAGACCAAAAATACCCCTGTGTAGAAAGTCAGGTTATCTTCTAATGTTTAAAGTTTACCTTTTTTCATCAGGCCTTTAGTGGTGGGTTTTGTTTTGTTTTTGCCACTTTAATTATTCTTGGGTTTTTAGCTGATATTTTATTCATTATCACATTGGATTTTAGGTACGTTTTGATTAAGCACATAGGTGTTTTCAAATAATATCTTCTGTAAGCTGCCCAGAGCCAATGTGAGTTAATTGAGTAGTTGTATAAATTTTCTTAATAAAATGTAAATATTACAACTTATTGTTATGCAATTGAATAATAACAGGCCTGAACTGAAAGTAGTTGCAGCTTTTTCTGTACACCCCTGCATTTCTTTTCTAAGATGATTTTAAATAAAAAGCATGAGGTAGAAAGATTACAGTTGTTCCGGTAATCCTTTGACTTTCTTGACAAATTTATAATGAGTGGTTTTTAGAAAGCCAATCTAGAAATGCTGTCTAAAGTATGCAACACATAATTTGTATACACCATTTATTTGATATGAAAGCCTTGATATTTTTCCTGTTAATGTCTCTATAAAAGAGGCTTGCTTAGTTTTGAAAGCACAGTTAGTGTATTCCAATAATAAAACATATGGGGGGAAATGATCATGACCAAAGTTCACCCTGGCCTTGAAAATACCAGTAGTTTAAAAGTATTGTTGATTTGTGGGGCTGTTTACACCAGGTGTTAGTTAGCATTCATCTTTTAAGACTTAATAGAGACCTCAAGGTGGTTGTTCAATTTCCCTAAAAGATTCCAGTGGCTGGAAGCTGATGTGGCAACACAGAGGTGTTTTCATCTGATCTTCTTGGCTCGCTGTGAGAAATGTGCCGGTCTAGCTGAATACAAGTAGTCCTCAACTTACATCAGTTCATTTACTGACCGTTCAAAGTTACAATGGTCCTGAAAAACGTGACTTATGACCATTTCTCATAGTTATGACCTTTGCAGCATGCCATGATCATGTGATCAAAATTCACTTGCTTGGCAACTGGTTCATATTCATGACCATTGCTATGTCCCAAGGTCATGTGATTAGATAACAGCTAATCAGAATTGGAAGGGAACTTTTAGGTCATCTAGGCCAACCCCCCACCTAAGCGGGAGACCCTACACCATTTCTGACAAATGGCAGTCCAATCTCTTCTTGAAATTCTCAAGTGATGGCGCTCCCACAACTTCTGAGGGCAAGCTGTTCCATTGGTTGATTGTTCTCACTGTCAGAAAGTTTCTCCTTATTTCCAGAGGTTAAATCTCTCCTTGTTCAGCTTCTATCCATGGTTCATCTTTTATGATCTTCTGACAAGGAAAGTCAATGGCGATGCCAAATTCACTTAACAATTGGGTTACTAGCTTATCAACTGCAGTGATTCACTTAACAATTATGGCAAGAAAGTCATAAAATGGGGCGAAATTCACTTAAAACTATCTCACTTGACAACTTAAATTTTGGGCTCAATTGTGGTTGTAAGTTGAGGACTACCTGTAATATGTGTGAACAAAATGCTATCATTTTGTAGCGCTTTAACAAATCCCGTCCTCCTTGAACAGACATGCTCAAACAGGTATATATCTACATGTGGGATTAATTTTTTTAAAAAAATCAGTTTGGAATAATTAAAACATTCATTTTTTCACATTTTTTAAAATTTTAAATGAAAAGAATAAAAGTCAATACAAACTACAAAATATACAAATTGAAAAATAAAAAAGGGAAGTGAAGGGAGTAGTGGAAAGAGAGAGAGAGAGAAAGAAAGAAAGAAAAGGAAAACGAGAAAGAAAACAAGTAATTTTCCCCTTCAATCCCAGAAGTTTAAAAATAAATTTAGTTTATTGCTATATCTAAATAAAACATAATCTCTTTTTTCCCCATAGCTCCTGTTTAAGGTAAAGAAAACAAAGTCCAAATTCTATGTCAACCTATTTTTGTTAGCAAAAGCCTTGGCAACTAAATATAAATATTTTCTTCTTTTACCCCTGGTTGAAGAAGCCAATTTAATAAACTTTATCTGAGTTTTTCAAATCATTATTTTAATCCCTTCAAAAAAACACCACCACCACCTATCTCAGAGATAGCTTGTGAATTATCTGGATTCCAAAGCAAAAATCCATCAGAATTTAAATGGATTTCTTTTGGTATCAATAAAAAAAAATCTTTTTATTTATCACTTCTAAAAAAGTTCTTCCAAATCTTAACAGAGTTCTTTTGTATATACAGAAGAAGAAGAAAAATATCCAAATCAGTTTCCTGTTTGAATATTTGTTCATCTCCTTTAGGGAATAAGTCATCCATCAAATCAATTTGTATTACATTTAAATCTTTCTTTGAATTAGTTTCAAAGATACCCATTGTAGCTCGTTCTGATTTTATAACTGTTATGTAGGCGCCGGAAGAAAGGCTCGGGAGTCAGTGACTAGTTTTCAGCTCTTTATTGGTCCCGAGATCGACTCAGTGTGGCTAGGGTATGCGGCGGCTTATATAGAACTTCCTGGCCAAGCCGCGGCCAATGACACCGCTTTGAATCTCCTGCGATTGGTTTCCTCCTATCGCGGGGGATTCGCAACGGGCCAATCCGTGCAGCTTGCTCGGCCAGTTGGGTAGCCATGCATCTTAGCCAATCAGAAGGTTATCTACAAGAATGCTAATGACAATACAGAACACCCCTCCCCTCTTGGTATGGTCCTACGTGACATAGTCCCGTAAGTAGGCGGGGCTCCGCACTTGTCTACTGGACCTGCGCGGGTTAGTTGGTGTCTGGTCTTCAAGTGGTTCGGTCGGGTTCTGTGTCGCTCCTGGCCTCTTCGGTGGAACCGCCTGGAAGGGTGAGCCGGGCCTTTCGCCGTAGTTCCCTCCCAGTCTACCCAGGTCAGTTGAACTGCTGGCTTTGTCGCTCCCACCCAGCCGCTCCGGGCTGGTTGAGCTGGCTTGGCTGTATCTTCCAGGCGAGGCTACGAGTTGTTCGTCCGTTCCTGCTTCGGTTGGTAAGTATTCTTGGTTTCTTTTTTGTGGGGTTTGGTTGTTTTGGTTTCCGGGGTTTTCCCTCCCCTCTTGGTTGGTATTGGGGCTTTCCCTCCCTTCTGTGGTTTCTTTTTCTGTGTGTGCTTGCGTGTCGGTTGTATTTTCCGTGTTGATTCTCGATCTTAATTGATCGATGTGTCTTTTCCATGCTCGTCTGTCGGTTGTCTGTAGCCGGTACAAGCAGGGACCTGTCACCTGGGTTATGGTTGCTGGTACCCAGAGTGGGTCCGCTGTGAGGTTTTTGGAGTATACTGTGTCACCCGGTGTAAATGTTTGGTGTTTACTTGATGAGTCGGGAGGTTTTTCTGGGTTGTATGTGGGGTGTAGTCTGTCGAGTGGGGACCTTAATTTTCTCCCCATTAATAGTTCTGCCGGGCTTTTGTTGGTTGTCATGTTTGGAGTGATGTGCTGTATGAATAGCATTTTATTTATTTTCTCTTGTATTTCCCCAGTTTCTATTTTTTGGATTGTTTTTTTCGTAAATTGGACCATTCGTTCCGCCCTCCCATTCGCCGCCGGATGTACTGGCACTGTCAGTGCATGTCGTATTCCCCTTTCTGCTAGGAATTTTTCGAATTCCAGCGAGGTAAATTGGGGCCCATTACGGGCAGCGGCGTGTGGCTAAGGGCATCTGCGTGGGTAATTGTTTTCCCGAGTCAGTGGGCTAGCCGGTAGCTGTAGGTGGCGAGGAATTCGGACCACCTTGTCATTCTTGGGGATAGAATGTTCGGGGTGGCCCTGTTCCCCGCCAGGATTCCCAGCAACAGCTTGTGGTCAGTGATGATGGTAAATGTCCTTCCATAGAGGTACTCACGGAACCTTTTTACTGTGGTGACGATTGCCAGGGCCTCTTTGTCCAGCTTTCTTTCCGGTTTGGAGAGGGTTCTTGAAAAGAAGGCGATGAGTGCTTCTTTTCTATCGGGGAGGGTGTGGCTGAGGACGGCTCCGACGCCAAAGGGTGATGCATTGCATGTGACCGCTAATGGTAGTGTTTCGTTGTACTGGATGAGGACGGCATCCGAAGTGAGTAGGTCCTTGGTTCTGTTGAATGCGGCTTCCTCGTGTTTCCCCCAATTCCAGGTGGCTGCCTTGTCCAGGAGTCTATGCAATGGCTCCACTGCAGTCGCTTTCTGGGGCAGGAAGACATTATAGAAGTTAAGCAGTCCTAGAAATGCCTGCAGCTCTGCTTTATTTGTCGGCCTGGGGGCTTCCTTGATGGCTCTGATTTTTTTTCGGTTGGGTGAATTCCGTGCTGGTCTAGGAGGTACCCTAGGAATTCGACCCTCTCGGTGTGCAATTGGCATTTTTCTTTTTTGACTTTTAGCCCCGTGTCTCTGAATTTTTGTAGCACCTCCCTCATGTGGCCTTACAGTTGTTTTTGGTTGGCCCTGGACACCAGCACATCATCAAAATAGGGCACCACCCCATTGATCCCTTAGAGGAGCCTCTCCATGAGGCTCTGGAAAATTCCAGGTGTCACGCTGGCTCCAAACTGGAGTCTCTTACAGCAGAAAGCCCCCCAGTGGGTTACTATGGTCTGCGCCTCAGTGGTTTCTGCGTCGACCGGCAACTGTTGGTAAGCTTGTGCCAGGTCGAGCTTTGCGAAAACCTTGCCTCCCCCCAGTGAGTGCAGAAGGTGTTGCAGTACTGGGACGGGGTACGCGCTTTCTTGTAACGTGCAGTTTAGGGTGGCCTTATAGTCCCCGCAGATTCTCACTGACCCATCGGGCTTGACTGGGGTAACTATGGGGGTCTCCCACCGGGTGTGATCTAGGACTCCCTGCTTGATGAGCTTGTCTATTTGCTCATCGATCTTGGGTCTGAGTGCGAAAGGTACTCGTCGCAGTTTGAGGCAAATCGGGGGAACGCTTGGGTCTAGACTGAAGGAAATAGGGGGCCCTTGGTACTTGCCTAGGTGCCGTTGAACACTTCCTGGAAGTCCCTCACGAGTTGTTCCTCCCAGTCTACCTCTGCGACATGATCGATGCTGGTTACCTCGATCCCGAGCGGCGTGAACCATTGCAGTCCCAAAAGGCTGGGTTGGTCCCTGTCCACAATAGTCAGGGGGAGTCTTGCTGCGCACCCCTTGAATGTGATTTTGAATTGTCCTGTTCCGACTACGAGGATGCAGTTCCCTTGGTAGTCCTTTAGAATTAGCTTCTGGCTTTCCAGGCCCCTTTTGTGGATGGTGGGTACCAGGCGCTGATTTCCCGCCACGCAACCATGGAGAGGTAGGACCTGGAGTCCATCTCCATCTTGCATGGCTTTCCCTCGATTCCCACTTCCACGTATACCTTTCAGGCGTCCCAGCTAGATGAATGGCCGATGATGACCGTCTGGTGGGTGTCATCTCTCTGTCGGTTCTCGCCGTTCCATCGGCCTCATCCGTCCCAGTTCCAACGGCCCTCGGCTTGGTGATCCCTCGTTCTGGGGGGGGTGCCGTCTCGTCTCCGGCCTCTGCCATCTCATCATCAGGGGCTGTAGGTTCTTTTGAGTCAGCAGACTCAAGCGATGTGGCCTCTCTTGTCGCATTGGCGGCAGATCACATCAAAAAATTGGCACTCTGATTGTGGATGGTCACCCCCGCACCTGGCGAATTGCAGCCCCGACTTACGACTCTGCCGTTCGCGCCGGTCTCATTCTGTTTGGAGCCAGTGGATGTCTTCCTCTTCGTCTCTGGTGTCGGAGAGAGAGTCGAGGTTGCCATGGTGGGTGGTGGTGGTTCGCCGGCTTGCTTCTGGTTACATCTTGGCTGCTGTGGTCATCTCGGCGGTTGTGGCTCAGTCCCCTGCATCTGATCTCCGTATTCGGGCTGCTGATTTCTGGGTTGCCTCGGTTGCGGTCGCTTCCGCGAGGGCATCGGTGAGGGAAATGTCGCCTTTTACCATCAGTCGGCTTTGTAGGACAGGGTCCCTGAGGCCAAGGACAACATGATCTCGTAATGCCTCGTCCATATCGGTGAAGCTGCACATGCCCCCTAGATTCCGCAGGTCAGTGACGAAATTGCTGATGCTCGCACCCTCTCGCTGGTCGCACCAGTAAAAATCGTGCCGTCTAATGAGGGTGGGCACAGCGGGGGCATAGTGGCTTCGCAACAGTGGCTTGAGGTCAGCCCAGTCCATAGCCTTTACATCTTCAGGCTTCGCGAGGGCTTTTGCCATCTTAAACACTGCAGGCCCGCAGTGTGTTAGGAAGACAGCCCTTTTTTTCTGCCCATTTGTGTCCTTGAGGTTGCTACTCTCCAAGAACATCAGGAACCGGTCAATGTACGATTCCCAATCTTCAGTAGCCTGGTTAAAAGGTGCGGGCGGCGTGATGCTGGCCATCTCGTTGGTTCGCTCGTCTCGGCGCCATGTGCTTGGTGGGTATCAGTTCCGCGATCCCATCCTCGTCACCAGTATTGTGTAGGCTCGGGAGTCAGTGACTAGTTTTCAGCTCTTTATTGGTCCTGAGATCCACTCGGTGCGGCTAGGGTATGCGGCGGCTTATATAGAACTTTCCGGCCAAGCCAAGGCCAATGACACCGCTTTGAATCTCCCATGATCGGTTTTCTCCAATCGTGGGGGATTCGCAATGGGCCAATCCGTGCTGCTTGCTTGGCCAATCGGGTAGCCGTGCGTCTTAGCCAATCAGAACGGTTATCTACAAGAATGCTAATGACAATACAGAACAATAACTTTATTAAATATATTGTCAATTTGATCAAGCATTTAATCCATTCTCTCTCTCTCTCAAAAAAAATAATGACTGAGAGGTATTCAAAAGTTTGCACTAAGGCTTCCTACTCCATTGTCTTTATCCTCTGGTTCAAATTTTGAATTTTCAAGATCTCAGTTTGAAGCAATCTCTATTTTTCCTTGAGAAAATGTAATAATTCAAAACTATAATTCCACTCTGAGCCACTTAAAACGTCATGCATCCTGCATGTTTACTCATGAGGAGCAGTTGTGACACAATGATTCAAGTGCAGGACAGGAGCTCATTTTAAGATTTGGAATATTTTTTCCTATTCAAAAATACCTGGCATATACCTGTGGTGGGGGATCAGTACGCTTCTCTTCCCTCTGGAAAGGTGGGAAAGTTCTGTACTATTTAGTCCTGACCCAGATTTAATTTTAAACTGAAAATTCTCCAAAACCTTATTAAGAGCCTGCAGTCTTTGTCAGATATGCAAGGACTCATCAACTAATGTTCTCAGGTGAATGCACTACAAGCAAACTTATATAGTCAAGTTCACAGTAGGAATTTCAGATGATGAGATTTTTTGATGACTTATACTTAGCAAGTCTTAGCAAGTGGAACATTCCAAAGGTTCCTTTGCATGTCACAATAGTGCCATTTCTGTAGTATTATTTTGTTATAGGGTTGGTTCCATTATCTGTAGCAGCTGCTTCACAGTGTAGTGTGCAGTCCCATCGCACCTGGGCTATGTAAGCATAGCACTCTATTCAATGCTGTTTCAGTTACCTTTCCATCTTAAGAATAAAGGCTCTCTGGTTAGGGCTATCCCTTTCTATTAGGACTACATTTCTCATGAATTCCCCAAATCCCTCTGGATTCATCCATCTCTTAAAATCTGTCTCAATCTACAAAAGAGCCCCATGTAACCACAGTGACCATACATCCTTTACTATAAGGGCAGTCCTTAATTTCAGAAAGCTGTCCTTTCAGATTTATTTTTCACAATACACTTTTGTCTTATATTTTGGTCATTTAACATTTACTGTACAAATGATAGCACTTAATTCACAGTCTTTCATATTCATGTCGAAAGTAGGGGAATTGAATTTATATATGTGATTAAAATATTTATTTTTATAAAGTTTATCTTGGTTTTGTTCTTAAATTTTCATTTGTAAAGCAAAGTGAAACATTTTTTTATCCTTAATGAACCTCCCTGAGATTTGTTCCTTTTTTAGGTTCTTCTTTATTTCCCCCCCAAAATTATAGTCATCATATCTATAACTCAACTTATCAGAGACAAGACATGATATAAATGCTGTAATAAGCAAATAATGCAAATGTGAACCAGCTATTTGGAAATAGCCAAAAACATGGGTATGATTTTTGTGGTATAAACCCAAGGTAGGGATGTAGTCATTATATTGAATTGAAATAGGCTTGCTCTGATTGGTGCAGGTATAAGAGATCAGCATGAGCATTGGCAAGAAATGCTGGGAAGTGTAGTTCAGTAACATCTCGAGAGCTGTAGATGTGCATTCCTTGGTTACTGCTTTGACAAGGAAGTGCCTGAAAATGCAGTGAATATTATTTGCAAGGGAGATTGCACTAGCTAAACTTTTTAGGTTTATGTGTATGATTATTATAGCATTTTCTATTAGGTTAGATTATTTGTAATTTTTTCCCCCTGAATAGAGCCTTCTCCTTTAAAATGCCATTTTGTACTAGTTGTTGCATGAAAACCATCCATTTTCTCTGATTTTTCTTCTCACCCATGTCAGTGCAAACACACACACACAAACATACACAGACATCTCCTTTGGAAGTGAAATGGGAGTAGATCTCCACAAAATAGTATCTCTTCTCATTGCTTTAAAACAGATTACTCAGAAGGAATTGCTGGCCAATAAATGCTTATAAAGCAATTCCTTAGCTGCTCTTTATTCAGCATCCTGAAAGGCAACTCTGACAACAGTCCCAAAGGCCCATTGCCTGCCTACAGGAAATCTGAGACAAATAATGGCCACAGAAAAAGAGAGCCAACCAGAAAACATTGCCTTCTTTTCTTCAGAGAAAAATAAGCCAATTCAGTTTGTCTTTATGAAAAAGAGGGCCCAGGATGAGGCTGTGTATTCAGCTGCCTTTAAAGGCATAAAATGACATTAAGGAATCCCAGTGTATAAATGGATTAAGGAAATACCATTCATCATGCATTTCTACAATGTGATAAAATGGATCTCTGCATAATCAAGGTGTTATTGCTTTTAAGGGGTGTGTGTGTTGATTTTTTAAAATCTATTGGTTTTTTTATATTCAAAAGGAATAAACCCATCCAAGTATATGGAATTAATGGCACTATACTCCCTCTGCTGGGCTTTACTATACAATTCCACTATTGTTATTTTTTTCCAGACATATGTTAAAGGTAGGATTAAATTCTGTTTTTGAATCTGAAAATATTCTCCTTTGTGAATATTAATTAAATATTGATTTCAAAGGGGAAAAATATGAAGCTGAGAAGGACAGCTGTGCAATTTTGTTCCTTATTTTACCTTTTGGGTATTTTCCTGTTTTCTTTCTTTTAAAAAAATTGCAAAGGATTCATTGAGGTTTAATTTTCAGTCAGGGTTAAATTTAAAGAGGGAATGAGGCATTCTAATCTAACTGATGTATGAAGTTTTCATCTATTCCCATTAAATCCAACTTTCTTCTTCTTCTTCTTCTTCTTCTTCTTCTTCTTCTTCTTCTTCTTCTTCTTCTTCTTCTTCTTCTTCTTCTTCTTCTTCTTCTTCTTCTTCTTCTTCTTCTTGCTCCTGCTCCTGCTCCTGCTCCTGCTCCTGCTCCTGCTCCTGCTCCTGCTCCTGCTCCTGCTCCTGCTCCTGCTCCTGCTCCTTTTAAATGCTCCTTGCTTTGCTGTTCTGGATTAGAATATAATGAAATTTGCAATGATAATAATCCTTGTAATGGAAAACATTCATACCAAAGTTGAGGTTAGGACAGCAGTAGGGGGGGCATGCAAAAGTTATAATTTGTAAGAAGTTATGCTGGCCCCTATATATGATGAACTTAATATTGAAATTAGTAAATATAATGGATTCACCCACTTTCATGCACCCCAAAAATAGACAAATCATTTAGCTAAGTTAGCCAGTGAATTTGACTCATACAGTGCCATCACATAAGAATGTAGCACATAAATAGACAATAGTGAGATAGACACATGGAAAAATTAAGGATCGCTCTCTTAACCTTTCTACTCTTCATGACACATTAATCAGGCTAAGATCATTATGATCTGAGAGCAGACCTGATGGACATTAATCCCAATATTTTCCCTCTCCCATACATCCTGGCATATTTTATAGGTCATGATGTCTTTTTGACCTTTGTGCATTCCACTATCTGCAAAACTAGTAGCCAAGACTCCAGGCGAGAAACTGGGAGACTGTGAGATTTAGTCCGTCTTTAGGCTTGAAAGCCAGCTGGGTCACTTTGGGCCAGCCATTCTCTCTCAATCCAATCCATCTTGTGAGGAAAAGTAGGAGGGGCTTATTTACAAAAATAATAAAGGTGGGATAAAAGTAAGTCAATAAATAAATAATCCCATGGAAATATTTCAAGATTACCCAAAGGTGCTTTTTCAAGAGGCAACTGGACTTCCTGGTTTTTCTTTGAAGATGTTTTGCTTCTCATCCAAGAAGCAAAACGTCATCAAAGAAAAACCAGAAAGTCCAGTTGCCTCTTGAAAAAGCACCTTTGGAACAACCATGTTCTGGATGACTCAGAATCTCCATAACATTTCAAGACTACCAATTCTTTGAGGCCCCAAACTGGAGCAGAACAGTTGAGATAGGCCTAATAGAATCATTCATATCAATTCTTTCACATCAGTTTGTATTTAATTTGACAGAAGGAAGTTTGCTTTATTGGGGATTGAATTGAAGTACAGGTTGAAGGAAAATCTTTATCTACTCTTTAATGATGAGAGAGTGCTTAACATACATGGCAGCCTAGGCTTAAAAAGTTCTGAAAATGGATACCATAGAGTAGATGAAGGCAGGCATATTCATTGAGTCTTTCAGGAAGTAGTCAGTTTGGATTGCCCATCAGTGAATTAAATACAACCACCCCATACTGAGATGCTGAAATGTATTTTGCTTCAAATTCCTATTCACTATTTACTGAGATGGAAGTAGGAGATAGACCACAGATATACAAGAAGCTGGCCAGTTGCTTAACAATGAATAATGGGGAAAATAGATATTTAATGTTGTATGAAATTGAAGAGGAAGGTATCAGATTGATAGTAGTTAAAAGGACCAATAAATATGGTAGCTGGCTTCTTAGGCAACTACTTAAAGAGAGAAACTTGGTGGAAAACCAAGTGAGATCCTTCACAGAGATGTGGGTTCAAACAACATAGGTGGAGGATTTTGTCCCAAATTAGATGTACAGTCAGGAGATCTATCTATGCTGTCACTTCTTATTGATGTAGCAAATTGATAATTGCTAGCATCTAGGATACTAAGTCATGGATTCAGATTTTCCTAATCATTGCATGGGTAATTGAATAGTTCTCACAAGTAAGGAACTAAGGGACAAATTGCCAAGTTGGCAGATTCCCATTGAGACCAGAATAATTGTGGCTAGAATATCTTTATTATATTACAAGAAATGATAGCCATGCAAGACACATGTTTCTAAGTGAGCCAGAAAGATAATTCAGAGTTTATACCTGGCCAAACCCTTTCAAACCCTTCATGCTCCCTCTCACAAAAGGAAAGTTGGACTTATCTTTATTTTGGATAAGAGATGCTTATTTATATTCCTTGCATTCCATTCAAAAGAATGGAAGAAGAATTAGACCAGAATCTTTCAACCATTAACTTGAGCCTCGGTATGATTCATACATTAGATGAGGTGAATATAATCTTGAGCCACATGATTGGGATCTAGTTCTAAGAACAACACATTTTAATTATGGCTTCACATTGCAGCAAAGGGGCCACCATGAAAAGGACAGCCTATCAGTTTATCATTTATCAATTGCATCTGATTATGTGGGATAAAATGTGGGAATTATGTGGGATAAAAGTCTTCCCACCAAACACTACTTGCCACTGTTATCTTGTGAATAAATATCATAAAATTATTTCTACTGCAGTACGGAGTGGAAATATTTGATCAATATCAAGCTCAGCTTGTCCTGTCCTTGTTCCTGATCCATGAAGATGTCCCCACCTGGTAGAATTTTATCCATCTGCCGAACAAGCAGCTTCTTCAACATGAAATACTTACACATTACAAGGCAAGGGAGACTCATAGCTCAGCCTATTCCTTCACGCAGGCTGTTTTTTTTGCCATGAACCAATCCAATACAAAGAAATCTGCACAAAATCAGAATCTGTGGGCAGGGGTGGGATTCTACCAGTTCGCACCTATTCGCTAGAACAGGTTGTTAACATTTGAAGCAGTTTGGAGAACCGGTTGTTAGAAGAAATTACTGGCCTAATCCTGTAAGGAAGGCAGGAAGGAAACATTCTGGTATTGCTTACAGAAACTGCTTCTCCGTTAACCCTTATTGCATTCTTGGCAGGACTAGACTTCCTGTCTCAGGAATTTCTTTGGATTTTTTCCCCACTCCTTTGCTGGTACTTTGCTTGTATGGAATGACCATTCAAAGTTACAATGGCACTGAAAAAAGTGACTCATGACCATTTTTCACACTTATGACTGTTGCAGCATCTCCACAGTCATGAGAGGCCAGGCGAGGAGATGGTGCCTCGATGTAAGTGATATTGAGTTGGCTATGCCCAGCCAATATCATGACCACCAAGCCACTCCCACCCAGTCACATGACCACCAAGCCACGCCCACCAACTAAGCCATACCCACAGAACCAGTTGTTAAAATAATTGAATCCCACTCCTGTCTGTCGGTAAACCCTGGTGGAACTTTATTTCTGAGAACATTAGAGCCCAGTGGAGACCTCCTTTTGCAAGGATGAGCAAAACAGAGAAAGCCAGGAGGAGATTGTTTTGTTCAATGATTACTATACCCCAGTAGAACCAAGCTTTAAAATCCCCTATGAAGGAAATTTAATAGATGCAATCACAGTCTAGCTTCTACAAGCTCCTTACAGTCTCTGTATTGCCAGCATTATATTACTGTAAACTAGATGAAGCATATCTAATGAGGCATTAATTAATTAAAATTAATTTTAAAAATCCTTAATTTTCCTTAAGATGGAAGAGACTGTGATTTAATCACAAAATATGCAAACAGGACAACATCTATAATGGGTAACATCTTCAAAATCATTAAGTTTTGCTCAGCCTTTCTATTTATGCTAAATTTGTAGCAATCCCTTTGCCTCCAATTTCATCCTATCTGTTTTACACAAGTCACATACAGGTAATCCTCATCTGACAACCACAATTGAGCCCAAAATTTCTGTTGTGAAGTGAGACTTTCATTAAGTGAATTTTACCCCATTTTATGACTTTTCTTGCCACAGTTGTTAAGTGAATCTGGCTTCCCCATTAACTTTGCTTGTCAGAAGGACACAAAACGGCGACCATGTGACCTTGGGAAACAGCAACAGTCATAAATATGAGTCAGTTGCCAAGCACCTGAATTTTGATCATATGATCATGGGAATGGTGCAAAGGTTGTAACTATGAAAAATGGTCATAAGTCACATTTTTCAGTGCTGCTGTAACTTTGAACGGTCACTAAACAAACTGTTGTAAGTCAAGGACTACCTGTACTACCATGTCGGTTCATAATTTTCATTTCTATATCTTTTTCAGGTACAACATTGTAGAAACTAACTTCAGCCTTCGTTTTTTTTATCTCTCCTTCTGTTGTATTTTTGCAGCACTAGCAAAGTCTTTGCTGAGCCTTTGAAGCCTCACCTGTCTCATATGTCTACTGCAGATTAATTTTGTTACCTACCCAACCCATTGATTGTTTGTAATTTGCTTGTCTCAGATATTGTACTTATACCAAACCAGTAAACAAGCTGCTGTCAGTTTTGTTCCCACAATATTAAATATACATGATGCACAATGTTGTATGCATTGGCAGAAAGTGGCTACCATGGCAAGAGTTTTGCTCATTCAAACAACAACAACAACAACAAGGCTATGATTATTAAAGAAACTAGTCACAGACACTAATTCATCAGAAATGTGACTGCCATCCTTTGCATTTCCCTCAGATGAACTGTTCTGATCCAGGCTTTGTAAACTGTAATTATTCACAAACTTGTTTTAAAAACAAAACCTATTTTATTGCAATGCTGGGAATTGTTTTCATTCCCAGCCCAAATTAAGCTCATTTAAGCTCAAACAGTTCCCCAAGATAAGCACACACCTTTCAGTTCTGTGAAGTACTGCCAAAACAGAAGTATCAAATTAAACCAACTAAAGTACAAGAAAAACCAACAGTACAAAGAGCTTCAAGGATGACTCGGAACCGATCGAACTACTTTGCTTCCTGCAAAGGTTTCATCATCTTGGCCTGACTTTTATCCCTTATGGGAGAGGCAATCACGTTCTAGTCTTACTTAGTTGCCCCTTTTGTTTCAGCTGCTCTTGCCTTCTAGCAGCTCTGCACATATGCACACTGGGAACAGGCTCCCCTGTGTCCTCTGCCTCGCTGCTGCCAGACTCCAAAGGTTCTGAAGGCAGCGCCCCACTCCCAGGTGGTCCTGGCCCCATTTCTGCCTTGGATGCAGAACTTTTGTCTGAGTCCTCTCCAGACTCCCTGATTGGTCCCCATTCTTCCCCACTGTCTGATTCTGCTGCTGTCTGCACTGGTTGCCAGCAAACCACAACATGAACTCTTTACATCTCACTCCAAAAGAGTGAACTACGTTTTTTATTTTTCTAAGCAATACTTGTATTGTTCACATCCCTATAATGTTGGAGACTGGTTATTTTCCAACTAACATGCTAGGTTTTTTTTAAGTTGAAATGAAAGTGGAGGGGGGGGGGGGAGAGAGAAGGAAGAGACAGAGACAGAATATTTGTCAAACAGGCAGGAAAAAAACCCCAGTCAGGCACTAAAGAGATTTGTTTGTTTTTTGAATAGATAAACATATTTCATGGAATTCTTATGAAAGTAAATTAAAGGATCACTAGGAGAAGGAATCAAATATTTTTGTTTGACTATATAAATATAATATATATATGTATATATATGTATGTGTGTGTATATATATCAATCAGAGCTAATAAAGAGATATTAATTCTGTTTTAGTGCTTAAAAGGAGAAATGTGATAAACTATATGTACTCATACATATAGAGTAATTTGGTCTGGGCTAGCTTTCAGTCTCTCTCTCCCTCTCTCTCCCTGCCTCCCTCCCCCCCCTCTCTCTCCCGCTCTCTTTCTCTCCTTCTCTCTCTCTTCCTCCCTCCCGCTTCCCCTGACAGATGCAGAATTTCTAGTGACAAATATAAAGTGCTTTCAAATATTTAAATTCCCAAATTGGATTCAGACAGTTTATGACATGATGCATTCTTCCTTTTTTCCAAATAGCAATCAGTTAAACAATGTAATTGCTGGTGTTTTCTTACCAGGATGACAAGTTTGCATTTCATGAGGGAAAAATATGAGCACCTGGTTCCTTGAGCAGAATTACCTGTTTGTCAACATACTAGAAGACAGATAGCAAGCCAGCCCTACCTAACTTGTTTCACCCCACTCCCTTTTTCTGGAGGGAAAAGGTTGTTCTCTGCTAGTTTATACATTATTAAAATAATATTCTTCTCTTGTTCATCTCTCCATAAGATAAGGTTCTTCTTGGCTGCAAATGCCTCATGAAAGCCTTGGGTAGAGTTAATATGACAGAAGAACAACATTATTGAATAATGAAGAATGGTTACTTCATATTTAATCTTCTTAATTGACATTTACAATTACAATTAAATCAAATTTAGGGTTTTTTTAAAAAAAATTCTCATGGACTCTCCCATTTGTTGGAATGTGACCCCTGGAATGCCCTTCAAAATCCGAGTGTGGTCTTTAGTCTAAAAAAGATTGCACACTTCTGTGTTATATGATCTCATTTTAATGGAATGAATTTCTTCTGTGCTGTGAAAAACAAATCCCTATCACGCATAGCAAACCATCCTGCCATGTTTTAACAAGCTGAGTTCATGCCAGCAAACCATTTTTACCTACAATAGATTTGCCATCCAGGGAATCCCTTTGGGATGGATTTGTTACAATGATTTCTCTCCAATTACAAGACTGCATTGAAATATCTTGCTACAATTCTTTCTGGTTTCACAGTTAAGAGTGCCATCTCCTGGTTTGTTCTTGAACAACAGTTTGTATTCTTTTAGTTATGCTTTTTGTTTATTTTTGAAACTCTGGTACGTTCTATTTTGGGAAACTTTAGAAAAACAAAACTTGTGCATGCTTTAAATATTTCAACAGACAAATTAATGCATTTGTTAACACAGAATGCATAATCAAATATGTAATACATATCCATTATTGATTTTTATTACAAAAATAAATGATGGCTCTGGAATGGAATAATTTACATTCAAATGAAAAAACAAACAAACAGCAAACATGATAGGAAGATGGCTGGGAAAAAATAGATTTGCTTAGGTCTACCACACTGTTCTGCATGCTTGACAGATGACTATCCTCTGCTTAAATCAGTACAGCAGAGAAGAACCCAAAAACCTCAAAAGGCAGAGAGTTCCACAAATGGACAAATATTATTAGGGAGTTCCTCCTTGGTTTTGGCCCAAACCTGATTCCCTTCAGTTTTCACAGAGCATAATTTGTGAAACTAGCAAACCTCTATTTGAGCAAAAACCTATCCGTTGGATTATTCACCGGTCTCCTCCTAAAAGTCTTGTTGGTTGGGAATATTGGCAACTGTGAGCTCATGCCACTCAACAGTTGACATGGCATCAGACCAGTGGGATTCAGCCAGTTCATGCAAACTGGATGTTAATTTTACATCCAATTCGGCAAACCGATAGTTCCGAAAACCAGCTGGCTTCGCCCCACCCTTCCCAGAAGTTCCCACAAACCTGGTTCTGGCTCCCAGGTAAGTGCAAGGAGGTCTTCTAGGCCCAAGATGGGACACAGGAGGATGTGGCATGGCCCCTGTGCCCTGTTTTGGCTCCCAGGAAGCTCCAGGGAGGCTTTCTAGGCCCAAAACAAGGCATGGGGGGTGTGGCAAAAGAAAGAAAGAGAAAGAAAGAGGGAGGGAGGGATGGGAGAAAGAAAGAAAGAAAGAGGAAGGGAGGGAAGGGAGGGAGAAAGAAAAAGAAAGAAAGAGGGAGGGAGGGAGGGAGGAAAGGGAGAAAGAAAGAAAGGGAGGGAAGGGAGAAAGAAGGAACGGAAGAGGAAGTGAATGAGATATGGATGGATGGATGGACGGATGGATAGAGGGAGGGAGAGAGGGAAAAAGGAGAGGAAGGAAGGACCACAAACTCTGGCACTAGATGCAGCTTCAGAGGATGCTTTGAAACAGCACAGCAATCCAGGGCTGGAAGGGACCTCAGAGGTCATTTAGTCCAATCCCCTGCTCCAAGAGCATTGTTAAAGTGAGCTTCTCTCTTTTGACTCACCCAGTCACATGACCACATAGTCATGCCCACAGAACCAGTAGTAAAATATTTTGAATTCTACCACTGCATCAGACATTTGGTAACACGTGGACTTCATACTTCAGCAGTATTTCTTAATTTTGCAACTTTAATTGTGTGGATTTCAACTCTCACAGTTCCCTAGCCAGCATGCTAGCTGGAGAAATGTGGGAGTTGAAGTCCATACATCTTAAAAGCTGCCAAAGTTGAAGAAGACTAACCTAAATGGATCTGGCAACCCTTTTATTCTGCTCTTTCATTAACATCCTTTTATAAACCTGGACATCTTATGTACAAAATTGTGAACTTTTAAGAAACATTTAAAACAATTAGGATTGAGGTGGAGATTTATGACATCAAGCAATGTTGAATTACTTCTCTTGGAGAATGTGACTTTTGGGGGCTGTTTCTAACTTTTAATATTGGATGTAATTCCAGGTTGTGTCAGATCCGGAATTACCATAGATGTTGCCAATTTGATGCTTTCCTAAATAAAAGAAATTGTCTTGGAAAATGGACTTTGTTCTTTTCTTTTTAAATGGATTTCATCGCTTGGAAACGTGACATTGGAATTTATTATCCCTTCTAAGTTCATATCAATTGGCAGCAGAATAAAAATGTAAAGCATCTGTTTTTCCATAATTACTTTTTGGCAGCCCAGACATTCCATGAATATCATAAGTAGACATATCATGATATTCAGTGGTGGGATTCAATTTTTTTTTTTTTAACTGGTTCTGTGGGCATGGCTTGTTGGGCATGGCAGGGGAAGGATACTGTAAAATCTCCAGTCAGAGGTGGTATTTGCCAGTTCTCCAAACTACTCAAAGTTTCCGCAAAATCATAATATGTGCAGAAATGGATAAATTAACAAAAGAACTAAAAAATAAGGAAGATTCAGATTATTATAAAACATGGGTGAAATTTTATGGTTGGCTAGAGACGAGGAAGATCAATGAGAATAAGGAATGATTATATGTATATTTAAAGTGTGTAGAGAATTATGTAATATTACTATTAGATTTAGCGAAGTAATGACAATGATTGATGTTAGGGATACTGTGCCACATTCAACTTTTTTATTGTAAGAATTGTCCATCTTTGTGTCTGTTTAATTGTTTAATAAAGAAAACTTTAAAAAAAAGTTTCCGCTACCGGTTCTCCAGAACTGGTCAGGAATACCACATCTGATAATATTCCTGTGTTTCCCATTCCACATCAGTTATTGGTCCCACCAATAACTGTAATGCACTTTATTCCCTGAGCTAAATAAAGAGATGCTATTAAGTATTATTAAGGCATAAATGTATTAATTTCCAATAGACTTTATTAGATGAGCAAATTGTGGGTCAGAATACCTACCTTGTTCCATTATGGATTAGCATGTAGCCTTTTTTAAAAATTATTCAGATTTGTTCTGTTTGAAAGTCTTGACTCCTGGACAATATTCTAAATGTCAGCTAAAAAAACATGGATGTTAAAATGCTCTCCCTCTTATTCTTTCAGATACTGTAAATTGCTTACTCATTGCTACTGCAGTATGAGTCATCCAGGCTTCCTGTTATTGAACAAGCGTATTATTTCTCCTCTCCCTTCATGCTGCAGGCATTACAACTTTTGCTCTCCCTGCTCCCCTCATGGGCTCACCGTGAGTCTCCCCCCCTCCTGGTTTATTGGTTCAGTCCAGAATCTTCTGGTTGTGAGTGATCAGGCAGGAAGATGTGCCTCAGAGCTTGCTAGTCTTGTATTAGTATGAAGCCCAGTTCTGGGCCTCGCTTTGGCCGGCAGCATTTTCCAGTTATTTATGTCACTCGTTTTGGGAAACACCCCTGTGGCACGAAGATTCATTCTGGTGGCAAAAGTCCTCCTAAAACAGCAGCCCAGGAGGACCTCCGCTCCTGCCTTTCTGACAAAGCTTCTTCTGCCACTTTGTACAAAACAGGCCCGTTGGGTGTCACCCTTCAGAGACAAAGGAGGCACCCAAGCCTGGGACCTGGGACGATGCAAGTCCGAGGAAGCCAAACTAGACGTCGACAACCACAGAGTGAAAGCTGGAGCAGCAGTATGGCCAAGCTCCCAGGCCGAGAAGCTTCTAAGCTGGCCCCTTCAAGGAAAAAAGGCCAGGGAAGCAAAAGGGGGGCAGCAAATTCTACAATCTCTGGTAGAAATGTCTGGCATATCAGCACAACCCAGCATGTACCAGATATAACACATTTCCCCAAACTGCTGCTTTCCAGATTTAAATGGCTCTTAGGCAGCAGAAGCCAACACAGTGGAGGGCTGACAGATTTAAGCTTAAATACACTGTTCTTTCTGTGAATAAGAACCATTAATTTAAAGTACACATATTCCCCCCCCCCAGATGGGTCAGTCTCATGGTGGCCAGCCAATCCAGCTATTTATTTATTCTTTCATTTAGCATATCTTACGTGGACCAGCAGTATATATTAACATTTCAGCTAGATTAGTAAAACACAATATAAATGTTCAAATACCAAAGTCTAGCCCAGCTAACCACTGAACCTCAGCATTGTGTATATTTAAAAAAAAATCAGATACTGGATTGGTATATTCCCTCAGCTTATAGCCAGTCATGATGTGATCTAGAGTTTGACATGGGACTTCACAGGCACACTAAGGGGAAGATATTACGCTCCATTTATATAGAGTGTCCCAGCAGATGCCATGTGAGATGTAAATCCTATTCAGAATTGTCCATTGCTGAAATGGTAGTTCTAAGCTTGGCACTTTTTTTGTGAGGACATTTATATGTCTCCCTACAATAAGTCTGGGTGTTCAGTCTGGTGATTTTACATAAGTGATGAGCAAGGATAGGTTCCCTATGAATTTTGTATTAGCAAGTGGATTTTTCTCTTTCTTCTTGGTTACTATGAGGCCACAATAAGTATTTCTCAACCTTGGCAACTTTAAAATGTCAGGACTTCAACTCCCAGAATTGTGGGAGTTGAAGTCCACACTTCTTAAAGTTGTTAAGGTTGCCTACTTTGTGACAAAGGGCAGATCCTCTTCATACCCTTAAATGGCTCCTGTCCTGTGCTCATGTCAATTTGACTCTAAACTGGTTTAAGAGAATCCTGTCCAGATTGAGATACTTTGGCAATAGCTTGTATAATAATTCAGTCCAGACTACAGGTTACTGTGTCTTACACTGCACAATTCCCCTCTTACTTTTCCCTCACAACTTTATGTTCCAGAAAAGCAAATTGCCAGCAGCTTTCCTTCCTGTGAGTTTTAGTAAACTCATATATTTCATATGTGTGTGTGTGTGTGTTTATGTCTATATACCCACGAGGTTAAATTGAATTTATATACATAAACATAAAATAACAAAATGCATTCCCATGAGGCACAACAACTAGCTCTAAAGTAAAAAAATATATATATATATTTTAATGGCCCAGGCTATCTCTAATGTTTTCTAAAATACCTTTAGTAGGAATGCCATTATAACATTATGGTTAAAACACTTTTTAAAATAGAAAGTTCCTAGTTTAATAAACATCAGATTTTTTTTTCTTTTAACAGCTATTATTCCTGCATCTCCCCATGCAATAGCTATTTTTACCACAGTTTTTTTAAAATAAGCCCAGAGCACTGGAACAAAATAAGGAAATGCTCATTTTCTTTAAGTTTACAGAGCAGTTGCTTATTTGGAAAAGAAAAATAATACAAGGTTCTTAAAACAATACTTCATGAAAGTAGAACATATTCATAATTTAAAAATTGAATAAGTTTCTGCTTTCTGCTTTCCAAATTAACTTCTTATATATTAAATCACAAAAACGTACAACCTAACTTTATATAAGCTATCATGTCAATCACTAGTTATAATCTAGGATGCAGACATAAAGAACAATTTTAGCATATCTAAAAATACAAATGAGCTTTTAAAAACTGATTTACTTTGGAAAGTCAAAAGGTTACTGCCTTCGCCACAGACAACATAGTGAATTCCTCCATTTTACCTCATTTTGATTTTCATCTTCCTTTTAGTTTCAGCCGCTATATGAAGGAAAAGATGAGCAGTATATGAAAACATACGGTATCCTCTGAAAGGTTTTAATTCTGCTTTCAACTGATATGAAGTATTGATTTTTCAAAATAGTTTGTTAAGATCAACACCTAAACATTCACCTTAGTTATAATGAAAGAAGAAAACATATATTTCATATCCACACGGTCACAATAGCTTAAATTGAATCACAAAATAAATACAATTAAATTATTTTAATAGGTGGCTTCAAAGAGAGTGGAGCAGATGAATATGAATTCTCTACATCCAAAGAAAACACTAATGAAATGATCAGGGAACAAAAGAAAAAGGTAGAACATCAGAATAATAGCAATATATTGAAAAACACTTTGGCTAGTACATTGGTCTCAGTAATGGTTGAAAATGGTTTTCTGTGCATATTATATTAGTGCAGAAACTATTAACTTTAAAAGGGTGTTTTAAAAGTTTATCAAAGAACAAGCAGGGTAATGCCTTCATTATCAAACTATAGCTACGTAGATTCTCATAGAGAATCATTTTCCTTGATGATGATGATGCAATTTATACCCCATACAAACAGTGATGGCTTTGAACATGTTGTTATCCTGCCTTAAAACATGTGTGAATTTAATAATATTTGATATCATTGCTGGCTAGCCTATTAAAGTTAGTATATTACTATTAAAATGCTAAGGAATGATTTTTGAATTATATTGTTAACACAGGCCCAAATTGCATTTTAAAAATTCCCTTATGAGAAAACAAACTTTTTGAGATACGCATAGACATACTTTAAGTTTCTTTGCCAAGTATACATATTTTTTTGAATTCACCTACGGCTGGCCAAAAGGTATTCAGAGATGGTGGTTCATAGGAAATGATTTAGAACTGGAGTAGGGAAAATGAGAGGAAGAAAATTCTTGATACATGAAGCAGTACGGTTTTGTCCATGTTTCTCACATATCTTTTTTTTTTTTTCTAGTCTGCAGTGTGGCTTGAAGTATTTGAAGTAATTTCTAAAATGGTAGAAGAAAATGGATACTTTAGGAACAGATTGGTGTCTAATTTTCATTTTTCAGGTGAAGGTAAGTAACACATGAACTCTTTTCACAAGGAGAAATTGCCATATAATTGAGCATAATTTTTACAAAATGCATTGGTTAAGAAGGATTTTCAAATTAATTTTATCTTACTGAAAACAATAATCCCTTTTTCCTCATTTAGACCAAAAAGCTGTGGTCCAGTCCATCTAATATTAATTACAGTACACTTAAAGCTTAAATCCAAATTAAAGCATACTCAATGGATAGCCATTCATCTGCCATTGTACAAACTGGTAGAATCTGCTCTTGAATTTCATTTTTTCATCATGAGAGTTTTCTAACATTCATATCTATAAATAAGATAACCTCAGGAGGGGAAAACAACTGGCTTATCTTATCTGAACTCAAAGGCTAAGCATGGGAGAATGGAGAATCCCAAACTGAGGTGGATGAATGAGTATGTGAGGCTGAGAAGTCAGAAACAACCTGTAAGAAGGCACTTCTTGAAGTTATTAGTATTTGCACTTGATTTGAAGGAAGGAAGGAAGCTTTATTATCTAGCACAATTCTGTATCCTGCATTCTGAAACAGTAGAAACAAGCCTTGATTTTTTTATGTGATAACCTTTTAATGTGCATAAAAGTGAACAGGTCAAATGTTCATTGATCTGAGTGGAAGCCAATCTATAGAGAAATTTAGATGTGTTGTATATTAATCTGAACTATTCCATCATGGCTTCCCAATAAAACATCATAAGGCTTACAATGCACTTGATACCGAATTGTATGGATTTCTTTTTTCAAGTAGTTTTCTCATGCAGTCTAGAACACTGCTACTAGTTGCTTAGGAAGCCATCAAAGCAATGTTCTCTCTAGAAATTATCCCTCCAGAGAATGAATGCCTATTTTATTTGTTTAACTGATAACCTGACTTTTCTCTGAACCTGAAAGTGATGTACTTAGAACTCTCTCCTTCATTTTTTTCACAACTTGTGGGGAATAGTGGGGCTAGGAAACAATTACTGGCCCAAAATCATCTCTGGGAACTTCAGTTGCTAAGAATAGTTATGTATCTGGGTTTCTCAGCTTCAAGCCCAATACTTTAATCATTTTACTGCAGTGAGATGAATGGAGCTTTGAATCATCACTATTTTTTCTCACACCTTTTTTATTATGTAGAGTAGCAATTCTGAAAAGAGTTAATTCTGACATTTTTTTGCCTGATTAACAAGGGGATAGACAATTTATTCTTGCATATTTATGCAAATCTTCCTTGGTTAGAAGTAGTATAACTCTTGTGTGATTTGACATGTGGCAGTTAAATATTCTCTTAAAGTGTATTTTTTAAAAATTCATAACAGTGGGATTCATTATTCCATGCCTTAAGGATGAATTAGATGCATTTCAAAATAAAGAATTTGATTTGTTGGTTTCTTTATTGATTTGTCCTGGTAACTGTATTTCTTGCAACTTTGGAATTCCCTCCCCAGAAAGGCAATATTTTGGCTGCACTTTCCATGCTTTCAACTGGAAAGAGATTAAAGAGAGAAACAAATGGAATCAATGTGGAACAGTTGGCTTGCAGAGTTGCTTCTGGCCTGTTCCTTGATGTTAGATTCAAAATCAACTGCCTGGGGATTTGCCCATTCCAAATGTGCTTTTCCAGCTAGAATACCTGATATTTAAAATAGAAAAGTCTTGATCACAGAGTGGACAGAAGAGATTTCTGTTGTCGACTGCCATTGTCTTGCCTATTTGACAAAGGCAGATTTTTTAAAAAAATTCCCAAGCTTCTTATAATGTGTAAATATTGTGGCAATATTTTTAATTTTTAATTGCTTTTACTCTCCATTATTATATACTTTACTGTGTGTTAGGTTCTGCGCATGGGTACAAGGAGCGGAGATGAGGCAGTGAACAGTGAACTTCAACTCTTTATTAATCATACTGAACAGAGCAATCACCTAGGGCAGCAGCAGCCCTTTTATAGGGTTGGCTGCTGTCCTATTAGCCAATGAAAAACAGGGAAGTGTTAACCCTTGAACCAATGAGAGTTGGCCCGTCAACAGCCAATCAGATTTCCCAGAAAGGACCAATCCGATGTCGCTTTTATCGGCCAATCAGAAGTGCAGGATTAGAACCCTGCTTTTTACTTAAGGTTGTTAAAACTTTATTAAACGCCTTTATTAGTTCATAACACCCCTCCCCCCTAGGTTGCATTTGAGGGGTGCGGTAACGTAATCGCGTAGATATGCAGGTCGTTTCAATTGCCTATTAGATTTGCGCTGTCCCACCAGTTCCTGTCTGTAGTCCAGTTCCGGTGGAACGTTTTTTGATTTATCTGGTCCAGGCAGTTCCGCATCCCCACAGGATGACTCGGCGCCGCTAATTCTGTCATCGTTATCCTCCGGTTCCTGCGGCTCGCCTCTGTTGAGGTGTTTCTCTGTGGCGAGGCAGACCCCCTTCCTGATTCTTCTTCATGGAACACGCCAGGCTGTTGACTTTCTTTGATTTTGTCATCCAGCACCTCGAATTCGGTTCCCTGGACATCCCCTCCCCCCTCAGTTTGAGGGTCACAGGAGTCGTGGGAACTGGGTTGCAACCTAGAGCGAAGCTGATCTATATGGCGTTTCCATATTTTCCCATCTCTTGTTTGTACGTGGTACGATCTGGGCCCAGTGGCTTGGGTTACGGTTGCTTCAAACCACAACGGTTCACCGGAAAGATTTTTAGCGAAGACTAAGTCGCCTACCTTAAATTCGTGGCACTTTCCGCTAGATCCACAGGGTTTCTCTGGCGTGTAGGCTGGGTGGAGACGGTCGAGGTGGGAGCGAAGCCTGCGTCCCATCAACAGTTCATCTGGTGTTTTGTTGGTTACGCTGTGTGGGGTGATGTGTTGGAGTAGGAGTATTCTGTTCAGTTTGTCGTCAATGTCCCCATGGTCCATCTTGTGGAGAGTTTTTTTAAGAAATTGGACCATGCGCTTGGCCCTTCCATTGGCCACAAGGTGCACCAGCGAGGTTAGCGCATGGCGGATGCCTCGGTCCGCTAAGTATTGTTCAAATGCCAGGGCAGTGAACTGGGGTCCGTTGTCAGAGACTAGAACGTCTGGCAGGACATGTGTTGCGAATAGTTTATTTAATTTGCGGATGACTGAATCGGTTGTAGTAGTCTTCATCTTGTGGATTTCGAGCCAGTTGGAATAGGCATCCACTGTTAGGAGGAACGTATGTCCCTTAGTAGGTCCCGCAAAGTCAATGTGGATGCGGGACCACGGCCCCCGGGGGGTTTCCCACTCCATTGGAGTTGCTCTAGGTGGGGCACTGCTGACTTCTTGGCACTTTAGACAAGTCTTCACCCAGGCTTCGATCTGCTTATTGATGCCCGGCCACCACGCGTAGCTTCGTGCGAGCGCTTTCATACGCACGATGCTGGGTGACTGTCATGCAATGCATTCAAAACTGCTCATTGTAACCGCTCTGGGACGACGACTCTGTCTCCCCACAGGATGCAGCCTTTCTGCGAGAAAAGTTCTGTTTGCCGGTTTCTGAAAGAGTGAAGTCGTCAGGGGTTTGTTCTACTGGCCATCCTCGTTCGACCCAGCTGAGAACTCGCGCCAGGACAGGATCTCGTTTCGTTTTGATCATGATGTCTCTGGCTGTTAGCGACGGTGAATATAGTGTTTCAATCTGGAGTGTCGTGAGGGTTGGAGCCGGGTCGTCGACGGTTTCCGGAAGTTGGGCACAGCTCAATGCATCAGCGTGGGGAATGGCTTTCCCCGGGCAGTGTTGCAATTTATAATTGTACTCAGCTAAGAACTCTGACCAACGAGTCATTCCAGGTGACAATATATAGGGAGTTGGCTTGTTTCCCGCAATAATCCCCAGCAAGGGCTTGTGATCGGTAATTATCATGAAGGCTCGTCCATACACATATTCATGAAACCGTTTCACAGCAGATACAACAGCAAGAGCCTCTTTGTCAATCTGGCTATAGTTGCATTCAGCCCTCGATAAGATCCTTGAAAAATAGGCAATAGGGGCCTCACTACCATTTGGTAACATATGACTTAAAATGGCACCTTCTCCAAACGGTGATGCGTCACATGTAATGGTTAAAGGCAAAGTCTCGTTATACTGCATTAAAGCAGCATCGGAGGTTAGTAAGTTTTTCACTTGTTGGAATGCGTGCTCCTCTCGGTGTCCCCAGACCCAGGTGGCTTTTTTGTTGAGGAGTCTATGTAGGGGCTCAGCTACGGTCGCCTTCTGGGGCAAGAAGATGTTGCAGAAGTTAATGAGTCCCAGGAAAGCTTGGAGGTCTGTTCTATTCTTGGGTCTTGGGGCATTTTTGATCGCTCTTAGTTTGCTATCAGTGGGGTGAATTCCTTGCTTATCAATTAGGTACCCCAGGAACTCTACTTTCTCTGTACACAGTTGACATTTATTTTTTTTAACCTTTAGGCCGGAGTGTCTAAATTTCTGGAGAACCATTCTGAGACACCTCTCTAGTACTTCTCTATTCGGGGCCACAATTAAAACTTCATCAAAATATTGCACGACCCCCTTGATCCCTTGCAAAAGTCTCTCCATCAGACTTTGAAAAATCCCTGGGGCTACGCTCACTCCGAATTGGAGTCAGTTGCATTTAAAGGCGCCTTGGTGTGTAACGATCTTCTGTGCTTCCGCGGTTTGTTTATCTACAGGCAGTTGTTGGTACGCCTGCACTAAATCCAATTTAGTGAAGACTTTTCTGCCCCCCAGGGAATGGAGAAGGTGTTGAACCACCGGCACCGGGTAAGCGTTCTGTTGAAGGGCGTGATTGAGGGTGGCCCAGTAGTCCCCACAAATTCTTAATGATCCATCCGGTTTGATGGGTGTTACAATTGGGGTTTCCCAATGGGCGTGGTCAGTTGGTTCTAAAACACCCTGGGCTATTAATTTATTGAGCTGCTCGTTGATCTTTGGTTTTAGGGCAAAAGGTACCCGACGAGGCTTAAGGCGGATGGGGGCTACTTTAGGGTTAAGGTTAAATGATATCGGGGTCCCCTTGTACTCACCTAGTTTGTCTGCAAAGACATCCTGGAATTCCTGGACGAGGGCCTCCTCCCAGTTGTCCCTTCTGGTTTGGTGAATGCCGGCTACCTCGATCCCGAGTGGGGCAAACCATTGAAGGCCTAACAAACTAGGCCGGTCGCGATCGACGATGGTCAGCGGTAATGACGCAGTACAATTTTTGAATGATACTTGGACTTGGCTGGAGCTGACGACCGGAATTCGGTTCCCCTGGTAATTTTTGAATATAATTCTTTGGGCTCTGAGGTCTTGATGCCGGACGGCAGGGATTAACTGTTTAAGGGTCTTCCAGGAAACCATTGAGAGGGACGACCCTGAGTCGACTTCCATCACGCAAGGTTGGTTCTCGATGGCGACCCTCACTCGGATCTTCTTTGCATCTAACGATGAAGCGTGACTGATGGTAATGGTTTGGTGTGCCTCTTTCCGTCTCGTTGAAGTGGCCAGTGTTTTATTTCTGTAGGAGTGGTTGTTCCATTGGTGGTTCAAGTGTTCCCGACTCACAGGACGATTCCCTGTGGTCTAGCAGTAGTTGTTTTCTCTCCGAATTGGGCTAGATCCTCGTTTGCTTCTACAGACCTTCCCGATGTGGCCTCTTTTCCCACAGGAATGGCAGAGCGCGTCGAGGAATTTGCAATCTGATCGCAGGTGGTTTGCCCCACAACCCACGTATTGGTGTGGTAGTCTTCGATTCCGCTGGTTGCATTGGTCGCGTTTGGACTGGAGCCGGTTGACCTCCTCCTCATCACTTTCTGATGGAAATTTGAGGTCCTCATGGTGGTCGCTGTTGTGTATCTCTCTAGGTGAGGTGAGGTATCGTTGATGAGTTGACAGAGCGGTACATTGGTGCGGCGCATTCGGGCGGCCGACTTCCTGGTTGCTTCTGCTGCAGTAGCATCTTTGATGACATCGGCAAGATCGATGTCCCCTTTGGCCATGATCTTGCTCTGCGCTGTGTAGTCATCTAATCCTAGAACTATTCGGTCTCTCAGAGCTTCTTCGAGGTCTGCAAACCCACAGAGGCCTTCCAGGTTCCGGAGATTCGCGATGAAATCTACGACACTCTCTCCTTTCCATTGGTCCCTCTGATAAAATTCATGTCTTTGGACAAGTGTTGGTATAGCAGGTGCATAGTGGGCCCGTAGAAGGGGCACGAGGACGTCCCAGTCCATGGATTTCACCTCAGCCGGTTTCACTAGTGCCTTGGCCATCTTAAAGACGGCAGGCCTGCAATGGGTCAGGAACACTGCTCGCTTTTTCCCCGTAGTTGCGTCTTTCAAGTTGTTGGTCTCCAGAAACATCTGGAACCGGTCCATGTATGAGTCCCGGATCAAATAGAGCGGGTGGTATGGCGCTGCCAGACATGGTTTCTGTTGTCGATGCGCCTTCAGCCACGTGCTCTGTTTGGTGCTCTGTAAGTGTTCAGTCAGCTCTGATGTCTCTGCATCCCACCCTCGTCACCAGTGTTAGGTTCTGCGCATGGGTGCAAGGAGCGGAGACAAGGCAGTGAACAGTGAACTTCAATTCTTTATTAATCATACTGAACAGAGCAATCACCTAGGGCAGCAGCAGCCCTTTTATAGGGTTGGCTGCTGTCCTATTAGCCAATGAAAAACAGGGAAGTGTTAACCCTTGAACCAATGAGAGTTGGCCCGTCAACAGCCAATCAGATTTTTCAGAAAGGACCAATCCGATGTCGCTATTATTGGCCAATCAGAAGTGCAGGATTAGAACCCTGCTTTTTACTTCAGGTTGTTAAAACTTTATTAAACACCTTTATTAGTTCATAACACTGTGTGATTTATTTTGTAAATTTTTGCAGTTTTTTGATAGTGTTTTATAATTTTGTTAGCCTTTTATGAATTTAAATTTTAAACTACTGAGAGATTTTTTAAATAGCAAATAATGTACAAGCATATTAAATAAATAGTCATTTCTTTAAAATTAAATGATAGGAAAGCTGTATCATCATGAAAAAAATAAGTGTTTGATACAGAATGTAATAGTAAAGTTTCTCCATCTGTAAGATTAGAATAAGGATCATTCCATAGAACATATGTGTGATTTATTGATAAACTACTTCGTTGTGTATGCTGATTCTGATTTAGAAAAATGTAATTTTAGAAAATTTTACATCCAAAGGTGGCCTAGATGCAGAATTTCATTATGTGAAAATGAAGCAAAGATTAAAACTGACATTCTATTGATGTAGTTTCTATTAAAGCTTTGTTACTGCTGCATAATTCAAAGTAACACAATATTAAGCTTACCAACTTAATTGGAATTTCTAGCTTCATAGTTTAATTAGTTTTGGGAAACTGATTTACCAATCCATTAAGTGTTAACTGATTACATTTATACTGACATATTCCCTCCCTCAATTTGCCTTTACTCAAAGTAACATTTGAGTTTGTAAGCTATGTGAGAGCAGAATATTTATCATAATATATTGCAAATGAATGCTGGTAGGTTGGAATGCTTCATATTTCTTTGAATTATTAACATAATAAACAATACCAGCTAGCCAGATTGCAATTCTTTATTTTCTTTATTGTATGTGAAGTGCTTTGGGATGATTTTTACTAGTACAAGAACCCAGTTTTTTAAAGAAATAAAAATAAAGTTAAATGAATTGACAATCCATATTATACATTGTAGAAATTTAATATTAATACATTATGCCAATTATTATGCAAACATTCATCATAAGATCTTATCTATTCTAAGTTTTTAAAAAATTGGTGTATGTCATACATTTTTGGCTGTTAACCATGACCTGTAATTTAACCGATTGTACCATTTTATAGAAATCTTCTGTTTCTGTAATTTCAAAATTATAGTTGGCTTCAGCATATTGTCTTTGCTGCACAGATGAAAGAAACATAGGACCAAATTGTTGGGGACAATATGATGACTCTGTAAATCTCTAAAGCAGTATATAAGTCTAAGTGCTACTACTATTGCTATTGCTATATGAAAACATGGAATTTGTTGAAGCACATTCAGTATACCAAGTACAACTGGAATATCTATGGAAATCTAAAAAGACCTATCTTGAAAGACCTATCAGATATACCAAGTATTGTTGCTTGGAAGATATGTCAGATATATGAAATACAGTTGTTACATATGTGAATGGAACAGTCGTGCAAGAGAGGCACAATGTCAGGTTTCCAAGTGATGAAATCCATTTAAAAAGAAAAGAACAAAGTCCATCTCCCAAAACAATTTCTTTTATTTAGGAAAGCATCAAATTGGCAACATCTATGGTAATTCCGGATCTGACACAACCCGGAATTACTCCACAATATTAAATGTTAAAAACAACCTCCAAAAGTCACATTCTCTAATTTAAGTAATTCAATGTTGCTTGATATCATAAATTTCTACCTCAAGGGGCCTAAGCACGGACAGCTCGTTTTCCCATGGGAAGACGAATCACCTGGCCAAAATAACTCTCTCTGTCTCCACTCCTCCCCCTTTAGGAACGTGGCAAACCCAAAACCCTTCCCCCCATGACTGCCACTGAGAAAGTAAGAAAAAGAATATATACTAAGCCTAACTAAAGTGGCTACATATATGTCAGTTTCAAGCTTGACTGGCTGTCCTCCCTCATTTGAGAAGAAACACATTTTAACCTCCTCTGCCACCCACAGAATTCGGTTTGGGCCTGTGTGGATATTTTTCATGGAATTTCCCCACCAATCAATCAGCATTTACTTTCCAGCTATTTACCCAAGTCACTTGTGAAATTGGATAGCCTTTCCAATAAATTAAATAATGTAACTTCCCCCTGAAAATCCTAGAATCCAAAATTTTCTTAACCTCATAATGTTTATGCCCTGCAATGAACAAAGGCTTCAGAGCTACACATTCAGCTGGCCTCAATGAAGAATCAACAAATGTCTTTTTTTTAAAGTAACAATTTGGTCAAGAATCGGTATTCTCTTCTCATCTCTCTCACTCTTCTAGGTACTTGTTTCAAGATCACAATCTCCTTATCTTTGTATTTCAATGTTTTCTCTCTTGCCACTTGCAATATTTGCGTTTTAATGGCTTTCTTTGTAAATCTGATGTGAACTTCTCTTGGTAAGCTATTTCTCATCACATATCTTGTGAAGACTCGATAAACCTCATCTATTCCATCCATCATCTTCTCTTCAGTTATTTCCAAAGTTTCAGCCAATATTTCTATCATTATCTCGGCTAGATTTTGTTATTTTTCTTCCTCTATGTTTTGCAATCTAAGATAAAATTCTGATCTGCCCATCTCCCATCTCAGCATACCACATTTATCTTGTTCAACCACAGTTAATCTGTTATCAATGTCTCCAATCTTCTTTTCTCTTTGTTATCTTCTTCTTCAATTTTTTGGAGTCTCTTATCATGCTTCATCATCATTTGTTGGATGTTCTCCACTTTTTCATTGGTTTTCCCTTTTCTTTGTTCAATATTCTCTGTTCTTTGTTCAATGTTCTCTATTCTCTTTTCAATATTCTCTGATCTTGTTTGAATATTTTGAATTCCTTGCATAATCATCTGCACGGTCACTTTTTCTTGTTCTTTTTCTTGCCTTAATATTGTCTGTATTGAACGTTGTCCTCCAGATGGTGGGGAGGAAGAAGTGGAAGTTGAAGAACCGGGAGCTGTTAATTTCCTACTCATTTTGAGGAGTTCAAAATCTTCAGGTTCTTCTAAACCTTAATCCAGTTGTAAAATAACCAATTGCAGTTCCAAATAAAAATAGTAGGAAAAAAGTAGAAGAATAGTAAGGAAATAGAAGCCCAATAGTAATAATAATAGAAAAAGAAGAAAAAATTTCTTCAGGTTCTTGTATCCAATCGGTTGGTTAGATGACAGTAAAAATTCAAAAATGAAGGAAAAGACCATAAACACACCATGGACACACACACAAAAGAAAAAGTTGTAAAATCCTAAAAAAGGCGAAAAAGTGAAGAAAAAGGCTAAAAAAGAAAGGAAAAATTATTCAGGTTCTTCAACACCTTAATCCAATTAAGAGGTCTCAAATATAAAATTATTCATAAAAATAAACCAAAAAGAAAATTTTCCATTGCTAGAAGTTGTGAATGAAGTTATGTTAAAGAAGAGGATACCTAAATCATGGTCAGAAGCTTATATCACACTTGTTCCAAAAGAGGAGACCAATCCATTACAAATCAAGAACTATAGACATATCTCCCTACTAAACGCAGACTATAAAATCTTTTCTTCAATATTGACAGAAAGACTTAAAAAAATATTTAAATAATTTTATCCATCCTGACCAAAATGGATTTCTGCCAAAGAGAGAAATCAAAGACAATATGAGAGTAATCTTGGATACTTTGGAATACTATGAGGCACATCCTGAAAAACAAATGGCTTTGATATTTCTAGATGCACAGAAGGCATTTGATAATGTGAATTGGTGATTCATGTTATTACTGCTGGAACAGATGGGCTTTGCTAGAAAATTGATTCAAACAATAGAAGCTATATATCATAAGCAGATGGCAAAGGTAATGCTAGAGGGAGAACTGACAGAATCTATCATTATAAGAAAAGGAACAAGACAAGGGTGCCCACTATCACCTCTGTTGTTTGTGTTAACTTTGGAAGTATTAAATAGAAATATTAGAGATGAAAAGAAAAAAAAGGGATGAAAATTAAAAAGGAAGAATTTAAGTTGCAAGCATTTGCAGATGATCTGGTTTTTATCTTAGAAGACCCACTAGAAACAACATCAAAATTGATAGAAAAGATAGAGACATATGGAAAGGTGGCTGGTTTGAAAATAAATAAAGATAAGACAAAGATTTTGACAAAGAATATGCTATCAAGACAAAAGGAAGAACTGGCAGACCTATTGAAAATTCAGGTCATGAATAAGATCAAGTACTTGGGGATATCTTTGACAGCAAGATGCAGTACACTAAAAGAGAATAATTATATCAAACTTAAACAGCAGATTGTGCTAGATTTGGCAAAATGGGAAAATATACAACTTTCATTAATAGGGAGAATATCAACAATCAAGATGAATATATTACCCAGAATTTTATATTTGTTTCAAACAATTCCAATTAGGCTTGGAAAAGACTACTTTGAAGATTTAAATAAAATTGTGTTGAAATATATATGGCAAGGTAAGAAAGTGAGAATAAAGTTAAAACTTTTGCAAGATGCTAGAATAAGAGGAGGATTTGGTTTGCCTAATTGGGAGTTGTATTGCCAAGCTACAAATTTGGTGTGGGTTAAGGAATGGATAACATTAAGAAATATTAGATTGTTGATATTAGAAGGACATGACCTGTTGTTGGGGTGGCATGCTTTTCTATGGTATAAAGGAACTAAAACACAGGGGTACTTTAGAAGACATTATATACGGAAGTCTCTGTGGTTAAATTGGGAGAAGATTAAAAGACAATGTTATTTAAAAATTCCAGTCTGGCTATCGACTATTGAAGCATTTTCTTATCCTATAATATACAAAAAGGAACGAACAGTTAGATATGGTGAAATATTGAATGAAAAGGGTGAACTTAAATCTATACAAAAACTAGAGGAATAAGGAACAAGATGAATTGGTTTTCATGTGTGCAAATACATTCAAGATATGATAAAGATTCTAAAACAGAAGAAATTAAACTAGAAGAACAAGTTAAAGAAACTATGATTGCTTGGGAGAAGAATTTTGGATATGGAATTGATCTTGAGAAGTGGCAAAAATTGTGGTCTCAAAATTATAAAATGATAATGTCAACAGCATATAAAGAAAATTTGTATAAGATATTTTACAGGTGGCACTTTCCCCCGACAAGAATAGCAAGAATGTTCAAGAATAAATCTGAAAAATGTTGGAAACGTCATCAGATACCTGGCTCATATTACCATATGTGGTGGACTTGTGCGGATGCTAAAAAATACTGGACTAGAATCCACACGTGGTTGGAAAAAATGACAAAAAAGCATATTGATTTGAAACCAGAAATATTTTTATTGGGAATTTTACCTGAAATATATAGTAAAGACTTGAAATACCTGATTGTAAATGTATTAACTGCAGTAGGATTGTATTTGCTAAAAACTGGAAAAATGAGAAAATACCATCACATGAGGAAATCATTATGAAAATATTGGAATGTGCTGAAATGAGTAGATTGACATTTGAAATTAGAGAACAAGAGGATAAACAATTTTATAAAGTTTGGGATCTATTCTATCAATGGTTAGACAATAAAGTATAGTAACGAAATATGTAGACTTTTAGAAAATACTAAATATATAAAGATGTATTCTTTTCTTACATTCTAGGATAGATCTGGGATGATGATATGAATTGTCATAAAACAAATTAAGTAAAATATGATCATTTTGGAAAACATGAATGAATAAAAGTATAGTCAAATGATTGATTAATAATGATATTAATGTATTTAATATATTGATTGAAAATACAAGATTATATACAATGTAATTATAATTGAAGACTATGAAATGGAAGCACAAACAATTTGTAAACCAACCGGCACACTGTATGTACATATATGAAAGATATTTTTATGTTTTGTTTGTTTATGTTTGTTTTAAAAACCAATAAAAAAAAGAATCAACAAATGGCTTTAATAAACTACTATGAAACATGGGATGTACCTTTCCCAATAGCCTAGGGAGATTAAGGTTCACTGGGTTTATTACTTTAATTATCTGAAAGGGCCCTATAAATTTTGGACTTAATTTCCAAGAAGGTAAGTGTAACTTCAAATATTTAGTTGACAAATAAACTTTATCCCCCACTTTAAATTGTGGCTGCTGGGAACGATGTTTGTCAGCTTGCATTTTTTGGATTTGTGCTGCCTTATTCAAAGCTTTTTTTGTGTTTTCCCAAGACTCCTTAATTGTGTCTATTCACTCAGTTACTGACATGGGTGGTGGGGATGTTCTTCAGCAATTCAGGCATGGGAATGAACTCCATCCCAGTATTAATTTGGAAAGGTATTAACCCAGTACTGCTATGTACAGCATTATTATAAGCAACCTCTACAAACAAGCAGCAAATCAGCCCAGTTGGTTTGTTGATAATTTTCATAACATCTTAAATATTGTCCAATAATTATGTTCGTTTTCTCATACAATCCATTAGTTTGTCCATGAAATCCTGAGCTTAGACCTTGAGAGGATCCAATTGTTTTTATAAATTCCCTCCAGAATTTTGCAGTAAACTGAACCCATCTATCAGAAATAATTCTGCGAGGCACTCTAAGATCATGGCTTGAGACTCCCTGGCTGCAGTTAGCAGCTGATCGGGTCAGGAATGGGTCAGGAATGGTTGCTTGGTCAAGCAGGCCTCCTTCCATCTGCTGGATACTCGTGCTTCCAGACCATTCACTCGGGGATTTTGGGCGGGCCCCTAGCTGGTGCGCAATATCCTCCATGACTGCCATTCCCCTGATGGTCTCCTGGGGAATTTATTGGGAGGCCTACTGCCCAATCGGCAACTTAACACAAGCCCCCCCCCCCATATAAAAAAAACCTGGTGAAAGAATTTGGTTCCAATTTAGAAAAATGTGGCATGTGAACTGCTTCTTGATCCATCAAAGATACTTTTGCCTCTGCTTCACATAAAACTCAGGCTGATGAAAATTTTTGTAAAAGTGATGATCAAGGATGGTGAAGGTTTTCATTATTTGAGCAGATGTTTCCAAGAATAACTGATGCCAAGATTAAGGAAAACATTTTTGTTGTTCTGGAGATTAGATATATTGTCATTGGCAAGTGTTTTGATGATGTGTTAGTGGGGCTAGAGAAAATTGCCTGGAAAGCATTCAAGGATCTTGTTGAGAATTTTCTTGGCAACTATAAAGCAGCAAACTACATTCAGCTGGTTGATAAACTTCTTACAACATACAAGAACATGAAATGTAACATGTCACTGAAGATTCATTTTCTGCATTCACACTTGGACATTGTTCCCAAATATGTGGTGCAGTCAGTGACAAACATGGTGGAAGGTTTCACCAGGACATTGCCACAATAAAAAAATAGTATCAGGGCAACTGGAATCCATCAATGCTGGCTGATTATTTTTGGATGCTGCAGCAAGATGCATCAGCAGCAAAATACTTTTAGCCTGTTGAATGCATGCAGCATATCAGAAACGTTATGCAGTTAAATACTTTATAATCATTAAAAGTTAATTTCATATTTCTCAAGATTCTACATGACACACACATTTTGAAATTATAAATGTGTTTAGTTTGAAAGGGTCTATCATAATCACCACAAGTTTTTCAGGAAGCAAAACCTTTTAAAAAAAAATTGTTATCCATGAACTAATGTTTATAATGCATCAATTCAATTTGCGCACAATGAACATATTTACTACTGTTTGATCTTTATTGTAATCCTGTTTACCTACAATATAGGTTGCTATATGCATTCTTGAAATAGGAGGATCCCTTGTAGCTTTCTCCTGCATTGCTTTCTCACAATAAGAATTATATTGCTTGAATGCACTTCTATTTTTTTTAACAACAACAAAAAAAGACTTTGTGGACATACAATACTTCCACTAAAAACATGTTGTCGCACATTAGTCCTGAAAGTAGTAAGAACTGTTTTGTCAAAAATCTGTTTATACCTCTGGAGGAAAGAATGAATATGAGTAATGCTCCCTACCTCTCCTCATTTGTCATCATTCATTAGAAATTACATCTTTGGCTATAATTTGCATTTTTTAAAAAGGCACTATTATGTTACTCTCATCACTAATTGTAGGTCTTTTTTTTCCAGAGCATTGATTATGGCTCACTTATTAAACTCTATTTAGCTGAAAGCTCTTGATTCTAATGCCTTTTTTCTAATTACTAGATTTTGTACAATACTGCAAAGAGATAAGTTTCCAATTGATCTGAATTCTTTATCAGATAAATTGTGAAAATAAATGGAGTAGTCCAAGTAGGATTGCAAGATACAGAATAATAAATCTGAAGAAACAGGTTCATAAGTGATGTGCAAAATGTTCTCTTATCTTTATTTAATATAATTTTAATAATATACATTGTTTAATGGGGATTATGAGACTTATTTTCCTCATAAAACAAAGTACTGTTCACTGTAGTGACTAAAGCGCTGGGTTAGAAACCAGGAAAATGTGAATTCTAGTCTTAGGCATGAAAGCTGGGCCAATCTTTGTCTTTCAGCCCAATCCACCTAGCAGAATTTTTGTGAGGGAAAATAAGACACAAGGGAATACAAAAATACAAGGCAAGATAAAAAGAAATAAAAATAAATCTAATCTATTCTTCTATATTTTCTTATCTGAAATTCTTGTACAGGTACAGATATAAATCAGAATTTGCAAAGTGAAATTTCTTTTATTGAGACAGTAAGTAAAACAAATTTTGTTTCAATGACAAAATAGGATTGTTTAAAATATATAAAAATATGGCATTTATACACTTCAGCCCAGTGGAAACCATTCATTAGATTTACTTATGGAAATACTTTGGGTTACAGTTACATTATTGCTTTGTATAGTGTATATAGTTTTAGTTCTTAACTTATATTTCTTTTATTATATATTTTCTAGCATTTTATTATTCTCCACTGTAATTTTCACTCCAATTTTGGTATACCATGTTAGGTCCTTTGTGCTCCTTTTTAATAATTGAACCCACACCCTTATTTTGTAACAATAATAAAAAATTGGTTTGGAGGGAAACATTTTTTTTGGCCAACCACATTTGTTTATATTGATGAATGCTAATTTCAGAGGCAAATAAATAGAGTCAATAATAACAATGGAATGCTGTGGCACTAGGAAAGTTAATATTATGGTAAAAAAGGTTAAGTTATTGAACAGCTATTGTAGATGGTTTTTAAAGCTGTTACAAAATGCTATGAGTTTGCCTTTTCATCCAAGGTCGTATATACACTTTTATTTCAAATAAACTAAGGAGACTTTTGTTGATGCAATTTTTCATAATGGTTTCCTGAAGAGATATTATTTATTAATTAGAAATATATTATCCTTTACAATAGACCCAAGATATGGATATGTCTATCATGAAACTATAGATTCCAAACATGTACAATTTGAAATTACATTGTTTGCTATATTTCATTTTTTTTAAATTGCTAACAGGAGACTATCTAGTCAAATAAATTCATTATTTGAATTTGTAGAATATAGTATTAATCTTTGCTAAGTGCAAATCCCAAGGAATAAATTTGTTGATTTATGGTAATTTTTCCTATTATACTTTAATGTTAGGAGGAGTTTCTGCTAGTATCAAATATTACCATTTAGGGAATCCAAGATACATAGGGAAGATCAATTTTATTCCATGCCTATCAGCCCTTTGAGACAGATTATGTCAGGAAACAAATTATATAAAAATGTTAGAAATCTACCTTATTGATGTAGACTATATAGCAGAAACTTGATAGGCAGAGTGTTTTTTTCCTTTCCTTCATTTTATAATCCAGGGATTTAAGGTAAAATCAGCCTGAGTTTCTTTTTAATGGTCTCTCATTTCTAAGGCTTAAAACATTATTATTTTGCATTTCAATTCAAAAAAGCTCTTTTTCATTTCACTCTCACCACCCTATGCAATGGGTTTGGATTAGAAGTAAGATGGGCTTTTCTACAATATGTGCAGAATATTCTGCAGTTATACTGTATGTTCTGCAATATATATATCTGTACACATAGAAGGCCCTTAATAAATTATGATTTTGCAGATAGATAAGTTAAAGTCTTTCAACGATATACGCTGAAAAAGAAATACTTGGTACATTTGTTTTAACAAGCTGTTCCTAACCAACATATTTAATCATTTTCTTTTAGGATGAGGCAATTTTTGGATGGGTATAGAAAAAAAAAGAAACAAGGAAAAGAAGATGTATTTATTGTTCATATTTTCATTGTTATATATAATTATCACCTAACCAGTCAAGAGAAAAACATTCCCACCATCAAAAGTGCTGGAACATGTGCCATATAGTTTATATGAAGAATGTACAATGTAAAGTGCAAAGTATGCATTTGTGATTACTGCATTTAGTGCATTTATGATTATATTACACTGTTATATTTTGTTTAAATTTTGAGTAAGCAATGCTCTTTGTTAGTACAGTATTTTGTATAAATTCTTATATAAGAATATAATGTGGATCTAATACTACTGAAAGAACATTTAGAATTTCAGAAAAAAATAAGTTTGTACGAAATAAACATATAAATTGAAACACCTCAAGTTCTGAATTAATTTTATTCCCATGCAATTAAAATTATATACCTGAATCTTTGTACGTATGTTGAAACATTTAAGTAGCAGTCAGTCATCAATCTCAGCTTGCCATAAGTAAAGTTCAAGGTAAGTGAAGCAGCAAAGTGTGAATTCATAAAGGTGATGGATTTGGGGTGCAATTTATTATTGCAGTTAGACATCCTAATGTTATTCAACCATGTAACCTACTGAGTGTTAAAAGTAAGGGCCATTCTTCTTCCAACATTCACTGTCATGATATAACTTTTAATTGTTTCCTTGCCTCTTTGGGTTATTGCCTGGAAACCTCATGAGTCATAGTGCAAAATTATATTATCTAACAGTAATATGTTTTCTGAAAACCCAAATAAAAATGATCCTTTCCTGAACAATAGAACATTGTTACATTTGTTGCTGTTTATTGTCAATCATAATGCCAGCATTTATAATATAATTTATTTATTTATGTTCTAAAACAATATATTTTAATATTTCTGTCCCCATCTACATCTTCATGTCTTCATCTTTAAGTCCATGCCATTCCACCTGAGAATGTTGTCACAGAGTTGATATTCAGCATCCATGTACCAAATATAGTTTAGATGTCGGTAATGCATTTCCATGCAATTTCCTGTTCTCTAGTGGTAATACACAAACACTCTTCTGCATGAAATTCCTTTAAAATAGAGATGTGATAGTTTGGTAATTTACAGTGCAGGAAAGTAGCACGCAATAATGCCCAAAATTTCTGCCTGCAATATATAAACTGCACAAATAGGAACAGCAAAAATATCCTTCCTCCCTCCCCCCCCCAAAAAAAAACCACATCAAGTTTGACTTCTTTACTCATGCCCTTTTCATTGGGAATTTAATGTAATATTAGTTAAAAGTAGGTGATGAATTCCTAGTTAATTGACTAAGTGCAAAATGTACTCTACTTAATTTCCAATTTGTGATTTTAGATTACCAGATGTTAAAATTCAGCTTCTTCAAGAAATCTAAAACAACCAACCCAAGAATAAAAGAGACACAAAATCCAGGATTTTCCATTATGTCATTGAACTTTCCTAAAATACAATTTATCCAATTCAGTGCAGATCTTTAAAAGGTTATACTTGGATTTGAAGGAAATATCTACATTACAGTCACACAGTCTTGCTACAAACTTGGGCATTGGTCCAATCTCAAAGTGGAGAATCTGTAGCCATTAAATTGCTGTTTCCTGCAGTCTGGCCAAGGATAAAAATGTTGGAAGCTGCTATTCAATAAGACCTGCTCATAAGAAAATACATTGATGCAAGACTTATCTGATCGAATTATAACTCGTGTTTAGTTTGGTGTTAGGAGAATTGAATGTAGCAACAGAAAGTATATAGGCTTAGATTTTCATTAAGGAATCCTACAAGATATTATTATTTATTACAAGACAAAAGTCTTTTTAAAATACGTTGATTTCTTTCATCCGTCCTTGATATTAACATCCCTCAGGAATGAAACCTTGCATTAATTATGTATGTAATATATGGTAGGCAAAGGAGGTGTATGTTCATAGATTCTACATTTTAAAACTGAATGTGGGAAAAAAAAACCCCACACTGCTTTCAGTGATTTCAGTGGAATCTAAGCACATACAACCTGTTAGATTGGAGGCAGATCGGTTCGACAGAGACGCAAGACCATTCTGTGAGTTCAGCTCTTTATTAGGTTTAGGTAAAAGTCTGGGGGTGCGAGCCGCGGCAGCCCTTCATATAGTGCTGGCTCGCGGCTCGGCAGCCAATGACAGCACTTTGAATCTCCCGCGATTGGCACAGCCAATCGCGGTAGATTCCCAGTGCTCCAATCACAGCTGACCTGTTGACCAATCAGGTCTTCGCTGGTCCGGACCAATCGGGTGTGAGGGTTTCTGAGTATGCTAATACTATATACCCCTCCCCTCTTGGTTTTGTCCTATGGTGCGTAGTGATGTAGTCGCGTAGGTAGGCGGGGCTTTTTCCCTGCCTTCTTGACCTGCGCGGTTCAGTTCTGGTGTGGTCGTCGACCGGTTCGGATGCCTCTTCTGTTGCTCCGGTTCCTTGGAATGGAACCGCCTGGAATGTTGAGCTGGGCCTTTCTTGGTGGCTCCCTCCTGGTTCTCCTGGGCTGGTTGAGCTGCCGCTTTTGCTCCCGCTGGGCTTTTCCTGGCCGGGTGGGCTGGTTTGGCTGCTCCTTCCAGGTGAAGACCCCAGGGTTTCGTGCTCCATTGGTCCTGAGTAGCGTTGGTTTATTGGTTTATTTATTCTTGGTGGGAGGTGTTCTGTTTGCGTAGTTGGTTTTCTTCAGTTCCTTCTCTATCGCTTATCGGTTCCCCCCCCCTTCTAGTTTCTTGTTCGGGTGTTTGGTTGTTTGTGGTGGCTATTCTTGACCTAAGTTGGTTTATGTGCCGTTTCCAGTTTTTTCCTTCGCTAGTTTCCAATCGGTATGATAGGGGCCCGGTTATCTGGGTGATTGTAGCTGGTACCCAGAGTGGTTCTCCTGTGAAATTTTTGGCGTATACTGGGTCCCCTATGTTGAATGTTCTGTGTTTGCTGGAGGAACCTGGGGGTTTGTCTGGGTTATATGTTGGGTGCATTCTGTCTAGTGTTGAGCGTAGTTTCCGGCCCATTATTAGTTCCGCTGGGCTTTTATTTGTGGTTGCGCTAGGTGTAATGTGTTGAATTAGGAGCATTTTATTGATTTTGTCCTATATATTGGCTGTTTCTATTTTCTGGATAGCTTTCTTGGTGTATTGGACCATGTGTTCCACCCGCCCGTTTGCCGCCGGGTTTGCCGGTGCGGTTAATGCATGGTGTATCCCTTGGCCTGCCAGAAATTGTTCAAACGCCAGTGCGGTGAACTGGGGCCCGTTGTCTGACACTATTATATCTGGCAGGCTGTGCATAGCAAAGAGTTTGCTCAGTTTCCTTATCCCCGCTTCCGTCGTGGTTGACTTCATAGTGCTTACCTCCAGCCAGTTGGAGTTAGCATCTACTGTGATAAGGTACATGTGTCCCTTGGTTGGCCCCGTGAAGTCTATATGAATTCTGGATCAAGGACCTCTTGGTTTTTCCCATTCTTGGGTTGGGGCGGCGGGTGGGTTGGCTCTGGACTCTTGGCATTGTTTACATTTGGCAACCCAGGTTTCGATCTGTTTATCCATTCCTGGCCACCATGCATAGCTTCTGGCCAGGCTTTTCATCTTAACCATCCCTGGGTGCCCCTCATGCAACATTCCCAATACCTTTTCCTATAATTTTTCAGGAATTACCACTCTGCCCCCCCAAAGTATGCAGCCCTTTTCGATAAAGAGTTTGGTTTGTCTGTTCCGGAAGGGTCTGAATAGTTCGTCTATGTCCCTTTCCGGCCACCCTTTTCCCACCCAGCTCAAGATTCGCGCCAGCTGTTTGTCTTTATTTGTTTCTCTGGCAATGTCTGGCACAGTCACGAGTGGGTTGGATATTGTCTCTATTTGGAGTACCTCTGTTGTGGGTGCTGGGTCGTCTTCCCAGTCCGGTAAGGGTGACCAGCTTAGGGCGTCTGCATGGGCGATGTCCTTGCCGGGCTGGTGTATCAGCTGGTAATTGTATGCTGCTAGGAATTCGGACCACCTCATCATTCTTGGTGATAGAATGTTCGGTGTGGCCCTGTCCCCCGCCAGGATTCCTAGCAGCGGCTTGTGATCCGTGATGATTGTAAAAGTCCTACCATAAAGGTATTCGTGGAATTTCTTGACGCCGGCGACGACTGCTAGGGCCTCCTTGTTGAGCTGGCTGTAGTTCCCCTCTGGCTTTGAGAGTGTCCTTGATGAGAAAGCGATGGGTGCTTCCCTCCCGTCTGGTAGCTGGTGGCTGAGGATGGTGCCGATTCCAAAGTGTGACGCATCGCAAGTTACCGTCAATGGCAGAGTCTTGCTGTACTGGATTAGTACCGCGTTGGATGTTAGCAGGTTCTTTGTGTTGTTGAAAGCGCTCTGCTCCCGTGCTCCCCAGGTCCAGGTGGCTGTTTATCTAACAGCCTATGTAGCGGTTCTGCCACAGTCAGCTTTTGAGGTAGGAAGACATTGTAAAAGTTTAACAGTCCCAAAAAAGCCTGTAATTCCATTTTGTTTTTTGGTTGCAGTGCTTCCCTTATGGCTCTCAGTTTCTTTTCTGTGGGGTGAATCCCTTGTTTGTCTAGGAGGTACCCCAGAAATTCAACCCTTTCGACCCATAGCTGGCACTTCCCTTTCTTTACTTTAAGTCCCGAATCTCTGACCTTCTGCAGTACCTCCCTCAACCTGGCTTCTAGATGTTTCTCATTTTTCGCAGCCACCAAGACATCATCAAAGTAGGGCACCACCCCTTCTATTCCCTGGAGGAGTCTTTCCATAAGGCTTTGGAAGACTCCAGGTGCCACGCTGACTCCAAACTGGAGCCGGTTGCAGCGGAAAGCCCCTCGGTGCGTTACGATGGTTTGGGCTTCTGCTGTTGTGGTGTCGACCAGCAGTTGCTGGTAGGCTTGCACCAGGTCGAGCTTTGCGAAGATCCGGCCTCCCCCCAGTGAGTGCAGAAGATGCTGGACTAGTAGGACGGGATATGCGCTTTGTTGGAGCGCGTGGTTTAGGGTGGCCTTGTAGTCACCACAAATTCTCACTGACCCATCTGGCTTGATGGGGGTGACAATTGGGGTCTCCCACCGAGCATGATCGATCGGTTCCAGCACCCCTTGCGCGATGAGCTTATCAAGTTGCTCATCGAACTTGGGCTTGAGTGCAAATGGCACTTGCCTGGGCTTAAGGCGGATTGGCGCGATGCTTGGGTCTATGTTAAATGCAATAGGGGACCCCCGGTACTTGCCTAATTGGTCGTCGAAAACTTCCCGGAAGTCCCTCACGAGCGCTGCTTCCCAGTCTGCCTCTGCGATGTGGTGTATGCCGGTTACCTCGATGCCCAGGGGTGCGAACCACTGTAGTCTCAGCAGGCTCGGCCGATCTCAATCGACGATCGTCAGGGGTAGCACTTCTGTGTGGCCCTTGAAGGTGACTTTAAAATGGCCTCTACTGACTACAGGGATTCGGTTTCCCTGATAGTCTTTGAAGGTTAGTGTTTGGTCTTCCAGTTCTTGGCGGTGGATGGTGGGGACCAGGTGCTTGAGTGTGCGCCAGGAGACCATTGAGAGGAAAGACCCTGAGTCCACCTCCATGTCGCCTTGCTGGTCTTCTATCCCAACCGTCACGTATACCTTTCTGGCGTCGCTGGTGGAGGAATGGCTGATGATGACAGTCTGGTGCATTTCCTCTCTCTGTCTCGTCTCCCAGAGTCACCTGTTCCGACCTTCCCGGCTCCAGCGGTTCTCCATCTGCCGATCTTGGGTCCTGGTGGGGGTGCCGTCTCTCCGTCGGGGGCTGGCATCTTGTCTCCGCGGGCTGTAGTGCTTCTTATTCCGGCACACCTTGGCGATGTGCCCCTGTTTCTCGCAATGGCTGCAAATGGCTTCGAGAAAACGACAGTCCACTCGAGGGTGATTTCCGCCGCAGCCGGCACACTGGAACCTCGACTTACGACCTCATGTTCCTGCCGCTCCCGCGCTGATTGGAGACGGTGGATCTCCTCCTCCTCGTCTTCGGTTTCTGAGAAGGAGTCGATGTCACCATGGTGTGTGGTTGTGTGGTCTGTCACGGGCCTCCTCTCAGGGGTCGATGTGGCCTCTCTGGTTGCCGCTCGCGGCATGATGCTCGATTGTCGCATCCGGGCTGCTGATTTCTTGGACGCTTCCGCTGCAGTGGCTTCAGTGAGGGCATCGGCGAGGGAGATGTCTCCCTTTGCCATGATGCGGCTCTGGAAGACAGGGTCTCAGAGTCCCAAAACGACGCGGTCTTGCAGGGCCTCATCCAGGTCGGTGAACTCGCATAGACCCCCCAGGTCCCGTAGTGCCGCTATGAAGTTGGCCAGCCCTTCGCCCTTGCGTTGATCCCGCCGGTAGAACTCATGCCGCCGGATGAGGATGGGCATGATGGGGGCGTAGTGGCTCCGCAGTAGGGGCTCGAGATCGTCCCACTCCATCGTCTTAACGTCCACCGGTTTGGCCAAGGCTTTGGCCATTTTGAAGACTGCGGTCCCTCAGTGCATGAGGAACACGGCTCGTTTCTTGTGGCCGTTGGCGTCCTTGAGGTTGCTAGTCTCGAGGAACATTTGGAACCTATCGGTATAGGATTCCCAGTCCTCAGTAGCAGGGTTGAAGGGAGCGGGTGGTGAGTTGATTCCGGCCATGTTGCTGGTTGCTGCGTGCCGCCTCGCCATGTGCTTGGTGGTATCTTTGTCTCACCATCCCACCCTTGTCGCCAGTGTTAGATCGGAGGCGGATCGGTTCGACAGAGACGCAAGACCATTCTGTGAGTTCAGCTCTTTATTAGGTTTAGGTAAAGGTCTGGGGGTGTGAGCCGTGGCAGCCCTTCATATAGGGCTGGCTTGTGGCTCGGCAGCCAATGACAGCACTTTGAATCTCCCGCGATTGGCACAGCCAATCGTGGTAGATTCCCAGCGCTCCAATCACGGCTGACCTGTTGACCAATCAGGTCTTCGCTGGTCCGGACCAATCAGGTGCGAGGGTTTCTGAGTATGCTAATACTGTACACAACCTCCATCCTTTTCAAGGAAGCATATGGATTTTGATGCCTTGCTTGGAGAAGCCTCCAAATGGAGGCATCAAGGTCATAAAGACTGAAACAAGCATGCTGTTACCATCTCCTTAATCTGAAGAACACCTCAAGTCCCGCCCATATGGTTGCCCTGGCCAGCTCTTTGGATACAGTCTGAAATCAAAACTAATTATTTCCAAGCTTCTCACTGAATTTTTGCTAAGTTTATTGAGATGAAAGAGATAGGATTATAACAAGCCCAGCAAGTGAATTATTTCCCATTTAGAGCCTAATAGGCAGATGATTTTTGGTTTCTAACAGCCTTTCTATGTTCTAATGAAGAGCAGGACTATTCACTAGTAACAAAAATGCCTGCAATACACTGTTTACTTAAGAGTCTACAGACTTGAGTGGTCCTTGGTGCTCTCTGAGCTTGGTTGTTTTTTTGCAGCTATTTCATTACCCTAGCTAGCATTGATGATGTTACCTAGTTTGGTTAATGAAATGTCTGCAAGAAAACAACCAACCTCAGAGGGCACCAAGGACTCCCCCCCACCATGTCAACCTTGAGCTACAAATGTTTTCCTTTATTTGTCTACAGACTGTTCATTAGCCTAGGACTTCATTATTACAGATATAAACTGTGCCAATAAAGTTGCCTTTTGCAACTGACTGATGGTGATTTTCTCAGGTGGTGATCTAGATATTTTGGATTGCACCCCGGGTATCATAAGCACTGTTTTTGCTTGTTTTTGCCACAGCCATTCTACTTCCACTTGCAGGTCTTTGAAATTTGTGATTTTCTCCAGTTATTTCTCCTCTATTCTGCTGTGTCCAGGTCAGAGGTGGTATTCAGCAGGTTCTGACTAATTCAGGAGAACCAGTAGTGGAAATTTTGAGTAGTTCGGAGAACCGGCAAATACCACCTCTGACTGGAGATTTTACAGTATCCTTCCCCGCCACACCCACCAAGCCATGCCCACAGAACTGGTAGTAAAAAAAATTTGAATCCCACCACTGCTCCAGGTAGTGCAATATTCACGAGATTTTTTTTCTGGACAATTGTTAATCTGTTAAGTAGTGCTTGTACAGTATGTTTGAATTCTAAAGTCTCTGAGCACTTTCATTTCTTCATTTTCCATTATTTTGTCTATTTTGTGGTGCCATCCATTCTGCTTATAGGCAAGTAGTATTTTTTGTAGATATCCCAAATTAACCAATTTTGTCACTTTGCCATGCCACTGTTTATATTCAGTCTGAATGATTTTCTTGCAGCAGCTAACTAGGGGGTCCACAATTTCTTCAGCTTCTTTGTGCAGGCAGAATTTGTTATCTGTTGCTGTCTTCTTAATTGAGAAGAATTAAGAAAACACATTTGTATTTGAATACATCTCTTCTTAAGGCTTGGTCTTGTGCAACCACAATCAGTCCCTTGGTCTCTTTTTTCAATTTTCCCTCTCTTAGCCATTGCCAGGATTTGTTATTATCTAGGGGTGTGTGTGTGTGTGTGCATATGCATAAGCCATGCAATACTCTTTGTTGGCATGTCTCTTTTCTATTTTTCCTTTGTTTTTTCTTGTAAACCAGTCTGGTCTCTTTGGTATTCAGTAAAGCCTCAATGGTGTACTAGCTTCAGTGTATCTTCTTCATTGTGCTTCAGATATTCTTCCACTGTCCTTTTTCTTCTTCCATTTTCTATTTGCAATATTCCACACCTATCTATACACTTTAGCAAGTAGTCAACATTGCTGCATGGATAAAGGGCATGATTCATTGTCATTATTTTTCTGCTCCAGTGCTCCAGTGTGTTAATTGCTATTATTATTTTAAATGTATTATAGTCATTCAACTTCAGTGGATACTGGGTGGCATATAAATTAAAAAAATCCCTAAAACAGATAAGATATAAAACTACATACAGTAGATAACCTGGACTAAAACAATCTGAAAAACAACACAGATCAAAACCCCATCCCAAAATATAATAACATCAGTCCCAGGCTTGGGGCCAAAGTCATATTTTGAAGCCTCTCCAGAACCCTAGCACAGTCCATATTTATGATGGGATGCTGTTCCTGAAGGCAGGGGCCACAGCAGGCATGCTTCCTCAGTCTTGCAAGTTGACAACATTTAGTAGAGGGGATCTGTCACATGATAACAATCATGTCTGCATGTTGAGGTTTCAATTTACTGCTTTATTTTTCAAGCTTATACACAGGAATCTTCTCAGTGGTTTGCACCTGGGTAAAACTAGATAAGGTTCAATAGCACCTCATGGATGTGAGTGTATTGGACTTCACTCTCTTATGACTACATTGAGACTCTAAACTAATACCTCTCTTTACTCCTCCCCCTGGCTCTGCAAGTCTGTCTCCAATAGCACTCCCACTTTTCCAGAACTTTTGTCTTCTTCAGGTAAAAGTGATTTTTGCCCCTTGAATAATCAATTGGCCTTGGTTTTAGTTGGAAACCTTGGGGTTCTAGTAATAAAACCCAACAACAAAGAAGATCCTATAAACTTAAAATCTGCCATTATTCTTGATCAAAACCATGTGGAAGGAGGCTATTGGAAATACTTGCTGTATTGCAGCTGCACAATGTCGGTAGGTTTATTTTTATATTTCTTACAGCTGTTGTCAAATTACCCCTGTTTAATAAGCTATGCACCAGTCTTTGTTTCCTGTAAACTACCCCTTTTCTTTATGGCATGCTTTAATTAGAGATGAAGTGCCTAATCACAGTTGCAAAACTATAACAAGGAAGGGCTTGTATGTATCTCAATTTATTAAAATGAAATAGGATTGTTTGAACTGAATATGTATTAGTGCCCCCTTTATAAATTTTGCCCGCATTTTGCATGCTACATGCCCAAGCTATGGCATACTATAGTCACACTTCCAACTATAATTTTAGTTTGATTCAGAATTCGAGTTTGTGTCATTATATAATTAATCTTCCAATCCATTTTCCATGTTATTTGCATTCGCCATCACTCAGTGAGGGTGAACAGGCTTTGTTTATAGAATGAACAATATCCACCCTCTGAAAACTCTAGGGAAGACAGAAAATTCTTTGTCCAAAATTTTTAAAAAGCATATTATGTCTTTCAGATAGGTTTACGTCAACTTCTCTGGTGATGATGGGGAGAGCTTGTAGATGACACTATCAACCATCCGACTAACAGACCCAATAAAAGCAGGCATCTTCAGGAATTTTAAAATCCTCAAAGCAAGTCTTTATTGAGTACATCATTTTGACATAGAAGAAAGCAAAACCATTTCTAAATTTTCCCATGCAACCCTACATAGTTCATCCCCTGCTCCCATGGAATGGGTCACATTGTCCAATTAAGTATCAGCCTGTTGTTTTGATAACAGTCCACATCTTGGCAGTCACCCTCAGAAGTATCCTTGATTCTCATGGGTGAAGATTGTAGCTTCCGCATTCCATCACACTCTTTCCCCCACCCAGTTCATTGGCAAGTTGAAAAGCAATTAACAGTCACAGAAAGGGTAAGCATTTTTCAATCTTGACAGACACTTCCTATAGTAAAGATTGGTTGAGGTTGAAAAATTTTATTTATTCATTTAATCATATTTGTATAGTTACCCTTCACACATAATAACTGTAAATGGTATTATTATCATTATTATTATCATTATTATCATTATTATTATTATTATTATTATTATTATTATTATTATTATCATTATCATTATTATTATTATTATTAATATATCAAATCATTAAAATAAACCATTTTGAATAAAAAGAATAGAAATCAGTTAAAAACAAAATGCTAGCAAAAATATACAGAGTGTATTGTCATATAGCAGGGGTGTCAAACTCAAGGCCCATGGGCCAGATCCAGCCCGCAGGGTGCTTAAATCTGGCCTGCTGGGCTGGACTAGAAATAGCAAAGACTGGCCTGAGGTGCCTCTGGCAACCAAAACAGGCCCATTTTTGGCCTGGACATCCCCCTGTAGCATTCTGGTGGCCAATATGAGGCACGGGGGGGGGCGCTCCCATTTTGGCTGGCAGGGTGCTGCAGGAGGCGTCCACCCCATTTCTCCCCTCCACTCTGGCTGGCCCACGGAGAAGTACAATGCTAATTCGGCCCTCGAAGAAATCCAATTTGACATTCCTGTCATATAGCCATCTGGCAGCTTCTATTGTGGGATCTTCAAGCTCAGTGACAAAAACCAGAAAGGCAATGGATTTGGGGCCAAGTTCACCTCAAGGAGAATGATGTTTCACAGGGCAGGAGCTATGGTAGAAAAGGCTTTCTTCCTAGATTCCACACAATAATATTCCCTGACTGATGGAACCCATGCTTCTCCTATGGGACCTGGATAAATATAGTTAGGGGTGGGTGGGAGATGGTTTCTCAAATAACCTGTTTACATGCCATTTAAAGGTTACAACCTTGAATTAGACCAGGAATCCAACTTTCAACCAATGTAGCACATCAAATAAGAGATGTGATGTATGCAGATCTTGAAGCACATACAACTCTTGCATTGTGCATGTGTAAAAGTGTGCATTAGTGTTTGAATCTAACCTGAGCAATAATTATATTTTATAACTGTAACAAAAGGAGATCCATTTATAGGAAATACATTATAGGGATAGGCATAGGCTATGCATCTGGCTAACTAAATGCTACCAGGAGAATATCTAAAAACATGTGCTCTGTGCATGTGTGCCTAGGAAGAATGGCAGGAAGAAGTAACCTCAGATGAACAATATTTTGAACAAAGAACAGATGGATTGATAGACAACAATAGGTTCCAGAGATGATCCTTAACTATCTATACTTACTGCCGTTTTGGGGGCATAAGGTGTTGAAGAGTCAGTGTCACTGGATTTGACTCACCAACATCCCTATGTCTGCCAACGTCTGCCCATTGCTATAGTTTGTTTCCTATAAATAATCTCCTTTCTGTTAGGCTTATACAATCTGTTCATTAATTATTGTTTGGTCATAGCCTGACTTTCAAAAATGCTTAAATGCATGCACAGAACGGTTCAACCTTGAACAAATAAAACTTCTAGGCTAGATCTATGGAATTGATTTCCTTATTAATATGTACACTGTACATACTCAATTAGAACATTCTGGTGCAGGTAAATACCACTGCAATGTATAGATGCATTCTCAAATGTTTTTCAAGAGAGAGAACGCTTTAAAATTTTTTCTTAAAATATTGCAAAATATGGCTGCTAAAAATGCATATACAAGTAAGTCCTCAACTTATGTCCACCATTGAGCCCAGAATTTCTGTTGCTAAGTGAGACATTTTGTTAAGTGAATTTTGTCCCATTCTAAGAACTTTCCTGCCACAGTTCTTGAGTAAATCACTGCAGTTATTAAGTTAGTTACACAATTGTTAAGTGAATCTGTCTTCCCCATTGACTTTACTGATCAGCAGGTCACAAAAGGTGATGGCATAATCTTGGGACACTGCAACTCTCATAAATATGAGTCAGTTGCCAAGAGTCCGGATTTTGATCACATTACCATGGGAATGCTGCAATGATCATAAGTGTGAAAAACGGTCATAACTCACTTTTTTCCAGTGGTGCTGTCACTTCAAACAGTCACTAAATGAACTTGTTGTAAGTCAAGGACTATCTTTATAGCTTGTATAGCTATTTCAATTTTTAACTGCAGATCTGATTTATTTAATAAAAGTTTTATTCTGAGTAACATGCAGAATAATAATAATTTATTAGGAGTCTTAAATACATTTACAAGAAGAGAGAAAATGTGATTGGTTATCCATAACTCAGACATGCTAATAAAACTAAAGAGCTGGTTATATTAACATAGTAATATAAATATGGCACTGGACTAATCTGGCAATATAAATATGGTATTGGACTAATCTGGCAATTTGTTTATGGGCATTGTAGTCGTGCTTCTCAGCAAAGATAATTGTAAAAAGTAATATCTTCTTGGTTTGCTTAAATTGAAAAGGATATATTTCCCTTGCTGAGAGCCATTTCATGTAGTGATCAAGGCACCAAGTTAGAAATCAGGAGACAGAGAGTTCTAGTTCTGTTTTAGACCTGAAAGCTGGCCGGCCATTCTTTTTAAATAAAATAGATTTTGGGCCATTAAAATAAAAATTAAAAAAGACTTTGGGCTGGCCATTCTCTCCCAACCCACAATGTCAGACTTGGGGGCGATAAGGTAGTTGGTCAGTTGATAGTAGGAGAAAACAAAAATAATCTCATTCTATGAGACTCTTAATCACAAAATAAAATTAGGATACAAGGTACTCTGGCAGTAAGCAACATTCAGTACTTCCATGATCTTCTATTGCATAATTTGGTTCTGTTTGGATGGATGTCCATTCATATTTAATATGCAGTATAATCTCTAAATCTCTCTTTTATTTGTTCCTTCCAAGTTACATTTCTGTTTGCTTTTTTTAATGCTGTTCATGTGAGATTTAACTTGTTTCCCTCCCTCCCTCTCTCTCTCTCCCTCCCTCCCTCCCTCAAGCTGATAGCTTCAAACATAAAATACCAAGTTTATATAAACTCATTACATGTTACTTCATATAAATGTATAAATAATTGATTTGGCAAGTTGTAAGGTAAAGGCATTTCAACCTTCAAATTAGTCTTTTGAACTTTCAAAAACAGCCATGAGGGCTTCCACAGCTTTTAGGAGATAGCACAAGTTTTTCTTCTCAAATTTCCACACAAGTTTTTATTTCTAGAAATACAGAGAAACAGAATTTTATGTTTTCTCCAAAACTGGTTCTGAGCAACAAAATAAAAAACAGGTCAGATAGTTTCTTTTTAATTGTCATGATGAACTTAACTATCATATTTGATTTAATGGCAATTTAACCTCATGGCAATTAATCAAAATTAATTACATTTAATTTAGTTTTGTTATCACTACATCTTATTAATATTCAGTTAATATCATAGTGAAGGAGCAATATTTATCTGCCACTTCTTCTCTTGCTCATTCTCTCACTGTTTTGTTTCCAGCTAGGTTTCTAATTAATTACCAAATGAACACAAAAAACTTGAGACATGAAAAATAGAAATCACTGGATTTTCAGCTGTGCTCCTGCATATCGTGTTCATATTGTACATGGATTATTCATCCTAGCTTTGGCTATTGATTGGAATAAAGAATTTCAGAATTTTAGTTCTTCTTTGGGATCAATTTGAGAGTTATTATGTGTCTGTGCATGGATTATTCACTATCTGCACTTAATTGACTCTTTCTCCTCTCCTCCCCTTCCCTTTCCTCCCCTCCCCTCTTCCCTCTTCCAATGAAAAGTTGAGCAATATAGTATTATCATTTGTGAGTGTATGGTACTGTTATAACCTTAATTCTTCCTCCCTACCCCATCATCATCATCGTCATAATCATTATTATTATTATTATTATCATTATCACTATCACTATCACTATCATTATTCAATTTTGGTATCACCCAGAGCAACAACTATTTGATATATTATACATATATACATATATAAATGTATATATACATATACATATACATATACATATACATATACATATACATATACATATACATATACATATACATATACATATACATACATACATACATACATATATATATATATATATATATATATATATATATATATATATATATATATATTAATACATACACACACATATTCTAATATGCGAAGTATTTATTTCCCATATTCTATCTTCCTCTGAGACAATTCTTAAGAATACCAATAAAAAGCATGATACTAAAGGGGAAAAATGGTATCTAAAGTAGTACTGGTGTGTCAGTGCTCTGGAATTCTGTGCTGCTAAAATGGAAGGGCAGGAGACTGTTTCCCATCAAAAGTTGGAAATGAAACTTGTTTCCTTTGCCAAATATTTCCCTCAAGGAAATAGAGTTGAAATCTAACACTGAGCACTGATCAGTGATCAAGCTGGAATTAAGGAGAAATGCAACTCAGCAAGATACATGGATAGCTAGAATGAATACTATACCAGAGGAAATATAACCCATGACAGTATTATATCTATTCCACTTTACATACAGGCTGAAAGGAAGCCTTTTCTTATTTTAAAGGCAAATTAATCTTTACGTGTTATGGTCTGGCCTTAAGTGTGTATATTGCTTGAGAGTAACTTGAGTTCAATAGGTGCATACATTGCTTGAGAGTAACGAGTTCAATAGGTGCATTGCTGTTTAGAAATGTACTATACTAATTTACCATTTTTCCATATTCGGATGCATATTCTTAGAGCCCTACTGTTTTAACATTCCTCATCTTCCAGAGGATGCTTTTTTTTCCTCTCAAAAATTGAAGAGTGAGCCTTTTAAAAAATCCTGCTTAGGATTTCTTGGCAAATACATCTCTTCCTGCTGTAGCTACATCTACTTTAATTCCTGCAATTGCCACCTGTCTGTCAACGACATCACAGCAGATTGGGAGGTGGACTTGGTGAAGACTTAAAACTCTTACCAGGCTGCTGGAAACAGTCAGGCCAGGCTGAGCTGGAACGTCGCCTGCCTGTGCTCTGTGCAGACTGTAGGTGGCGTTGTCGATAAGCACCGTCTGTTTTTCTCTTTGCTAGTGCTTGTGGCCGCCCTGGGCGACAGCAGGTGGTGCCAAATCCCGCACGGAAGCCGCCGCCCCAGTTTGGGAGTGTTTGCCTGCCGCAGATTCCAGCGGCTGTCTCTGCGCTCATTCCTTGATCCTCTTTCAGTAGCGTTTGGAACCAGCCGGCTGAGGAACGAGGCGCTGTCCATTCAGCACCACCGGGGGGTTTAAAAACCAGCTTTTTTTTTTGGCGCAAGCCGTCGCGAACCTTCTTCCAAGAGCGAGGTGTGCCCTGCAGTAAGTAGATAGTGGGAGGACGATGGGGGTGGGGGGCGGAGGGAGGATTTCTCTCCCTCGATCGTCTGATTCTGAGGCATGTATTTGCGACCCGCCCCTGATTACTGGCGCAGATGCATCAGGGCTAAGAAGAAGGGGGTGGGGGGAACCAAAGGGCTCTCAGTATCTTTCACACTGTGTTTCATTTGTTAATTTGTTCATGGATTATAATTCATTCTGGAATATGTCAGTCGCCAGAGAAGAGGGGGGTTGTTAAAGAATGATTGTTATTAAGCATCACTTTTGAAATGTTTTGTGAAGTTGCTATGATTTTTTTTAAATAGATGTAATATACAGAAAAAAAACCTGGGCCAGATGCATCCCTTGTTCAGATATTTTCTGTTAGCAACAAAGGAGCCAAGCTAGATTCACTCCTACAACAAGATCTTGATATAAAGAAATCCTTGTTTGGAGCTAAACCAACAGAAGCTTAGCTGAACTCTCTTGTGGGTAGTTTAGACCTGATGATACATTCTTTAAAGCAAGAGACAAAGGTAAAATGCTTCCCCCTTCCTCTCCTCCCCCATTCAATTTAACAGAGATATGCAAGTGGGAACAATATGACCTGCAGGGTGATTGAAATATGGCAAACTGACATATTCTGTCCTTAATTTCCCCTCCTTTCTGTTCCATCCTCCTTTTTTACTCCTTTAATACTGATCACATCAATATGTTTTAGGTCTGGAAAGTGAGATCTAAGGATGGTGAAGCTGGGAAGCAATTTGAATGAAAAGAACAAGCAGCAGCCGTCCAATGAGGATGGTTTTCAGACGGTTCCTTTGATAACACCCTTGGAAGTCAATCATTTACAGTTCCCAGCTCCAGAAAAGGTAAATGGAAAACAAAACAAAATCTAAAGCAAAATGAGAAAAAAAGAGAGAGAATAGGCAAGATAGGCTTTCCATCTATTCTCTTCTATTGCCTCTCAAAAGCATAGAAAAAAACCCATTGTTCCCTTGAAAGGGGTTGATTTTTGCTGTGTGCACCTGTCTGTTTTTAAAAGCGGAGCAGACCAGTACATAATAGAAATGGATTGTGTCTCAAGCCTGAAAAATGGCAGAGTCTGTTCATCCTTTTATCCAATAAAACAGAGAGGGGGAAATCTGCTTATTAGAACAATTACAATGCATTTGTGTATTTTAAAATCAGTTTTAAATCTGCAATCCCAGTTGTTCATCTGACATGAATGTAACCTGCTGCAATGAATTCTTTTGACAAAGTGTTGCAGGGAGATATTTTATGCCTATATTGCTGTAACTCCACCTCTATTAGTTTATTGTCAAGCAAGTCAAAGCTTAGATTTTGAATGGGATCCTCAAAAGTCAGTATCATTGATTTACTTCTTACTGAGCCATTATTTTAATACAATTTGCTGTCTAACCTGTACACATTATCCTATTCTTTAGTATTATTATTACTGGGGATGACAATGTAAGGTAATAAATATGTCTCAAATTCATTTAATCTGTGTTTTATGTGGTTAGAAAATCACTGCAGTGTATCTGTCTATTCAGTTCTCAACCCCAAACATACTACGTGGACTGTAGGCATGCACACAAAGGTGAAAAGAGCAAATTAAACAAATTTTGCTTAATTCATCTCACTAATGTCACTCTCCTGATAAAACATTAAAAGTTCTCTCTTTAATATATTACAATAAGTCATAATGTCTTTTCTTATATAGAGGAATTCTACTAAGTAATTTGGAGATGCAGTGATTGAGAGATAAAAATGTTAGAAAAGATTAACAATCCATAAAATTGCATTTCTCATTGCAAAATGGTGTGATGTGAATCAGTTCTTAGAAGCATTGGGTTTGATAGAAATATTGTGATGATAATTTTTACTATTTTGAACCTTGAAATGTTTATTTGTTTCTTTCCAATAATTTGAAAAATGTATTTATTTATTTACCAATTTATATGGATATCTGTCTATCCAAGAGCCTCCAGGCAACAAACCAAGGCAGAATTACATTAAAACAAAATAAAGAAACAAACAAATAAAAACAATTAAATGGCATTGAGGCTCAATAAAAACCCCAAAACTACAAGACACCTATCCCCATGCCACAGATCCCATTCTAATGTCCTAGATGTCCCAAAGCCTGGAGGAAAAGTCAAGTCTTCATGGCCTTGCCAAAGGCCAATAGAGAAGGGACTGCCCATGTTTTGGGAGAGACTATTCTAAACACTTCAAGAATAATAATCTTAAAAATATAGAAAAGAAAAATAAGTCTGTCGATTATTACTCTTGATTGTTATATAATATTTTCAGAATTAGAACGATTGGCTCAGTATTTTTCTGTGGAACATGTGGGTTTCATGATTGGTTATAATGGAGGAAGAATATTCTGCTAGATACGCCTCATATCTGATTCAACAAGGTATACCTTGTTTTGAAATAATAAAAAAAATCATTGAACTTAAGTATAGCCCATATTGCAGACAAAGAAGTTCTAATAAAACAGATGTAAGCTGTTGATCCAGTGGATAACATATTTTCTTTGGATCATGGAGATCTGGGCCTATACCTTTCTTCAACTACACAATTAATCTAGGCAAATATTTATCAGTTTCAAGTCAGAATAAAGGTGATATGAACATCATTTTATTTAGGCAAGGATCTCAGTGCACATGGAAGAATAGCTGGGGCAAACAAGCTATGAGTAATGCAATGCAAAATAGATAAGATTACAGATTACAGATAATCAGAGTTGGAAGGGACTTGTAGGTCATCTAGAATAGGTTATGTGGCTGTCAGTTCTGGCAGACAAGGGCTTAAGCAGATCTTGAAAAACCTTGGGAAAAAAAGTCATGTGGCAGCTGCTATATTTGGGGATGTATATGTTTTTGGATAACAATTTCTACAATTGCTTGATGAAGTTGGTCATAATTGAGGATTTTTAGAGTCCCAAATATCTGGTGAACTACATATTATTTGAACCTGTCTACAGTGACAGAACAATATAAGGTGTTACAAAATCATTATGATTTTTATTTCTGTTACCCAGACTTCCATTACAGTACAGTATTTAAGCCAAACACTGGGACTTTGCTTACTTATGATTAATAAAGACATGAGCAAAACTGAATTATGCTGTCATTTCCCAACTGTTGCATTGTAAATGTGTCAGATTCTATTTGGCCTTTGGTCAAGACTTGTAAGTCATATTAGCCCTAGTTTATAGAAGAGAAGGATGTTAACTAAGAAATACATAGAAGTATATATCACAATGTATGTAATTATCATAATTTTTTTTAAAATAAACTCTTTCAATGCAAAATTCTGGTAGATGGCCCAGGAAAAGGCCCTTGGAGGATATTAGGAAATGATTACAAATCATCAACTTTACCTCACAATATTTTGATAAGAAACAAACAAGCTCAATTTCCTATATAGAAGCTTTGGAAATTAACAGTAATTTCCTACATGCAGTGCAGCTGATTATTTTCCTGCCAAAGCAATAGTTAAAATTCTGTTACTCAGTCTTTTGCTATCTTAAGAGCATTAAAAATATCTGTATATGCAAAGATAACTGATAATAAATACTAGCAGAGCATAAACTATATATACACAATAATTTGATATCTGATGATAACTAATCTAACCTGAATGTAAATGGAACTTATATTTACCTACAAGTTTCCTGTGTATCTTAATTATATCTGAAACTTAGTTTCATTTATATTTAAGATCAAATTAGGCCTTTTCTAAGAAGCTTTTAGTGAGGGAAAGCAAGCTCACTGATGGCACTGGAAAGAAAAAGAAAGTATTGTTCTGTTATAATCTATTTAAAAAAAAACAAATAGGAGAAAAGATCCTTCTAAATATTTTATTTAGTGTCTTGGAAAAGGCAATAATTTTCTCAAAATCATTAAAAAATAGGGATATCTCAATTCCAAATTTGCCATTCTTTTGTCAATTCTTCCATGCATATATAGCTCATAGTATCTATTTGAGTATATCTACTCTATTTCTATACATGTGTATAGAGTATTCCAACTAAGGCCACACACCAGTTTATTTTCTAGCATACTGCCTAAAAGAACAATAGTGTGGATGATGCCCTGTCTCTTAATGTACTATAACTAAAAAAAAAATTAAATTGATCCAACCCAACCAGTTCTTCTTTGTTCACAAGAGAATCTAAAAAATGGGGAGTTTAGATTGTGGCACTACAATAATCAGACTAATGTTCATGACAACACATTGCCTTTTGCCAAATCAAGAGTTATCTTGTAGACAGTGAGGCATCCACTGCTATGGTCTGGAAACAAATATAGCCCTATATCTGTTATTTACTACTTAGTATCATATAGAAGAGAACCAGCTTGTTGCAGTGGTTAAAGACATTGGACTAGAAACCAGGAGACTGTGAGTTCTAGTCCTGCCTAGGCATGAAGTCAACTGGGTGATTTAGGGCCAGTCATTTTCTCTCTGGGCAATTTCAAAATCAGCTCTGAGAAATGTTGCCATGAAAACTACATGGCCTTGTCCATGTAATCACCAGAATTCCAGACTGACCTGAAAACATGAAGTCACCACCATCATATAGAATCAGACTGTAGCATAAGGAAAGGAATGAGGTTTTGTCTTCTTTTGGAAATGTTTGATAATATCTGTGAAGTGTCTGGTATGGTGTAAAAAATAGAGGTAGTTTAAATGACTCCATACTTTATTAGGGCACCTCTGTAGCTCAATGAAGCTCCTCATTTGCCTACAAAGCACTCCAGATTCAGTGCTTGTGATCTTCTGTGAAAAAAGGCTAAGTATGTCATGAAAAGGCCTTATCTAGAAACAGCCTAGACTGTTTTGTGTTCAATGAACTAATAATGGGATATGATATAAGACCTTATCTAACGCCTCATCACCCCCAATGCATTACTATATCTGAATGCACTCAGAGTCCATTACTAAATATAATCAAAAGCTATTTTGCATCTCAAATTCTGATCAATGTCTATTTTTGTCTTTTAATTCTTTTAATTGATTGAAATACACATTTTGTATTTTTGGAAGCTCTGAAGACTGCAGTGGCTAAGGATGCAAAGTAAATAAAAATAGGTCATCATGACTATCCACAGGGGTCAGAAAATCAAAATGGCAGTACAACCATGCAATCAAAACCCTGACCATTTTTAAAAACGCATTGCATGTACAAACAGATGTAAAAAATAAAAGGGGAGTTTCAATTGGCAAACACAGCCACCATCTTGACTTTTAAAACCTTTCCCTGTAGATGCCCCAACATATCACTAAAATTTTCATGACATGGGAAGTTAGTTTATCTTCTTTGTTTTTCAAATAATAAGTTGAATTAAACAAGTAAGCCATATTTAGAGTTTATAGAATAATGATCTTCTACATCCCACTTCACACATGCCACTGATAGTTTGCCATTGTGGTCAGGTTTGGTTAGAGTTAGGTTAGGCTCAAAATGTTGCTAACTTTTTTTTTTAGCATCTTAGGTCTTGAATACAAAATAAATTAGTTACTGATAAGCAGAAGCATGGGTATTTCTTTTTTTTTTTTTTTAAATCAAACTCTTGCTATAGTTCTTGATAAAAGAAGGGAGGTACATAGTTCTTGATAAAAGAAGGGAGGTACATAGTTCTTGATAAAAGAAGGGAGGTACAATGTGGCCTACTTCTAGGATTGCCTTTAAGAAATATGATTCAGACAACTCTATACTATTTTTAACCAAGAAATTGTAGGTGGTGGACATTTTGTTCTTTGTGAGAGAATAAATAATAATGAAGGAGAAATGGAAATAAATGCATAATAATACTTTTGCTTTTTCTATGCAAGCTCTTAAAAGCAAGGGGTAAACTTTTATTGAATTTAGTGAGGGGTATAGCAGATTTGTATAAACTTGGCCTCTTAAAAATGATTGCTATGATTTTTAAATTGCATACCTTTCTCTTTTTTGACTATCTATATCTTAAGTCTGTTTGTTGCCTTCAAGAAACTTTAGACATTATTTAAGCTACCAGGGACATTTACAAAAGATTGTTTGGCTGTTATCCTCTGGAAGTTTTAAAATTAAATATGAAATTCATTTTTCAATTTTAGTGGAAAATCTCTCTATATTCTTACTAGTATTCTTATAAGTATTACAACTATTTCTTCAGAATAATCAATTCAAATAAAGACTTCAAAAACCTTATTCCTTCTAATGTAGGGATTCAATTTTTTTTACTACCAGTTCTATGGTGTGGCTTGTTGGGCATGGCAGGGGAAGATACTGTAAAATCTCCAGTCAGAGGTGGTATTTGCCAGTTTTCTGAACTACTCAAAATTTCTGCTACCGGTTTTCCAGATTTGGTCAGAACCTGCTGAATACCATCTCTGAGGGACATTGCCTTTATTATTTCCTTTAATGTCCTTTTTAACTTAAGCAATTTTGGAAATTAATCTTCTTGAAGTTAATTAGACATAAAGAGAACTAGTGGCGCTACCAGAGCAAAATGTTTATTTCCATTAAGTTTCACATTTCTATATTAGGAAATGCGAAGCTTGCTTAATTTCAGCAATTGTTTGCATTTGTTATTTGTTTGCAGGCTTAGTCTAATCAGAATACCTCAAGTGTAGAAATATAAAACTATACAAAGTAATACATGAACTCTAAATATTTCTCCTAAGAAAATGGAGCCCATTGAACAATGACCCAAGATAAAAAGCTGAATGAAATAGAACTTTTGGCTGTTTTTCAGAATACCACAGGGGAGAGAATTGCACAGATTATGGGAAAAAAACAGAAAAGGTCTACCATTTGGTCCACAATCTGTTAATCTCCAATGGACTGGGAAAGTGGGTACCTTAATGGCCTTATTAAGATATTCATATAAAATGGGAAAATTCAATCCTGGTGAGGTGGTATTTGAGGTGCATTGTGTATGCTATATAGGACTTTAGAGGTGGTGATCAATACTTTGAACTATTGATATAATTCAGAAATTTTAGAAGAGATATTATCTTGCAATGGTGAGATTGATGTACAAGTACATGTACATTTTGGACCAACTGCAGTTATCAGGACATCTCCAAATGACATCCCATATAGAGTACAACATATTAATCAGGCTGAGCTTGAATTAGCATTACTAAAGAATCCTGGCATAGGTACGGTTGCAAGTAGAGCACTAGATAACACTGGACAAAGGACCTCTAGCCATGGCCTGTCTCTGATGCTGAAGCTGTATAAGCCCAAGAGGACTGTTAGACCATGAACCAGTTCCTTCAGAAGGAGCAGGAGGCCATCCGAGGACCAAAGTTCTTGGATGTTCAGAAAGTTCGGATTTAATCTAAATTAATTTTGCTCCTTGCAGATATCAGTTCAGACATTTAGTGTCATTCCCAGCTTATCTTAAGATGACAAATTATACCACCAGAAGCCTCATGGCTCCTCATCCCAAACTGGTGAGTGTCTCTACTTAGAAACTTCATATACATGTTAAATACCACATGGGGAGAACCTTGCCTTACCTCACATTGGAGCAACTATAGCAGCAAATACTGTGATAACAAACTAGAACTGCTCATTCAGGAAGATGCAGAATCATTGAAGAACTGTACCTACAAACTCCAATCCCCATACTTATTGAAAAAAAAAAAACCCTTTCCCCCAATGAGGTCCTGACAAAGCAACAATGCCATGCAACAATGCTGTTTAGGTTCTCTGACCAGGTCTGACTACTGATTAATAGCAATTCAAATACATCTGAAGGAAAGCTACCACTACCTTCTTCTCCAAATGGACTCTCTGTGTTTTTACAACTACTGTATATGTGTCAGAGAGAGAAAGCAACCTCCAGTTATCAAAAATGTTGGCTCCTAAGAGGACTTCATCCAACCACATACTTGCAAGCAAGTGCCATCCATTTTCATATTTGACAATCTTCCTAATTCAATTACTCACATCCTATTGGGCTGCTTGTAGGAGCTAGCAAGTTTAAAGATCCAACTTGCAAGTGGCACAATTCATCTAAAAGAAAACTGTATTTATTTCTTTGAATGTAATAAACTCAAAAGAAACTCATATATAGAAGATCCTACCTCCACCCTACAACATTCTGGTTTTTAATTTTATTATTATTATTATTAGCCTATTTAATTTGTTTACTTAATATTTAATGTTTGTACTTCTATTTTTATGATGCTTGTAAGCCAACTAGAGTTGCTTGACAATAAGATGGGTTGCATATAGATTTAATCAATAAATCAATAAAATAAATAAACCCAGAAAGCAGCATAAGGCTCTGCCTTGTTCACCTTGCTGGGCTCCATCCAGCTGGCACCCAAATCGGAGTATATGCAAGCAATTTTATCTACCAAGAAATCATAAATTTAATCTAGCATGCATGCGGGTATTTTATCATATCCATTTTTCACAAAAAGAGTCTAAGTAAATCTACCAGTTGGGAGTAGTGGATAAATGCAAAGAATAATGGACATTTTGCTGCTCTTATTACAAAAGTTAAAACTCAGAGATGAACTCTTATCACTGTTTTATCACATCTGTTTGTCCTCCACTTATTACATGACACTTTCACATAATGTATTTCAGTAAGATAGAATAAACTACAGTATCTTACTAGCATTTGTCATAACCATAAGCATATCTGTCAATTTTAGTGCATTTTGCACAATATGGCAAAGCGCAGTTTTATTCCAAATATATTTATGCTCTTCAATACATAATAATACTCACATCTATCCAGTTTGGACATACATGCATGATATGGCCCTACTAAGAGAATAAGGAGAAGACTAGGTCAGTTGTGATGAGATGGAGTTAAGGAGCTCTTCTGTTCTTGCTTCTCTAACAACAGCAAGCCATGTTCAGGAGCAGCCACGATCAGGCGATAATGGGAATTAATTGTAAGAGTTCTATTGAGACCTGGTCCCATTAATTGCTTACATAGATCCTTCTACCCACACTTTCTTAATCAGAAGATATCTTTTACAGTTGAACCAAGCAAACATATCACTAATTATCAAATTCAGCATGAAAAGCAATAAAAACAAAACAAAATGAAGACCAAGACCAACACAAGACCAACAACAACAATTCAAAAACATACTAAAGAAATACACTAATAGAACCAGCCAAGTCTGGTCACTGTAGACAGGGTATATAATAGTTATCCTGCAGCATCTGAAGGCTGCTGGTTCCTTGTCCCTAATTGTTCCTTGGGTCCCTTATTTAAGAAGAATAAGACAATGCAGCCTGAGGTAGAGCAGTAAAGATCCTCTCTCTATTCCCCAGTCCTCCAACCCAAGTTATTACATGTGATGTATAGCAATTGGCTGGCATAAATTGGGTGAAAAAAACAAAAAACACTTTCCTTGTTACTAGACAGTTAGCATCTTTGGTAGAGACAGTGGTGGGATTCAAAATGTTTTTGTTATGGTTCTCTGGGCAGGCTTGGTGGGCGTGGCTTGGTGGGTGTGGCAGGGGAAGGATACTTCAAAATCTCCACACCAGGAGAAGGATATTGTAAAATCCCCATTCTCTCCACACTCCACTAACCTGCTTTCCAGTTCCATTCTCCTGTGCAGGGCAACAAAAGAAGACCCAGCTGATCAGCTGGGACTTGGGAGGCAGAGAATGGATGGGGGCAGGGCCAGTCAGAGTGGTATTCCAAACTACTCAAAATTTCTGCTACCGGTTCTCCAGAAGTGGTCAGAACCTGATAGATATCACCTCTAGGTAGAGGACTTTGTGCAGAAAAAATATTTTGCTATTCAGTTGGAATTTCCCTGAAGGAAATGGGATTTCTTTGGCTTTATGCTCATGATGACATTATAAATTATGGGAAAAGGTACATCTTCAGATATTTGTCTTTGAAGCAACTTTATGTCAGACCAAAAAGCATCTTCAGAGGAGTTTTGCTTTTAGTTTTTTTTGTCTTTAAAAAACAATGTTTCTATTATGGGAGAATATACCCACAGGGATTCAACGATAAAGGCCAGTACTTCAAAATGTCAAACATATTAGTTGGCAACCTTTTTCATAACAGAATAAAGAAAAGGGATGGGAGAACATGAGGGAAGACAACTCCCTCTCCTCCCAAAGAGCTTTTATCACCAAATGGTTCTGTAGAAAGAAAGGCAGTGTGTTCATTTGTGTTTTGAAAGATATAATTTGCTGGGCTTTTCATTAGGATTGTTGATCATACTTAATAGTATTTGTATTCTGGGAAGTGTGATATAAAATAATGGCAATAAATAAAAAAGAGAGAAAACCAGTGAGAACTGTATGCATTTTCAGTGTGAGGACAAGGAGCCATTTCAAATTTAGATACTGGCCATCTCACTCACAGAGCAATGTACAGTTAATAACACCAAAGGTTAAATCAAAGGTTAAAAGCCATATAAAAATATCATGCATCAATAAGAAGAGCCAGATAAATACAAAAATAGAATAAGTTAAAAAGCCACCCAGAATTGTTCCAAAAATGAGATAGGTAGGTATACATTTAATAAATAAATTACATTTATTTATTTAAGAAAATTTATATGGTCATCCAACTCACCTCAAGTGACACTGGTTGTCTTATAAAGATAAAAACCCAATATAAAAAAATTAGGAAAGCAATAACTCTCCTGGCAATGAAATAAAAGTTAAAAGGTGGGGCAGGAGCCATCAAGGCACTAATCATTCCCATGATTGTGGGCTGCCCATGAGCCCCAGGTGAATTACTAGAGCCAGGGCTTCAAAACACCTTCAAAAGTGGAGGCCTGCCTGACCTCCAGAGAGAGAATATTCCAGAGAGCAAGGGCAATGGCAGAGAAGGCACTTTTCCTGATTAACTGATGGAATCCATAACGTATCTTCCTTATTTGATCAAGTGAGGCAGACTAAGGTGATGGGGATGAGTCAATTCCTCCGGCAACCTGGCCCCATGCCATGTATTTGTGTATCTCTTCAAAGCAAGAATTTTTTCAACATAGGATCAAACCAGGTTGTAACCACTCTCCAAATTCTTTCCAGAAGTCTCTGGTTAGGGATGATTATGATTCCATATTTCCTGAGTGGCCAAACAGAAGGTTTCAATAAGGCAAATCTCTCTCTCTCCTGATTATTTAAGAAGGGACTCAAGTATCAATCTTGCTAAAGGCAAATCAGCATGGATTCTGCAAAGAAAAACCCTGGCTCACTGAAATAGAATTTTTTATAGGAGGTTAAACAGGCACATGGATGGAAATGACCTGTTGACATTGTATTCTTGGATTTTCAAAACATCTTAAATAGAGTTCCTCAGCAAAGAATTCTGAGTAAACTTAATAATTATGGGAGGGACCTATCTGGCTTTTTAAAGAATTACTAAGAGTCAAAAAGTAGAAAGCAAAGGGTAAGAATTCATGGGCAATTTTGTCAACGAGTGAAGCTAAGAAGAAACCTTATTCTGACCAGTGCTCTTCAACTTCTTTGTACATAACCTTATCTTAGAGTTCAGCAGTGAGCTATCCTAATTTTCAGATAATAGAAAACTATTCAAGGTAATAAAAATCAAAAGTAACTGTAAAAAACTCTAGAAATGTCTGTTCAAACTGAGCGAATAGAAAATGTGGGTCAATTCAAGTAACTTTAAAGTGAAAACACTGGGGAAAAATTGCCCTGTGTTCTTATATACTGATTAAGTCTGTTGTCTTTAACTAGTAAAAAAAAGATCTTGGGGGTCATAATAGATTCTTCAGAGAAGATATTGATTCAGTGTTTGACAGCTGTGAAAAAGGCAAGGGATTATTTAGGAAGAGGGTAGAAATCACACTGTGATACTGTCATACAATTCTATGGTAAGTACACATCTAGAATATTATACAACTCTGGTCATCACATTTAAAAGAAGGATTTAACAAAGGGGGTAAAAGCTATGAATTTCCTTTTCCAGTTGGTGTGCAAGCATTTCCAGTTTTGCAGACCGGCAGGGAAGGGAGAGGGAACGGTTCTGTGTGTCTGGCCGGCAAGCGTGCACACACAGCTCCATTTGTGTGTATGTCTGCCACTCATGCAAATGGAGTGCGCACACACTCACACACTATTTGTGCAAGTGAGGATGCATGTGCATGCACACGTGGTCACCAGCTGTTTCCATTGCCTGGTTGCATTACCCTCATGGGCCACTAGTAATGAGCCTTGTCCTAGACAGTACATGTGATAAAACAAAAGCAGGTGGGTAGTCATTGAACTAGATATCAGTTTGAAATAGATTTAGACAAGTCAGGAATCTGTCTTTGGAAAAACAAATATATGGAACCTCCTATGGTTTGTTGTTCTCTTTTTCTCCCTAACAAAGGGAATGCTCTAGCTATGTGGACAACCTTTCTAAGGATGAGTAGACCAATTCCAAACCAGGAACTTTAATTTCTTTTGGCATTGTTAATAATCTGGAGAAGAAAAAATTAAAAATTCATGTTCGGTGCTCCTTATGCTGCCTGACCTGCAATACATTATATACTCCGTTGCTGCAAAGTGGGAATTACATGTCCTTCTCTTAAATGAATAATTTAAGAGCATTCATAGCACCCAATCATGTTAAATATTACACTCTGTCCTTGGTAGAAAAAAGAGAGTTTAAGTGCAAGGATAAAGTGCAAATAAATGGTACTAAATGTCCTAAAATGAAAAATAGTCTTCAAATAATACAAGCCAAGATTCTGAACAGCCTTAGCCTTTAGCCTAAAAATCTGGGGTTTTTTAAACATGGGAAGTAATATATCCTTGCACTACATTATATGCTTTATTTCTTACTGTATCTCTCCAGTTGCCTTTTTAATTTGAGCATCCATTAAATTCCATGGAGTTCATGCTGGAACATGAAGATTAAACTTAGAAAAAAGGTGAGTGAGCATTGCAACTTTAAGTCCTTCTTCAGCGTATATTAAACTTTGATCTGGAAGGAGAGTTTCCAGTTTACGATCTTCCTGTTGTTCCTCCTGAATGGAAGTTTGTAAAGCAAGGAGATAATTCTAGGAGGGCTTTTTCTGACTAAAAAATCCCTGTCAATGCTAGCTTTGGATGGAAGAGTCTGACATATTGGGATGTAATAAAATAGCCGGGTGGTGGGAAAAATCCATCACTCTTGTCATTAGAAATACTTCTCCCAAAGATCCTAGAACAGAGTTCTCCAAACTTTTTGTGGCTTTGAGGACCGGTTGTGGGGCAAAGCTTGTGCAAATGGAGCACTCATGCACACACTCACCCACCACTTCCGGTTCCAAAAGGCTCAAGACCCAGTGACTGGGCACCCCATCCTAGAAAATAAACTGTATGTTCTACTGTTGTTGCTTGTGTCTATATCTCCCCAGTCATGATTGAGCAATATCTGCCTTGGGAATTGTTTATAGGGAGAAAAGGTGATATAGCTTCAAGAACAGATTGGTGCATGTTATTGGGTTTCTTCTTAGTGGCTTAGAAAGAATACACTTATTTTGGACAGTGAGATGGGAAGCATATACATTTTATAATCAATCAATTTGCAAACTGGAATTGCCTGAGAAAAGACAACTACAGTGGTATCTCAATACCAGAGGTGGTATTCAGCAGGTTCTGACCAGTTCTGGAGAACCAATAGCAGAAATTTTGAATACTCCTGAAAACCAGCATATACCACCTCTGACTGGTGATTTTACAGTATCTTTCCCCTGCCACGCCCACTAAGCCACGCCCACAGAACCGATAGTAAAAAAAATCGAATCCCACCACTGCTCAGTATTTATTGTTAATTGGTTCCAGGAGATGTGATGAATACTAAAAATAGTGTGTACCAAACAAACCATGTGACTTAAGTTTGTTTTGGCCAGAAAGAGTCACGAGGCAGCCAACAATGACAAGTACTAGCTTGTGCAATAAGTACCAAACAAATCACAATTTCACATCAAAATGTTTCGAGTACCAAATTCAATGAGTTTTAAATCAACCAAGTACCAAGTTATGACTGTAGATATCTGGGAGAAGTCTGCAATATGTCTGGAAATATACTGGAAACATATTACTTCAGTGTATTTGGATGATACCATGGCACTAGATGGTACCTAGCAATGGGACTGACTCAATTAATTCTTGTAAAAAGGTGTTTATTAATTTGAGTTCCTAAAGGCTGAATCTGAGCTTCCATTCCCCTATGTAACCAAACAGAATAATGATTAGCCTTCTTAAATAAAATTAACTATTAATAAATCATTCTACAGTGTTTTTTTGTACAATAGCAATTAGCAAAATCAGCACTATTACTAATTAGCAAAAATTAACAATAACTGAATAGCATAAATCTATAGTGTATAAATAAAAGAAAAATAAAACCACTAAAATATAGACAAAAATTAAGGGAAACAGACAATAAACTTCTTAATAGTTATCATGCACCATAACAATTTCTGTTAATGAGACTGTTACAATTCAGAAAATGCATAAAAGCCATCCTGATTTGTTAGAATTGTGATTCCTAAATTTTGATTTTTCATTATTCAGAACTAATCTATAATCTTTTTTAGTATGCCAGAAGTTTTATTGATTGTAGAATCCTTATTGATCCACATCTTAATTGTTACTTTCTCTTAGGTTTTCCTTTATAGGGTGATAAATTCAGTTATTATTTTAACTGCTAAAATTAAATAGGTGATAAATTCCTTATTTTTAAACTTAACAATTTGACTGAATAAATTAATGCACGGCCATAACGCTGGGTAGCATTCAATTTTCTGCCTGGTAATAATACTTACACTTAACACTTTTAAAGACATCATCATCATCATCATTTTTTTTTTTGAAAGGACCCCATATTATTATATGCTAATGCTTGTACTACCTAGGAAAGAAAACTAATGATTGAAGGGTCCTTCCTTCCTTCCTTCCTTCCTTCCTTCCTTCCTTCCTTCCTTCCTTCCTTCCTTCCTTCCTTCCTTCCTTCCTTCTTTCTTCCCTCCCTCCTCCCTCCCTCCCTCCACACATTTGTTCTCTATGACTCTACCAAGATAATTTTGCAAAGTATTTTAAAGGGGTTATAATGTAAATGCTAAGTATTTATATCTCGGCATGTCTTGTGAAATAGTATTAAAGCTGGAGTTGAGCTTGCATTTCCTCCTCTTCAACATGTAGCAGGAACAAAGGGTGACAAACATATGGAATTGTGAACCATTTAAAAAGTGAGAAAAACCAGAGGACACAGTCTTGTTCAGCTGTTTTGTTGCACCCAGTTTGTTATACTATGAGTTGGGACACAACTTACATTAGTTCATCATAACTCTTTCATTATATGTGAAACATTCACGCTGGGCGCTTGACTGTAATGGAGGCTCCTTGTATTGATCTTAGCTTCAGTTCTCATATGCTCCCATAAGTTTCCTTTGATTTTATTTTTATCAGATTTTTTTCCCCACATAGCTTTTAAATAACAATTTCACCTTCATTCAGATTTCTGTTTTAAGAGTTCTGGGTAGTGAAATGTATCATCTCATTTGCTTATTCCAGGAAATATTTTTTAAAAACCCAGTGTGTTGGAGGGTTTTTGAATCGCCCGTGGCTGCTCCTGGTTGCTATTACTATTACAACAAGCCACGTCACAGCCACGCCCACAGAGCCAGCAGGGAAATTTTTTGAATTTTACCCCTGGTAGGTCTGCTATAAAATATTTTTGGAGGGTTTTAACATTAGTAAACTCTGCCCAATTCATCCATCCATTCATCACTCACCCATTCACCCACCCACCCACCTGTCCATCTATTCTATTCTATCCATCCACCCATCTCTTTGAATCCCATTATAAGACTGTGAAATTGACAATCATCTGCTGTATCAAGTGTAGGAATCAATGGCACTTTGGGATAATAAGTATTTTATACATCAAAAACTATTTTAGGGTCTTGAGGGAGATCCTTTTGTTATATTTTAATGGCTAACCTTTTAGTTTAGGTCTATAGAGTCTATCCAATGCAATTTAGGGACTGGATCGAATAGGATCTGGAGAAAGAATTTTTTTTAACTGAGTGGTTATGATGTTGGACTAGGAGTAGGAAGACTTAGAATCTCATCCTCCCACATCCACATAATTTCACTGGGTAAAGGGGCCAGTCTCTCAGACCAACCTTCCTAACATGTTGTTGCAGGGAAAATAGGCATAACAAATTCCATAGCTTATCTAGGATACAGTGGCCTGAGTTTTGAGAGCTGAATGGTTGTTATTTGGCCTTTGGTGACATTCAAATTGTTAACTGTCACCTTTAAAACCCTTTGTGGTTGAATGTCTGGAGATCAGAGGGATCAGCAACTCTTCATAGTATTCATCTGTTCAATATCATCTGTTAGGGCGGGGCTGCCTCCTCATCCTTTTGCTCAGAGAATGGCATCTTTAGGGACTATGGGAATGAACCTTTAGGATTTCTACCACCTTCTGTAAAGAAGCATTCTTCCAGATAACAGAATGGTCTTATTTTCTCCTGGTTTCCAGGAAGGCCATTAAAATGCCAGATATCTAAGTCAAAAGATGACATATACTATTCCTTCCTGCAAAATGAATATCCAGACTAGAGGTTTACTTGTGTGTGTGTTCTATAAAGCAGGGACAGGCAATTAATTTCCCAATGGGCCACATGAGAAAGTGTGCCTGTTGTGGAGGGCCACTGCCATGCCCTCCACCAACGCTGTTTCGTACCCACTGATGACACCTTGTTCTCTCCCAACAACAAACCGCTGCAGGCCAGATAAGGACAGTTTGTAGCCTGTAAAACGAAGAGGTTTCGGGGTGAAATTCAACCACTTCAGACCACCTTGGGAAAGGTGGTAGGGACAATTTGAATTGCCCCTGGTTGCTCCTGGTTGCTATTACTATGATACCAAGCCACGGTCACAGCCATGCCCACAGAGCCAGTAGGGAAAAAATTTGAATTTCACCCCAGTAGGTCTGCTATAAAATATTTTTGGAGGGTTTTTAACATTAGTGAACTCTTGCCCAGTTTTCTAGAAGTCAATAATGCATCAATATGCATTCAACTGATGAAACATATTGAAAGAGAGGCAAAGGAATTCAATTTGAAAATAAATCAGAGATTGCAGAGAGTTGTTCTGATATGCTTTCATTGCATTTTATGATTAGAGAAGGGGAAGGTATAGCCAAGGACTGCAGATGGGCAGAGTTGACAGGGAACAAATGCAGTGCTTGACTTGTTTATAAAAAGAGCACAGATGCATCCACAGAGCATTAGTGAGCTTAGTGCTAATGATCAAATTGTCTTTAATTAATGGTCCAGGCTTTACAAAGCATGGAGAAAATAAGTATTGAGGTCCAGCCAGGAATATAAGTGGAAAACAGGAAAGGAAAGAGAGGTGTCACAGCACTTAATGGAAGTAGAGCTTTTTTCAGTTTAGTTAGAGGGTACTTGTTGATACAAAATAGCAGGGGGCCAGCTGAAGAGGATCACATCTAATTTACGCCAAGAACCTTCAATATAAACAGGAAGACCAATTCAGGGCAAACTCTTAATTAGAAGCTCTTAGTTCCATGTTGTCTAGCCAATAATTAGAATTAATGACATTTTGTCACCTTGCTAGCATAATATGGTACTTTCTTTTACAAGCTTTTGAAACCTCTCCTGTATTGAAGAAGTCCAACAGTTTTTATTTTAAAAATGCTTGTTACTTTGTCCTGTTGCACCCGTGTTACTTCTGCATTATATAATATTTATTACTTCATTGGTGAAGTCTCAGTCCCTTTATTCAATTGTGCTGTTAAAATTAAAGGGTTATTTATACATGCTGATGATGTTGTTATTGTTAGTGTGATGTGAATTAGCAAAGTGGAGCAACCCAGACAATGCGTCTCCATGGCATTTAAAGCAGACACACCTTGATTTCTGAGATGATTTCTGGGAAAAAAAAAACAATCTGAAATTTCAAAGAAGGAGATTGGGCAAGCCACTGATTTATTGGTATGTGGCATCTCCCAAAACTGTCCCATTTTTACATTTGAAAATATCTTTTGTACTGTAAATAAGGCAGGAAGAGGTTTCTGTAGCATCTTGCTTTAATCAAAATGATAAAAACACCATTATACTGTCATGCAAGCTCCTTCCTTTGTGTACATGCTCATGATGGCATGATGCGCCTAGAAAGTGAATTGAACTTGTGGAGGCAAAATAGCTTTTGCCATTGCCTCTCTGTATCTCTGAGGGCAAAAAACTAACAGATAAATGTATACATATTAATTAATTAATTATTTTTAATTCATAGCCAATAAACAATTCTGGGTAGCTAATAAATAAAAAACAACAACAACATGCAAGAAGAATACAGCAGACCAGAAGAGCAAAATGGAAAAACCAACCAAACACTGTTGGTTGTTTTTGTGAATGAATAATACCAATAAAGTTATCTTGAGCTTGAAGTCAAGTGCAGGGTTCTGGCCCTGCACTTCTGATTGGCTGTTAATGTAAGGATCGGATTGGTCCATTCAGGAGCATCTGATTGGCCATTAACAGGCCATTCCCATTGGTTAACAGAGCTAGCGCTCCAGGTTTGCTATTGGTTGAATAGTTAATAAGTTGCCTATATAAGGAAGGCTATAGCAGCCCTCCAGTTTGAGCTGTCACAATATGTAAATAAAGAGTTTGAAGTTTGCTGTTTCTACCGGCTCGTCTCCATCATTTGCACCCATGCTCCAGACTTAACACTGGCAACGAAGGTGGGATTGGATGACATCCGAGCCAACTGAGACAACTAAGCACGTGGCTGAAGCGCACAACGGCGGAACCATGTCCAGCGGTGTAGTACCACCCGCTCTGTTCGATCCAGCTCAAGAGGACTGGGAGTCTTACATGGATCGTTTTCAAATGTTTTTGGAAACGAATAATCTGAAGGATGCCACACCCGGGAAAAAACGGGCGGTATTCCTAATGCACTGCAGCCCGATGGTATTCAAAATGGCTAAGGCATTAGCGAAACTGGCTGAAGTGAAGGCCATGGACTGGGATGTCCTCGAACCACTACTAAGGGCTCACTATGCACCAACCATTCCAATGCTCGTAAGATGACACAAGTTCTATCAAAGAAACCAGTGGAAAGGAGAAAGCGTCGCCGATTTCGTTGCAGACCTCCGGAACTTGGGAGGCCTTTGCGATTTCACTGACCTAGAAGAGGCCTTGAGAGACCGAGTAGTCCTCGGGCTAGACGCTCTAAACGTACAGAGCAAAATAATGGCAAAGGGCGACATCACCCTTAAAGACGCCACAGCTGAAGCTACAGCAGCGGAGGCAACCAAGAAGTCGGCTGCCCAACTATGACAAAATCGCGGTCCAGCACACCCACCGGCCGGCGAAGTTTCACTTAACGCAGAAGGGCAGCTGCAGACGGCCCACCATGAGGACCTCTCTTTGTCGTCAGACAGCGACGAAGAATAGGTCCATCACCTGCGGTCCGATCGGGACCATTACCCGAAGTCCCAACAATCGTGCGCTGGCTGCGGGGCCAACCATTACCGCTCCGACTGCAAATTCCGCGACACGCTCTGCCACAAGTGCGGGAAATGAGGCCACATCGGATGGGTCTGCAGAAGCCTCCGCGGACCCAGCCAGACCTCGAAAGGAACCAACCTCCACCAATCGACAGGGAATCGCCCTGTAAGGAGAGAACCAGTAAACCACTCCTACAGAAACCAACCCGTGAATCATCTAGCGAGATGGGAAGAGGCCCACCAAACACTCACTATTGGCCATGCCTCTTCACTAGATGCTAAGAAAATTTGGGTCAACGTGAACATTGAAAATTGACCCTGCCAAATGGAAGTTGACTCGGGATCGTCTCTTTCAATGGTCTCATGGAAGACCCTCAAGCAACTCATCCCCACTATCCGGCGCCAAGACCTTCAATTCCAATGGCTCGTGTTAAAGGACTACCAGGGGAACCGAATTCCAGTCGCAGGATCCTGTCAAGTCCGGATTGCATTCAAGAACCGCATGGCATACTTACCCCTGACGGTGATTGATAAGGACCGGCCTAGTCTGTTAGGCCTGCAATGGTTCGCACCACTCGGCATTGAAGTGGCTGGCATTAACCGAATCGGCGGCAGTGACTCGCCCACGAATTCAGGGACGTCTTCGAGGAAAAGCTAGGTGAATACAAGGGGATCCCGATATCCTTTAGCCTTAATCCAAAGATAGCTCCCATCGCCTTAAGCCTCATCGAGTTCCATTCGCTCAAAATCGATGAGCAGCTTGATAAGTTGATTGCCCAGGGAGTGTTAAATCCAACTGACCACTCCCCATGGGAAACGCCGATTGTGACACCAATTAAGCTGGACGGCTCCATTAGAATTTGTGGGGACTACTGAGCCACCCTAAACCATGCCCTGCAACAGAACCCATATCCGGTGCTGGTGGTACAACACCTCCTCCATTCCCTGGGGGGCGGAAAAGTCTTCGCTAAACTAGACTTAGCTCAGGCTTATCAGCAACTGCCAGTTGACAAAAAAAATGGCACAGGCACAGACTATCGTAACACACCGAGGTGCCTTTAAGTGTACGCGGCTTCAATTCAGAGTCAGTGTGGCCGCGGGGATCTTTCAGAGCCTAATGGAGAGACTATTGCAGGGGATCAAGGGCGTTGTCCCCTATTTTGATGATGTGCTCATTGCCGCCCCCACTCCAAAAATCTTATGGGAGCGTTTAAGACTGGTATTATGAAAATTCCAGGAAGCAGGCTTGAAAGTCAAAAGAAATAAGTGCAAACTGTGTACCGATCGTGTTGAATTCTTAGGGTACTTAATTGACAGTCAGGGTATTCACCCAACCGATAGCAAATTAAGAGCAATAAAGAACGCTCCCAGGCCCCAGAACAAGACCGACCTCCAGGCGTTCTTAGGCCTCATCAATTTTTATAATGTATTCTTGCCGCACAAGGCGACTGTTGCTGAAACTTTACATCGTCTATTAGATAAAAAATCGATTTGGGTATGGGGTCACAAAGAAGAGCAGGTGTTCTGTAATGTGAAAAAACTACTGACTTCGGATGCCGTACTAATGCAGTACAATGAAACTTTGCCAATAAACATTACATGTGATGCATCGCCTTTTGGAGTGGGTGCCATTTTGAGCCATGTGTTACCTAACGGTAACAAAGCTCCTGTTGCTTACTTCTCAAAGATGCTCTCGAAAACCGAGCGAAATTACAGCCAGATCGATAAAGAAGCCCTGCCGATTGTATCAGCTGTTAAAAGATTTCATGAGTATGTGTACGGCCGGGTTTTCACCATTGTAACTGACCACAAACCATTGCTGAGGATCATCGCTGGGGACAAGCCAACTCCCTACATACTTTCTCCCAGAATGACCCGCTGGTCAGAATTCTTGGCTGCCTACAATTATCGGCTACAATATCGTCCCGGTAAAGCCATTCCCCACGCCAACGCAGTGAGCCATACACCGCTCCCTGAAATTCTCAATGATCCTGCACCAACGATGACAGCGTTGCAGGTTGAGACACTCCACATGCCACTATTAACTGCCCGTGACATCGCGAGAGAAACAAAACGTGACCCCATCTTAGCACGAGTCCTCACATGGGTGGAATGCGGATGGCCTTTGGACCAAGTACCAGACGACTTTGCACCATTCAAAAGTCGTCAAACAGAGTTGTTCTCCCAGAAGGACTGTGTAATCTGGGGTGATAGAGTCGTTATCCCAGAACAACTCCAACAGACATTGCTAAGAATCTTGCATGATGGCTACCCTGGCATCGTGCACATGAAGGGCCTTGCATGAAGCTACAAATGGTGGCCAGGCATCGACAGACAAATCGAATCGTGGGTTAAAACTTGCAGGAGATGCCAAGAAGTAAGCAACACTCCACCAAAGGCAACCCCAACTGAATGGGAGACGCTGCGGGGACCCTGGTCCCGCATCCATCTGGACTTTGCTGGGCTGACCAAAGGCCACATGTTTTTACTAACCGTCAACGCCTACTTGAATTGTCTCGAGATTCACCGAATGAACAACACGACCATTGACGCGGTCATCAAAAGACTGGAAAGACTGTTTGCAACCCACGGATTACCAGACATTCTGGTATCCGACAACGGGCCCCAGTTTACTGCGCTGTCTTTTGAGCAGTACCTGGCTGACCGCGGTATCTGACATGCACTCACTTCCCCTGCACACCTTGCTGCCAACGGTAGGGCTGAGCGCATGGTACAATTCATCAAAAAGACTCTCCAAAAGATTGACTACGACAACATCAACGAGCAAATCAACCGGATCCTTTTCCTACAGCACATCACACCTCACAGTGTCACCAACAAAACTCCTGCCGAGCTGCTAATGGGACAAAAGCTCCACTCCCACCTTGATCGGTTACACCCAGCCTACGAACCGGAAAAACCACTCGGATCCAGCGGCTGATGCCGTACCTTTCAGGTAGGCGATTTAGTATTCACTAAAAACTTATCGGGCGATCCGCTGTGGGTAGAAGCGACTGTAATCCACGTAACCGGCCCAAGGTCATACCTCGTTCAGTGCTCTGACGACAGACTTTGGAAGCACCACATAGATCAACTACGATCGCGGCTACCATCACGCACTTCCGAACTCCCTTATGACCAAACTGGGGGGGGGAGGGAGATACAGAGGAAAGCGAATTGCAATTAGAGGGAAACCTTTTTGAAGAAACCGATAATGGGACTGAAACGCAGGAACAGGAACCAGGGACCGGAGTGAGTTTACCTCAGGGAGTGGCCAGTGATATTGGTGATGACGGGAACGCAAACTCGAAACCAGAGGCACCCCTACTGATAAACAACGATCTACCTCAGCAGAAGTGCAGCCAACCGTCAGGCACTTTGCGAAAATCGAAAAGACTAACAAAACAGCCGTCCTACCTTAAGGACTATGTAACCGCGCCCCGTGGGCAGAAGCCGGGGGAAAGGGGTGTTGTGAATGAATAATACCAATAAAGTTATCTTGAGCTTGAAGTCAAGTGCAGGGTTCTGGCCCTGCACTTCTGATTGGCTGTTAATGGCAGGATCGGATTGGTCCGTTCAGGAGCATCTGATTGGCCATTAACAGGCTATTCCCATTGGTTAACGGAGCTAGCACTCCAGGTTTGCTATTGGTTGAAGAGTTAATAAGTTGCCTATATAAGGAAGGCTATAGCAGCCCTCCAGTTTGAGCTGTCACAATATGTAAATAAAGAGTTTGAAGTTCACTGTTTCTACCGGCTCGTCTCCATCATTCGCACCATGCTCCAGACTTAACAAACACATTGATGAAAAGCAAAGCAAAACAAAGCAAAGCAAAGCAAAGCAGAGCAGAGCAGAGCAGAGCAGAGCAGAGCAGAGCAGAGCAAAGCAAAGCAAAGCAAAGCATAGCAAAGCAAAGCAAAGCAAAGCAAAGCAAAGCAAAGCACGAGTTTGACTCCATTTCCCAGAGCTTCTCAGCTCTTTTTGTGTTTTATTTCCCAGATCTCCTCAGAAAACCCAGGTGCATCTGGGATCTGTGCGGACAGAAAGGCTACATAGCAGCAATCCAGTTTAAGGTCCCAGCCAGATGCCTGCTGTGGTTTGCCGGCAGCAGGTGTGTATGGTTGAGGTCTCTGACAGGCAAGACTTGGTCGAGGGGCCTGCATGTGAGGCAGGGATGGGGACAGGAGTATTGGAGTGTGGACAGGAGCCTTTGGAGCTTGTGGAGTCTGGCAGCAGTGTTGAAGAAGACCCTGGGGAGCCTGTGCTCAGTGCACATGCACACAGGGCTGCTCAAAAGAAAGAGCAGATGAAGCAGCACGGGCAACTCGGAAGTAAGGCTGGAAGGTGATAGCCCCTCCCATAAGGGATAAAAGCCAGCCTTCAGGGTTGGCTTCTTTGCAGGAAGCAAAGAAGCCAACTTTGTGCTCAGTTTTCTCATCAAAGCCATGTTTACTCTGGTTTGTTTTTGGAAACTTCTGGCTTTTATTCTTGGCAGCCTTTTGCAACCTTGAAAGGAGTTGTTCTTATCTGGGACAATTAGTTTTGAATGACTCTTGGCTGTGAATGCACAGAATTCACAGTGCTATATTAAAAATATACTCTGTGTTTTTATTAGTTGAACAAGCCTTGGTCAGAACATTGCCTATTCCAAGCTGTGAGTAGGTTCCTACCAAACTGCCTAGCAGATCCTTGTAGAAAACCTGAGCTCTGTTTAAAAACTCAGCTATGTTCCTCTACCCCAACATTTCCCAGATAAAAATGGAATGCTACTCAGTAGGATCTGATATAATATAGCGACTGGAAGGGTCCTTCTTTCGTTCCATTTCAATATTAGCAGAAATACATAAGAAAAAATGCAATAAAACTAAGGGTAGTATTCATCAGATGGTGCCACATCATCACCATCCTCTTTTAATGACCCAATAATCCCATGCGGGATGGAGTCTGGCAACTGAATGTTCACTGGCCGGATGCCCTTCCTGTTGCCAATGCAGATTTTTTCCCCAGCAAATATATTCTCAGCATGCCCAGAGAGAGAAATATCTTCCTCTATCTAGGATCAAACTCACAGCCTCCTGATTGTGAGGGGAGAGCTCCACCTCTAGGCCACCGCACCACCTCAGATGGTGCTACATCTCTTTCCAAAAAAATAAAGCAGTCTCCAAAGACCTTCTGCAATAATCAACTCTTCATAAATCTCCAGAAGGCCACAAGGGTCAGTCTTACAAATGGTTCTGTAGAAAGAGGGACCCCTACAAAGAATATTCATTTCCAGGAGTACTTACACCAAATAAATTGGGAGCTTCAGCAGGCATTATAAACCATATAACTGTTTAGAGGTAATAATCAACAGGTTGTATCATACACAGAAACAATGCATTGCTAAGTGGGCATTGGGCAATCAAACCTCATGCTCTCAGCTACCAGAATGTAGGAAAATAAATCAGACACAAAATTCACAGGGCATTTCTTTCTCTCTTTACAGGGCACTGTTTCCATTTTTTGATCTGAAACTATGGTTAATGAATCTATATCAAGGAATTTTGAAGCAAATACTTTTTTTTTACAAATAGAGAATCTTATAGCAAAGCACAATGCTTTTTCCTCTTTACATTGGTCATCTATTCTTCCATATTTAGGAAAATATTCAAGGAGTGCTTTCCATTTTCTGCTCTGACTTCATCTCCCTAAGGAGCAGAATTTACATTGTTGGCATACTGGACAGACACTGTACAATGAATGCTTCATGCCTATCTGTTTTGAAATTAAACATTGAGGCAATCTCCTTGTAAAGATACTACAAGTAGAAAATGATTGATTTTTCAAATAGTTCAATTTTTTTTACAAAACTAGATAATTTTGTCCATAGATCTCCCTTCATCCTTGTTTTAGGCATCACACCCTTCTTACACTCAAGATGCACCAAGATTTCACAGGGTTCAAACCATTATTGCTTTAGGGAAGAATTTAAACTTGCTCCTTTCAAACTTATCTCGAAGTAAGTCACATTGATCCCAATGGATTTTCTTTCTGAATAAATGGCCTAGATTTGTACTGCCAATAAAACAATGACTTTTGAAACCAAATGGATTGGAGGTGAGTAGTAAATAGCAGAATAATTTACAAGAAATTATTAGCAGTCTGTTCTGCTTAGAAATTCCAGCAGAAAAGTTATTTGTCCTGAGATACATATTACTAAGGGCAATGACTATAGTATATTTTTTGTTGGCAAGACAAAACAATTTGCTTTTTGGCAAAGCAAAGCAATTGGCAAAGCAAAACTGCCTTCCTTCATGTATAAATCTTGAAAATAAATATCAAAAATAGTATTTCCAGTTCTATTTTGAAGGAATACAGTCACATTAAGCTATAAAGAGTGGATTCTCACTTATCAGTGACATTTGCCAACTCTTAAAAATAAGACAATGCAGAAAACATAGTCTAAAATTATTCAGAAATGTGGATTGATGTGAAAATGGCAGCTCTCCAAATTTTGTAGCCTCTGGAACAAAACCATCTGACTTGGCACCTAAATTTTGGATGAAATTCCAACATTTGTTTCATTATCCACATATAATTCTGTTATTTTTTTAATGTGTCATTTTCTCAGCCAAAATAGCTTCCAAAGTAGTAACTCTCTAAGCCCAATGCAAAATATAACACAATGTTGAAAAGTGCTTATATGTATATTATATAAGTGAATTACAGTGAATATTGCTCATCTAACATCAGCCATAAAGTTTGCTATTTATAGGATTAATAAGCATGATAGGTAGCATCTAGCATATTTTTAAACAATTTTAGCAACAGTTCTTAAAAATCTGTAGGACTATCAGAATCCCAGTTAGACACTATGTTCTAAACATAGAAAGTGGAGAAGGATCATTATGTAATGTGGGTAAGATTTAAAGTAGATCATAGTGGTATATTAAAATAATACTTGGTTCAATTATATAGTTGAGTCATTTTAGACATGAGTAAATAGCTTTGTCCATCCTTCTTTTAGATAATTTGACTGTCCAGCATGTAACAACTGTTGCATGCTTTAGAACAGGCGTGTCAAACTCAAGGCCCGGGGGCCAGATCTGGCCCGCAGGTTACTTAGATTTCACCCGTGGGGCCACCCTTGAAACAGTGAAGGACCAGCCCATGATGCCTCTGCTAGCAAAAATGGAGCTTGCAAGGGCCACTTGTGGCCCTCCCAAGCTCAGCTTTCACTGGCAGAGGTTGCAGGCCATCCCAGCTGAAAATAGAGCTCAAGTGAGTCATGTGCGGCCCTCTAAGCTCTGTTTTCACTGGCAGAGGGTTGCAGGAGGACGTCCCAGCTAAAAACGGAGCATGGGAGCCTGTTTTCGCTGGCAGAGTGCTTGGGCCACAGGTGCCCGGCAACATGAGTGATGTCATGCTGGCCACTCCCATCCTGGCCACACCCATCATGTCCCCCAAAAGATCAAACACAAACGTGATGTGGCCCTTAATGAAAATGAGTTTGACACCTCTGCTTTAGAACTACTTCAACATTTGTTGTATTAGAGAGAGAAAATATTGCACTCATTATAAATTTTGAATGTGCAAATTCTGAGCATGTGTTTTATTTCAAATGGAAGGAATGCTGAGGTGCCACATTATGCCAGAAAGTTGCACCTTTACTTGCCATTAACTATAAGGGTTAACCTGTGCTTTAGATTTGAAAAGAAAAAGAGTATTGGAGCACACACAAGCATATACATTGCTTCTCATGTTTTCCTGAGAATATTTGTTGAATTGGTTTCTATAGCTGCCCATTTCTATCCAGTTGACTGTTACACTAGACTAGTCAGATTTCAGTATGGCCTAATCCCTTGTTGGATGTTATTGGATGTCCCTGAAGAAGATGGACGAAGAAATAGAAGAAGAAATTCTATACAAAACTATCATTTGAAGTGCTGTCTTCACATTCCACCTGATTTATGGATTATTAATTAGCAACAATGGCAGAAAATTGGTTGAACAAAATATTTATAATGAGAAATACATATTGCTTTAGCCAAATATGATATGATGTGGCTAAGTAAGATGTACTCCATCAAATAAGGGATTCATATTGCATGTGGGATGGTTGTCTTTGCAAAATGGACTCCCCATACTTTCCAAAGTAGTCAGGGGTAAGGCTCAGGCTTTTAATCTATGATTCTCAGAGCATCTCTGCTGAAATTCAGGGCCAGAATGGCTGATGTTCAGCTACATAGTTTTTAATAGTCCTAAAATTTATCCCATGTCTTTTGTATCAATCTGCAGCATTTAAAGACTAAAATAATAACTTTTAGGTGGCATTTACCCCCGATGAGAATTGCAAGAATGTTCAAGAACAAATTGGATGAATGTTGAAAATGTTATCAGATACCTGGTTCATATTACCATATGTGGTAGACATGCTCAGATGCAAAAAGATATTGGATGAAAATCCACACATGGCTGGAAAAAATGACAAAACAACAGATAGACTTTAAACCAGAGATATTTTTATTGGGAATTATACCGGAAATATATAATAAAGAATTGAAATATTTGATTGTTAATGTTTTAACAGCGGCTAGAATTGTATTTGTAAAGAATTGGAAAAATGAAAAAACACCTATGCAGGAGGAAGTTATTAAAAAAATTATGGATTGTGCTGAAATGAGTATATTGACATTTGAAATTAGAGAACAAGAAGATAAACAATTTTATAAGATATGGGATTTATTTTATCAATGGTTAGACAAAAAGACATGGTAATTAAATATATTAGGAAATTTCATAATATAACACTAGTAGAATGATATAGAATATAATATAAAAATATATAACCATTGGATGAAAGCATAATATAAATTCATATAAAATTTAGAATATTCTGTATAAAATGATGGTATAATAGTTTAGTCAAATGAATGATTAATAACTGATAATGTATAAATATATGTTGGATTGATAATGTGAGAATCTATACAAATTGTAAGTGAGAACTATGAAAAGATAGCACAAAAGATTTGTAACCAACTGATACACTGTACATATACCATGTTTCTCATATAATAAGGCTGGGTCTTATTTTTTTTTGAGCCCTGAAAAAATGGCTAGGCCATCTTTTCAGGGGTGACTTAACTCCGCCCCCTTGCATCTTTGGGTGGGCAGGCGGCGATGGCTTGGATGTTGAGTTCAGCGTTGGTGGGGCACTTCGTATCGAGGTCAACGCAGGCAGCACCATATCCAGGTGTGCAACAAAAGTACTTCCTAATGGCAAGCCCCCCCACCATTCCCCTCCATTTCGCATGTTTTAATATAGGCCTTAATTTGGGGGGAGGGGCTTAATTTCATTTCATGTCTATAAAACATGCTGGGACTTCCTATTGGGGGAGGCCATATTGTTGGAGAAACAGGGTATAACTGGAAGATGGTTTTATGTTTTTTATGTTTTGTTTGTGTTTTTGTTTCAAAAATAAAAAGAAATTAAAAAAAGACTAAAATAATAACTTTGAAAATACAGATGCCAGGAGGAAGATGCTATCTGTATTTTTTTTCTGAAAGAAATTGATTTTTTTCATCTTTCCTTATCCCCAGATGTGAACTGCAAGACACCAGTAGGTTTAGGGAGGGTGGCTTAATTTAGCTTCTTACCTTCATGCAAAATGTTGTCAGTTAATTTATTTAACCTTCGTTGTTTGTCCATGTTTGTGTGTTTTTACCTACAACAATGACTTCTATATATATAAAGTTATTCACAGAGATGACTTATTAAAAACCAATTCTTTAATAAAGTTGCATGTTTCTTTTTAGTTGGGGAAACTGAAGATATCAATGTTTGTGTCTTAGGTGATTGTGAAAACAAGAACAGAATATCAGCCAGACCAGAAGAACAAAGGAAAACTTAGAGTGCCCAAAATTGCTGAATTCACAGTCAGTTTCACTGATGGTGTAACAGAAAGGTTAAAGGTAAGAAATGCAGAGGTTTGTCCAGTAAATGTCCAGTTTTCAATTGTCATGAAATAATTAATAGACAGCAGCTCTCCTATTCTGGCATACGACTCAAGATCACATGGAGTTAATAATTCTTGGGTTGGAACATACAGTTTACCAATGCATGGTAATGCGCATTAAAGATTGGATTAGATGTATGACATGAAGAGGAAGAGGGATTCAGCCAGGCCCAGCCTAGCTCTGCCAAGCTGTTATTACCCATGCTATGAGAAACCTGCAGTGATAGTCAGAATTCAGTTGGGGAATCAAACTTCTTGCCTTCATTATAACCATGATTTAAATGTTTCCTTAATTCATTAATTACCTTAATTATCTGAATTTTGGTATGTTCGACCTCAAAATCACAAGATACTTCCAGAATCTAAAGGTAAATGATTCTTCATGTTTTTATAAAAATCATGCATTATATTAAATCTATATTCTACTCCATCTGTTTCTTATTGGCAGAGAGGTTTCAGAGTTGTTAGGCTGATTATATAGTGGAGAAACAGACCTGATTATGCAGTAGATTGAATTTGGGCTCAATTGCAAAATTTTATACTGTTGCAAAAAATCCCAGATTAAAAGGATGTCATTTCCCTGACTCAAGATGATTACTGATAATATTGCTACTGTTAGGAGGACATAATGAAAAAACAGAAATTGCATTTGAACATGAAACTCATGCACGCAGACTATTTCTATCAAGCCCTGTTCATTGGTAGGTATGATCTTGGCAAGGTCTGTGATCTGGGTTTCTCTGAAGGATGAGATAAAAACTATAAGCTTTATTTATCAGTAAAGAGGAATCATAAATTTTGGTATGAGAATGAGCTGCAGCAAATTTTAGAGTGATCTACTCCTGCTCTTGTAATTTCTTTTTTTCTGTCTGTCATGAGGTATTTGTTCAATTTGCATTTTAATGTAAATTTACTTAATTTGAAGTTTTCAAATCAATGTGCAGCCTGTGAATATATATAATTGTACATATTAAAGAAAATTGTGCATTAATTGTCTATATTTTTCTGATGAACTTCACATGAATATATATGAAATTTGGAAGTAAAAGAATGATAGTCTGATTCTATAAGAAATTTAATTCTAAAAAAAATAGGACCTGAAATGGAAGTGTCTTATTTTCTATAGAAAACTAGCAGCTTCCACTTTTGATATTAAATTAATATCAAATGTAGAAGACTTTCCTGTGATCTCCAGCCTTGATTTATTTAAAACATGTTATCTGGAATAAAACATTCTTCGAAAGTATTGTTTGGTCCCAATGCATTGCTAATTCCATAAAAATCATACCTCAGAATTGCATGCATAATTGACAACCCTCCTGTAGTTATACAGTATGTGGGAAACACAGCTTCTATATCCATGTTGCCATATGAATGGCATCCACATTGAAAAGAAGTTGCAGAATAGTTCCGTTGACTGGAGTTCTGTTTTGTATACCACTGAATCTTGTCTCAACACAAGATCTATAAGAGTTAGTTTGAAATGAACTATGGACACAGGAATCAAAAATCTGCCAACAATCAATGTAAAAATTAATAGCAGTTGGATTTAAATCAATGCAAGGGCCAAATTTTATCCTTTGAAAAGTTCTGAGAATCCTTTGAAATCAGTATCTTATGCTTCCTTAAACCAGGAAAATGGTTTTCTTCATCAGGACTCTATAGTCTGAAATTTGGAGGCATATTTAGTTACAAAAACAAATTACTGACAACAAAGTTCCCTTTAATTTTAATTCTCTTTAATTGATCTCCAAAGCTACTGTTTTAACTCTCTTTCCCTTCCCAAGCATTTTTCTCACATTGATTGTTATCTGGGTCAGCAAATAAATCCAATGATCTGTCATTCAATGGAAAATGTCAGTGCTATTTTCTGACTCTTCATCTGATTTTGATTTTGATCTCTCTGCATCACCTATTAATCACCTATCATTAATCACATAAAAGAAGGTCAATCAATCTTTATTGTCAAACATGTGTACAATGAGATTGGCTAGAAAATAGATTGGGATGTAAACTTCTGCCTGCTTTTTATAGATACTCCATATTCTATATTTATTGACTTTATTGTATTATTTCCTGATTAAAATAAGCTGAGATAATAGATCATTTTTATTATATCTTAATATGTTTTTAAAAATTGTTCTTCATTTTTATTCCAGTGAATATTGTAAGGAGTAAATATACTTCCTTCTGATTATACACATATCTTTTATCTTGTGCTAGAAAAATATATTTCATTTGTGCTTATGGAGAAGGGAAGTGGCACAAATGTTTCAAGGTTTATCAATTTTGATTTTGGTACTTTTAAAAAGGAAAGGAAAGGTAAGGAAAGGGGTGAAGGAAATAAAGACTAACAGATCTTGTAAATGAGATCATCGTGTTTTCTGTTTTTAGATAGAAGCTTGTTACTCAATATAACTCTCCAGTGAGCAATGTGCTAGAAATTTCATTTTCATCTTTCTGGAACAGTAAAAAGGGACTTTTATCATATATATAAGCCATCTTTTCATCTTTTCTAAATCTTTGTGTGATTGCTTATTAAGAAGTAATTATTACTATGCTCAGTGGAATTTGCTCTTAAATTGGATTTAAGGAACTGCAGCCTTCTTTGTCCTTCCACCTAGTGTTTATTCATAGAACTTTTCTATAACAGATTCTTGGTGTCTAAATATAAGGAAGGAGCAAGTGGTTTGATTAATATCAGTGGGATTCATATAGCTGTTTGAGAAGACTTCAATTTCCAAAATGACCATTTTCTTAGCTTTGCTTCTCCCGTTTTACTAATTCTGATGCACATTTACTTTTGAGTAAACTCATTTGAATTTAATGCCCTCCCACTGATATTGTTGATCTACAGGATTTCCTTCCTAAAATGTCATGTGGTGCTTGAAACATTTGAATCTGTTTTTCAAACATAGACTAATTAAACATTTTTAATTGTTTTTGATAAAATAGTCTTATGAGGAAAAATGGTTCTTAGTGGTTGAAGTTTATAAATACAGCTATATGGGTGCCTCATTGTGAATTTATATTTTTAACAAGCTTGATTTAATTGCTGCCATTAGGAAAGTTATTAAATGTTTTGTATTTTTAGATAAAACAAGAACAATCCATTTACTTTGAAAAAAGATATGTTTTCTTGTTTAGATATTTAACTAAGGCATTTCCTTTTCTTTCGCTCCCATGTGAATGAAAATTTCATTGTGGCAGCAGCCATATTTATTTTCCCCAAACTTAAAAATCACTTCAAAACAACATTTTAGGACCAAAAGTAATAATGCTATCACTCCTTCCCCTCCAAGGAATATTGCCTTACCCTCAAAATATAGGAAAAAGAAAATATCTAACATTTAAAAAGGGATCCTTCTCAATTAGACTATGTCCTATGTTGCTTCTAGCTTTTCCTTCCATCTCCCACTTGTAAAAACAGCTTTGTATTTCTGCTGAAAATAGGTTGCGATCACATGCCTATTGCAGAACTGTCTAAAGTATGCAAATTAAGCCAAATAGTGTGCTGTTTTTGCTCAGTATATTCTGATTTTTCCTATTAGAGTACAGAAATAGAAATTCTCAAGGATATTGATGTTCCTTTGACTTCCAGAAATCTTTTTAGCTATGTCCTTGACATAGAAATTTCTGCATTATCAAACATCAATTTCCACTTTTGCTAAAGGGTGAAAACTTGCCTAAAAATAATGAAAATTGAGAGTGAGGTTTGCCTTCCAGCATTATATTCTGCTTACTTTGCGTATTCTCTGTCACATTAAGTTTATCCTAATCTTTGCCTTTAAACATGCTAATTTTAAGAACAGTAAAACCTTTTATTTAGAAAACTACATTCTTTGATTTCCAAAAATAAAAGTAGCCATCTTCCCTCCAAAAATATGAAAATGATATGCTTTCTATAGGGACCCAGAACGCGAAGAGACATCTCCTATATATCTTGCTCAAGAGATTTTACTGGGTGGGTTGATGAGACATTGCAAAAACTGAGATACACCGAATTACCATATTGTACATTAAGTATACCTACCTGACAAGGAAGGAGGAGCCTGTGGAGAACTTGTAGAATCTTTTTGAGGGCCTTAATAATAGTTCTGTTCCGCATCACATGACTTGAAGGGAGAAGGAAGGAAGTTTGGAACAAAGGATCAACTTTGATGCCCAACTCCTTTTATAGGTAGAGATTTTTAATGACCTCCAGCTCTGGCTAGACAGAACCTATTTTTGAATTCAGTCTTTATTTTCTTCCCCCAGGGGCCAACATGGTCTAGTACTCATCAGATTCCAAAGATTTATCCATACACATAGAGAGAGATAGTCAAGAGTTGTGACCCCATTCATATGCTTTCTTTCCGACTCTTTGTCAGGTTGGATAAAAAGATAATTATACACAGAAGATCATATGCCTGCTGTATCCTTCACTATCCATTAAGGATGGGCCACAGATTAGTCTTATTAATTCCATAGATTAATTCATATGAGCAAAAGGTACTTAATGGGTGGCTTCAGTTTTCAGTCAGCACTGAAAAAGAAAATCAATAAATGGCCAACCATCTTCTGTAGCTTCAGAAGCTCCGTGTTTCTCATTCATGGTAATGTGTGATTTGCCCGTCTGTTTCATCTGTTGAGCCCATTTGATAGAAAATCAATTATTTTTATTTAGAAGTTTTTGGGGAAGGGATAATTCTATAATGGAATGGAGAGGGTTTAAGATGCATGCTAGACATCAAGAATGTGCTTCTTTCTATTTTTCTTTAGTTTTGTCAGTAGGTGAATGGTAGCCTATGTAATTGGTGCAAGATTGATAACATGTGTTTCAATGACTTTCCTAGTGTACTTGAATGATGGTTTCTGAACTCTCTTTAAAGCAGCTCCTGCTCTTGCATTGAGTCGAGCAAACTGCATCGAAATATGCCCCCAATAAACATTACAGGAAAGACTGGATTCAAATGGGCAACTGTTATAAGACTATCCCACCTTCTTGCTATTTGCTATTCAGCAATGTTTTTTTATTACATGTTCATGTCTTCTCAATTTCTCGTATAGTTTTTTTTTCAAAGTTCAAAATGTTTTGTGCTGGAGTATACAAAAATACCACAGGAGTTACAAATGTTATCACTGATACTTTTCATGCAAAAGAACCATATTGATCTTGCAACATAATGCACAGTATTTGATATTCCAGTTGCTTTTGCAAGGTCTTGCAATTCTTCAGAAATAGTATCTATCCCAGGACAGTATTTGTTCAATTTCAGATGATGGAGGAACCCAATGAAATTACAGATATCAGGATGCTTCAGTGAGTTTCCATCTCTTTCTTTGGTAAATCTTTTCCAAAAATTCATCTGATATCCTGACTTGGGTGAGTTTGAAAGAGGCGTGAAAATTTACTTGATGTATTTCCTTACAACATGACCTGCGGCTTCCTCAATGTTTTCTTATTCTAAAAGCATTGCAAAACAGATGTAAGGAACTAGTTGGAACTGCTGTTTGGATTGGTCAAAAACACCCCATGCAGTGGGAATGTTTGGCCTTAGGGTGAGCCTCTTCAATCAGAGCTGCATAGTTGCATGTACAAGATGGAAACTGCATGTACAAGCCAGGAAATACTGTATATATTAGGGTAAGCTATAATAGATGTTATGAGGAGGGAGAGAAGAATTAATACTATGTAACTATTTTCAATATTTCTTGCCTCTTGTAGACTCCAATTCTATCCTCATCCTTGTCAATTAGAACATTTTGTTTTCAGGAAAGTCATTTCACCTTTGTAGGAAATATCAGAATTCCTTGTACTTTATAAGTAATTCTGAATGTATCCTTCATTCTGAGCCAATTGAATAAACTGACCTATTAATAGCATCTAACTTTGATCATGAACAAGACAGAGTTTCTTTAGGAAAGAATGCTATCATCCACCTTGGCAAGAATATTGGTGGGTGGGTGAAGCAGGAAGATTCAAGATGTTGGCTGTGATCAAAGCCTTTCCCCCTTTTTTTTGTATGCATCACAATCACTAGCTTTAATTATTTGCTCCCACATTTATGTTATAAGAATAGGGTTAAAGTGGGTAGGAGAGACTGAGAAACTGAAGCCATGCTCACAATAGCTGATGTGTCTGTAGAAATCTTAGGCAGAATATGCTTATATCCCTATCCATACATGTATTGGGTCAGCACACACTCCATTGTGCTTTTGTTTATTTTAAATGCAGATACTTACATAGGGCTCTGGGATAATTCCCCAGAGGAGTTGTTGTCTCTGCGCAACTGCTCTGATTTTTGTCTTGCTGAAAACTTACGTTATTCCAGGAGCTTGTCATTTATGAAATATGATATTGCATTTCTGTGTTGCTCAGCTCAGTTATGCAGCATTCTGGCAGCTTGACCAATTATTCTTCAACTTCATGACTCATCCTGTACATACATTATGACAAATGTCTTCACCCACTCTGTGTAGGTGGAATGCAGGAAAATAATGTTAAAACAACATCAAGATCCATTAAAATCCCAAAGTAATTTCAGTTCTGTTCTGCTCTCAGAGAAGACTTGTCAAAATTTCTTCCTATGGAAGTTTTATTCATTTGCTGTGGAAATGTACTGAAACAGAAGCCCATAGGAGGTTTTATTTCTCTAGAGTGTCCTAAATTCTCTGTCAGGAATCTAGAAATCATGATGAACAAAGTGGCTGAATATGTAAAGTAAGCATCCTATGAATTTCCTTTTACTGAATGAAGGTGGGAAGAGAGGTAGGCTTTGGTGAGCCCTATATTTTCCCCAGAGCTTCTGACAAGCAGCCTGGGAGATCCCGTGGTGAAAGAGGAGCTGAATTTGCCCCAAGTGACAAATCATTTTTCTCCCATAGATGACACTCTTGATTGGATCAAAGAGTTTTTGGTCATCAAAATAACACCAAACAGAACCAACTCACAGTGGTCTTGTTTATGGATGTTGCCATTCATTTTTCAATATTAAGTTATACACTGAGCTTTTCTTTAGGTATATTGATATTTAAAAAGTACAAAAATATAGAATTATTATAATATATGTGGATTGATTTACCTCATTCTGCCTATCTGCCTGAAATGAAGTAGAACTGTCCACTAATCAATCTAGATTTATGTACAATTCAAAATCGGTATTTTGAAGATTAAAATTTCAAACCAAATATAATTTGTGTTTCCTCCTGTGTTGAGACAAATTTGATCACGGGGTATATACCAAGGAATCCTGAATTTTGACAAATATTAGAGACATGGTTTTTAGCTTAATGAGCATTGCATTCCAAAGGGTTGAATATCCTTTTTAAAAAACTTCTCATAGATTGCTATTTTTACTTTTCAGTTTATATTCTGTATTAAGGATCAGGTAAAATACTATATTCTCATTAATGAAAGTAAAATCTTGTCTCTTGATCTTCTATTTATTATATATATATATATATTCCATAGGCATTAGAGAAAGTAAAAGTTGTATAGGACATCAACAAATTATCATCTATCTATATTTTATTAATTTTGAGAATTTTATATGTTAACTTATTTTTATTGCAAATAAAGGATAACAGCATAGCAATTAGCTATGGTGACATATGATTTATTCTTTCACTCCTGCTTTTTAATACTACATGAAGTCACTGGGAGAGAATATCTTTGTGATTTGGGTGCCATATCATCAGTATGAGATTGAGACTCAATTGTTTATTGTCATCTTGAGCCACTCCAGAGACACTCTTGGGGGTTTACTATCTGAAGGTAGTTGGGGTCTGGATGGGTCAATGTAGGCTAAAATTAAATCCAAACAAAATAGATTTTATGACAGCATTAGTCTTTTCTCTCAGGCAGAAGGCACTTCCCTGATAGAGTAGGTCCACAATTTGAGGACCTCTTGGGCTTAGCATGGCTATTGCTGGATGGGCAGGTGGAGGCTGTGATCAGGAGAGCCTTTGCTCAAATTTAATACCAGTTGCAACCTTACTTAGGTCTGACTACAATGGCTCATTCTATCAACACCGCTTGGTTAGACTATTGGAACATCACCTACAGGAGACTGTCCTTAAAGATTATTCAGAAGTTTCAGATGGACTAGGAGTTGACTATAGCAGTAGCTGATCACACGTGATTTTTGGACCCTGCATCAGCTTTCTATTAGCTTTCTAGCATGATTTATACATTGATGGTATTTACTTATAAAGCCCTTTATACATTGGCACCTGGTGATTGCAAGACTGCCTCTTTTCATTAGAATCATGACCACATTGGTCATGCTGAAGGAAATGCTTGGCTTCTATTTTGGAGAGGTTGGGGGAGCCAGAAAGTGCTGTTTTTGATGATGACATGACCACTCGTTGGAGATCTGTTTATCTGCGATATAGTCTACTTTCTAAAGTTGGTATTTTCTGGAGGGCTTTTGGGGCATGCTACATATGCTATATGAATTCCAGTTGTCTTATTTTTTTTCATATATATATATATATATATATATGAGAGAGAGAGAGAGAGAGAGAGAGAGAGAGAGAGAGAGAGAGAGAGAGAGAGAGAGAGAGAGAGTTTTCTTAAGTTTTTGTGGGTACTTACATGTATGGCATTCAGCTTTGCTCAGGTATTTTCCCACATCATTGTAGTTGTGCTTTTAAAGTTGTAGCAACGTTTCGGCAGAATCTCATCTGCCATCATCAGGCTTCTGCATAGTGTTCATCTGGTTCATCTGTATATATATATATCTTTGGTTATTCGGGTTTTCTCCCACATAAAATTGGAAATATCTAGGCGACGTTTCGATGAAGTCTCATTCATCATCTTCAGGCTTGTGTCTTCAGCTTTGTGCTTCTAGGAGTAATGTGAGCTTGCAGCTGCTTTTTCCTTTTAACTGCTAGTGGGGGTGTGACTTGATTGGGTGGGGGCTTGGCTGTGTTCTGATTGGGTGGGTGGGTGTTCTCACAGCTTCCACAAAAGTGAAATCACAGGCCTGATCCACAAAAACACACTGAGACATAATGGAGACCTAGGATGAACAGACCTATGGAACAGCTGTCCTGCCCTACATAAGAGGCACCACAGACAAAATCAGTAAGATACTACACAGGCATCACATCAAGACTGCCTTCAAAACAGACAGAAAAATGTGTGTATGTGTGTGTGTATTTTTCTTGGCCACTGAGAGTCTTGGGAATACAGCAGTGTATACATGTGATAAATATTTTTTAATTTCCCCAGAAAGCTCTGGAATCTATCAGACTTCAATGTCAAGAATTCACTTTCCCATCTTAGCTTTGTTATGTTTCATATTCTTTTTACTCCTTCTACTGCCCTGAAGATTATTGTAATACACTTGTATCCAGTGGCTTCTTTCAATTATGTGATAGACATCCACTCATAAGATGAGACATTCATTGCTTTTCCCCCTTCCAATAGTATGTATGCATGTGTGGGTGAGTATGTCTCTAAATTATTTCAAGAGACTCCTCTTCCTGTCTGGTAGAACAACCTTGGATGGCAGAAAGAATGGCATTCCACCAACAGCGTCTGTTCTACTGATAAACACTACTAACCTTTATTTCTTCTTTTCAGAAATAATGCCATGGGGATATATAGTAAATAGTAAAGTTGTGCTGTATTTTTTTTAGTTAAAAAATGCTTCAAGGAGAGCAGGGATGCTTGATCTATCTTCAGCTCCTCCAGACAGATGTATATTTTCCATAGATTACATGGCTGCTCTTCACATATCTAGAAAAATACATTTTTGGTTTATGAAGTTGCAACTAGGGGCTTTGTGTACAATCCTATATGCTCCAAACCACCTATCTTCTTCTGATGTAAAGCACTATAAAGCCTAGCTGTTGTGCCACTGAATTTCTTCTAAATTTGCCATAGGGAACAAAGTTTCTGTGGGATCAATAATTAATAAGCGCATGACTTTAAACTCACACAGAGTTATTGGTAGTCAGGCAGCATGCAAGTTTAATAATATTTTTTTAAAAAATATTGTATGTTCCATGGGTAAGTAGATGGCATTGCATTCCTTCCACTTTCACAATACTCTGCAAAATCAATTTTCCTGGTTCTTTTGGTCAAACTGAAGTTAATGTGAAATCACCAGAAGTCATTCAATTTCTTCTCTGGAAGACAACAAGCAATAATGTCAATCATCTCTAAATCCCATCAGGAATGTTTCTTCAGCCTTGATTTGCTCAGCTGAGCATTTCTTACACCACTTAAAATGACAGTTTTAAGTTTTTTTCTCATTTTGTCAAATGATCAGCCCTGATCTAGTCATTTCTTGTTTTGGATTTTTCTGTCATGAAGAATAAATAATTGATTGTTCTTCTGACCTTAACATAATTGTGTCACATGGTGAGAAAGAATTTGATATAACTCCAGTCATGAAAATCAGTCATGTCACTCCAAGTATATATTTTATATTTTTTCTCTTTTACAAAACTCATATTTAGAGTTGTTCCTTATATAAGCTTTTCTGTTTTCATCAAGGTCATCATTTCCAAACTAACTTATCCTTAAATGCAATTTTTTTTCCAAGTATGTAGTGGGAGAGGAACATTTATAAGCTTAAATGACTAAGTATGATAGAAAAAGAATCTCAGAAATAGATTGTTTAAAAACCCCTGTAATCCCTTTTATTGGGGTGGAGTCGGGATGATAGAATAGAGCTGCGTATTTACTGGCCAGATACCCTTCCTGATGCCTAGGCAAAGTTTGCAACAGATATTTTTTCTTTGTGCCCTGATAGAAAAACTAATGTTACTGCATGAGATTGAAGTCTCTATCTCCTGAGTGTGAGGAAAGCTTCTGCACCTCTTGGCCACCACACCATTCAGAATCTAAGAATTAGATAAAAGTCTATAAATAAATTAATATGTTGCTAACATCAAATTTTATTAAAGAAACTGACAATATAGTCATTCAGCATCTAAGAAAGCTTCTGAACATTTCTCTTTTTCATGTTCATCTATATATATGCACTCTCACAGATCCACATGCAGAGAATTTTACATGATTATCTCATCTGTCTTTATGTACAATTTGGTGCATTGCTTCTGTTTAAGAATTAACAGAAGAAGACATTTGAAGGAAAAAGTAGTTTTCTTCCAAAATGTATTTTCAGTTTATCTGTTCAGCTCAATTCATTTAAACAAATTGTCAACAGATTAGTGACCAGCTATTGAATATAAAATATGTTAAAATATATTATAAAACACTGTATGTAATCACTGTGTGATGCTTGGTAACACAGAGGGAAGTATTTGAAGAATCAGGGTTGAGTCAGAAAGAATACAAATATTATGATGAATATCAGAGGTTGTAGTCAGCAGGTTCTGACCAGTTCTGGAGAACCAGTAGTGGAAATTTTGAGTAGTTTACAGAACCAGCAAATACCATCTCTGACTAGAGATTTTACAATATCCTTCCCCTGCCACGCCCACCAAGCCACATCCACAGAACCAGTAATAAAAGAATTTAAATCCCACCACTGATGAATATGGATTTTTTTTTCTTTCTTTCTAGGTCTGGAAAGCCTTGGTCAAGGCAGCTAAGTTTTTTAAGGAGAGGATTTAGTGTGATGTTCAAATGTTTATGTATTCCAGGAAAGTTGGAAACTAACTGAAGTCAATATGAATATGGTTAAAGTGGTATTGAAAGGGTACTAAATGAACAAGGATACACATATGGAGAGGGGAAAGACATCCTGATAGCACTGACTGGAAAAATAGAGCAAAAATTCTTTGACTCAACAGGACCTTCTTGCCCTAGGAATGGATTTTTAGGGGTGTATGTGAAAAAAGAGAGTTGCATATACATTCCACTGATGGATTACATGTCTTCAAGTTGAATGCCATCACTGGATATAGAGTTATTTAAAGGCATTAGATCCTCTATAGAACCAGTAAAAGAAAATGCTGTAAATTAGGTTATATTCTAACTCTTCATGGTGTATCTGCAATTGGGACATTTAATAGTTTAAATATGAAAATGAGTCTTGATGGATGTGTGAGGAATACAACAGCAGTTGCAAAGACGGTACAAAGAGATGAATATTGGGGTCTTCCAAATCAAAGAAAATTATAACATTAATAATAGTTTCTGAACAAGAGAGAATAACGTATGTATGAATACTAACAATAGATTTTTTTTCCTGATTTAAAGTGGTCCATCAGCATTCTCAAACAGAACTAAAATGCTAGAATATAGCAGTAAATATGCTATAACTGCTTTTCATCTCATCTCACATGAAAAGATTACCGCATTTGAGGTAGAGAATTTATTTCTCTGCATTTATATATAAACTCACTTCTTTGTACGGCTCTTGTAAGTGACTCTCAATTTTGAGAGATATTACATTAAATGTCAGAGCCAGTAGAACACTGAAATGTGAAAAAATGATCTGAGGATACAGAACAGAATACAAAACTCAAATCTCCAGAAAATTAGCCTTTGTTTGCCCTCAGCTGTTCAATCTACTTTTGTGAGAGTGAAGCAGCAAGGCCTATTTTGATGCTTTTATAAATTTTCCTTTTTTAAAATTCCCTGTCATAACTAAATGAAAATAGACTATCAATAACAGAGGAAGTCAATTGGACAACAGTGACTCAGAATTTAACAAAGGTGCTTTTTCAAGAAGCAACTGGACTTTGTATTTTTGAACTTGTATTTTATCTTAATTGTTAAATTGTCCAGATAATTTTTGTTTACAAAGTGGCATGTTACTACAAAATGAGATACTGGGTTCTCTCTCCATACAGTAAAAAAAAACTATATTTTTCAATAGATATTACCTCTACTCTAATGCTGGTACCAACACAACCCCTTATTGCTAGGAATAGTAAAGAGGTTGTAATTTTGAAAGTTCCAACATGCATCTCAGAAGGATTTCTGGGGACAAAAATATTTCTGGATGTCTTTGTCATAAACTGATTTCCTCAAAAAAGCAACCATGCAAAATAGGTCATTAGAAATGGAAGCATTTGATAGAATGCCATAATTTCACTTGAAATTGGAGGTGATTACTCATCTGCTTTTGTTGTACCCATAAATGTTCTTTCTCCAAAAAAAACTTTATTAAATTTCAAAAAAGTATAAAATAGAAAAAGAAAAAAAGAAAAGAGTCAAAAAGAATGGAAAGAAGTAATGGAAAATACAAACAAAAGCTATAGAAGAATGATAACTTCTGACTCTCTTTGCTACAGATATAAAACCCTCAAAATCAATTATCCTTTGAACTAATATAAACCATAAGCTATAACAGACAGTTCTTTTATCATCATAAACAATCTAATCATCAAAATACAAGGTTAAAATTTCATTTCTTTCCATTTCAGACAAAAAAAAATTCCAATAGTTCCAAGTAGAAAGGAAGCTAGATAAAGATTGATTTAATCAAAACAATCAATTTCACCTTCTTCATCAACTCCAGTAATTTTACCATCCATTCTTCCATTGTGGGAATATGTGAATCCTTTCATCTATGTGCATATAAGAAGCCTCGTTGCTATTATCATATATAAAAACAAAGTTCTATGTTTTTTTTCAGTCTGTCCATCAAATCTCTGGCTTTACTTATCCAACATAGGTGATTAAAAAGTGCCTTCAAATTGTTGACATTTCCAATATACTTTTGACATATCCTTATACTGTAGATCTTCAACAATTTATCAGGTGTTAAAGGCCAGGGGTACATCATCTTGTAATAACTCCCTTCAAAATTATAATTCAATGTAAATTTCAATCTTTTACTCCACATATTCTCAGGTTGATCAAGTGTTATAACCCATTTCTTACCTATTTGATCAAAAAAACTTTCACACATTCATCCTCCATATTAATTTTAACAGTAATTTATACATCACATGTTTTTCATTAATGCCATTACTCATAAATCCAACTCAAAATCAGTTTTCTCACTGGTTAGAACAAAATTATTCTTATCCAGTTTAAATCTTTCTATTAACTGATTATAGGCAAACCATTGACAAATGCGAGCTTCCCTTTCCAGTATCCACAAATGTTCTAACTTCTTTGATAATTTCAGTGCCAAATTATATTTGGTGTTGCACTTAAAAATGTCCTTCAAGTTCCATTAATGCAAAATTAGCTTGGTGAAGTACCCTAGATTTAACATAATGCAATGTGATATCACCTATAAAAGCTGGCAGCTGGGAGACAAGCTCTTATATAGGAACTCTATTACTTGAATCAGTTGCTCAATTTACAGATTTGAAAGACAAGTCAGTCCCAATTTTTCTCATCACAAACTTTCCTTTTTATAAGGGTCATTTTAGAAAGGCTGCTCTGAAAAGTACTCATCAACACACTGAAAGTGAAAGGATCATGTTCTTACAGTCACTTTTTTTTTCTGGAAAAGCAACAATCATGTTTCTGAATCTCAACATCAGAAAATTAAGCATCCTATCTAACCCACTATTCATAGTTTATCAATAATTTTTATTTTCCCTTAAATATTTCACTGTTTAGTATTCAACTGCTCATGTCTTTCCAATGTAAAGATCTTTTACAGTTATGAGATTGCTAGACCTGCAGGACAGAACCAACCATGACAAGAGTGAAAATAGTTGGAATACGTGGGGGTGGAAACAGTGATTATGGGTTCTCACAATCATACAAAACCTGAGTTTATAAAATCATTTTCACCAGTTGAAATGGATTAGCTGTCTAGGAATTACAAGAATTGAAATCTAACACACCAGACGGAAACCAAATTAGGGAAGAAAATGGTGTGTAATTACTTCCTAGTCATATTTATTACAGAAATTTTCAATCAGTTCAGTACATTAGATGATGTCATGCACTTCATATTACAAAGTTCTGTTTGTAGAAAAGGATATTTATAAGCTACCTTAAATGTTATTTTAACAATGGAAGACTGGGCTATAAATACACATAAGAAGACATTACAAATAAATAATGACAAGAACAGTCTCAAATCATATCTCCCAGTACCAAAATTTGATATTTAATATTCAGTGCATGATAAAATCAATTGTTTTACAGATATTGGCTTTTATAAATTTTTATAGTAAATTCATAACTAATCAGTATTGCAGTGTTTGATGTACAACAATTATTCTTTGGGCTAACAGGATAAAACAATGTATCAGTAAAGAAGAATATTTGTAGCTCAGGGTTGACATGAGGGGTCCTTGGTGCTCTCTGAGCTTGGTTGTTTGCTTGCTGATATTTCATTACTCAAATGAGGTAACGTCATCAATGATGGACTAACACTGATGATGTTACTTAGTTTGGGAAACAAAACATTAGCACAAAAACAACCAAGCTCAGAGAGCACCAAGACCCTCTAAGAAATATTGTCAAATATTTCACTGGGATTTTAGAACAGAATAATAGAATAGAACAGTTGGAAGGAACCTAGGAAGTCTTCTAGACTAATGCCAGGCTCAGGCAGGAAACCCTATATTATACCATTTCAGACAAAGATTGACCAATCTCTTCTTAAAAATCTCCCATGTTGGAGCACCCACAACTTCTGGAGACAAGTCGTTCCACTGATTAATTGTTCTAATTGTATTGTTGGGTGCATAGCTTTTAAAATAAGCAAAAAAAAAAATAGTAAGAGAATATCAGTGTGATCTTGATGACAACAAATCACCAGGGCCTGATGGATTACATCCCAGAGTTTTAAAGGAGCTGGCAGAGGTCATTTCAGAACCACTGCACCGTATCTTTCAAAAATCCTGGAGCACCGGGGAACTACCAGAGGACTGGAAAAGAACTGATGTGGTTCCCATCTTCAAAAAAGGAGAAAAAAAACAGTCCCAGGAAACTATAGACCAATCAGCCTAATATCAATACCTGGGAAGATATTGGAAAAGATAAAAAAAAAAAAAAAGATTTGCCAACATCTAGAAACAAGTAAAGTAATAACTAACAGTCAGCACGGGTTTGTTAAGAACAGATCATGCCAAACCAATCTTATTTCATTCTTCAACATAGTGACTAAATTAGTAGACCAGCAAAATACTGTGGACATAATTTATTTAGATTTCAGCAAGGCATTCAACAAAGTAGACCACAATCTACTCCTTAGTAAGCTAGAAAAAAGTGGAATAGATAGCACCACAGCTAGATGGACTCGCAACTGGCTGACAAACCGTACTCAACGGGTAGTCCTTAATGGGGCTAAGCCTACATGGAGGGAAGTAAGTAGTGGGGTGCCACAAGGTTCCATCTTAGGCCCAGTACTCTTCAATATCTTCATTAACGACTTAGATGAGGGAATAGAAGGGGAACTTACCAAATTTGCAGATGATACTAAGCTGGCAGGAATAGCTAACACCCAAGAAGACAGTCTCAAGATCCAGATGGATCTTGACAGACTAGAACACTGGGCCATATCTAATAAAATGAAATTCAATATAGAGGAAAGTAAAGTCCTACACTTAGGCAAGGAAAACCAAAAGTACCCATATAGACTGGGTGAAACCAGGCTCAATAGCAGTAACTGTGAGAGGGATCTTGGAGTCTTAGTGGACAACCAGCTAAATATGAGCCAGCAGTGTGCAGAAGCCACCAAAAAAGCTAATGCAATCCTAAGTTGCATTAACAGAGGGATACAGTCAAGATCAAGGGAAATACTAATACCACTCTATAAAGCCTTAGTAAGACCATGCTTAGAGTACTGCAATCCTAAATTGTATTAACAGAGGGATACAATCAAGGTCAAGCTTTAGTAAGACCACACCTAGAGTACTGCATCCATTTTGGTCACCACATTATAAAAAAGATGTTGAGACTCTAGAAAAAGTGCAGAGAAGAGCAACCAGGATGATTAGGGGACTGAAGACTAAGGCATATGAAGAACAGCTACAGGAACTGGGCTTGGCTAGTCTAGTGAAGAGAAGGACCAGAGGAGACATGATAGCAGTCTTCCAATATTTGAGGGGCTGCCACAGAGAGGAACAGGTCAAGCTACCGTGTTTCTCCAACAATACAGCCTCCACCAATAGGAAGGCCCAGCATGATTTCTAGGCACAAGGGGAAATTAAGCCGCACCCTCAAAATCTAAGCCTATTTAAACCATGTGTTTTTCTGCCATTTCTCACATTGTTCGTTAGAACTACACAAGGTGAAGAGAAATGGGGTGGGGGAAGGGCAGGGGGGTGGGGAGAAAACTTGCCTTTAGGAGTGCCCTGCAGGTAGCCTAGGCTAGAATACCCCAATCTACTACTGATAGAACATCAGCCGATAGAAGTTCCCCAAAGGCAGAGTCACCAGCTGCTTCGATCGGCCGGTAGGAGCGGCCTTGGGGTGAGTGCCCATGCACAATCCCCTCTCCACGAGGCTCTTTCTATCGCCTGACAAAAGCTCCCCAAAGGCAGAGGCCCCAGCTGCTTCGGGGCAAGGCCTGGCTGCCCGTGTCCCCTCGCCATTAGGCAGTGTCTTTCGGGCGATGGAAGCTCCTCAAGGGTAGTCACCAGCCACTTCAATTGGCCAGTAGAAGCGGCCTCGGGGCGAGCACACACACACACTCCCTGTGCTTTGAGGCCGCTTCTATCAGCCGACGAAAGTTCCCTGAAGGCAGAGTCCCCAGCCGCTTCAGGGCAAGGCATGGCTGCCCATGTCCCCTCACCATTAGGCAGTGTCTTTTGGGCAATGGAAGCTCCCCAAGGGCAGTCACCAGCCACTTCAATCAGCTGGTAGAAACGGCCTCGGGGCGAGGGGAGTGTGCGTGTGTGTCCAGCTTATCAAAGTGGCTGGTGACTGCCCTCGGGGAGCTTCCATCTCTTGAAAGGCACTGCCTAATGGTGAGGGGACATGGGCAGCTACGCCTCACCCTGAAGCGTCTGGAGACTCTGCCTTTGGAGAACTTTCGTCCGCTGATAAAAACGGCCTTGTGGAGAGGTACATGCACATGGGTTGCTCTAGGTGGGGGAGGAAATTAAGCTACCCCTGAAAAGATGGCCTAGCCAATTTTTGAGGGGTCAAAAAAAAAGGGGGGGTTATTTTGTGAGAAACACAGTATTTTCTAAAGTACCTGTAGGCCAGACAAGGAATAATGGATGGAAACTGAACAAGGAGAGATTTAACCTGGAAATAAGGAGAAACTTTCTGACAGTGAGAACAATCAACCAATGGAACACCTTGCCCTCAGAAGTTGTGGGAGCACCATCACTTGAGACCTTCAAGAAGAGATTGGACTGCCATTTGTCAGAAATGGTGTAGGGTCTCCCGCTTGGGTGGGGGGGTTGGACTAGATGACCTATTAGGTCCCTTCCAACTGTGATTATCTATCTATCTATGTTGGACTTTTGGTTCTGTGTATGCCCCATTCCAGAGTATTATGATGTTGGTGATTTATTCATTTATAGAAGAAAACTGAATTAATGATATCAATATGTGTGGGATTGCCAATTATGAAAAAGTAAGATTAGAAAGATAGATTAATCTGAAATAGAATTTCCTCCAGGGAATAATAAGATAGTTGCTATTTATCCTCCCCCCTCCCCCCCCTAGTTTAATACACACATACATACACACTGTAACATGCAAACTTGTGGGTTTGCATTCTGGCTTAAGCTCTGGGGATTCATTGTGAAGCATGCAGTCAAAATGCCATGTCTTCCTTCACAATTGGCTTAACAGACTGGGTGGAGTTAACTCAATTTTGTAGATTTGAATGAAGCAAGCTTTTTTTTCTTTTTGCAGTTTGCTAAAAAGCTAAGTCCTAATACAGACATTCAGTAATCAACTATTTGTCTGTGATTGATAACGTTTCTTATAACTATATGATTATACATGGCTATACAATCTGAGGTTACCATAATTTGACTGATTATATTGTAAATAAAATTGCTCATATCTGCTCTGAATAAGAAGCTGAATAGTTTACTGAGATGTTTCTGAGCAGGTAGCCAAAAAGGTTCTTTGTAGCATTATCTCCAGAATTTGTGGACTTAACCCCTGATCTTCCAAGCTAGTTAATTGTTTGGAGATAAATGTGTATTTAGGTAACCTTCCTTCCCCAGTGTGTTGATGCTGGTAACTTTGAGAAAAGCAATGTTCTGCCCATAGTCAATAAACTGCCTTGGATTAATTTATTTTTGGGAAACCATCATCCTACATCCAATTTCTACTATGTGTGGAGAGTGTAGGATAACAGTTGCAGAACCCTGGACAAAACTGATTGTCCAGATCCATTGAAACTGAGGTTCAGACCTGAGCATGGGTCTAAACTTAATTGGTGACTCTCATATATGACTTGTGGCTGAATTTGGATGAAGAAAGCATGGCCATCCATCCTTGTTTTATTAGAACTTTTGCCATTTGTATAATCCTGCTTGATTGCTTATGCAGTTGGGATTTGATATTATAATGATTCCATTCCTTCTTGAGTGATGGAGTTCAGTTGGCTGTCAAAAAGTATGGTGAGAATGATCAGGTTGTTGGTCATTCCCTCAAGGGAGGCGAGTCCTGGATCTTCTCCCCTCTCTGATTTAACATCAGCTTGAAGCTTCTGGAAGAGGCAGTTCACTAGTTCAGGGTGAGATCAGTGGTTGAATTCCAATTTTTTTTTTTTACTACCGGTTCTATGGGCATGGGCTTGGTGGGTGTGACAGGGGAAGGATAGTGTAAAATCTCCAGTCAGAGGTGGTATTTGCTGGTTCTCTGAACTACTCAAAATTTCCACTATCAGTTCTCCAGAACTGGTCAGAACCTGCTGAATGCTACCTCTGGGTGAGATATTATCAATATATAGATTATATCCAGTTGTACTGAGAATCACTAACCCTATCCCAAGGACAGCAGGTCCACAACTTGGAGATCCTCCTCAACTAAATGGTTCTAAGAGTGGAAGCCAAGGCAGAAGTAGTCTTACCTAGAGCAGGAAGCACTAAATATTGAGCCTTTGTCATCTCCAGTATTGATTACTTTACATGGGGCTACCTTACATGGGGCTAAGGCAATGAGTCTTCTCTGTCACAACCTCTCTCCACCAAAAACCTTAGTTGGAGCAAAGCATAGCAGTCAATAGCCTAGGTGCTACTGCCATATAACACCACCACTTTTGTTGAGGTAGGGCGTTGCAATGGGATTTGCACTGGATATGTTTCTAAGTACAATTCAAAGTGCTAGTTATCACCTATAAAAAGTTAGTGGTTCACGACATAGGTATCTTTGAGACTGCCTATCCCATGGGGTCAGAAAATGCCTGCTGAAGATCTCTAACTATAAAGACACAAGAAGGGAGGGGGCATGAAAAGGGGTATTCTCTGTGTGGGCACTGCCCTATTTTGGAACAGCTTGTCTCTGAGCCAAGGGCAGCCTCTGCTCCCAAGTTTGCAACAGGGTTGCCATCTGGCCATTTTTCCGACCAAATTCGGGAAATCTGGCCGTATAGAAATCTGTTTGGCCGTGAAAAAAATCATGTCTCAATCTCAAATATATTTGGTCAGAAATTTGGCCATATGAAAGTTGCTTGGCCGTGAAATCGAAATTTTGGCCGAATACCAGTTTTCAATACAATATATTCACATGAAAATGACTGTCAGATTGTCTGTAAACCTCTGAAATTGTTTGTTTGTTTTTCTACCTTTTTCTTTCTTCACATTGCTACATGAGAAGTACTCTTTGTTTTCATGTAATTATTGGGATAATTCCTCTCTTTTTGAAAAGATGGTTATTGAGCATTCAGTTTTCATAAGGATTCTATATATAATTGCTATTTTTGTGTCATTTTATTTGTTTAGTGATTATATTTTTTCAATTGGGGGGGAATCCCCCTAAAAACCCTCATGCCCTAGCTCCCCCCTGCTCAGGATTGCTGCATTTGGCCCTGAGCTTTCCAAATGGTAGTAGCGGTTATTTGAAGTGAGCTGCCTAGCCTGGATGTGAGTAAAGAAACGCAGAAATTCCCATGACGTCACGTCATGTTGTCAAATAAAGACTATTTTTTATGATTTGATTATTTAAAAACAGTTAAAAAAACAAAAAACAATATATCCTCATGTTATATTGCATAAAAAAATTTGGCCAGAAAATTTGGCCGTGAGAGAAAATAATTTGGCTGAATTTGGCCGTATTTTGACTTGAGTTTGGCCGCAGAGCCAAGCTGTGATCTGGCAACCCTGGTTTGCAAAATTATGGTTGTTCTGCAAGCCTTTGGGATTTGAATAACTATTGTAACTTTTTCTAAGACTAATTGGGATGTTTAACTGTAATCATTATGTTTGTTTCCGTTATATAGTATTTTGTGTGTGTGTACACACACACATACATACAGCATTGACTTTGGATGTTCTTGCACAATATTTAGAGTCAATTGACTGAACAGGTTATGGATTAATTAAAACATTTCCCTATGGATCCTATTATACTCACTCCATGTCCTCCAGAGGTGAGAAGAAACTGAATAACAGAATAATGGAATATTTTAAGGTGAAACTGTTAAGTGTGGAGCATGGGTGCGAAGAATGGAGACGAGCTGGTGAAATAGTGAACTTCAACTCTTTATTTACATGGTGTGACAGCTCAACTGGATGGCTGCTATAGCCTTCCTTATATAGGCAACTTATTAACTATTCAACCAATGGCAACCTGGGAGTGCTAGCTCCGTTAACCAATGAGAACGGCTTGCTAATGGCCAATCAGATTCTCCTGAACGGACCAATCTGATCTCGCCATTTAACAGCCAATCGGAAGTGCAGGGCCAGAACCCTGCACTTGACTTCAAGCTTCTAGATAACTTTATTAAACATTTATTCGTTCACAACACCCCTTCCCCCTGGGTTCCGTTTACGGGGTGCGGTCACGTAGTCCTTCAGGTAGGACGGTTGTTTTCTTAGTCTTTTTGTTTTTCGCTGTGCACCTGGTATTTGGCTTCACTCTTGTTGAGGTAGGGCGTTGTTTGGCGAAAGGAGTGCCTCTGATTCAGAGTTTGTGTTTTCGTTGTCACCAACATCTTTGGTATCACCCTGAGGTGAACTCATTCCCATCCCTGATTCCTGTTTTCGCGTTTCTGTTCTGCTATCGTTTCCTTCAAAAAGGTTTTCTGCTAATTGAAATTCATCTTCCTCTGTATCTCCCCCCCCCTCAGTTTGGTTATTAGGGAGTTTGGAAATGTCTGACTGCAGCCTTGATCGTAGTTGATCGATATGGCGCTTCCAAAGTCTATCATCAGGGCATTGTACAAGGTATGATCTCGGGCCGGTTACACGGACCACAGTCGCTTCTACCCACAGCGGATTGCCCAATAAGTTTTTAGCGAACACCAAATCGCCTGCCTGGAAGGTATAGCATTGGCCGCTGGATCTGAGTGGTTTCTCCGGTTCGTACGCTGGGTATAACCGGTTGAGGTGGGAGCGGAGCTTTCGTCCCATTAGCAGCTCGGTGGGAGTTTTGTTGGTGACGCTGTGAGGAGTGATATGCTGTAAAAAGAGGATTCGGTTTATCTTCTCTTCGATGTTGTCATAGTCCACTTTCTGTAGCGTTTTCTTGACGAATTGTACCATGCGCTCAGCCCTACCGTTGGCCGCAGGATGCACAGGCGAAGTGAGCACATGTCAAATACTGCGGTCCGCCAGGTACTGCTCAAAGGACACGGTAAATTGGGGCCTGTTGTCGGATACCAGAACGTCTGGTAATCCGTGGGTTGCAAACAGTCTTTCTAATTTTTTAATGACCGCTTCAGTTGTTGTGTTCCTCATTCGGTGGATTTCGAGCCAGTTCGAGTAGGCGTCTACGGTTAACAAGAAGGTGTGGCCTTTGGTCGGCCCAGCAAAATCCAGATGGATACGGGACCAGGGTCCCCGCGGTGTCTCCCATTCGGTTGGGATTGCCTTTGGTGGAGCATTGCTTACTTCCTGGCATCTATGACAAGTTTTGACCCACGACTCAATTTGTTTGTCGATGCCTGGCCACCATGCATAGCTTCGTGCGAGGGCCTTCATGCTCATGATGCCGGGGTGGCCATCATGCAAGATTCTTAGTAGTGCTTGTTGGAGTCGTTCTGGAATAACGACTCTATCGTCCCAGATGATGCAGCCCTTTTGAGAAAACAACTCTGTTTGTCGACTTTTGAATGGTGCAAAGTCGTCTGATACTTGGTCCAATGGCCATCCGCGTTCCACCCACATGAGGACTCGTGCTAAGGCGGGGTCGCATTTTGTTTCTCTCACAATATCATGGGCAGTTAATGGCGGTGCACGGAGTGTCTCGATCTGCAACGTTGTCATTGTTGGCGCGGGGTCGTCAATAGTCTCTGGAAGCGGTGCACGGCTCAGCGCGTCGGCGTGGGGAATAGCTTTCCCGGGGCGGTATTGCAGCTGATAATTATAAGCAGCTAAGAATACTGACCAGCGAGTCATCCTGGGAGATAATATATAGGGGGTTGGCTTATCCCCAGCTATTATTCCCAGAAAAGGTTTGTGGTCAGTCACTATAGTAAAAGCCTGGCCATACACATACTCATTAAATCTTTTGACAGCCAACACAATTGCAAGGGCTTCTTTATCAATCTGGCTATAATTTCGCTCAGTTTTCGAGAGTGTCTTTGAAAAATAGGCAACAGGGGCTTTGCTACCATTAGGCAATACGTGGCTCAAAATGGTGCCCACTCCGAAAGGCGATGCATCACATGTGATATTTAACGGTAAGGTTTCATTGCACTGCATTAATACAGCGTCAGAAGTCAGTAGTTTTTTTACATTACGGAATGCCTGCACTTCTCTATGACCCCATACCCAAATTGCTTTTTTGTCCAGTAGACGATGTAAAGGTTCAGCAACAGTTGCCTTGTGTGGCAAGAATACGTTATAAAAATTGATGAGGCCTAGAAACGCCTGGAGATCGGCCTTATTCCGAGGTCTGGGAGCGTTTTTTATTGCTCTCAATTTGCTATCTGTAGGGTGAATACCTTGACTGTCAATTAAGTACCCTAAAAATTCCACATGATCTGTACACAGCTTACACTTATTTTTCTTCACCTTAAGGCCTGCGTCTTTGAATTTTTGGAGAACCAGTCTTAAATGATCCCGTAAAATTTTTGAAGTAGGGGCAGCAATTAACACATTGTCAAAGTAGGGGACAACGCCTTTAATCCCTTGTAAGAGTCTTTCCATTAGGCTCTGAAAGATCCCCGGGGCTACACTCCCTCCGAATTGGAGCTGCGTACATTTAAAGGCACCTCGGTGCATCACGATTGTCTGTGCCTGTGCCGTTTTTTCATCAACCGGCAGTTGCTGATAAGCCTGAGCTAAGTCTAGTTTAGCAAAGACTTTTCCGCCCCCCAGGGAATGGAGGAGGTGTTGCACCACCGGCACCGGATATGGGTTTTGCTGCAGGGTGTGGTTGAGGGTGGCTTGGTAGTCCCCACAAATTCTAATCGAACCATGCGGCTTAATGGGTGTCATGATTGGGGTCTCCCAGGGAGAGTGATTGGTTGGCTCTAACACTCCTTGGGCTATTAACTTATCAAGCTGTTCATCAATTTTCGGCTTTAGTGCGAACGGAACTCGATGAGGCTTAAGGTGGATGGGAGCTATTTTTGGATTAAGGCTAAATGATATTGGGGTTCCCTTGTATTCGCCTAGCTTTTCCGCGAAGACCTCCCTGAATTCATGGACGAGGTCCTCCTCCCAGTCACTGCCGTCGATTCGGTTAATGTCTGCCACTTCAATGCCGAGTGGTGCAAACCATTGGAGGCCTAACAGGCTAGGCCGGTCCTTGTCGATCACAGTCAGGGGTAGTATGCTGTGCGGTTTTTGAACGAAACCCGGACTCGACTGGATCCCATGCCTGGAATCTGGTTCCCCTGATAATCTTTAAGTATGAGTCTTTGGGAATGAAGGTCTTGGCGCCGGATAGTAGGGATGAGTTGCTTGAGGTTCTTCCAGGAAACCATCGAGAGAGATGATCCCGAGTCAACTTCCATTTGGCAGGGCTGGTTTTTGATGGCCACTTTAATTCAGATTTTCTTGGCATCCAAGGAAGAGGCATGACCAATAGTGATAGTTTGGTGAGCCTCTTCTCGCTTTGTTAGGTGATTCATGGGTCGGTTTCTGTAGGAGTGGTTTACTGGTTCTCGCCTTACAGGACGGTTTCCTGTCGATTGGCGATAGTTGGCCCCCTTTGAGGTCTGGCTGGGTCCTAGGCGACTTCTACAGACCTGTCCAATATGGCCTCGTTTCCTGCACTCATGGCAGAGCGCGTCGCGGAATTTGCATTTGGACCGGTAATGGTTGGCCCCGCAGCCAGCGCATGGTTGCTGGGACTTCGAGTAATGGTCCCGATTGGACCGCAGTCGATGGACCTCTTCTTTGTCGCTGTCTGACAACGAAGAGAGGTCCTCATGGTGGGCCATCGATAGCTGTCCTTCTGACTTAGGTGAAATGTCGCAGGCTGGTTGGTGTGTCGGGGTGCGGTTGCGGCGCAGTTGGGCAGTCAATTTCCTGGTTGCTTCTGCTGCAGTAGCATCAGCGATGGCATCGGCAAGGCTAATGTCGTCCTTTGCCATTATTTTGCTCTGCATATTTAGCACATCTAATCCCAGAACTACTCGGTCTCTCAAAGCTTCTTCCTGGTTGGCGAAATCGCAAAGGCCTCCCAAGTTTTGGAGGTCCGCAACGAAATCGGCAACGCTCTCTCCTTTCTTCTGGTTTCTTTGGTAGAACTCATGTCGTCTTATGAGCGTTGGTATGGTCGGTGCATAGTGGGCCCTTAGTAAAGGTTCAAGGATGTCCCAGTCCATAGCCTTCACTTCAGCCGGTTTTGCTAGTGCCTTGGCCATCTTGAATACGGTCGGCCCGCAATGTGTTAGGAATACCGCCCGTTTCTTCCCGGTTGTGGCATCCTTCAAATAATTGGTTTCCAAGAACATTTGGAAACGATCCATGTAGGACTCCCAGTCTTCTTGCGCTGGGTCGAATGGAGCGGGTGGTACGACGACGCCGGACATGGTTCCGCCGTAGTGCGTTTCAGCCATGTGCTCGGTTGTCTTCTTCGTTGTTTAGTTAGCTCTGACATCTCCACATCCCATCCTCGTCGCCAGTGTTAAGTGTGGAGCATGGGTGCGAAGAATGGAGACAAGCTGGTGAAATAGTAAACTTCAACTCTTTATTTACATGGTGTGATAGCTCAACTGGATGGCTGCTATAGCCTTCCTTATATAGGCAACTTATTAACTATTCAACCAATGGCAACCTGGGAGCGCTAGCTCCGTTAACCAATGAGAATGGCTTGCTAATGGCCAATCAGATTCTCCTGAATGGACCAATCTGATCTCGCCATTTAACAGCTAATTGGAGTGCAGGGCCAGAACCCTGTACTTGACTTCAAGCTTCTAGATAACTTTATTAAACATTTATTCATTCACAACAGAAACCTCTCACATCTAAACTTCTCACATCTTTGGCATGAGCCAAACAAGTTTTCCATGGAACGTTTTTTTAAAAGCTGCTACCATTTTGGTCCCATTAACCTTCTTCTATGTAAACCTCCCACCCAAGTGTAAAACATTTATCACTTTAGTGCATTCTGCTTAGAAAAAAGCATGTTATAACTCACCCAGTGCTTATTAAGCATACTGTAATTGTTATTCCCTCGCTGGAAATTTAGGACTTGGCAATGAAATATGTCTCCGAATTGCAATCTGGCTCCACAAACACTTAAAGCATCAAATCCATTAGGATCGAAACAAACTCCAGAAATGATATTATGTGATGGAGTTTGGCCAGTCTAATTGAGCCCCCTGCTTAATTTAATTATTTGACAAACTACTTGGAAACATGATGTGCTTGTTTGTTCTGTCATTTCATTGCTATCTCAGAATAGCAGGGCAGGGAGAATTAATGGCAGAGATATCATCTCAGAAAGCAGGCTTTGTGGTGACAAGATGTGTAAAGCAAACTGGGCAATGGTGACATTAGAGGTTCCCAAAAGAAAAAAAAAATTTGGAATAGACATCATGGGTTGTTTTTTTTTGAATGAAAACATCTTTTGAAGAATAAGAGTCTAATTTAATTCTATCCATGTTGTGCTTTTATTAAAGAAACATCAAACATTCGTTCCCACCTTTAAACTCTCCTATATATTATGCACAACCTATTTTGAAATAATATTTCCTAGCCTAAGGATTATAAAACTTTCCAAATAGTGGCTGGATCTCTCTCTGGAATGTGTAGAGCTGTTCTCTCCAATTGCACCAAATTCTAATTCCATGCTCCATATATTGTGGATGTTAGAGCAGGGATCTGCTAACTTGAAACTTTAAGACTTGTGGACTTCAACTCCCAGAATTCCTCAGCCAACCATGCTTGTTTTTAAGCATTGGAAGACCAACTTATCCTGATGTAGGGAAAATATTACTTATAGTAGAAAGGGGCCATCATTCTGTCACAGTAAGATTATGATGGGATGGCTGTTAATGAAAGGGGAAAAAGAACTGCAATACCATGGAAAGGATGAATATTTTTATTTATTTATTAGGTTTACATGCAGCCGATCTCATCTAGAGGCAAAATAAAGATTCATTTTTCATATTATAGAGACTTAGAGGGTGTATCTTACTTGTCTCTTCTGCCAAACCTTCTCGGCAGCTGTATGTGAAATTTCAGACAAATACTGAACCCTCCAATTTGGCCAAATGGGAAATTCATTAAATTTATGGATTCATTACTCAGCTTCAAATAGAGCCAAAGTGTTTTTCTTAATATTGTCAAGCTTTCCTACATGCTTCCATCTTTTATTTTTAAACTTTATTTTTGTGAGAGGCACTCTTAATAGATGACTCACCTCTATAAGACATTGACGTTCAATTATTCCTACAAGCATTAAAAATGTTTCCTGAGTTTTCTAAAACCAGGAAACCAGAAACACTATGAAATATATTTCTAATGCTTTTTATTTTAATGAAAAGTGCTGTGGACAAACCTCTTTAGGTTCATCAATGGAAAAGAGGAGGAATGGAATAGGAAGATGTAGTCCCCCTTGGAGAACCCCATTTCCAAGACATCTTGCTGTCATTCCCCTTTCCTACTTCCTTTCCTCTCTCCAGGTTGCACCCACATGCACATAATAAATAGTATTGACTATAGGGGTTGACTCTGAATCAGCTCTGAAGTAAAATAAGGTTATTTGAACTGCCCAGATCAAGCCCAGGTAAGCTATATTTCTTTGTTCATTAGTCAGGGTCATTCCATTAGTGGATCAGATGATGGAGTTATGATAACAATAAGTTAAAAGGAATTAAATATGTGGCTTCCACTTTCAATTATAAATTTATTTTATCATGAGGTGAGTCTAAGAGGAAAAAAATAACACGAAGTTCCATGTGAACATGATGTATATCTGGTTTTGAGAAGAATGGGAAATGATGTTTTCACATGAAGAAACTAGAATTCAAGTGTCATGAGATATGATAAAAATAAGAGGGGCATTAGGAAAAATGAAAGTGCTGAAACATAAGTTATTATTAAAAAAACTCCCACTGTGGATTAAGGAACTTTTATTGAAAGTTCCTTCTGGAGATAGTTCAGATAGTTCATTTTCCTGATCATATGTTATTTCAATAATAATCAAGTTCTGTATTTTCAAGAGAATTTGGAAAAAGGTAACTTACGCTTATTATTCTCATTTTTTCCTTCAGTCCTTAAAGTGCTTGATTTCTTTGCTATACTGGATTTTTGTCAACTTTACTATTCTTTAAAAGAATATTACTATTCTTTAAATGATTTATAATAATACTTGTGAACTTGAAGCATAGCTGCATTGGAGGCTTTGTTGGCCACAATCTGTTTCTCATAATGACAGGTTTCAAGCTAGTTCAAATGTTAATTGTGAGTAACTGGGTATAGACATGAATAAATATTTATTTTGCTGGCTTTGAATTTTGTATTGGCTGAGAGATCAAAGAGATTGCAATCTGGTGATGGAAGACCAAGGCAAAGTGAAATGAAAAATAGGCTGGAAGTTAATATGTAGTACATCAGGGGAAGGAAGCGCTTGAATGGAGAATACCACTAAATAAACAAGTTCTTAGGATAGTTTTAACTTCTGTACTACTGGTTCTTTTTTCCATTTGATAGATTTATTGTTTATATTTTATGGAATATTTTAGTATAGGCTTTAGCTTACCATTATAGTTGCTTGAATTGTACTGTCAACCACTTTGAATTTTTTAAACAAAAAGAGGCATATAAATGTTTATAGAAAAACAACAACACCAAAATGGAAGTGGTTTCAATTTTGTAGGTTGTGATGGAAGCATCTAAAAGGAGATAGCAGTAGGGTTAGGTGTATAGAATGATTAGTATGACAAATCTCCTGAATATCGCAAGATACAGAACCAATATAGCTACTAAGAATCTTTACTTCTACAGAATTTTAATGAGGCAGAATTTTAATGAGATAACACTTTGAAGCCCTGCTAAATACAAAGCAATGGTTCCCTATATTTTTCTCCCATTGTGTGACACAGCAGCATTGCTTAACAACTTTTACAGACAAGAAGCATCTGACTGAAGCAGATCAGTACTGTTTCAGTGTTTTGTTAGGACAAAAGCTGTTTGTCAAGGCATAAATATCTTTCTCAACCCAGAGTTGCTTTTTCAAATGGTTCAAAGAGCTCTTGGATGAGAATCGAAATGTTTTCAAAGAAAAACCAGAAAGTCCAGTTGCCTTTTGAAAAGGCGCCTTGGAGACAACCATGACCTGGATGACTGAGAATTTATATAGATATCTTTCTCAACTCTCTTGATGATTTTGCATCATTGAGACAGGGGAGCTCAACCCCAGGATTACTTGAGGCAGTTTGCAGTCAGTCTGCCTTAGTTTACAAAGCAAAAATATTGGAGACTCTTTAAGAAAGAAGAACAGTGATGCTTTGGCTTTAAGATAGATTGTCTGCCCTTGGACAGAGCTATATCTAGGCAGCTTTCCAGTTTTTATAAAGATTTTATGGAAGAAGACGGTTGTGAAACTCAATGTTCTGTTTAGAGTCATACTGTCTTTCTAGGTTCAGCACTAGAATAGAATAACAGAAGGGACTTTGGAGATCTTCTAACCCAACCCTCTGCTTAGGCAGGAAACCCTATACAATTTCAGACAAATGGTTATCCAATCTCTTCTCAAAAACTTTCAGTATTGAAGCATTTACAACTTCTGGAGGAAAGTTGTTCTACTGATTAATTGTTCTGACTGTCAGGAAATTTATCTTTAGTTTCAGCTTGCAGCTCTCTCTTTGATTAATTTCCATCCATTGCTTCTTGTCCTGCCTTCAGGTACTTTAGAAAATAGGTTGACCCCCCTCTTCTTTGTGGCAGCCAATCAGATATTGGAACTTGCTATCATGTTTTACTGTGGTTTTACTGAGTATCTGATATATTATATCAAACCAAGTTTTTGTTTTTCCTAATAAAAATGGTTATCAGTTTTGTCTCAACAGATATTTGCAAATTGGCTTTCTTCTTGTTGTGGCCAAAACCTGTCTTATCTAAAGCAATCAAATCACTTTGAAGATACAACATAATCTTATTTGCATATCTTGCTTATTTGAAAATCGATAAATAATATATTCTGGACTCCCAGCAAAGCACTGACACTTTGCTGAAGAGCCACGAGCCAAGGCAAAATCAGAGTTTAGCTACATTACAAAGGCAAAAATTACAAGGGCAAGAAAAACAGAAAGGCAGACACAGTGGCAATTACAGCATGATATTGAATATTTTAGATAAACACATCTGTGTGACTTTATTATTATTTATAGCCTTCTTACCTCAGCATGCTAGTCCTTCTGTCAGGGTTCTGACCAGTGCCCTAATGCAATTAAGAGTCTCAAGCCATCTGGCAATAAAAATCTAGGCTTTTATTAGGAGCACCATATTAGCATTACTTAGGTGAAGCCAACTCTGACTTCACCCCCTTCACGCCTTGCCTCTGACCCTGTTTCCCCCTCCCCCCAAAGTGTGTCACCCATCACATTCCTCAATGAGGTAATTTCTCAGGTTGCAGAAGTCACTCCCTCCAGGCATTACTGGTATCCATTAGAGATGGCCTTGACTTGCTCATCCGGACTGTGTCATGTTAGGACTGAGGAGTAAATTCCATGGTGCAGCTGCGAGGCACGATTTCCCATCCCCCTGCCTATGGCAACTCGGGAGTGGGTCAGGGAAGCTTCATGAGTTGACACCTACTATCTTACAAATATGGTCAGTGAATGGTTTATTGGACCACAGGTTCCTGACTGATTTACCTTGACAAGGACTCTATAAAGAGTTGGTATATATTGGGGAGGGTCATTTCATAAGTTTGATAATGAATTCAGCATACTTGCATATTGGAGTGCACACCATTATATTTACAGTTATTTTTGCCACTACTTTTTCTTGAAGATAAACAATACATTTTAGAAGTGAAAATAGTAACATACTCTGTGTTGAGGATAGGCATGTCCCACCAATTGCCCTAGTTATAATGCATTTTTAAAAATGAAAAAGAGGGAGCAGGATGCAATGAGCATCACTGTTTATGGCTTCTTCAAATCAGGTACTGAAGCTGGATCTATTTCCTGCTTCCTCCCTCCTGCCTTTGTCTTCTATACTCAATATCAGCCAACATTTATATTTAGAGCGCATTGCAGCCAATAACATCTCTGTCATTTACATCCAGAAAGCCCTGTTTTCACCTTGAGCTGTTCCCAGATCAATCGCAGTGTTATTTTGACCCTTGGCTTCCTAGGTGTTATTGTGTTTTTATTGCCAGATGGAAACACTCTTGGTGATATTTAGTATTGCATATTTTATGTTTTTCTGCCTAGATATTAGATTCCAGTCCAAATTAGTTTGTTTACGTTGTATATGCTAGAAATTCATAGTTTCAGACGTTAATATTTATTGTTATTATTATGGTTGGTCATGTAGTTAGCCAGATGTTCCGATCAAATCTTTGTTTTCTTTTGCCATAGTCATTTTATTTTTATTTGCAGATCTTTGTATTTTGTGAGTTTTTCCAATTCTTTCTTCTCTTCCGCTGACTTCAAGACATACATTATCCAGACATGTTTTTCTTTCTTATCAACAATCGTTAAGTCTGGGGTTTTGTGGCAGGTGCTTGTCTGTTTGAATTCTAAAATCCCAGAATGCTTTAGCTTCCTGATTTTCTATTACTTTGTCTATTTCATAGTTCCACCAGTTGTTGCTTGCAGGCAAATGAGCTTTCTTGCAGATATTCCAATACACCATTGTTGCTACTTTGCTATGCTATTGTTTCTAATGAGCCTGCTTCTAATGATTCTAATGAGTGTAACATATCATGTATGACCCAGATATTGATAGCACTACTATGTTTTGTGCTTAGTAATATTTTTACTTTTTGGATGTCTTGTTTGTTAATGATGCTTTGAACTTATTGATGCTTCATGTTATTCCACTATATAATGCCCAGATAACTTGTAGGCTTCATCCTGATGGCTCTTGATAGTTTGGCCATTTGGCATTTCAATAAGATTACTGCTTGTGATTTTAACCTGATTTATTGCTTTAGAGGCACATTTTCCTAGGCCAAAGACCATTACTATATCTGTGGCTAAAAATTCTTACAGAGTTTATCAATAATTGGATTTCAATTTCTGATTTTCTATAAAGTTTTAGGTGATGATGATGATTTAGTTTTATCACAATTATCTCTCTATCTCTGTGATCTCTTATCTCTATCTCATCTATAATCTATCTATCATCTATTTTACATGTATGTATGTAGGTATGTACATGGGTGGGGTTCAACTGGTGTTACTACTGGTTTAGTAACTACATTTTGCTGTGCACACATATAAAAAACCTTAAGCTGTGCTGCCTATACAGCTGAAAAGTGCTGTGCACAGGTGCACAGTGGTTGAAAAGCCACTTTTTTCCTGCTTTTTCAACCTCATCTGTGTCACGCAAAGCAGCTGAGGTTGAAAAAGCAGGAAATAAAGGACAGGTAAGAGCCTGCGTCGGCAGGTGGGCCAAACAGCAGCAAATACAGAACTGGTTCGGTGTCTGCTGCTCTTCAGAGCTACCAGTTCTATAGAGCTGGGCAGAACCAGTAGCATCCCACCCCGGGGTATGTAACTCAAAGCAGCAGAGATACCAAATATTCTTGTTTTCTATTTTCTTTGCAACAGCATATTTTTTAGATGGGTTGGGTTGGGTTGAGAGAATTACTGGATTAAAGTCACCCAGTGGTTTTTATGCCTAAAGCAGGCCTAGAAACTGTCTACTGATTTTAAGGCTAGCACCTGAACCACTACATCAAACTAATATCTCTAATATCACTTCATGAACACTTGCTGCAATCTGTTCTAGTTTAGCTTTCTGTCTTCGATATAGCTCCTCTATAGTTATTAATTTGCTTTCCAAGAGTTAATATACCCTTTCAGAAAATATACCAGTATTTATTTTAATATCTGTGATGATGGGAGTTAAGTGCTGCATGTTGTGCTAAAAAACAATCACAGCCACAAATCTGTTAAAATGACTATAAATATCCATTATTTCATGGCAAGATATTAATTTAATTGTTAATTGTTTTGCAGGTCACTATTCTCATAAGCCTGGCTCTTGCATTCCTTGCCTGCATAGTCTTTCTTGTGGTATACAAAGCGTTCACCTACGACCACAGTTGCCCAGATGGATTTGTTTATAAGGTAAGAAGTCTGGGATGAAGGAACTGTCTCAGCTAGTGATAGAATCTTGTTTACTGCATGACTACAATTTAATCCTGCCTTTTTCTGTCAGGACTGAAGATATAATTTGTCAACAACATGCTGAAAAGTGGCTAGTGCTTTAGGAAATAAAGGTCTGCAATACCCTCCAACAGTCTTAATTATTTTGAATTTGACAGGTATAAATCTTCAAGCAGACTACAGCCAGCCACCCCCATCTATTTTTGAACAGGCTGACAAAAATTAGGTTTTTGACTCAGCTTAGTCTCAGTATCAGATTAACAATGTAGGTGGGGATGGCTGGCTCTAGTTTTTGCATACAGTTACACATGCATTTTGAAAGTTTTGGGACATCTTTATTGATCCTCAGTTTATTGTCACAGAATAAAAGGAAAAATAGGAGTAGGAGTTATAAAACTGAGAAAAAATTACCTGTTGGCAAACATAATTCACCGTCTTGTTGAAAGACATTTCATGTCTATGTGTTTACATCCAAGGTCAATATTCTGTTCATCGGCCTATACCAGTAGTGGCTAACCTTTGTGGGCTTCTGTGCCAAAAATTGTGCGTGTGCTTGCACACTTGCGCTTTCATGCAAACACCCAGAAGGCAATGCACAACCCCCCATGTCCCCTATGCATGTGTGTGCAATCCACACCCACCCACTCATCCCCGCCGCCCCCTTACCTGCACTGCGCCTCACAGCTGATTTTTGGCTGGTTTGAGACCTTTTTCAGCCTCCCAGAGGCTTGAGGAAGACTTCTGCAGGCCCGAAACTTGGCCTGTTTCATCACTTCCAGTATTTTTGGAAAAACAGAAAGTGAAAAAACAGGCCTGGTTTTTGGCCTGCAAAGCCTGCAGAAGCCTTCCTCAAGCCTTTGGGGAAAAGGCCTCAAACTGGCGAAAATCAGCTGTGAGGTGCATGCATGCACAGCGAGGTAAGTTTACCTGCAGTTTGTGTACCAGCACAAATGGCTCTGTGTGCCACCTGTGGCACGCGTGCCATAGGTTTGCCATTACGGGCCTATACCATACAAAGAATTGGAATTGAGAAGCACATTTACTTGTAGTTCTTCTCTGAGTTTCAGGACTATCCTTCCAGAAAAGAAAATTTTCTTTTGAGTCAAGATCAACTGCTGGTGATTTTTGCTCTGTGGATAGATCAATGCAATTATTTTGGCAACAATGCAGAATGGTATCCCATTGCTCTTTTTCCTCCCCTTTTCTATTTCCCTATTTCTTATTTCCTATAGTTTGAACTACAGCCCTGGGCTTTCAGCCATTCAAGTAATAGCCAGAGACCCAACTCTAGGTTTAGCTTTTTGAGATCAGCCAATAGCCAACTGTTGTGGAGCTGGGATCGGTAGCTAAAATTCCACTCAAAATATTTAAACTTTTGCAAGGGGTTCAGAGTGAGCTAAGTTGATGGCAAGTAGATAATTAAATAAAAAAAGTGTTTTTGCTAAATTAGTATTCATGGTTCCTATTTTTTTCCTTGATCTTCAGCATAAGCGGTGCATTCCTGCCTCTCTCGATGCTTACTATTCAGCTCAGGATTCCAACTCCCGGGGCAGATTCTACACTGTCATCAGCCATTACAGCATGGCTAAGCAAACCAGCTCGCGGTCTGTATCTCCCTGGCTTTCTTCAGGATCGGTAAATCATGAAAATAAGGCCACTAAGACAGAAGGCCATTAAAGCCATGTGATGGCCTGGGGATGGAGGGAGTGGGAAAACCACATCATGTCTCTAAGTCATTGCTCTAGTTCACAGAGGGCGCCTTGCTAATCGGTGTGATGAGAATACACTAACTCCAAGTGCAGGTGTCATCTTAATGGATAGTTTTCTCTCATTCATTCTCACCCTTCCTTTTAGTGCATTGTTCTCGTTAATTTGTAACTAAGTCAGGATCTTGTACAAAGGCATGTTAGGTGTTGACTATATCTCACAATGTACAAATATTTTTAAAACCATTGCTAAGTATTTGTTAAGAAAATAAAAATGAAACAAAAAAAGCAAACCCAGTAAACATTGACAAGAAAGGAAAAGAAATCGTAAGCATAATTTATTAGGCCTTTCTTGGCTGAGAAAACAGCCTTGAAACTTGGCAAACAAAGGTGGGTAATTTGTTTTTCATAATGTGACATGAAAGGAAAGTTCAGATTGTTGGAGCAACTTTATAGTGCACAACCATCATGTACAAATAAAATACATAATTGTCTGGGCAAAAATCCATCTCAAAGAGTTTTCAAGGGATGGTGATGTTATATGGATGCTTTTAAAGCAGTTTAGCACCATTGGTGCTCCAATGTGCATTATTCTGTCCTTAACATTAAAATGAATGGGAAAGACATTACATACAAGGAAACTCCTGTCTCTTTAGCAAAAGCCCCACACATGCATTAAACTATTGGATTGTGGCTACTAATCTTTGGTTGTTTCTCAAGAGGGAAATATTAGCCATGAGAGTGAATGCAAGCAGGTTCCTACGTGTCTCCTAACTGTCAACCCAATTTTGAAGACAACAGTTCTGTCCTCCCACAATCCAAAACTGACCGCCAAAGTTCAAAAACAACAAATAAAAATTCAGCTTGGAGAAAGAGGGTGAACTGCTGTCTTAGAAGGACCCAGGTTTTTTTTGGGGGGGGGTGTTTTTTTGGGGGTGAATTTGAGATAGAGACAAAAAAAATGTAGAAGTGAAACAGACTTTATTTTGATTCTTCAAGGAGTATAAAAATCTTATATCTCCTTGGCTGCAGGGAATCTTGTTCAATAGGGCAACAGACAGATGCCACCACAAATGCCCCATCACATGGCCAGCCACTCTTACAATAGAGAGATTTAAAGTTAAGACAGAGATAACCTGTTTTCTGTATGTTTGCCATAAAAAATGGTTACCCAAGCAGGTGTGTTATCACACAAATAAAATGTAGCTAGAGATATGTAAGAGGAATAGCAATGGTATCTGTTACTAGCCATCATGACCCAAAAATGATGAAATAATGCATTATGACACCATGTGGCATATGACTGCCCTTTCATATCCCAAGATTAAATACAAGTACAAAAGTTATTGGTTTTGCCTGGTAATATTATGGCAACATTTAAATACTTGCCCTCCTTATGCCAATGGGTACCAGATAGCTTCAGAAAATTCTCATCTTCATTGGCAAGGCCCATTTTCTTTCCTGAGAATCTGGAAGAGTTGGATAACACTGTACTCTCCTCAAAATGTAAAAGACAGAAAACAAACAAAAGAAAACCCAGCCAGCCAACCAAAACAAGCAAACAAACAAACTTGCAAGCAGTAAGTGATTTTTTTAAAGTGGAAATTAGATTAGAAGTAGCACAAGCTGAAACAGTGATATTGGCTGTTCAGCTTCACATTTTCTGCAATAGGGATCATGAAGGAGGTACTGGTTCTCCTGTGTATTGGACAGTATTTGATGAAACATATCAAATTAAATTAGCACATTGTGTAGATGATGAGTAGGTTATGAAAAGGATTTTAGAAGTATAACCTTGCTGTTTTATGCCACATTTGCATGCTGGCATTTTTAAATTCTTCCCTGTTCAATTTTCCTTCACCCTATACAATGACTAAACGTTTTTTTTAAAGAAATGCAAAATAATTTTAAAAGTCACCCATGAAATAATGTCAGAACAGCTGTGGAATAAACCACTACCACCACCAAAAAAACCCATGTGTATTTCTGTAACAATTTCATGTAATCATGCCATGCACCTATTGCAGATCATAGCTTCACTCTTTAAGAAGCTTCCCCTAACTGATTCTGTGGGTTCATTTTTACTAATGAAACCAATGTCTAATATCACTGTCAATATGTAGGTGGTAAAGAAGTATGGAACTACTCATTGGAAGCCATTTTTTCCTCCCAGTAAAAGAATCCACATATATTTCAAAAACTAACCATATACATTACTCTTAATGGAATATAATGCCTGTGTTCATTTGTACCAAGTCCTTGACATCATCTAAGAAACTGTGTTATACAAATTGTGTTATACAAATATACAGGCTACTAGTGCAGCTGGATTAGTACTAGTGACCTTGACAAGCAATGGCACTTTTAGTCTCCTAAATAGTACTGATTAAGGTCACATGATTCAGCCATTTCAAGGTCTGATCAGTGCTTGGATGGAAGACTCAAGTCACATGAGCCCAATCATAGGCATAAATGTGCTACATAAATTTATATTACAGCTACAGTGAGTTCATCTTCAGTAAATAAAACATGCTGAATTTTTAACAGAAGTTCTCAGAACCCCACAAATTGGTAGAGCCATTTCGAATGATACAAATTACTGAATAAATGCATAGGAGGAAGCAGTTGAAGAGTGCGCTTGATCTAAGACATCATATTAGGAAACTGTAATATCATATGTTTGTACTTTAATACACACACACATACACACACAGAGAGGTTTGAATGAATTATGTATTTAAATATTATTGGTTTTGCAGAACTGGTTTGTGTCAAATTAACCTTCAGTTTCATGAAGAAAAAAGAAACCAAGGGCATGCTCCACCAAAATCTTGTTTGTATTAATAGGAATTACTTGGGAGTGGTCAGTGGGGGAATTCTTGGCTATGCCCAAATTATGCAAATTCAATTAACCTGAATGTAGAGAAAAATTAATCAAATTGTCATTAAGAGTCCTAAAGATGGGTCCCCAAATCAGATTTCTGATTTATATTTTACCTGCAAGAAAAAAGGAAAGCCTACTCTACTGGAGATGGAAAACAAAAGAAGTAATGATAAATGGTTGTATAATGTAGCCAAAACTGTAGTGCCAAATCTCAATGTCTTTTTATCCCTGTCTTTATCTCTTTCTTCATACTACATCTGTAAATCCATTTCTCATCTAAAAATGTAAAAAAAAAATCATTGGAAAAAAAAGTAAACAATTTCCAGAACAGCTACTGGATAATTTATAATTTTATGGTTATTGTATGTCAGTAGGTAGAAGAGACTGAAGTATTTTTGGTGTAGTTCTTGACTTTTTCTGACAGGACAAATAAAATTAGATGTGTCTGAGAGTCTCAACTATTGTGGTACCATTGTTTCCTTCCATTTTTTTCACTAAGAATTTACATGGATATGATGAACATGTTAGGAATGATAAAATATGGATTGCAAATGTTTATTTCACCCCTCACAAAACATAATAGACCATTCTTACATTTTTAACACACCTGCATCTTTTAGAGAACTATATAGGTGACTGGCTTACCTCAGATCAACTTTACTTCAGATCAACTCAATTCATAGGTTGATCTGGCTCACAGTGATCCCAACTGTAAATTTCAGGACTCAACTGGCATCTGCCAGTCAAGTATATTATTCATTGCATGATTGCAATGAATTACAGTTCAAAATGAGTGGGTTCTTCACAGTTCAAACCTGCAGCTCCTGACAACATTGCTTAGACATCAGTCACCCACATGTACATGCAACCACACTACATGCCTGGTATATGCCCTTTTCTTTTGTGAACATTTTGCAGCCCTCATTTATTTTAAGATCCAAGCTGAACTTATTCTGCAGAAACTCATGCCTTTCTGGGAGAAGGGAAGAGCTGAAAAATTGTTCCTGAAAACTGTTCAAACTCTGAGAAAAGTCAACAAAACTATGATTTAATCAACATCATACTAGAAACAGAGATTATAATCAGTCTCCTCAATATCAGCCAAGGTAAGTGAGATATATAAACTGAAGCCTGTTCAATAACATTTTTGTCTGTCTAAAAATATTTACTTTTAATAAATAATAAACCAGATAAAAAGAGAGTTGTATATAAGACTGCATCACACAGCTCCAGCAATTAGGGAGGACTTTAAGTGAGTAAATACTGTATATGTGCAAATACATTTTACTGCCAATTTGGAGTGAATGAGCATGCATAAAGGCAAAGTTAGTCACAGTGATTATTATAAGAACACACAGACATCTTACACATTGTCTTTATTCACTGCCTCCTGTAAGATGAGCTTTACTTATCAGAACTTTGCCACTGCAAAGCATAATAATTGCATACTTAAACATGTGTGATTAAAGTTCTAGTTTGTATGGAGGCTGCTGTATTTCTGCAATCTCTCTGCTACAGAAAATTACATTGTAAATGCAGACATCACAGTGTGACTCAGAGAGGGGAAGATGCTGCTTTTCATGTGTTGAATCTACTTCATGCAAGCACATCATTTGATCACAGGACAAGGGATGGTTTCTAACATGAAATAAAACCAGTTCATGGAAACTGAGGCAAAGTTAGTCATAGTGATTATTGCAGCCTTTCAATGCTAATTGTTGCAGGAAACATGATTGGGAAGTATCAGTTTTGAGATCAGCTCTTGGGTTTTCCCCAAGTATGTATTTATTTACCAATGGGAAAAAACACAGACAAGGTGGAAACAAGGCAGTCATTTTCTCAGATTTTCCTATAAAGAGGGAAAGCTTTACTAGTGGCAGGATTCATTCTGACTTTACTTAACCCTATCTCCTTTTTCCAATGCCCAGCAATATGTTTGTTTTAAAAAATATTAGTAACATGTTTTGAAGAGAGTTAATAGCAGAAATAATTGTTGTACTAAAACCAGTGCAAAAGTAGTCTTAAGAAATACAGATAGCTGATATTCCAAGGCAGGTATAGGTCAATTCTTCATTATGAAATTTCAACTTGGAAAATAGGGGAAACACTTCAGTCTGATCCCACATTAGTCTCTTTTATAAATTAAGCATCAATTGGGAATCCAGATAAATGTAGGCTATAGATTAAAAATAATTTTGCCCACCATCGAGTTCCGTAAAAGCAACAAAGATATCTTTGAAATTATTCTATGTGATATTCATATAACAAAGTTGTTGATTAATAAAAGTTTGCACAAGTTGTCAAACCAAATTTTTCTCCCATTGGGCAAAAACTTTGGGAATATGAGAGCTCAGCACTAGCAGCAGGCAAAAAATGACCAAGACCAAAATACAAATATTTATGACATTACTGTATGAGTGCCCAAATTAAATGTGTACGTTCAAGAGGAGACTTTAACAGTCCAATTTTTTTACATGTGTGTAGCACCTGACTTGGGTTTACTGTAAAGTGACTCTTCACTTCATTGGAAGCTAAATAAGCATGCATTTGGAGGTGCATTCAGATATAAGTTTCACTGAGTTTGGTGAACTATTTAATGTGGCTGAAATTTTCAAATCCCATATCTTTTTTCTCAAAGTACCCAATGAGTTGGACACAAATGCCAAAAGAAAGATACTCAGAACTGCAACTTAAATTCTCTTAGCTGTGGAGTCTGAATTACAAAGAACTTCCATTCCTCACACCGGAGGCACAGAATTATAGATATTGAAGTAAAAGAGGGCATAAGTCTTATATTGAGCCATTTAAATTATCTCTACAGAAAAAAAAAAGATGTGGGCTGTTTGTCAGTATTTACTCTTGCATTTTCCCATGGATTCTATTTCCAATCCCCTCCTCTCCACCAGCAAATCTCCTTGGCTCAGTTGTGATTCTCTCTGATACTGTTAAGAGGGAACATTCTTCTATTTTCAGCCCACCCTTGGGATTTTGTAAGTGTGATGCTGATAGTGAGTATTAATAATATTTTGAAGCAAAAAGAGCCTGAAATTGGGACAGCAGAGACATTCAGGATCTTGCAGTAACTGATGTCACTGTCAGGAGTTTGTCTGATAGGTTTAGTCCACTTAAAATGTAGAATAATTGGCATCCTTGAATCCAAGCAAAAGTGGCTGAGTTTTTCTGCATCAAAATAGTTGGCAGCAGAAAACTGCTATCAATTGGCCTTGGATAAACATTTGTACATAAAAGAAATGCAGGCGTCTTGTGATGGGTTGCTTTAGCCTTCCAAAATGACAGCAGTCAGGGGGGTGGGGGAGAGAGAGAGAAAGAGAGAGAGAAGGAATGGGGGAGGGAAATATTGAATGTTTTCATTTTATGGGGCTAAGGAGACGAGCCTTCTCTGTCACAGCCTCTCTCCAGGCAGCATTAGGACAGACCTATCTCCCCTGGAGTTCCAAAAAGCAGGGGTTTTTATTGGTTTATATTTATATTTGTAAGCTGCCCAGAGTCTTTAGGAATGGGAGGCTAGAACAGTTTTATAATGAATGACGATAATAGTGATTCATGTGGATAATATTAAGAATTTATTGTGAAACACTCATTAGAAATATTTCACATGATATCATCAAAGCAAAACCTATCCAATCACACCATATTTATTGACTTTGTATCTTTTGAAATCCATGATCCAACACAATGGACTCTTCAATCACATGGATGTCAGCAGTGATTGGAGTTTGCAGCCAGGTATTGTTCTTGGCTCAATAAGTAAGTTGACCAATATGTAAAATCAATATATGTTTATGAATAATGCATTCAAAACATGCATTCTTGGACTGAGTTGTACATAGCAATGGCACTTAGACTTATATACCACTTCACAGTGCTTTATATCTATCTCTAAGTGGTTTACAGAGTCAGCTTATTGTCCCCAACAATCTGGCTCCTCATTTTACCGTCCTCGGAAGGATGCAAGGCTGAGTCACCTTTGAACCGGTGAGAATTGAACTGCCAAACTGCTGGCAGCCAGCAGTCAGCAGAATTAGCCTGCAGTACTGTATTCTAACCACTGCGCTACCACAACTCTTGCGATGGTGCATAAGCATAATGACATAATTTATACTGGAAAAATACACAGATTGGGATAATAAAATATCTGCATGAAAGCAAATCATTGATTTTCCAGCTGTTTCTACAAAAATTGATTCGTCAGGAAACAAATGGAACAGAACAATAAGTACATAGATGTGGCGGTGGCACAAATTGAATTTCCACTTATCTTTACATTCCTAATAATTGATGTATGTGTTATCACATCAAGAGATTTCATCTGGTTAAAAATACAGGGCTCAGATTTTTCTAAAAAAAATTCCCTGGAACATCATTGTTGTTATTTAAAGATCTCACTATATTTCTGTGTTAAGCACATATGCAAATAGCAGTTGCTATCAAAAATCTATTCTTTTGAATTAAATTAATTTCTGCATCAATCATTCAGATACAGAGAACACATTCAGAGGAAAGGGAAGTGGCCAAGCAAAGCTTACTATTATATATGATAATCCCTGAAGTGCACCTTAGCATTAGAACTTGTCATGACTGAGTAAACTGCAACCAAGAGGAAGAAACCAAATAATAGTGCTTTATTCTTGTTTCTCTCACTTTACATGGCCCACCTCTATCAGAACATAGGGAAGATAATTAACTCTAAACATTTGCCTGAGTTCATGAAACTAAATCAATAATAGAATAACTGTGGAGAACATTAATTAGTTCTGAGTCACAGGACTAGATCAGGGCTGTCAAACTCCCGGCCTGTGAGTCAAATGCGTCACATGCTGGTCATGCCCAGTTTAATGAAGAATAAAAAAAATCCTGATACATCACATGACAACACCATGACAACATGAGTTTGACATCCCTGGGCTAGATAGATTTGATCACCTGCCAGTGCAATGAAATTTGTATAGACGGTGCTCTACTTCCAAGAGAAGATTCCTTGGGAACACCCAACCAGAAGCCTCAGATATCAAACCTGGGGGGGTGGGGGTGGGAGTGGGGGAGAGATTAAGCCTGAAGGTCCTTACTTCTGCTTTATGAACAAAATCAGAAGAGAAATGTCAACTGTGCCTGTTAGAATCTGCTAACCTAAAAAATTGTGGTCAGTTCAGCCATTTGCTGGATCAGCTGGGGAAAAAAATAAGTAGCGCAGTGTGAGATGAATTCCAACATATTTTGGGGAATTGAATCATGCTGTTTAATTATTTCAGGAACACCCCACCCCCCCAAAAAATAAAAATAAATAAAAATAAAAAAAGTGACAAAGGTCCAAAGAGAGCCATTGCTTAAATTAATATTTGAATTATGGCCAGGAATTTGTGGTCTATAATAGCACAGCACCCCTCACTGTGTTCTGTGTAGGTCTGGACAACTGGACCTTCTTTCATAATGGCTATGTGAAAAAAATAGAAAATGTGAACAACTTTATAAACATCTGACAACATTGTCATGATTCTGCAAATAAATGTCTCTCTCTTCTTCTTTACCCTTTTCATAAGATGTGTTCCCTGGGCAATGTAGAGGAAAAATTATGGTTCAGCTGAAAGCTGCAGAGTGAATTTACCAGTAACTTTGGTTGAACTCCTGTTTCTTCCCAGTAAAAGTTAAGCTTTCAACCTGCAAGTGGAAGGACAGGAATGAGATTTCCTGATGCTTCACAGTGATATCATTACATTATCTCATGTTGGAGACCTGGGATGGAAATTGTCACTCATCATTTATAACAGGGTTGTCATACTCCCAGCCTGCAGGCTGGATGTGTCCTGTGCTGACCTGATTAGCGAAAGGGGGGAAAATTGTGATACATCACATGACGCTGGTGTGATGACATGACTTTGATATTGATACCCCTGGTTTAGAACATGATTGATTGCTATTGTTCAATAGTTTCACCTGAGGGCAACAGGCTATTTCAGGGAATGCAACACAAACATTTACCCCAATAGCTTCTTGCCTGCCATCTCCTGGCATCTTTACTTGAGGTTAATTGTTTCATTCTCCATTGTAGTAAAGCAGAATCTGCAGCTTACTTTGCAAAGCAGAAAGAAATCCCAAACCAAGAATGGTGGATATGTACACTGTTCAACTCAGAGAGTTGTGAACTAGTAACCAGGTTTCTTTGTTGAAATGGCAACCATGCTGAGGAGGATCTTTTGTAGTTATTCAAATTGTTCAATTTTTGATATTTGTATTTCTTCTATGTACTGTAACCTAAAAACATGTCTCCCTAAAATGCTGATCCCAAATTTGTATGTATAATTTGTATCTATCATATCAAATAATCATTTGCTCACATACACCCACACAGCATTTCCTGGGAATCAGAATTGATATTTTATATTTTCTCATAAAAAATATTTAAAGTTTACATGTGGCTATTCCAGTCAATAGAATCTGCTGTAAATATTTTTTTAGCTTGACACTCTCCAGAGTAGATACTGAGGTTGACTACATGAATAGTCTTTGAATTAATGCTTTTTTTTTTTTTCTTTGCGAACATCAATATATTGTTCCGGAAAGGAATTAAGATCAACTTCTTATTCTTATCACTGGGTAATACTGCAATGTGAACATTTACAATGATTCCTGCAGTGATCCTAGTTTCTCAATGTTGCATTAATGAAATCAATTTATGCACTGACATTCAAATCTACATACTTGAAAATCCTACTGAAATATTTTTCATTGGTATTGGATTGACAGAATTTCTTTACTCTATATTTGATTTTGCTTTTTTCACCCAATTAAATTTAAATCTTTAAATTAAAGCATTTAAATTGTTATGTTCTGTGCATGGGCGCAAAGGAGGAGATGAGCCGGTGAACAGTGAACTTCAACCTCTTTATTTCCATGTGAAAACAGCTCAGCTCAATGGCTGCAACGGCCCCCTTTAAATAGGCAAACTCTTAACTATTTAACCAATGAAACATGGGGAGCGCTAGCTCCGTTAACCAATGGGAGAGACTCGTTAATAGCCAATCAGATTCTCCTGAATGGACCAATCCGATGTCGCTATTATCGGCCAATCAGAAGTGCAGGGCCAGAACCCTGCACTTTACTTCATGCTCTTAATCTTTATTCAAGTACTTTTATTGATTCACAACACCCCTTCCCCCTGGGTTCCATTTAAGGGGTGCGGTCACATAGTCTTTGAGGTAGGCAGGTTGTTTTGATTGTCTATTTGATTTGCGTTGTTCTCCCAGTACTTGGCCACAGTCTTGTTGGAGTAGGACATTATCTGGTGAAGATGGTGCCTCCCGTTCTGTATTCAAATTTTCGTTGCTGCTAATGTCCTTGGCATCTCCTTGAGGCAAGCTCACCCCCATTCCCGATCCTTCACATGTTGCCTCTGAGCGGTCATTACTTTTGCTTAAACTTTCTGCCGTTTCAAATTCAGCTTCCTCGGTATCTCCTCCCCCCTCGGTTTGGAAGTCAGGGTACTCGGAGATCCCTGACTGTAGCCTTGAACGCAGCTGATCAATATGGCGCTTCCATATCCTATCGTCACGACATCTCACACAGTACGATCTAGGGCCAGTTACTTGGACTACAGTTGCCTCGACCCACAACGGATCGCCCGAAAAATTCCTAGCGAAAACCAAGTCGCCTACCTGGAAGTTACGGCATTTCCCGCTGGAACCGTGTGGTTTTTCAGGTTCATATGATGGATGCAGACAGTCGAAGTGGGAGCGGAGCTTCCGCCCCATTAATAACTCGGCGGGAGTTTTATTGATGACGCTGTGCGGAGTGATATGCTGCAAAAGGAGTATCCGGTTAATCTTGTCTTCTATATCACCATAGTCCATTTTATGCAAGGTTTCCTTGACGAATTGTACCATGCGCTCAGCCCTTCCGTTGGCCGCAGGATGCGCCGGCGAAGTTAGCGCATGGCGAATACTGCGGTCTGCCAGGTACTGTTCGAAGGACAGCGCGGTAAATTGGGGCCCGTTGTCGGATACTACAACATCTGGTAATCCGTGTGTCGCAAAGAGTCTGTCTAGTTTCCTGATGACTGATTCGGTTATTGTATTCCTCATTTCATGGATTTCAAGCCAGTTCGAGTAGGCATCCACCGTTAATAAAAATGTGTGTCCCTTGGTAGGTCCTGCAAAGTCCAGATGAATACGGGACCATGGTCCCCTCGGTGTTTCCCATTCAGTCGGGGTTGCTTTCAGAGGGGCGTTGCTTACTTCCTGGCATTTGTGACAAGCTTTTACCCATGTCTCGATCTGCTTGTCGATACCCGGCCACTACGCGTAGCTTCGTGTGAGGGCTTTCATGCGCACAATGCCGGGGTGGCCATCGTGCAAGATTCTGAGTATCACTGGTTGTAACCGCTCTGGGATGACAACTCTATCACCCCAGATAATGCAGCCCTTCTGGGAAAATAGTTCCGTTTGTCGATTCTTGAATGGGGCGTAGTCATCAGGTATCTGGTCCAATGGCCATTCGCGCTCGACCCAACTGAGGACTCGTGCTAAAATGGGGTCGCGTTTTGTTTCCATCGCGATATCTCAGGTTGTTAATGGCGGTGTTCGAAGTGTCTCGATCTGCAGTGTTGTAACTGTTGGAGCAGGGTCATCAATGGTCTCCGGAAGTGGTGCACGGCTCAATGCGTCAGCATGGGAAATGGCCTCCCCCGGGCGATGTTGCAACTTGTAATTATATGCCACCAAGAATTCTGACCAGCGAGTCATTCTGGGAGATAATATATAAGGTGTTGGCCTATCTCCCACTATTATTCCCAGCAAAGGTTTGTGGTCAGTCACTATAGTAAAGGCTCAGCCATACACATATTCATGAAATCTCTTAACTGCAGACACAATAGCAAGGGCCTCTTTTTCAATTTGACTGTAATTGCGTTATGCTTTTGATAACGTCTTTGAGAAATAGGCAACAGGGGCTTCAATACCGTTTGGCAAAAGTGGCTCAAAATGGCGCCCACTCCGAATAGTGATGCATCACACGTGATCGTTAAAGGCAAAGTCTCGTTATACTGCATCAAAACAGCATCAGAAGTCAATAAATTTTTCACATGTCGAAACGCCTGCTCCTCTCTGTGTCCCCATATCCAGGTTGCTTTTTTGTCTAATAAACGATGTAGGGGTTCGGCTACGGTTGATTTGTGAGGCAGGAAAATGTTATAAAAATTGATAAGGCCTAGAAAAGCCTGAAGGTCGGCCTTATTTCGGGGTTTTGGTGCATTTTTGATTGACCCAAGTTTACTATCGGTGGGGTGAATGCCTTGACTATCAATTAAATATCCCAAAAATTCTACACGATCCGTACATAATTGACACTTTTTTTTTTTTACTTTGAGACCTGAGTCTTTAAATCTCTGGAGAACCAACCTCAGGCGATCCTTTAGTATTTTCCGAGTCGGGGAAGCGATTAACACATCATCAAAATATGGGGCAACACCTTTTATCCTTAGTAATAGTCTTTCCATCAAACTTTGAAAGATTCCCGGGGCTACGCTTACTCCAAACTGGAGTCGGTTACATTTAAACGCACCTCGTTGCGTAATGATCATTTGGGCCTCTGCCATTTTTTGGTCTACAGGCAGTTGCTGGTATGCCTGGACTAAGTCTAGTTTAGCGAAGACTTTTCCGCCCCCCAGGGAATGGAGGAGGTGTTGCACCACCGGTATCGGGTAAGCATTTTGTTGAAGGGCGTGGTTCAGGGTGGCTTGGTAGTCCCCACAAATTCTTATCGATCCATCCGGCTTTCTGGGTATCACGATTGGGGTTTACCAGGGAGAGTGATCGGTTGGTTCTAACACACCCTGGGCTATTAATTTATCAAGCTGCTCGTCAATCTTTGGTTTAAGGGCAAATGGAACTCGACGAGGCATAAGGCGGATGGGAGCTATTTTGGGATTGAGGTTAAATGATATCGGGGTCCCCTTGTACTCGCCTAGTTTTTCCGCAAAGACGTCCTGAAATTCATGGACAAGGTCTTCTTCCCAGTCGCTGCTACAGGTTCGGTGAATACCGGTTACTTCAATTCCGAGTGGAGCGAACCATTGGAGGCCTAACAAACTAGGCCGATCCCTGTCAATTACAGTCAGGGGTAGTAATGCTGTACGGTTCTTAAACGATACCCGGACTTGGCTGGATCCAACGACCGGGATTCGATTTCCTTGATAGTCTTTGAGTATGAGTCTTTGGAACCTGAGGTCTTGCCGCCGGATAGTAGGGATGAGCTGCTTGAGGGTCTTCCAGGAAACCATCGAGAGGGACGATCCTGAATCGACTTCCATCAGGCAGGGCTGGTTTTCGATGGCCACTTTCACTTGGATCTTTTGGGTGTCCAGTGATGAGGCGTGACCGATTGTGATCGTTTGGTGAGCCTCTTCTTGCTTCGTTGGGTGGTTTAGGGTTTTGTTTCTGTAGGAGTGGTTGTTCCATTGGTAGTTCACGGGTTCTTGCTTTACGGGACAACTTCCCGTCGGTTGATGATAGTTAGCCCCCCTCGAGGGCTGGCTGGGTCCTAGTTTACTTCTACAGACCCGTCCGATATGGCCTCTTTTCCCTCACACATGGCAGAGCACGTCAAGGAACTTGCATTCTGACTGGGGGTGGCTTGCTCCACACCCAGCGCATTGACACTGCGATCTCTGGCTTTGGTCTCGTTCAGACCGAAGTCGGTGGACCTCTTCTTCATTGCTTTTTGCCGACGATTTGAGGTCCTCGTGGTGGGCTGTTTCAAGCTGACCTTCTGATTGAGGTGAAATTTGCGGGCGAGTTGGCGAAGTGGGGCGTGGGTGCGGTGCATTTGGGCAGCTGACTTCCTGGTTGCTTCTGCTGCAATAGCTTCAGCGATGGCATCTTTAAGGCTAATGTCGCCTTTTGCCATTAGTTTACTCTGAGTGCTTGGTGTATCTAATCCCAGAACTATTCAGTCTCTTAGGGCTTCTTCTAGGTTGGCAAACTCGCATAGGCCTCCCAGATTCCGGAGATCCACTATGAAATCAGCAACACTTTCGCCCTTCTGCTGACTTCTCTGGTAAAATTCATGCCTTCTTACGAACGTTGGCACAGTCGGTGCATAGTGGGCCCTCAACAGGGGTTCGAGGATGTCCCAGTGCATAGACTTTACTTCTGCCGGTTTCTCTAGTGCCTTGGCCAACTTGAATACAGTCGGCCCACAATGAGTTAGGAATACCACCCGTTTCTTTCTGGTAGTGGCATCCTTCAAATTGTTGGTCTCCAGAAACATCTGGAAATGATCCATATATGAGTCCCAGTCTTCTTGTGCCGGGTCGAATGGAGCAGGTGGTATGACGCCGCCGGACATGGTTCCGCCATTGGTGCGTTTCAGCCACGTACTCAGTTATAGTTCTTCATCATTCAGTAAGCTCTGATGTCTCCACATCCCATCCTTGTCGCCAGTGTTATGTTCTGTGCATGGGCACAAAGGAGGAGACGAGCCAGTGAACAGTGAACTTCAAACTCTTTATTTACATGTGAAAACAGCTCAGCTCAATGGCCTCAACGGCCCCCTTTATATAGGCAAACTCTTAACTATTTAACCAATGAAACACGGGGAGCGCTAGCTCCATTAACCAATGGGAGAGGCTCATTAATAGCCAATCAGATGCTCCTGAATGGATCAATCCGATGTTGCTATTATTGGTCAATCAGAAGTGCAGGGCCAGAACCCTGCACTTTACTTCAAGCTCTTAATAATCTTTATTCAAGTACTTTTATTTATTCACAACATAAATAATGATGTAGAGCAAGGGTGTCAAACTCACATTGTCATGGCAGTGTCATGCGACATATTGGCACTACCCCCCCTTTGCTAAACCTGGTGTGGGTGTGGCCAGCTCATGATTTATCCAGCCCATGGGCTGGGAGTTTGGCAGCCCTGATGTAGAGCATTTCTACAGATTTAAGTCTGTTAGTGAGGCAGCTATGCTACTATTCTCCGATACAAATACTGCATTTCTCCTTTGCACTGCTTTATGCTCTTTCAAGCTCTGTTATTTCTGGCTTGACCTGCTTCTTGAAATATCACTGGTTGGTCTGCTATGATGTCACAGAAGTATTTGAAGCAATCACAATTCATCTGTCTGTCAGTGGCTCAAGAATGCTGGTTTCATTATAATTTTGAAGTCAATTCAATAATGTAGTTTATAGTGTACTGTACAGGACTTTAGCATTCTGGGAGTGTTGTGAATGTATAAAGTTTTAATAAAGCGTGAGCTTGGAGTAAGTGCAGGGTTCTGGCCCTGCACTTCTGATTGGTTGTTAAATGGCCGGATAGGATTGGCCCGCTCCGGGGAATCCGATTGGCCCTTAACAGAGAGTTCCTATTGGTTATGAGAGCTAGCGCTCCTTGTTGGTTATTGGTTAATAGTTATGGGGTTTGCCTATATAAGGCGGGTTAAAACTGCTATAGAATCTAGAAGTCACTATGTAAATAAAGAGCTGAAGTTCACCATTCAGAGGCTTGTCTACATTCTTTCTCGCCCATGCTCCAAACTTAACACTGGTGACGAGGGTGGGATGTGGAGACATCTGAATCAATGAAACTTCGAAGAACACCGAGCACGTGACAGACGATGCTACACAATGGAACCATGTCCGGCGTCATCGTACCACCCGCTCCGTTCGATCCAGCACAGGAGGACTGGGAGTCCTACATGGATCGCTTCCAAATGTTCTTAGAAACCAACAACTTAAAGGATGCCACACCAGGAAAGAAATGGGCGGTGTTCCTAACGCATTGCGGTCCAACCATATTTAAGATGGCTAAAGCACTAGCAAAACCCCGAGAAGTGAAGGCGATGGATTGAGATGACCTCGAACCTCTCCTACGAGATCACTACACACCGACCATGCCTACGCTCGTGAGACGGCACGAGTTTTATCAGAGGAGCCAGTGAAAGGGAGAAAGCGTGGCCGACTTCATAGCAGACCTCCGAAATTTGGGAGGCCTCTGCGGATTCACCGATTTAGAAGAAGCCTAAGAGATCGCATAGTTCTGGGACCTGATGCACCAGGCGTTCAAAGCAAGCTGATGGAGAAAGGCGACATCAGCCTTGCCAACGCCATCGCCGATGCTACTGCAGCAGAAGCAATCAGGAAGTCGGCTGCACAACTATGCCAAAACTGCATTCCGGTACCACCACCGACAAGCGACATTTTATCCAGGTCAGAAGGGCAGCTTGCAACGATGCACCACGAGGACCTCTCTTCATCGTCAGACAGCGACGAAGAAGGGGTCCATCGACTGCGGTCCGACTGGGACCACCACCCGAAGCCTTTACGCCCTTGCGCTGGCTGAGGGGCCAACCATGCCAGGTCCGAATGCAAATTCCGTGACGCACTCTGCCATGAGTGCGGGAAGAGAGGCCACATCGGACGGGTCTGCCGAAGCTTACCAGGACCTGGCCAGGCCTCAAAAGGGGCTAACTATTGCCAATCGACAGGAAACCGTCCTGTACGGTGAGAGCCAGTAAACCACTCCTACAGAAATCAAGTTTTGCAGAGGAAAGAGGCTCACCATACTATCACTATCGGTCACACCTCAGCTTTAGACACCAAGAAAATACGAGTCACAGTAGCCATCGAGGAGCAGCCTTGCCACATGGAAGTCGACTCAGGATCGTCCCTCTCGATGGTGTCCTGGAAGACCCTTAAGCAACTCATCCCCATGATTCAACGCCAAGACCTCCGCTTCCAAAGACTCATCCTTAAGGACTACCAAGGGAATCGAATCCCCGTCATTGGTTCTTGCTGAGTCCGAGTCTCCTTCAAGAAGCACATAGCGTACTTACCACTAACTGTCATCGATAGGGACAGGCCTAGCCTACTAGGCCTCCAATGGTTCGCACCACTCAGCATTGAAGTGGCCAGCATAAACCAAGTCAGCGGAAGTGACTGGGAGGGAGACCTCATCCATGAGTTCAGGGACATCTTCGCGGACAGCTGAGGCAAGTACAAGGGGACCCCGATTTCATTCAGTCTAGACCCAAAGATAGCTCCCATCTGACTAAAGCCCCGTTGAGTTTCGTTTGCGTTAAAGTAGAAAATCGACAAACAACTCGACAAACTGATAGCTCAGGGGGTGTTAGAGCCCATCGATCACACCCCCTGGGAAACCCCAATCGTAACACCCATTAAGCCAGAAGGGTTGATCCAAATTTGTGGGGACTACCGGGTCACTTTGAACCACGCCCTACAGCAGAACGCATATCCAGTGCTGGTGGTACAGCATCTCCTCCATTCCCTGGGGGACGGGAAAGTCTTCGCTAAATTAGATTTATCTCAGGCATATCAGCAACTACCTGTTGATGAAAAGACGGCACAGGCACAAACAATTGTGACGCACCGAGGTGCCTTTAAATGTACCCGGCTTCAATTCGGAGTTAGTGTAGCCCCGGGGATTTTTCAGAGCCTTATGGAGAGGTTATTACAAGGGATTAAGGGCGTGGTTCCCTATTTTGACAATGTATTAATTGCGGCCCCTACGAAAAAAATCTTTCTGGACCGGTTAAAATTAGTCCTAAAAAAATTCCAAGAGGCCGGTCTTAAAGTAAAAAAAAACAAATGTAAATTGTGTACTGACAGTGTTGAGTTTTTGGGTATCTAATTGATAGCCAGGGTATTCACCCTACTGAAAGTAAACTAAGGGCGATAAAAAACACTCCCAGACCATGAAACAAGGCCGATCTCCAGGCGTTCCTAGGCCTCATCAACTTTTATAATGTATTTTTACCGCATAAAGCAACAGTTGCTGAACCATTACACCGGTTGCTAGATAAGAAAGCAAATTGGTTATGGGGTCACCGAGAAGAACAGGCGTTCCACAACATAAAAAATCTGCTCACTTCTGACTCTGTACTCATGCAGTATAACGAGACTTTGCCGTTAAATATAACATGTGATGCTTCGCCTTTCGGAGTGGGCGCCATTTTGAGCCATGTACTGCCTAATGGGAATGAAGCCCCTGTTGCATATTTTTCAAAAACACTTTCAAAAACTGAGCAAAATTACGGACAAATCGATAAAGAAGCCCTCGCAATTGTATCGGCCGTTAAAAGATTCCACGAGTACGTGTATGGCCGGGCTTTTACTATCGTGACTGACCACAAACCGTTATTGGGGATAATAGCTGGAGATAAGCTGACTCCCTACATATTATCCCCCAGGATGACTCGCTAGTCAGAATTATTGGCTGCTTATAATTATCGGCTGCAATACCGCCCGGGGAAAGCCATTCCCCACGCCGACGCACTCAGCAGAGCACCGCTACCAGAGACTCTCAATGATCCTGCACCAACGGTAACCACGTTGCAAATTGAGGCACTCAACTCGCCGCCATTAACCGCTTGAGATATCACGAGAGAAACCAAACGTGACCCCACCTTAGCGCGAGTCCTAAGATGGGTAGAATGTGGATGGCCATTGGACCAATTATCAGATGACTTCACACCATTCAAGACTCGACAAACCGAGTTGTTCTCCCAAAAAGGCTGTGTCATCTGGGGCGATAGAGTCCTTATCCCAGAACAACTCCAGAAAGCGCTTCTGAGAACCTTGCATGATGGCCACGCCGGCATCGTGTGAATGAAAGCCCTTGCGCAAAGCTACGCATGGTGGCTGGGCATTGACAAGCAAATCGAACATTGGGTTAAAGCTTGTCCAAAATGCCAGGAAGTGAGCAACGCCCCACCTAAAGCCATTCCTACTGAATGGGAGACACCATGCGGACCCTGGTCCCGAATTCACTTGGACTTCGCGGGGCCGACCAAAGGCCACACCTTTCTACTAACCGTCGACGCCTATTCAAATTGGCTCGAGATTCATCGCATGATGACTACAACCTCCGAGGCGGTTATCAAAACCCTGGAAAGACCCTGCAACCCACGGACTACTAGACGTCCTGATATCCAATAACCGGCCCCAATTTACAGCACTGTCATTCGAGCAGTACCTCACTGACTGCGGCATTCGACATGCGCTCACCTCACCTGCGCACCCTGTGACCAATGGCAAAGCAGAACGTATGGTACAATTTGTGAAGAAAACCTTACAGAAGGTAGACTACGACAACATTGACGACAAGATCAATCAAATCCTTTTTTTACAACACACCACACCACATAGCGTCACCAACAAAACTCCCCCCAAACTGCTAATGGGATGAAAACTCCGCTCCCACCTCGACCGGTTACACCCAGCTTACGAATGGGAAAAACCACTAGGATCCAGCGGCCGCTGTCGTGCCTTCCAGGTAGGAGATTTGGTATACGCTAAAAACCTATCGGGTGACCCATTGTGGCTGGAGGCGACAGTAGTTCGTGTAACCGGCCCAAGATCCTACCTTGTACAATGCCTTGACGATAGATTATGGAAATGCCATATCGATCAATTACGATCGCAGCTTCCGGCGGGCAGTCCTGAACTCCCCTATGACCAGACTGAGGGGGGTGGGAGTATGGAAGAAGATGAATGCCAAGAAGAAGAAAACCCATTTGAAGGGAACAATGGTATAATAGAGACTCAGGAAGTGGAACCAGAGAGGGAAACAGTTGAACCTCAGGGAATTACAGAGAACATGGGCAACAACGGGGAAATGAACTCTGAACCAGAAACAGCCCCACTGCCAAACAACGATCTTCCTCAGCGTGATTGCAGCCAAATGACACAGCGAAAATCAAAGAGACTAATAAAACAACCGTCCTACCTAAAGGACTATGTAACTGCGCCCTGCAAACAGAAGCCAGGGGGAAGGGGTGTTGTGAATGTAAAAGTTTTAATAAAGCGTGAGCTTGGAGTAAGTGCAGGGTTCTGGTCCTGCACTTCTGATTGGTTGTTAAACGGCCGGATTGGATTGGCCCGCTCCAGGGAATCCGATTGGCCCTTAACAGAGAGTTCCTATTGGTTATGAGAGATAGCGCTCCTCGTTGGTTATTGGTTAATAGTTACGGGGTTTGCCTATATAAGGTGGATTAAAACTGCTATAGAAGCTAGAAGTCACTATGTAAATAAAGATCTGAAGTTCACCGTTCAGAGGCTTGTCTCCATTCTTTCTCGCCCATGCTCCAAACTTAACAGGGAGCACCATTAAAAAAACCTAACATTAATCATATGGTACGATTCTTCAGCTGATATCATAATTTGAATTGAAATGGCCCATGGGATGCTTAGATCTGACCTGCAGGGCCACCTTGGAAAGGACTAGCCCATGGTGCCTCTGCCAGCAAAAACAAGCTCCATTTTCACTGGCAGGGCACTTGTGCCACAGCAGACACTCCTGACACAAGTGACATCAAGCTGGCCATGCCCATTCTAGCCATGCTCACCTGGCCACCCGAAGTCAAATGCAACTATGATGTGTCCCTCAATGAAATTGAGCTTGACATCCCTGATTTATTAGATTGCATTGAGTTTCAGATACATATGGAGTAGAACTAATGAAATCTATAAGCATAGCTTATTAATGTCTAACATATTCTATAGATTTCAGTGGCTCTATTTCAAAAAAGACTAAAATTGGTCTCAATCTATTATAATGCTCATATATCTATCATGTCATTACTTTTTAGGACCTGCAACTTTATGTAAAGTGTAGAAAATGATTACAAAGTAGGAAGCCAATTGAAAATAAAGATGTGAGACAGGAAAATGTCACATATACATACATTCCCATTACCAATAGTTAAATATTCTGTTAATAAGCCCGTTCTCCCAATGTGGCATACTGATGTTTGAAAAAAACAGTACTTTAGGGGACAGGAAAATGAAATTCTGTAAGTATCCTTTAGGCCTGAAGAGGCTGTCATTAGTCATGTTTGGTCCCCTGTTATCCAACAATGTTTGATGAGTTTGACTTAGATTTTTAGCTTGCAGAAAAACATTTTTTAAAGCCGGCTTTGGGAATTGGTTTGCAGCACCATATTTTGAAACCCCTTCTTGAAAGTTGCAGAAACTTCTTAAAATATATACTGTAGCTTGATTCAGGGTTTGCCAAATAGCAAAATGTCTTAATATTCAGCCAGCCAGCACAAGGAGAAAACTCTTTAATATTACCATCATATATCTTCTATATTGTAAAAAAAAAAAAAATCAGATCTCTTGATCTGAGACAGCTTGGTTGAAGCATGTGAGTGCATGCATATGTTTATTGCATACTTGTATTTTTAATAGCAAAGGATTAAAAAATGACTTTTCAGGATTCATCTTTTGGAATATACTACTAAATAGGCTATATGTTATCACTTGACTGGAGTTGTTGGTGACCAGTCCTTGGGAGAAGCTGGCTATCATATATGTATGTGTATGTGTATGTGTAAGGCAGGACAAGACCTCTTGCAGAAATCAAACTGAAATTATACCAAAGTCTATCATATGAATATGGGTCAAAATTATTCTTGAACGCCAGAAGCTTCCAAATACATCCTACTGACATTAATGCTGAAAATACAATAGAACTGAGTTTAAACATGGAGACAAGTCTATGTCTTGATATTAGAGGAGCCACAAAATGACTTCCAAGTTGTACCCAGAGTGGTTTGTGGGGGGGTTGTTTGTTTGATAACTTTGTTTGTTTGATAATAAGAGGAAAACCTTCTATGCACCAATTCCACCACGCTTTCTACAATTTTGTAAACAACAATCTAAAAGACTCAAGGTCCATCCCACTCCTGAAAAGACCTAATGGTAAACACTGCAATAATGACACCATTAAAGCCAACTTCTTTAATACATTCTTCGGCTCAGTATTTGTAAACAGCAATGGATCGTGCCCAGTATTTCCTAGTCGAACCACAGATAACTACAATGATCTAATACATATCGATTTTACAGAAGACAATGCTGAAAAAGCACCACACAATCTAAAACCATCTCTATCTATTGGACCAGATGGAATATGTGCCTACTTCTTAAAAAAGCTATCCACTGCCATAGCCGAACCTCTAAGCATAATCTTTGAAAAATATTTCAGGACCAGCTCCTTGCCAAAACTATGGCCACATACCATGGTCATCCCCATCTTCAAAAAGGGAGACCCCAGCCTAGTTGAAAATTATAGACCAATATCTTTATGCTGCGTCACCTGTAAAGTCATGGAATCAATTATTAACCAATCCATCATCCTCCACTTAGAGACAAACAACCTACTCTCTAATAAACAATTTGGTTTCAGAAAAAAAATTATCTTGTAATCTGCAATTCTTACACTGCAAAAATACATGGACCACACAACTCGATCAGGGCAAAGCAATAGACACAATCTACATAGACTTCTGTAAAGCCTTTGATTCAGTGGTACATGACAAACTACTCCTAAAACTAAAATCTTATGGTATCTCTGGACACCTGCATAACTGGATAGAAGCATTCCTGTCAAACAGACAACAAATGGTCAAAATTGGGAGAGTCCTTTCAAATTCTGTACCTGTCAACAGTGGTGTCCCCCAAGGCAGTGTTCTCGGACCAACTCTTTTCATACTCTACATAAATGACCTCTGTGATCGTATTAACAGCAACTGCATTCTCTTCGCCGATGATGTAATGCTATTCAACACCACAGATAATACTGCTACCCTTCAAAAAGACCTTGACTATGTATCAGAATGGTCAAACAAATGGCAACTTCAAATCTCAACAAATAAATGCTCTGTCCTACATATTGGCAAAAAAAATCAGAAAATAAAATACAGGCTGAATAGTCAAGACCTTATTGATAATCCAAACTGTGTCAAGGATCTTGGAGTACTCATCTCTAATGATCTAAGTGCTAGAGCCCACTGTAACTACATAGCCAAAAAGGTGTTAAGAGTTGTTAACCTAATCTTACCTAGTTTTTTTTCTGGTAATATTACACTACTAACTAGAGCATACAAAACATTTGCTAGACCAATACTCGAATACAGCTCATCAGTCTGGAACCCACATTATGTATCTGATATTAACACAGTTAAGAAAGTCCAGAAATATTCTACAAGAAGAGTTCTCCACTCCTCTACTCATTGCAGAATACCTTATGCCACCAGATTTGAAATTCTAGACCTAGAAAACCTAGAACTAAGCCACCTTTGGTCTAATCTAAGTATAGCATATAAAATCATATATTGTAATATCCTACCTGTCAATGAATACTTCAGCTTCAACCATAACAATACAAGAGCAAACAATAGATACAAACTCAAGTTTAATCTCACCAAACTTGATTGCAGGAAATACGACTTCAGCAACAGAGTGGTCAATGTCTGGAATACTCTACTTGACTCTATGGTTTCTTCCCCAAACCCCAAAAACTTTAATCTTAGACTGTCTACTATTGACCTCACCCCTTTCCTAAGAGGACTATAGGGGGCATGCATAAGCGCACTAATGTGTCTACTGTCCCTGTCCTATTGTTTCTTTTATTTTTTTATTTTTCTTATATGTATCCATGTATTCATAACTATGTTTTTATTTATACCTATTATCTTGTAAGCAATTGACAAACCAAAATAAATCAAATAAAAAATAAATAACTTACATTCCACAAAGAAATGGAAGAACAGATTACTAATGATTACAATCTGGCTGATTGTTTATTACCTTCAGAATCACAAACAGCATAAATATCAGGGTTTTGGAACAACAATAAAAATGGACTTTTTGTCTATGCTTCTGAACTTCTGGGATACATGTGGTTGGCCTCAGAATGGCATGGAAGAATAGAATGGATGGTCCTTGACTGGATCCAACAGAGCTCCTCTTATATCCCCAACCAATTCCAGGTGAACACTGAGATGACATAATTCTTAATGTAAATCTAACAATTCCACTTCAGGGTTTTCCAGTTTCATCACTAGCTCTACATTTGACCCATCAGGATATTTCTAATCCAGATGGGCTGTACGGATTTACTTATTAATAGGAAGATCCCTGAAAGTGGTATTAAAATATCTGCTTCAAGCCTTTCTGTCAGCATATATACAACTAATGTATATAGCTATAATGTCCTAGTATAGTATAGTACAGTATAATAACCATTTGAGAGAACCTTCTGGACTAAAGTACTTTTCTCTTTAGAAAAGTACTTTAGTCCTGAAGGTTGTCTCAAATGGTTACTAGACTAGACTAGACTAGACTAGACTAGACTAGACTGTTAGTCCTTGATTTATGACCACAACTGAGCCCAACATTTCTGTTGCTAAGTGAAATATTTATTAAGTGAGTTTTGCCCCATTTTATGAGCATGCTTGCAACAGTCATTTAAGTGAATCATTGCAGTTGTTAAATTAGTCACACAGTTGTTAAGTGAATCAGGCTTCCCCATTAACTTTGCTTGTCAGAAGATTACAAAGGCAATCACATGACCTTGGGACACTGCAACTATCATAAATATGAGTCAGTTGCCAAGTGTCTGACCAGGGGGATGCTGAAAGCGTGAAAAATGGTCATAGGTCACTTTTTTTCAATGCTGTTGTAACTTTGAATGGTCACTGAATGAATGGTTGTAAGTTGAGGATTACCTGTACTATACTAAACAAATAAATAATATAAGTAACACAATCAAAATTAAGAAGCAGTGGCTTGGATCTTATCACCCATTATCTTACATGTCATGAATAAAATAAAGTTTGTTTAGTTATTTAAAATATATATCTGATTGCCTATCTTAGAACATAACTCTAGGTAGGTCATAACAAACATATGACCAGGAAACAACAAAAACCATAACACAAAAATATGGTGTCTCAACTTTCCTCCTTGGATATATCCAACAAAACTGTCCGCAGGATCTCTGTGTGGGAAAGAGACTTTTTTACTGCCTTCCAGAAGTTTAAAAGGCCTAGACCTGGAAGTTCCTCCCCACACCATCAATCAACACTCACTACAACTGGCCCCAGAGAAACCACTGCCAAGCTTTGCTTCCTATTGCCAATCCCTAATGCTAGTCCAAAAAAAATTCTGTGGACAATTATATTGAAAGCTCCTGAAAGGTTCCAGAGGGTCAGGACAATTGCATCAATTCACCAAGCTGATATTTAAATAACACTTGTCCAATGTACCCTTCTCCTCTGCAGTATCTTCTTTCTTCCAATAAAGTGTGAGATGATGAATCTTTCGACATGACATCAGATAGGATATGGAGGATTGCAGATGAAATAATAAAGAACAACCATTTCCTTATAATCCCCTTACTTGAATAGAAATTCTGTTTGGAATCCAACCCATTATATTTAAGCCAACTGATTTGTTGCTGAATTACCTTGCAAATGCCATTGGCCTTGTTAGAAAAGAGTTGATAATTTGTCTCTGGGTATGCATTATTTTGCTAGACTTTGCTCAGTTTCCTCATGGGATTACATTATGCATATTATTTCAAACAGTTTATTAACATTCTATTGATATTCTGGATTCGCATCGGCTCATTCTTCTACCATTCCATATTTTTGGGGGGGTCATTTTAAAAATTGTACTCTATGTAAAATGTCCATATTGTGCTTATTTGCTTGCATAAGTATTTTTTCTTGCAGGACTTAATCTTCCTCTATTGTGTTTTTCATTACTAGCCTCTGGCCTGCTAGTTTAAATTTTCAATATTCTTGACTGCAATCAATGTTTCCCCTGCTTAGAAAAGTGTGTGGGTGGGTGTGAATGGACTTCTTAGCAGACATAAAATACAAAATACTGTATTTTACTTCCATGGTCCAATACTTTCAGTTGACTGAAAATACAAAATACCGTATTTTACTTCCATGTCCAATACTTTCAGTTGACTGAAAATCCAATACAGACATACAGGAATACACTTTGTAAAACTCCCATGTCACTTATTTCAGTCTTTCATATGAACGGACTCACATTGCACGAATGGATCTTGTTTACTTGGGAGGTTCCTACTGGTGATGTTTAACCTGGTTTTCCTTGTTGTTGCAGACATCTGCTAGTTTAAGCTATAATATTATTTGATGTCTTAATATTGTACTTTTTGCTCCATCCACTGTCATTTCTCACTCAGCTAAATGCTGACACCCTTCTCTATAGAAAGCAGATATTTATCACCATTAGCCATATGACAAGAAGAAGGTCAGTGAGCAAAGACTGTAGCCAACCTTCCTTGTGATGTGTCATGTTTCAAGGCCTTAGGCCTTGTTGCCAAGGGAAGCTTCTGAAATCCCCATGTTACTAATTCTCTGCTAGATGAAAAGACTTTCTCCTACACAGGGACCTCATCTGCTGGTTGATATGTCTCCTGTTCTTAGTTAAAGTGGGATTGTTGCACTACAGGTGGTCCTCGATGTATGCCCATGATTGAGCCAGGGGTGGGCTTCAAAAATTTCAGCAATGGGTTTTCTGCCAGATTGCTGGTTGGGCATGGCCATGGTATGAATGGCCTAGTCCAGTGGCCCCCAAACTTTTTTGAACCAGGGACCGGTTTCACGATTATTTATTCTTCCACGGATCGGTACCTGAGTAACGCGAGACTCCACCGCCATCGGGATGGCTCTTCGTTCAAAGCCGCCCCCCCTCTTCGACGAAACTAAGGCATGAACACCCAAACACCATTTTCCAACCGAAAACCCGGAAGCATCGCCTGGTGGCAAGTGCCACCAACCACTGCCTTCTACTACTAGTCCCTAAAGCAGCGCGGAGCTGCCTTAGCAGGGCTTCTCTCTCCCTTCTCAGTCTCTCTTACCTTCCTCAGTGACCCGTCGCCCTTCTTCTTTCCAGCCTCGGGCAAAAAAAAAAAAAAGACTTGGCACAGCCGGCTAGAAAGCACGCCCAAATTCCTCAAAGCTTCCCGCCTCCGCCTGTGAGGAAGTGGGCGGCAAGGGGGGTGAGGGGTGCAAGTGTGGGCCTGGAAGCGCGACTGGTCAGGGAATGTCCTTCTCTGGGAAAGTCGGAGGCACAGCAGTTGCTGCCACCACAGCAGCTGCTGCTTCCTTGCGCTCTGTGATGGATGCCATGGCGCTCCTTCAGTGCTTGTGCTCAATCTGTTCCTCCAGGTCATGGTGCAGCAGCAGCAGCAACAGCAAAACAGCTTTAGCTGCGTGCGTGCGTGCGCATGGTTGACGAGGGAGAAGGAGAAGGAGAGGAAAAGGGAGATTAGCGCTGGGCATACTGTAGCGCTCTTTTCTTCCTCTCTCTCCCTTGCGGGGCTCAAGCTTTGCAGCCTGGTAAAAAATAATCCATGGACCGGTACCAGTCCGGGGACCGGTGGCCTAGTTGGCTTCCAGCACCTCAGCAGGGTCGGCATTTTTGCCTTCTTCAGGCTCTGGAGGCTTTCCTTGAGCCTCTGGGAGGGCAAAAATGGCCTTCCTTGGGCTACGGAGGCCACCCGGAGGCTGGAAATAGGCATATTTCTGGCCTTCCAGAACCTCTGGGAGGCCCATTTTTCACCCTCCCCCAGCCTCCACATGGGCCCTGCACTTACATCGCATCCAAAATGGGCCATTTGGCGACTTCTGGGAGGGGGGAAGGGCGGGGTTGGGTGGGAAGGATCACCCAGGGGTGAGATTTGGAGGTTCTCAAAACCAGCCATAATATTAGCTACAGGTTCTCCCGAACCCAGGTGAACCCATAGCAGCCCACCCCTGGATTGAGCCCAACATTTTTGTTGCTAAGCGAAATATTTGTTCAGTGAATTTTGTCCCATTTTACAACTTTCCTTGCCACAGTTGTTAAGTGAATCACTGCAGTGGCTAAGCGAGTAACACATTTGTTAAGAAAACTCTATATTTCCCATTGCTTATAAGAAGGTTGCAAGAGGTGATCACTTGATCCCGGGACAGGATCAAGCATCTTAAATATGAATCTGTTGCCTAATCATGGGAAGGCTGCAATGGTTGTAAATGTTAAAAATGGTCATAAGTTACTTTTTTTAGTGCCATTGTAACTTTGAATGGTCACTAAATGAATTGGATCACCAGTCAAGGATTACCTGTAGAGTCTTTTGGGAAATTTGCACACTTTATTGTATATTTCTTGTTTCAAATGGCAGATGTTTTCTGTAGTTGTACAGAACAGGAAAAGGAAAAAAAGGGTGGCACTTTGAATTGGTCATTGCTGATCCAAGGAAAATAGCAATAGCTATTTTCATATCACTTCACAGTGCTTCACAGCCCTCTCTAAGCGGTTTACAGAATCAGCATATTTTCCCCAACAATCTGGGTCCTCATTTTACCCACCTTGGAAGGATGGAAGGCTGAGTCAACCTTGAGGGAGATTTTAAGAATACCCTTTACATGACATTTGACTTTTAAGGTAGTAACTTTGAAATATGTTTTTGATCAATGCATTCATTATGGATGGCATGTTTTAATTTTTTCCTCTAAATTATTTTGGATAAGGCAATGAACCCTGAAAAGTGGTTTAGAAATATATTCAATACATTAATAATCAGGTTTTCAGCATGCTAGCCCTCTTTACCTGTTAATGAGTTTCCTGGTTTATCCACTTCATTGCATTTTGGATGAAGAGGGGGATAAATTATAATCCATATTGTTATAGGGATTTTTGGGTTAGGTTGGAAAGTTGGTGGTATAGTTATGGTTTTCCTGGCAATACAGGAGTGACTTACCATTGACCTCTGGATTTATTTTACCTCCCACTCTAGCTTAGAGAAGGTTTCCACTTGTGTATTCATCAGGTTTGGTCCTGCTTAGCTATTGGGCAGCAACCAAACTTGTTTGGCTGCTGCCATGAAATAACCAAGAGTTTAGTCTGACTGGAAAAAAAGAAATTACAGAAAATATTTAAAGGAATATATACAGCATAAAATTAATAAATGACAATTAAGAATAATTGATTGTTTCCTAACTATCAAAAGCCTCTGTCTCAACATTTACCAAGTTTGCAGGAACTGTGTTGCCATCAGAAAATTTAATTGCTAGAATAAGACATTTGTTAAGCTTAGTAACTCTTTTTTCTTTCAAATGCCTTAATAAACTCGATGAATCAAATAAATAAAAATAATTTTTGAAGGAAATTGTTTTCTTTAATAAAATTAAGGACACTCTATAAAATGGGTGAATGGGTTTATCAAAGTTGTCTAAAAACAGAATTATGTAATCATTGCTTTCTTTCATAAACTAAGAATATAAGCAATACATAATAAACTGGAGAATTAATGTACGTACAGTTAAAGAGTAAAGAAGTGGAAGGAAATCCACGTTGTCATTTTGCAAACATTTGGGGTTGTAAGTTAACCCCAAATATTAGTTTATATTAGTTCCATTCTAATAAAAAAACAGGTAGAACAACCATAACAGGTAATAAACCAAAATTCAACTGTTTTGTTTCAGGGGAAAACTGAACACACATGTTGGACTTTCCTATTAAATTAATGAGCCATTTTCTTCTTGATTGCTAAGCAATCTTCCAGCTCAACAACTTTGAAAAGGTCTCTTGATGTTACACAAACACTTCAAAGGTTAATAAGACATAATGGGACAAGAAACTTCATGGAAATGGAAAGACATGGGGTGGGAGGGGAAAACATAAATCAACAGAAGCGCTACTGTATTTCTAATAAGCTGGTGGAAACAAATTATTTCCAAGAGCGCCATAGGCTGCAAGAAGAATTAATTAATCCTGGAAGAAGAAGAAAAACCTGATTCTTCCCTTGAAGCAAAGGTTGCCAAGCAGAATTACAAATTTTTGGTGTGAGCAGGTGATGGATTAAAAAAAATGATGGTGGTCAAAGTCTAGGCAAGTAGAAGAATGAGAAGATAATTGATAGGATAGATGGATGGGTGCCTAGATGGGTGGATGAATGAAAAGAGATCACCACAATAGGCCTGGAAGAGCTCCAGATTGTCACTTGGCTGAGATTATAATTGTTACATGAAACCATGTTGTCTGTTATTAAAGTTCTTGCAACCAGCATAATTTGCAAGTTACAGACTATTAGGGTTATTTGAAGGATTTCCTCTTCCCAGTTTCAGTTGCCCATATTATCACACCCAACAGAGATGTCTTGTTATGGGTTCCACTGCCTCAGGAGTTACATTTAGTGGGCCATAGTGGTGGGCCTTTTCTACTTTGGTGCCTGCACTATGGAATCTTCTCTTACCTGAGGTAAGGTTATTAGACTCAACATTGTTGAGCTTTCAGAGGTCCCTCAATACTTGGCTATATCAATAGGCCCGAGGACTCCAGGAGACAGGTGAATTATTGAAGTGGCTCTGCTATTTTAAACATCCCATCATCTATTATTCTTTCTTTTATCTTAATTTTTATACCTTTTAATGTATTTATTAACTGCTTTCAGCTCTGTTGTGTCATCCAGATTGCTTATTTGTGAGATGGACAGCTACATAAATTGGTTTAATAAATAAATAAAATTGTCCAAAAAGTTCTGCCACCCCAATAGATATGAAGCTAGATTAGAATAGTGAAAAGCATTCTAAAGTGGGTGAGATTTTTGTTAGATTTTCTCCTTTCTTCCTTTTCAGTCAGTGAGATGAATTAAAATTACCTTTATTATCTTATGTCCCCATCTTTTACAGCAACATATGAAGCAGCTTTGTCATACCCTGTTTCTCCAACAATACGGCCTCCCCCAATAGGAAGTCCCAGCATGTTTTATAGGCATGAAATGAAATTAAGCCCCTCCTCCCAAATTAAGGCCTATATTAAAACATGGGAAATGATGGGGAATGGTGACTTGCCATTAGGAAGTACTTTTGTTGCACACCCGGATATGGTGCTGCCTGCGTTGACCCCGATACGAAGTGCCCCACCAATGCCAAGGTCAACATCCAAGCCATTGCCACCTGCCCGAAGATGCAAGGGGGGGGAATTAAGTCACCCCTGAAAAGATGGCCTAGTCATTTTTTCGGTGCTCAAAAAAAAAAAAAAAAAAAAGACCCAGCCTTATTATATGAGAAACACGGTATCTTCTTCACTGTAAGACTAGATATAATTATTGAATCTACCAATGCATCCCAGATTAATTTTTTTCAAGAAATTTGTAAAACATTTCTTCATAAGCCTTACTAACATAATTTCAGATGCAATAGATCTGAACATGGGAGGAATTTGAATTCATCCATCCTGACAGCCAAGGATCTGAGAGAATCTGGCAGAGAAAAGTAATAGAGAGCTAGCGGCCTTTGTTGCTATTTGAAATGAAGAAGAGGGCAATAGCCAAATTCTTAGAATGAGATAAGATTGATCATGTTTTCCAAACTAATGACATTTACCATCTTCAGTTGGAGGTTCGGAGGACAAAGGGATAAATGAGCAGGAGGCAAAGCTAAAAAAATGTTCTAATGAATATCCCATAAGGTGTGTCATACAAATCTTATTTTCTCCCTTTTGTTAATCAAAAAAGGATGCATAGGATATTAGTTTATTATTAATGTATTTGGTTCCTTATAAGCCCTCCAAATGTTCTTTCCTGGGCTGTCTTCCTCAATTACAGTAAATGGGAACTAGGTACCTTTTTCATGCCTAGCATGTCTGGCTGATTCAATGGAAACCAAATGCTTTAGCAAGAAGGAACCCATGATATTCTAGACTGGGTTCCTTCTGTGGATGAAAGAACAAAAGAGGTGGTAAGGTACATTATTGCCTCAGTCAGAAGCTAAAGCAAGTTTTCCCAGCACTACTTTTTGTGTATGACTCATGCAAAATTCCTCCTAAAATGTATCTCAGTGTGACAATGTGTTAAAAAAAAACCAGAGTAGAAAGGATCATATGAATGTCCTGGGTACAGTCTGCATAAGCATCAAGATAAAAGGATAGACTGTTTTCTGTTTTAACAATAACAATAGCACTTAGACTTATATATTGCCCCATGGTGCTTTACAGCACTCTCTGAGCAGTTCACAATATTAGTATATTGCCCCCAATAATTTGGGTCCTCATTTTACTGACCTCAGAAGGATGAAAGGCTGAGCCAAACTCAAACCCATCAGGATTAAATTCAAGGCTGTGGGCAGTCACCCTGCAATATTGCTGCATTCTAACCACTACACCATCAGGGCTCTTGTATTGCTACAATCTCTACTCATTTGTGTCTGAAGACTTAGAGAATGATATTAAATCAAGGATGGTTTTTTGGTCACTTTTGATCTTGGCTTAAATACTCTTTAAAGGAGTAGAGGAACTGAAAAATCCATGTGTTTTTCTTCCATTGGGAAACATACAACTCAATTCTCTTCCCCTACATTAACAGTTAATTAAGTGGGGCTTATTTTTTCTAGCTGGCTTCTTGGAAATTGATATAACTAAACAATCATGCACTGTAATGATTGCTGTTCCTTTAGGGCAAACAACAAATGCCACTTTACAGAGGAATCATTGAAGCAGCAACATGTTAAGTAATGCTTAACCAAGTGTTCAATGAGGCTTTGGATCTAAATCCTTTTAATATTTAATTGGTGAATGTTTAAACATCTTCATATTGTTTTAAGCAGAAGATTCTGAGAGCTATTATTTCTCCTAGAATTCAATGGTTATCTGTTTCTACCTCCTGTGAATAAGGAAGCAGAAACTGATGAATCTGGAATTAGATGGCTATAGAAGCATGGAGTCTTTGGTTTTTTTAATCATGCTGGTGGCACATAAGAGTCTTTCCATAGAGGAGAGGAGCATTTCAAAGATTTAAGATTCATGGTAGAGCATATGGTTTCATAGAAGAACTTTCAACTTTTAAGATGGCTTCTTTCTGATATTCTGGAGAGCAGCTCATCGCCCATGGTCATATTTACTATTAGTTTTATTCTTAGATTTTTAAATTCCATAATCCAAAAGAATCTCAGTGGCTTACAAATATGTGAAATTCCAAACCCAAAAACAGAACATAAAAAAATTCAGAAAAGGACTGAAATCTATGAAATCTGTACAATGCTGAAGGCCTCCTGATGAAAAGATCTTCTAGAAGAGCTTGGTCTTCAGTAGCTTCCAAAGGTGTTCAAGATAAGAGATGATCTGACCTCAAGCAGAAGACCATCTCAAATGCTAAAGAACCAAAGAAACAATGCTTCAAATATTGGTTCCCTTGACCTCTTGAAAATGGGGAACAATCAACTGTTTCTCTCAACATTATTTTCAGGTTGATTTTAGGAGATAACAGTGTAGACAGTAGGGAGTGAGTACATGTGGGTACATGTGAATATCTGACATGTTCCAAATTCCCAAATGCATTTGATGTACTTTACATCCTGAGTGTCCCCATTCATTTCCCTAAGAAAATCCTCTTGCAAAGAAATCTGCTAATATCTCCATAAACTCTTTTCCTTATTGGTAACAACTTGGCCCCAATTTATAATCATGTTTGATCATTATTCATAAGCTTGTAATTCCACAACACTGAACTTACTGTGATGCAATAAAATATAGAAATGTTGATCAACACAGAAAATGATGTTTGGAAGATGGTTAAACATGTGAGTTTTTTGCACTATGTAGAAAGAAAGCAAAAGTGGCATGGTCTTCTAAATAGCCAAAACTTTGCTGGGAAAAAATTGTTCCTAAATCAGAAATGTAAAGTAAACCTATGACCTAGGACAAAGCCAATTCATTGGAAAAACTGCTTTTATGTTTATTGAATTTGTCAAATAATGTTTACAAAAGATTTGTGTTGTATGAAATTTGAGAGGTGATTGAGTTTCCTGATTTGGTCATGCTCCTTTAGGCTGTCTTTTGATTTCAGTGCATATGTATATGTATTGAAACCAAAAGACATACAGACAGACAGACAGACAGACACAGACACACACAGAGACACAGACACACACCAGGAGAGAATTTGGGAAGTTGAAAAAAATGTGGTGGTGAACCAGCTTCCAAAAATATAGAAGTCGACATTTTAAGATGAATTCTGGTTCTGTCAAGCTTTGGCTTAGCAAAGGCAATTATCCTGTATAACTTGAAACAAAACAGTGTTTCACATGTTGTTAAAGTGTGGCTTGAAAAGATAAGTTCTCTATTGATTTTTGAAATATCTTTATATTGCAAATATACATATATATACAAGTTCAGTCCCTTGACATATATATATATATATGCATATATATACATATTTGTTTTCTTAGACGAACACAATACAGAAGCGTGATGATGGCAGATGAGATTCTGCTGAAACGTCACTACAACTTTAAAAGCACAACTATAATGATGTGGGAAAATACCCGAACACAGCTGAATACCATACACACACACACACACACACACACACACAAACACACACACACACACACATATATATGGATCTTTGATTATTCAGGTTTTCTCCCGCATAAAATTGGAAGTATCTAGGCGACGTTTCGATGAAGTTTTGAAATGTCGCCTAGATACTTCCAATTTTACGCAGGAGAAAACCCGAAAAACCAAAGATCCATATATATATATATCTGGCATTCAGCTTTGTTCGGGTATTTTCCTACGTCATTGTAGTTGTGCTTTTAAATTTGTAGCAACGTTTCAGCAGAATCTCATCTGCCATCATCAGGCTTCTGTATTGTGTTCGTCTAAGAAAACAAATATGCATATATATGCATATATGGATCTTTGGTTATTCGGGTTTTCTCCTGCATAAGATTGGAAGTATCTAGGCAACGTTTCGATGAAGTCTCATTCATCATCTTCAGGCTTGGTTGAGCTGAAGACCAAGCCTGAAGATGATGAATGAAACTTCATCGAAACGTTGCCTAGATACTTCCAATCTTACGCGGGAGAAAATCCGAATAACCAAAGATCCATATATATATATATATATATATATATATATATATGTGTGTGTGTGTGTTTTCTTAAGTTTTCTTAAGTTTTCGCGGGTACTTACATGTCTGGCATTCAGCTTTGTTTGGGTATTTTCCCACGTCATAATAGTGGTGCTTTTAAAGTTGTAGCAACGTTTCAGCAGAATCTCATCTGTCATCATGAGGCTTCTGTAGTCTTACAGAAGCCTGATGATGGCAGATGAGATTCTGCTGAAACGTTGCTACAACTTTAAAAGCACCACTATTATGACGTGGGAAAATACCCAAACAAAGCTGAATGCCAGAGATATATATATATATTGTTTTCTGAGGTTCTCGCGGGTATTTGTATGTGGATCTTTGGTTATTCGGGTTTTCTCCCGCGTAAGATTAGAAGTATCTAGGCAACGTTTCGATGAAGTCTCATTCATCATCTTCAGGCTTGGTCTTCAGCTCTGTGCTTCTCAGAGTGATGTGAGCTTGCAGCTGCTTCTTCCTTTTAACTGCTAGTGGGGGTGTGACTTGATTGGGTGGGGGCTTGGCTGTGTTCTGATTGGGTGGGGGTGTGTTCTCATTGGTTGGGGGTTTGGCTGTGTTCTGATTGGTTGGGGGGTTGGCTGTGTTCTGATTGGCTGGAGATGTGTTCTGTTCAGGTGGGGGCTTGATTGTGCTCAGGTTAGTCTTAGTTGCTGGAGGGTTTGAGCTGGTGAGCTGTGATCTTGCTGTTTGGCTTCAAGTTCGTGGTCGTGCTGCATCTTCATGGTGGAGGTCAGTTCGCTTCATGTATGGCTCAGAGGGGTTTGAGGTGTGTAGTGATGCAGCTGCAGTGCAGCTTCTGGTCCGTGGTCGTGTTTCATCTTCTGTGTGGGTGTGAGTCTGCTTTCTACGTGGAAGTGTGGTGGTGGCATCTTGTGTGGCTCTCAGGGGTGTGGGTCTGGTGTCATTCTTCATGTTAGGTACACGTCTGTTCATGAGGGCGGGTTTCCAAATAGCTAGTAGGCGGGAGGCATCATCTCATTTATTCATGCTGTGTGGACGTTTTTCTATCTCTATGGCTTCTCTGATGATTCTGCTGCTGAAGTGTTCAGTTTTGGCGATAGTTCTGGTATTCTACAACAATGCCAGAAACCAACTCCTCCCCCCTCACAGCCACACATGAAACAAACAGTGCACAACATCTCAGACAAGATCCTCACCGAAGCCGAAACCAAGGTCCTTTCTAAAGGATTCAACTTTGCTGTCGCTCCCAAACACATCCCCACAGAAACCATCATATGCGGAGTTGAAACCAGCCTGACCAAAACCAACCCTGATGATGCCAATAGAATCAGACTTGAAATCACCAACATCCTCTGCACTAGCAAACCACCCAAAAGCAACTTATCCAAAGAAGAACAAACTGCACTACTTAACCTGAAAGAAGACACCAGCATAATAGTCCTACCAGCAGACAAGGGAAACGCGACAGTGGTTATGAACACATCTGACTACCAATCCAAGTTAACCAACCTACTCCAAGACCCCACATACAAACCCCTAAAGACAGACCCCACCACCTACCTAGAAAAAACCACCAGATCCAAAATAAAAGCCTCCCCCATCAGTGAAGAAATCCAGCAAAGAATCATACCCAGAGAGAAATCATCCAGATGCCCTAAACTTTATGGTCTCCCCAAGATACACAAAGAAGGAATCCCACTTAGACCAATAGTCAGCTCCATAGGCTCACCTCTACAAAACCTAGCCAAATTTCTCGCCAAACAACTACATCCCACCACCAGAAGAAGAAGAATCCATCAACTCACATGTAAGAAACTCATTCCAGTTCATCGAGATCATAAAGAAGCAAAACTTACAACCCAGTGACCTACTAGTGAGCTTCGATGTCATATCCCTCTTCACCCAAGTGCCAATAAAAGAAGCCTTGACAGCCATCCAAAACAAATACAACCCCCCCAAGCACATCCTAGATCTGACCAACCACTGCCTATCCAATACATACTTCACCTACAATGGACAAAAATACAAACAAATAGAAGGAGCACCCATGGGATCACCCCTCTCACCTGTCATCGCTAACCTCTACATGGAACACTTTGAAACACAAGCTCTAGAAAAATATGATCACAAACCCAAACTCTGGCTCAGATACGTAGATGACACCTTCATAATCTGGCCACACGGGAAAGAAAAACTGAACAACTTCCTCACACACCTCAACAGCCAACACCCCAAAATACAATTCACCATGGAAACAGAAGCTAACAACCAACTTCCCTTCCTAGATGTCTTGGTATACAAAAAATCCAATGGCTCCCTAGGACACACCATCTACCAGAAGAAAACACATACCAACCGCTATCTACACGCACTCTCACACCACCACCCAGCACAGATCAATTCCGTAGCCGAGACACTCATCTCCAGAACAAAATGCTTAGCCGATCAACAACACCTAGAGACCGAACTACACACTCTCACCGGCGTGCTGACAGCCAATGGATTCCAAAGAAAGAAGATCACCCACCTAATCCAAAAAGAAACCCCAGCCAAAATCCAAGACAAAGAACAAGAGAATGGCAAAGCCCTCCTCCCATATATAAAAGGCACTACGGACAAAATTAGCAAGATCCTCCAAAAACACAACATTAAGACAGCGTTCTGCACAAACAGAAAGATATCCACCATCCTAAGAAACCCTAAGGACAGAATCGAGTTAGAAAATCAAGGAGTATACGAAATCCCTTGCACTGCCTGCCCCACCACATACATTGGACAGACTAACAGAAGAATAGGTGCACGCATTGAAGAACATAAGAACTCAATCAAAAAGGAAGAACCTACCTCTTCCCTGGTCCAACACCTCAAAGCCACAGGACATGAGATTGACTTTAAAAATACCAGAACTATCGCCAAAACCGAACACTTCAGCAGCAGAATCATCAGAGAAGCCATAGAGATAGAAAAACGCCCACACAGCATGAATAAACGAGATGATGCCTCCCGCCTACTAGCTATTTGGAAACCCGCCCTCATGAACAGACGTGTACCTAACATGAAGAATGACACCAGACCCACACCCCTGAGAGCCACACAAGATGCCACCACCACACTTCCACGTAGAAAGCAGACTCACACCCACACAGAAGATGAAACACGACCACGGACCAGAAGCTGCACTGCAGCTGCATCACTACCCACCTCAAACCCCTTTGAGCCATACATGAAGCGAACTGACCTCCACCATGAAGATGCAGCACGACCACGAACTTGAAGCCAAACAGCAAGATCACAGCTCACCAGCTCAAACCCTCCAGCAACTAAGACTAACCTGAGCACAATCAAGCCCCCACCTGAACAGAACACGCCTCCAGCCAATCAGAACACAGCCAACCCCCCAACCAATCAGAACACAGCCAAACTCCCAACCAATGAGAACATACCCCCACCCAATCAGAACACAGCCAAGCCCCCACCCAATCAAGTCACACCCCCACTAGCAGTTAAAAGGAAGAAGCAGCTGCAAGCTCACATCACTCTGAGAAGCACAGAGCTGAAGACCAAGCCTGAAGATGATGAATGAGACTTCATCGAAACGTTGCCTAGATACTTCCAATCTTACACGTGTGTGTGTGTGTGTGTGTGTGTGTGTGTGTGAAGGGATTGAACTTGTATATATATATATACTATACAAAAGCCTGATGATGGCAGATGAGATTCTGCTGAAACGTTGCCACAACTTTAAAAGCACAACTACAATGACGTGGGAAAATACCTGAACAAAGCTGAATGCCATACACACACACACACACACACACACACACACACACACATTATTTGGCATTCAGTCACTCACAGACGAACACTATACAGAAGCCTGATGATGGCAGATGAGATTCTGCTGAAACGTTGCTACAACTTTAAAAGCACCACTACTATTTGAGGAATTTTAGTGGTGGAAATAGTAAACTCCCAGAGGCCTCTTGTTCTCATTTCTGCAGAAGAAAATAAATAATTACCAGCTTCCTTCAAGCAATGGCACCAGAAGCTCAAGTGGCTGAGCTGTGGCCCCCTCCTTCTTTTGGGAAGATTTCAAACCCTCACAGCAGGATAAAACCACAGAAGATTTACTCCTGAGCATTATCTCTGCCTTATTTGTATTCTTATCCTTCATCCATTCTGCATCCTGTTTTTATCACCTGTCTTTGATAAAGATAATTGGGGAACCTAAGTATAGTGATGCAACAGTAGTCCATATTCTTTTATAATCTCTCCTGAGAGTTTATAGATATATTTAAAAGTGCATCTGGAAAAAGAGAACCATTTGGTATAACGGTTAAGGCACCAGGATAGAAATGGGGAGGCATGAATTCTCATACTGTTTTAGGTATGAAGGCAGCTGGAAGATTTGGGGCCAGTTGTTCTCTCTCAACCCTAGGGAAAGGCAAGAGAAAATCTCTTCCAAAAACATTGCCAAGAAAGATTCCTCTTAAATCAACCAGGAATTGAAAGCAAACACACACAGAGTCTTGAATCCCATCCATATATATGTATGTATAATGCATGCATGTATGCATGCATACATATTATCAGTAGTAATAACATTACATAAATATTACAAAAACATGGTTCAAAATCTTTCAGAGCCAGTATAGTAATCTGGGACATAGAGGGGAAAAAAAACAGCCATGAACCTGCTTTGAGCTCAGTTAAGTATCTTACTGTCTGCCACTTGTTGGTGTTGTGTAACATTGGCACTTCAGTGATACAAAACTGATGGTATGGCATATTTGTCATGTAACAAGTAGTCCAGCTGTATAGTTTCCTTGAGAAAATACTGCTTATAGATTTGTTTACTTTCCACATTCAGATTATTTCTTTCTGATTCTCTTCTGCTGAACTTTTTCTACTTCTGCATATAGAATTCTTCTTGTGGGGAATTCTGATCATGCATCAGAAGAACCAAAGAGAGGCTAACCTTCACATCAGCTGAATAATTACTAGGTTATTGAGGGAGACAGCTATATTCTTCAGTGATCAACTCTTTCCTTGCTGCTGATTAGATGGTGATCAACTGTGATGTTTGGTGATGAACTGAAGATGGTTGCTTACGTACAACGTCTTTTTTTTAAGCCCAACATTCCAATTTTCCCCCCCATGTGCAGATAGAATTTAAAAGATATTTTAATGATTAAGCAACAAATTGAAAACAGATATACTGAATCTGCTTTGGCTGATAAAAGCATCATATGCATGCTCTCAAACCATTTGCACATTATTTGTCATCTTATTTCTTGTGCAGCAAGCATTTATTAGAACAAGTAAAACTCAATGAAGAACGAGATTGGAGTCAGTCTACTTATTTCAAAGTAATCTTCCCAATTTCAATGAAGCTACCTTGCAGCAGTGATTTCAAATCACTGGTGGACGGTAATTGATACTTTTTCAGATATCTCTAATGACTTCTCCTGAGAGTTTTCCAGGTTCTCTTCTATGTACACTATTCTTAGTTTTTGTTGGAAATACAGACCCAACTCTTCTGGACCTCATGACCTACTGACCCCTAAAGTGGCAGGAAGGAATCATTTAGAGTGAAGGATTAATTGATATCCCTTCTTTGTCTATGACTTCATTTGTTTTTGTCTAAGTCTAGAGATTGCTAATCTGAAGTCACTTCCTTCTCCTTTTATTTCCTGTTGAGATATCTTTAAAACTGGCCAATTATGCTTGATGCAGGGAGACAGAACCAGAAATGATGTGCTGCTGTTGCAGATGCTTCAAGCCAGATGGTTCTATTTTTAAAGAATTTGCCAATTTCTGATACTCAATAGATGGCAAAGTCTTCTATTGTCATCCCTAACCTTTGTCTGTCAACTGACCTGGAACTGAAAAATCAGGAAGTTTCAATAAGTAGTATAGATTGCAAGAAATCAGGAAGCCAAGAAAGAAAAATCCCATGCAAGTGATGTTTGCTAAATTACTGATCACTTGGATCTTTTGAAGTTATTACAGATCCTCCAAAAGTTCTTACAACACAGTTCTGGAGTTCTGCTGGCCTCTCTCACAGTAACACGATCACATTTTGGGTGCATGGGAACCAGCTTTGATGCTGTTTGCAACATCCCACAATCATTAGACAATAATTTTCAGTGGTTTTTGCCAACATTTGCAAATTTATGTCTAGTTGTTTCCAGCAAAAAAAAGCCCAATTGGATATAATGGACCTATTTAACAAGCATCACAAAAAAAGGTCATAAAATTGGGTTTGGTCACATAGTGACCTGTTTAATGATGGTCATGTCTAATTAATTAATTCTGAGCTCAGTCACAGTCAAAAGTTGAGGCTATAACTTGAGAAAAGACTTGTAAGTTCCACTCTGTTTTGTTACAATCTTTGCATTATTAAAGAGCTAAGATTAAAAAGCATTTTGTTTATAAAATCCAGCTTGCCTACAGAAACTGTTTCAGTCTCTAATCTTTAGTACAATTTTTACAGCTACCATCAAATAAATAGCATCTTTTCTTGTAATTCTTGGTTTTCAAAATCAGTGGATGACAAGGGTGTTATTGGATAAATGAATACAAAATGCAGAAGTTGTGGTGAAAAGAAACATCTTAAATAAGTTGTCATATCTGGAGAGTTTCCAAAGGACTAGCCAAATTAGTTTTTCCAAAAGAACACATATATTATCTTTAATGTATTATAATATTTTAATAAAAAGGAAGTGCCTTGATTGATGTATTATTTAATAATAATATATGACTCTTATGATGCCACAGGTTTCTTTGTTGTTTGTACAGTGTCCAGTCACACTTGACCAATAAAGAATGTTCTATTCTTGCATAGCAAACTAAGTTTTCAACTCACTTTTTACACATTTGTGTAAGTGAGGTCCAGTAAATGTCAGATGTACTAACTTCATGGGCTGTTGGTTGGGTGTAGCAGAACACAGCTCCAGTCTATATTCTTTTAGATTTTTGACAGGATTCATTTACCTTCACAGAAGGTGACTCAGAATAGCATAACTGAATACATAAATTAACAGACTGTATATGATCAGAATACACAACACTTATTCAAAAACATATAGGCAGAGTACACCATTAGTCATATTTGAACTTCCCAAAGGAATTAGAAAATGTGTCCACTTATTGTTTAAACTCCTAAGTCAAAAGTGTCCCTAAATTTAATGTAAATGTGTTTTCCCATTTAATTTTCCTTCTATACAGGAATTGTATAGACAAAGTTGTCTGCAGTCTCTGTTTGATTTTCTTTCTTTTTGATGTACTGTAAGTTTAGAATAATAAGCCAGTGATTTTAGACAATATTTGTGTCTTTTCTAATAATTTGTTAGAAAATTAATTAATTATTATCAATTCATTCATAAATATATTAAACCAATTTATATGGCCACCCAACTCACACACAGGTGATTCCAGTTGGCTTACAACATATTGTAATATTAATATTTTATTGTTTATTTCTGAATCTCTTGTTTTGATTCTGGCTTTTATGTGCTTGGCTACTACTTTTAAGCAAGTTGTGGGATATTCTGTTAATGATGTACGTCTGAATCAATGACAACAAACAAAAAATATCAATGTTTAAACACACATGCATACATTAAACATATTGATTATGCATTCTGATTCCAAATTATGTTTCTCAGATAGTTATATTAAATATGAGTAATATATGAAAAAGTTTTACATTGATTTATAGTTGTCATATTTTATTTCTGGAACATCTCACTTTGATTAACATTGTGAAATAACCCAGAACTTAACACTGATAAAAAAGCCTAGTATTAAAGGCCAAATAAAATAAGGAATTGGAGATCCCTATTCTATTAATGTCTTGATGTCTGCATTAAAAAATTCAATGGATTTTAGAGTGCAACATAGCCAGTTTAAGTGCTACTTTTGGGCCCAATGTGCCTTTATAACAAGAAAAAAGTAAATTATCCTCAATATAGGCAGTAGGGATGGTCTAAAATTGTCATATTCTGGAAAGAAGTCCTTTCACAATCTGACTTTTTGACAGAGTTTGATGTTTGCGATATCCACTTCTACTACATTGAAATTGATGGATAGGCAGTGGAAATAGATTTTCTATGCTATTTTTATTGCTAAAAACTATACTAAAAGATTGAAAAGATAAAGTTATGGTCTCAATGACTCAATGGACTGAAGATTTGACTTATGAATAAAGTATGTTGTGGATGGATGACCTTAATAAAAATTGGTCATTATTATTTTTTTTTTGAAAAGAATTTTATTCTTTTCTACAAACAAACAAGACAAACAAAACATTAAAACATCAACTCTCATATGTACATCCAGTGTGTCAGTTGGTTCATCAGTTTTGTGCATTCATTTTGTAGTCTCAATTACAATTATGTTACATAACAACTCATATTGTCAATCCAAACTTGTATATCCTAATATCACTAAAAAAAGAGAAATTTTTGACTATACTTTTAATTATTCATGCTTTATGAGATAACAATACTTTAAACAGTTTATTCTGTAACAAATCATATAATCATACCAAATCAATCCTAAAATCCTTTATAAATATAGTATCAATATTCTATTATCGTATTTTATCATCTAGCCATTGATAAAAAAGATCCCAAATTTCATAAAATTGTTTCTCCTCTTGCTCTCTAATTTCAAATGTCAATCTACTCATCTCAGCACATTCCAATATTTTCTTAATAATTTCTTCCTGTAATGGTATTTTCTCATTCTTCCAATTTTTAGCAAATACAATCCTAGCCGCTGTTAATACGTTTACAATCAGCTATTTCAAATCTTTACTATATATATCAGGTAAAATTCCCAATAAGAAGATCTCTAGTTTCAAGTCTATGTGTTTCTTTGTCATTTTTTCCAACCACATGCGAATTTTAGTCCAATATTTTCTAGTGTCCTCACAAGTCCACCACATGTGGTAATATGAGCCAGGTATCTGATGAAATTTCCAGCATTTTTCAGATTTGTTCTTAAACATTCTTGCTATTCTTGTCGGGGGAAAGTGCCACCTGTAAAACATCTTATACAAGTTTTCTTTATATGCTGTTGACATTGTCATTTTATAATTTTGAAACCACAATTTTTGCCATTTCTCTAGATCAATCCCATATCCAAAATTCTTCCCCCAAAGAATCATAGTTTCTTTAACTTGTTCTTCCTCTAATTTAATTCCCAGTAAATAACCATATAATTTTTTAATCACCTTCTCATCAGAACCCATCAAGATCTTATCTAAATCAGTCTGTTTATCATAGAATCCCTCCGTTTTAAAATCTTCATCATACCTTGAATGTATTTGCACATATGAAAACCAATTCATCCTTATACCTTGTTCCTCTAAGTTTTGGATCGATTTAAGTCCACCCTTTTCATCCAACAGTTTCCCATATCTAACTGTTTGTTCCTTCTTATAGATTATAGGATAGGAAAATGCTTCAATAGTCGATAACCAAACTGGAATTTTCAAGTAACATTGTTTTTTTATCTTCTCCCAATTTAACCACAAAGACTCCCGTATATAATGTCTTCTAAAATAACCCTGTGTTTTAGTTCCCTTATACCATAAAAACGCATGCCAGCCCAACAGCAAATCATGCCCTTCTAATGTCAACAATCTGTGCTTTCTTAATGTTATCCATTCTTTAACCCACATCAAACTTGCAGCTTGATAATACAATTCCCAATTAGGCAGGCCAAAACCTCCTCTAATTCTAGCGTCTTGCAAAAGCTTTAGCTTTATTCTCGCTTTTTTACCTTGCCGTATAAACTTCAATATGATTTTATTTAAATCTTCAAAATAGTCTTTTCCAAGCCTAATTGGTATTGTTTGAAACAGAAATAGAATTCTGGGTAAAATATTCATCTTAATTGTTGAAATTTTCCCTATTAATGACAATTGCAAGTTTTCCCATTTCTTCAAGTCTATAGCTATCTGTTGTTTGAGTTTAATATAATTATTCTCTTTTAATGTGCTACATCTTGCTGTCAAATATATCCCCAGATTCTTAACCTTATTTGTAACTTGGATTTTCAAAAGGTCTGCCAGTTCTTCTCTTTGTCTCAGTAACATGTTCTTTGTCAAAATCTTTGTTTTATCTTTATTTATTTTCAAACCAGCCATCTCACCATATGTCTCTATCTTTTCCAATAACTTTGGAGCTGCTTCTAGCGGGTCTTCCAGAATAAAAGCTAAGTCATCAGCAAAAGCTTGTAGTTTGAATTCTTCCTTTTTAATTTTCATTCCTTTTATAGTTTTATCATCCCTAATATTTCTATTCAACACTTCCAAAGTCAACACAAATAGCAAAGGAGATAGGTGACACCCTTGTCTTGTGCCTTTTCTTATATTAATAAAATCTGTAAGTTCTCCCTCCATCATTACCTTTGCTGTCTGTTTATTGTATATGGCTTCTATTGCTTGAATAAATTTTCTGGCAAAACCCATCTGTTCCAATAGTAATAACAGAAATCTCCAGTTCACGTTGTCAAATGCCTTTTGAGCATCTAGGAATATCAAAGCCATTTGCTTTTCAGGATGAGCCTCATAGTATTCCAAAGTATCCAAGATTACTCTCATATTGTCTCTGATTTGTCTCTTTGGCAGAAATCCATTTTGATCTGGGTGGATAAAATTATTTAAATATTTTTTAAGTCTTTCTGCTAAAATTGAAGCAAAAATTTTATAATCTGCATTCAATAAAAAAATAAGTCTATAGTTCTTAATTTGCAATGGGTCAGCCTCTTCTTTTGGAATAAGTGTAATATAAGCCTCTGACCATGTTTTGGGTATCATCTTCTTTGACATAACTTCATTCATAACTTCCAACAGTGGGATGCTCAATGGTTCTTGAAATGTTTTATAGAATTCTGCCGGAAGCCCATCTGGACCTGGTGCTTTCCCATTATTTTGTTTCTTAAGTGCTTCATTTAATTCCATCATTGTTATATTGCTTTCTAGCATTTCTTCAGTCTCTTTAGGTATCTTCGGTAAATTGGCATTCTGTAAATACTGTTTGACTTTTTCCTCATCAATATTCTCTTGTTTATATAGTTGCCCATGAAAATCTCGAATAATTTCCTTTTTCTCCTTATTACCATAACAAACTTGGCCTTGATCATCTATTAGCTTCAATATTTTTTATGATTCCTTCTCCTTTCTCAATTTATATGCTAGTCATCTACCTGGTTTATTTGCATCTTCAAAGTAATTCTGTTTAGAATTTCTAATTTTCTGTGCCAGTTCCTCCTTCTCTATTAATTCCATTTTATGTTTAATTACATCCAGCTTCAATTTAATCTCTTTTTTTCTGTAGCATTTTCTGTAATTCTTTTTCAAATCTTTTATACTCATCTTCCAAGGCCTTAGAAGCTTGCCTTTTCCTAATATTCTTTTTTCTTATATAATCTATTATCAAACTTCTAGCATATGCCTTCATTGTATCCCAAACATTTTGTGTTGAAGTATCTTCTTTTATATTTTCTCTAAAGAAAAAAGCCAGTTCCTTCTCCATCCATTGTATAAAGTCTTTTTCCTTTAAGATAGTATTATTTAATGTCCATCTCGATCTTTTTTTTTGTCCCTTCCATTTAATTGTCGTTGGGCTATGATCTGCCCAAGTACTTGTTTCAATATTTGTTTCTTGAATATTGGATATTAATTCTGTTGAGATCCAAATCATATCTAATCTGGACCATGATAAATGTCTATTTGAATAAAAAGTATATTGTTTAACTTTAACATTTCTTTCTCTCCAAATATCTTTTAAAGTTAATTCGTCTGTCATTTTGAAAAAAGATTTAGGGAGAGTCTTTCTATTTTGTTTTGTTGTTGTTGCTGTATAGTCCAGTTTATTGTCCACAATTCCATTAAAGTCTCCCATCATAATTATATTAACATAGTCCAGTCCAATTATTTTCATGTGTAGTTTTTTATAAAACTCTTCTTGTTTATCATTCGGAGCATAAATTGCAATCAAGAGTATTTTTATATTATTGTCCATTATTTCCACCATTAATACTCTTCCGTCTTCATCCGTGTATATCAGTTTTGCTGGGATAGCCTCTTTAATGTATAGTACCACTCCTCTTTTCTTACACTGAGTCAAAGAAGTAAATATTTTCCCTAATTTTGGCTGTACTAACAATTGTTCATATTGTTTTTTAATCTGAACTTCTTGTAAGCAAATTATATCAAATTTTAATTTCTCTAATTTATGAAAAGTTTTCCTTCTTTTAACAGCTGAATTGAGTCCATTTATATTCATTGTAATCAGTTTTTTTTCATCCATGATTATGCTTTATATATAGGTCTAACAGCTCTTGTGGATCTCACTTCACGCCATTCTTTACTATCCACCTGTCCACCTACTGCTCCTTTCTCTTTTTCAGTCTCCAGTTGTTCCTCTTGAAACTCAATTAATGAGACCTCCTTCTCTGCCTCCTCTTCTCTTCTTCCAAAAAATTCTGCATGGAAAAGTTCTGCTTTCTCAGTTGAATCAATTCTATGTCTCTGCTCTTGCCACGTAAACATTAATCCTTCTGGAATCAGCCATCTATAATTCACTTCATTTTCCAATAGCCCTTTGGTCAGAAATCGATATTCTCTTCTCATCTCTCTCACTCTTCTGGGTATTTGTTTTAAAACCGCAATCTCTTTATCTTTGTATTTCAATGTTTTCTCTCTTACCACTTGTAGTATTTGTGTTTTAATGGATTTTTTGGTGAATCTAATATGGACTTCCTTTGGTAATTTATTTCTCATCGCATATCTTGTATACACTCAATATACCTCATCTACTCCATCCATCATCTTTTCCTCTGTAATTTCCAAAGCATCTGCCAAAATTTCTGTCATTATCGTGGCCAAATTTTCTCCTTTTTCTTCTTCTATATTTTGAAATCTAAGATAAAATTCTGACCTTTCCATCTCCCACCTCAACATCCCACTTTTTTCTTGTTCAACCACTGTTAATCTACTGTCAATATTTCCAATCTTCTCCTCTCTTTGTTTACCTTCTTCTTCAATTTTTTGGAATCTCTCCTCATACTTCACCATCATTTGTTTAATATTTTCCACTTTTTCATCAGTCTTCTCCGTTCTTTGTTCAATGTTCTCTATTCTTTGTTCAATGGTGTCCGATTTTATCTTGAGATCTTGAATTCCTTGCATAATCATCTGTAAAGTTACTTTTTCTTGTTCTTTATCTTGCTTCAACATTGTCTGAATTAAACATTGTCCTCCAGCTGGTGGGGATGCAGAGGCAGAAGTAGAAACGCCAGATGATATTGGTTTCCTGCTCATTTTAATGCTTCCAAATCTTCAAATTCTTTTTAACTTTTAATCCAACTGGTAGAATAGTCAATTATAATCCAAAATGGAAAAGTCCAATAGTAAAAGGCCCAAAACCAAAGAAGAAAGAGGAAAAAAGGAAGAAGAAAAGATCTTCAGGTTCTTCTAGACCCTAATCCAATTACGAAGTAGTCCCCCATAAAAAATAAAAAATAGAAAGAAAAAAACCCCAAAAATAATAATATTGATTAAGAGAAAAAAGAATAAAAAGAAAAAAGAAGAGATTCCTTCAGGTTCTTCACACCTTAATCCAGTTGAGAAGTCTCAATAATCAAAAAAGAAAAACAGAGTGGTCCAAAAACATAAATAGAAAAAGCAAAAGGATCCCAATAAAGATAAGGAGAAAAAAGGAAAAATAAAGAAAAAAAAACCTCTGAGGCTTTCCCTTTGAAATAAAAAGCAAAAATAAGAATATTACTAAAATTGAAATTTACAAAAAGGCTGGTGAATAGGGATATCACAAGTAACACACACACACACACACATATGTATGTGTATGTATATATATTTATATATATATATATATATATATATATATATATATATATATATATATATATATATATATATAAGCACACTGCACTTTATTTAGTTATCCAAGGCTCTTATTATGACTCTCTTCTCCAGCAGCTTCAAAGCCAAGCCTCAAGTGTTGAAATATTGATAAGAGTCCAGGAAAACAACCTGTAATAATATTTTGCTGTGCTCTCCCTCTATCTTATCACATTAAGATGTCCTTGAGGAGGAGTCTTCTTACCATTCTCTCCAATTCAAATCAAATATTTTCAAGCCTCTAGTTGGCAGTGTTACAAAGTTTCTTAATGCTCTTCCCCCCCGCAGCCAGAGAAAAAGGATAATTTATACAGAAAAAAAAAAGAAAAAAATAACCAAAGGGAGCCTCTATCCTAAAAGAAAATTAAAAAATCAAAAGGAGCATAAAAATATACATAAAAGAAAATTCAATCCGGTTACCTAAAAAGTCACACTAAAGTCCCCAAAAAAAAGTAAAAGAAAGAGAAAAAAAAAATATCCAAGCCTCAATTTGACGTCACTTTAAAAAACGCCGCTCATACAATTTTTTGTCAAAAAAAATCTCACAGGTTTCTTCTGTATTCAGGGTGCCCTTTCAAATCTCAGCGAATTTACACAAAAGAAGTTTCTCACCCAGCCGACACACTTTCACTCCAGCAAGATTGGTCATTATTATTGAAAGTGTTACATCAAAATAGTTTGGCAGGAAAAGTCCTCAGGAATCATCTGCTTCAGTGGTGGGATTCTTTTTTTTTTTTAATTTCTGGTTCTGTGGGCGTGGCTTGGTGCGCGTGGCAGGGGAAGGATACTGTAAAATCTCCAGTCAGAGGTGGTATTTGCCAGTTCTCCGAACTACTCAAAATTTCCTCTACCAGTTCTCCAGAACTGGTCAAAATCTGATGGATACCCTGCTGATGGCCTCGTATCCATTCCTATCTGATTTCAGACATACAATACATCAGGATTTTCATTTTTCAAAGTGTGTTGATGTTTCCTTAATCATTTACTACAGTTGCAAATCACCAACATTTGCTAATGATATAGATTTTTACAATTGATTTACAGCATGTAACTACCAAGAACTAAGACTCTCAAACATAATGCCTCTTAGCACCTGTGAAAAGGGCAGACTGTGCTTTTCAGCAAGAGCTAGGGTGACCCAAGATCCGTGATGGACAATGATGATTCATCTGTTTTGATCAAGAACTGAAGCTGTGCTAAAACTGGCACTGAAGAGGCAACAGAGGACTGTCTTTGCTCCCTGCAGAAGCCATAGTGTTATGGACTGACTTCAGAGTCTAACAGAAAAAAAACGACAATGTTGGACTGCCAGAACTGTGGTTTTCTTACTTTATTCACCTCTTTCTTATTGTAGTTGCTAATAAAACATTTCCCAATAATCTGCTTTCATGGATTGTACCTCTGGTTAAGCACTGTACCTCTGATTCAAAAAAAAAATCTCGCCATTCAGAAATGGAATGCACATCTGCTTCCAAGGGTTTCAGAACTGCAGTTTATTCTTAGAGAATTGTTAATTTATTAGGATGTTGTTCTGCTCTTACATGATCATTAGATACTTCACCTTTATCCTAACCTTGGAAATTTGTCACTTTCCTTTTTGGGGGAGCACCAACCCCATGTTTCTTAGTGATGCAGCCCATTTCAAATTACTTCTTCATCTTCCTGAAACCCATTCCCCTTACTATTCCAAATCCCACTTTCAACCAGTCAGCAAATTTTCTTTCCTAAATCAGCAAAGTTCTTCCTCTTACTTTGGCTCCCTGATTTACAGAAATATTTATCTTGTTTTTTTTTTTAAAGTTTGTCACCTCAGAGAAGAGTCTAATCTCCAAGGCTGTTGAGTGAAAATATAGCAAAGCTACTAATCGTTTGTTGCTGAGCAAACATATTGCCTCTTTTGAACACTGAGAGAAGGTAAATCCTTCCAAGAGTTCAATCTTGCCAAAAAAAAGAAAGAAAGAAACAAAAGAGAACTCCAAAAGAGACAGTTCTATTGGATGTGAATGTAATTCTCCAAATCCTAGTTAATCCTAGCACAAAGGAAAAGTGACACACTTGGGCTTTTACATTTTAAACCATTGTCATGGTTCAGTCCTTTTGCATAGGTCATAAAAGTCATGTTGTAAGGAATCTCAAAGCAATTTTATACCAGATTGATCAAGGCTAGGGTAAATCTTTGGGCTACAGGGAGGTTTTCAGGGAGAAGGGTTTTTTTTTAACAATTCCAAGAGACAAAGGGTTTTTAACCGTTTTTAGAGTATATAGCCTCATGACTTTCAATTCATTTCTACGGATCATAATGACAATGTGGTTGGAGTTGACATCTGCCAAATTGTCTTGGCTCCATCTCTCCTTCCATTTATACCAAATAATACCCAGACCTGATATACATCATATAGCCATTCATGGAGAAAAATATGCAACCGAGCACAGATGTTAACAGTTTCACAACAGGATGAGTTTTCTTATCTCTGCATGATATTGTGGCCAAAACCTTACTCATGTAAAGCAACCGAATCGCTTTGAAGATACAGTATAAATTTATTAACATGCATACAGATACAGAATATGTTGAGTTCCCAGGCAAAGTATTGGCAGCTTGCTGAGCAGCCCTGAGCAAAAACAGAGCCACAGTTTATATACTTTTAATCTGCTGCATTTCAAAGACAAGACAAAAGGAAAAGATGGACCCAGTGGAAATTACAGCATGACATTGGAATGTGGTTGACAAACCCATCTGGTATATCATTTCCTTCTAGGTTGGCAGATTAGCTATACTATTTTTGAGATAGAATCAGTGAATAGAAACAATCTGGTTTACTGGGTCACTCATTAGTCCCTGTCTGATTCCTCCTCCTGTTGCCACTCAAGGTGAATTCACCTTGCTGTGAATCTTCTAGGAGATTTTAAGCAGTTCATCTTTATTGGTAGGGGCACCACATCTGTATCTATCGAATTCTTTATTTTCTCTCCTTGAAATAGTTGCATCCTTTCTTTTTTGGCATCTGGCTCGAGATGGGAGCTTTCTGTGAATTCTCATAATTTTAAAGAAGCTCCCTGCAAATATTTCAGAACTCTTCCTCTTTTATTTAAAGAAACAGACATAAAAGCCTGCAAGCAGTTGCCTTACTTTTAATTTCCCAGCCAAATTTGTTAGCTGGGAAATTTGCTACAGATGCCAATTTCTCCAATCTGGTTCTCCCCCTTTGAGAGAAAACCTTGTGATTCCAAATTGTGGAAATCTGTGGAGATTCTCCGTCATTTAGATCATGGTTGTCCCAAAGATGCTTTTTCAAAAGGCAACTGGACCTTGTTTTTCCTTGAAGACATTTCTCACCCAAGAAGTTTCTTCAATGGAATGACTAAATACTTTCCCCTCTCTCCTGTAGTCCTTAATCTTATGTAGCATAAATGTTCTCAACCTGGATATGTGTGAACTTTGCAGTGTTGACATAAATACTATGGTATATAATATATGCATTAAGAGGGCTGTGAAAATATTAACAAACCCCTCACATCTCACACATAAGCTGTTTCAATTCCTTCCCTCAAAACGACGCTATCGAGCATTGCACACCAGAACAATTAGACACAAGGACAGTTTTTTTCCTGAAAGCCATCACTCTGCTAAAAAAATAATTTCCTCAACACTGTTCAACTATTACAAAGTCTGCACTACTATTACTGTTAATCTTCTTATCACTCCTTATCACCCATTCCTTCCCACTTGTGATTTTATGATTGTAACTTTGTCACTTGTATCCATACAATTTATATTGACTGTTTCCTAGTATGATTCAATTGCTTATTGTACCCTATGTATGATTCCTAGTATGATTTGATTGCTTATTGTAACCCCTTAATGGGGGTACTGTATTGTACCCCCATTAAATGTTGTACCTTATGGTTCTTGACTGACAAATGTATCTTTTCTTTTATGTACACTGAGAGTATTTAAACCAAGACAAATTCTTTGTGTGTCCAATCACACTAGGCCAATAAAGTATTCTATTCTATTCTATTCTATTCTATTCTATTCTATTCTATTCTATTCTATTCTATTCTATTCTATTCTATTCTATTCTATTCCTATATGCAATCTACATTTTTAATCTAGAGTTAAGGAAGTGCTTACAGATACCAATGGCATTCCCCTCCCTCCCCCAGTTAGGCTCTGGCTTTTCTCTGACTCATAACATTTTAAATCTTTAATCATTTGTGGTACCTACTGGACAGTGGTGGGATTCAATATTTTTTTACTACCGGTTCTGTAGGCGTGGCTTGGTGAGTGTGGCAAGGGAAGGAGAATGTAAAATCTCCAGTCACAGGTGATATTTGCCAGTTCTCCAAACTACTCAAAATTCCCACTACCAGTTCTCCAGAACTGGTCAGAACTTGCTGAATACCACCTCTGTTACTGGGACAATCTGTATTTGGGAGATAGGTCCCATGATGCATCTTCCTTTTCTTCTGTTGCATACCTTTCTAGATTATATCCAACAAGTCTCTTCAGAAATCTTTTCTTGTTTTCTTTAAATTAGCCAGCAATTAGCAATGGAAATACTGCCTAGTTCAAGTCAGGTTTACCAGCTCATAGGTTCTTTTCAATGCTAGATCTTTATAGGTCTATCATAGTTGCTGAACATTACCTCCCATTCTTTTTCCTAGAATTGGTTTAGCTAATTTGAGACTCTAATATCTGCATGGTAGTACTTCTTCCTTTTATGGGAACCTTTCTTTTGAAAAACTAAACTGTATTTTACTCCTATCTTCTCCTTATCAGTGAATTATATATTTGAAGTTTGGTCATCTAGTTAAATTGTCAACTGTCTGACTAGCACAAAACAAGAAACACTCTTGGGAGGTTAAAATTCCCAAAATTAAAACTTTATTAAATACACCATTTTGGTAGTGAAAAATCAAAACCAGCTCTGGTTTTCCTGCACCAATATTTTCTTAATTAAACAATAACTTCCCTTTCTCCCCAACCCTGGGTGATCACATTTCCAATTATGAGATGTCCTTTTGTTATGGGAACAGTCCAAGGGTGGGATTCAACCAGTGTTACTACCGCTTTGGTGACTATATTTTGCTGGATCTGACATAACATTTAGCGAGACTGGTTGATTCCCACAGTGAAGGAGAAGGAATGGCAGAATATAGGGGCAAAGCAAAGATGATATTCAGCAGGTTCTGACCAGTTCTGGAGAACCAGAAGCGGAAATTTTGAGTAGTTTGGAGAACTGGCAAATACCACCTCTGACTGGCCCTGCCTCCATCTATTTTCTGCTTCCTGAGTCCAGCTGATCAACTGGGTCTTATTTTGTTGCCCTGCACAGGAGAATGGAGCTGGAAAGCAGGTTAGTGGGGTGGGGAGGGAATGGAGATTTTACAGTATCCTTTCCCTGCTATGCCCACTGTTAAGTACTGAGCATAGGCGCGAAGAATGGAGATGAGCCGGTGAAATAGTGAACTTCAAAACTCTTTATTAACATGGTGTGACAGCTCAGCTCCATGGCTGAAACGGGCCTCCTTATATAGGCAACTTATTAACTATTCAACCAATGAAAACTTGGGAGTGCTAGCTCCGTTAACCAATGGGAGAGGCTCATTAATGGCCAATCAGATTCACCTGAACGGACCAATCTGATGTCGCTATTAACGGCCAATCAGAAGTGCAGAGCCAGAACCCTGCACTTGACTTCAAGCTCTTGATAACTTTATGAACACATTTATTCATTCACGACACTCCTTCCCCCCGGGTTCCGTTTACAGGGTGCGGTTACGTAGTCCTTGAGCTAGGCCGGTTGTTTTGTTAGTCTATTTGATTTCCGTATTGCACCCGGTATTTGACTGCAATCTTGTTGAGGTAGGACGTTATCTGGTGAAAGGGGTGTCTCTAACTCTGAGTTCGAATTCTCATTGTCACCAACATCTTCGGTACCACCATGAGGCGAGCTCACTCCCATCCCCAATTCTTCTTCACATGTTTCCATTTCGCCGTCGTTTCTATCATTAAAACTTTCTGCTATTCCAAGTTCACCTTCCTCCGTATCTCCTCCCCCCTCAGTTTGGATATCAGGGAACTCGGAGATTCCTGACTGTAGCCTTGATCGTAGCTGATCAATGTGGCACTTCCATAGTCTATTATCGCGACACTCCATGAGGTACGATCTGGGTCCGGTTACTCGGACCACAGTCGCCTCGACCCACAATGGATCGCCCGACAAGTTCTTAGCGAATACTAAGTCGTCTACCTGGAAGGTAAGGCATCACCCGCTGGATCCATGTGGTTTCTCAGGTTCGTACGATGGGTGTAGTCGGTCGAGGTGGGAATGGAACCTCCGCCCCATTAGCAATTCGGCGGGAGTTTTGTTGGTGATGCTATGCGGAATGATATGCTGCAAAAGGAGTATCCGGTTTATTTTCTCTTCGATATTGTCATAGTCCATTTTGTGTAGTGTTTTCTTGATGAATTGTACCATGCGCTCGACCCTTCCGTTGGCCGCAGGATGTGCCGGCGAAGTCAGCGCATGGCGGATACCGCAGTCCGCCAGGTACTGCTCAAAGGACAACGCGGTAAATTGGGGTCCGTTATCGGATACCAGAACGTCTGTAGTCCATGTGTTGTAAATAGTTTTTTGATGACTACTTTGGTTGTTGTATTCCTCATTTCATGGATTTTAAGCCAGTTCGAGTAGGCATCTACTATTAACAAGAATATATGGCCTTTGGTAGGTCCCGCAAAGTCCAAATGAATACGGGACCAGGGTCCCCGCGGTGTTTCCCATTCGGATGGGGTCGCTTTCGGTGGGGCGTTGCTTACTTCCTGGCATTTGTGACAAGCTTTGACCCACATCTCAATTTGCTTGTAGATGCCCAGCCACCATGCGTAGCTATGTGCGAGGGCTTTCATGCGCACAATGCCAGGGTGGGCATCATGCAAGATTCTTAGTACCACTCGTTGTAGCCGGTCTGGGACAACAACTCTATCTCTCCAGATAATGAAACCCTTCTGTGAAAACAATTCCATTTGTCGACTCTTGAATGGGGCGTAGTCATCAGGTATCTGGTCCAATGGCCATCCGCGCTCGACCCAACTGAGAACTCGTGCTAAGGTGGGGTCGCATTTCATTTCCATCGCGATATCTCGGGCTGTTAATGGCAGTGTTCGAAGTGTCTCGATCTGCAACATTGTCAATGTAGGTGCAGGGTCATCTTTGGAAGTGGTGCTCAGCTCAATGCGTCGGCGTGGGGAATGGCCTTCCCCGGGCGGTGTTGCAGCCGATAATTATAGGCAACCAAGAATTCTGACCAGTGAGTCATTCTGGGAGATAATAGGGGGTTGGCTTATCTCCCGCTATTATTCCCAGCAAAGGTTTGTGGTCAGTCACTATAGTAAAGGCTCGGCCGTACACATACTCATGAAATCTCTTGACAGCAGACACAATGGCAAGGGCTTCTTTATCAATCTGACTGTAATTGCGTTCTGCTTTTGAAAGCATTTTCGAGAAATAGGCAACAGGGGCTTCGCTACCATTTGGCAAAACGTGGCTCAAAATGGCACCCACTCCGAAAGGCGATGCATCACACGTGATCGTTAATGGCAAAGTGTCATTGTACTGCATTAGTACAGCGTCAGAAGTCAATAATTTTTTTACATTTCAAAATGCCTACTCTTCTCTATGTCCCCATACCCAGATTGCTTTCTTGTCCAATAAACGATGTAGGGGTTCGGCTACGGTTGCTTTGTGCGGCAAGAAAACGTTATAAAAATTGATAAGGCCTAGAAACGCCTGGAGGTCAGCCTTATTTCGGGGTTTTGAGGCATTCTTGATTGCCTTCAATTTGCTATCGGTAGGGTGAATGCCATTACTGTCAATCAAATATCCTAAAAATTCGACACGATCAGTGCATAGTTTACACTTGTTTTTCTTAACCTTAAGCCCTGCGTCTTTGAATCTCTGGAGAACCAACCTCAGGCATTCTCGTAAAATTTTTGGGGTAGGTGCAGTGATTAACACATCATCAAAGTATGGAACAACGCCTTTTATTCCTTGTAATAGTCTTTCCATCAAACTTTGAAAGATTCCCGGGGCTACGCTCACTCCGAATTGGAGTCGGATACATTTAAAGGCACCTCGGTGCGTAATGATTGTCTGTGCCTCTGCCGTTTTTTTGTCTACCGGCAGTTGGTATGCCTGGGCTAAGTCTAGTTTAGCGAAGACTTTTCTGCCCCCCAGGGAATGGAGGAGGTGCTGCACCACTGGTACCGGATATGCGTTTTGTTGAAGGGCGTGGTTCAGAGTGGCTCGGTAGTCCCCACAAATTCTTATTGAACCATCCGGCTTAATGGGTGTAATGTTTGGGGTCTCCCAGGGAGAGTGATCGGTTGGTTCTAACACACCCTAGGCTATCAATTTATCAATCTGCTCATCAATCTTTGGTTTAAGGGCAAATGGCACTCGTCGAGGCTTAAGGCGGATGGGAGCTATCTTGGGATTGAGGTTAAATGATATCGGGGTCCCCTTGTACTCGCCTAGTTTTTCTGCAAAGACGTCCTTGAATTCTTGGACGAGGTCCTCTTCCCAGTTACTGCTACCGATTCGGTGAATGCCTGCCACCTAAATTCCGAGCAGAGTGAACCATTGGAGGCCTAGCAGACTAGGCCGGTCCTTCTCAATCACAGTCAGGGGTAGGAATGCTGTACGATTCTTGAACGATACCCGGACTCGACTGGATCATACGACTGGAATCCGATTCCCTTTTTAGTCTTTGAGTATGAGTCTTTGGAATCGGAGATCTTGTCGCTGGATGGTGGGATGAGTTGCTTGAGGGTCTTCCATGAAACCATCTAGAGAGACGATCCTGAGTTGACTTCCATCAGGCAGGGCTGGTTTTCGATAGCCACTTTCACTCGGATCTTCTTGGCATTCAAAGAGGAGGCATGACCGATCGTGATAGTTTGGTGAGCCTCTTCTCACTTCATGGGGTGGTTTATGGTTTTGTTTCTGTAAGAGTGGTTGTTCCATTGGTGGTTCACTGGTTCTCGCCTTACAGGACGGCTTCCTGTCAGTTGGCGATAGTTAGCCCCCCTCGAGGGCTGGCTGAGTCCTATTTGACTTCTACAGACCCGTCTGATATGGCCTCATTTCCTTCACACATGGCAGAGCGCGTTGAGGAATTTGCATTCTGATCGGGGGTGGCTTGCCCCACAACCAGCACATTGATATTGAGATTTCTGGTGTTGGTCCCATTCAGACCTTAGTCGATGGATCTCTTCTTCATCGCTGTCTGACGACGAAGAGAGGTCCTCGTGGTGGGCCGTTATAAGCTGCTCTTCTGACTGAGATGAAATTTTGCAGGTCGGTTGGTGAACCAGGGCACGGTTGCGGCACATTCAGGCAGCTGACTTCCTGGTTGCTTCCGCTGCAGTAGCCTCAGCGATAACATCGGCAAGGCTGATGTCGCCTTTCACCATCAGCTTGCTTTGAATGTGTGGTGCATCCAATCCCAGAACTATTCTGTCTCTTAAAGCTTCTTCGAGATCAGCAAACCCACACAGGCCTCCCAGATTCTGGAGATCCGCTATGAAATCTGCAACACTTTTGCCCTTCTGTTGACTTCTTTGATAAAATTCATGCCTTCTGACGAGCGTTGGAACGATTGGCGCGTAGTGGGCTCTCTGTAGAGGTTCGAGGACATCCCAGTCCATAGACTTCACTTCTGCCGGTTTCGCTAGTGCCTTGGCCATCTTGAATATGGTTGGTCTGCAATGCGTTAGGAATACCGCCCGTTTCTTTTCAGTAGTGGCATCCTTCAAATTGTTGGTTTCCAAGAACATTTGGAAACGATCCATATAAGAGTCCCAGTCTTCTTGCGCTGGGTCGAATGGAGCGGGTGGTATGATGCCGCCAGACATGGTTCTGCCGTTGTGTGTTAGGTCACGTGCTTGGTTATCGATCTTCGTTGTTCAGTCAGTTCTGACATCTCCACATCCCATCCTCGTCGCCAGTGTTAAGTACTGAGCATGGGCGCGAAGAATGGAGACGAGCAAGTGAAATAGTGAACTTCAAAACTCTTTATTAACATGGTGTGACAGCTCAGCTCCATGGCTGAAATGGGCCTCCTCATATAGGCAACTTATTAACTATTCAACCAATGAAAACTTGGAAGCGCTAGCTCCGTTAACCAATGGGAGAGGCTCGTTAATGGCCAATCAGATTCACCTGAACGGACCAATCTGATGTCGCCATTAACGGCCAATCAGAAGTGCAGGGCCAGAACCCTGCACTTGACATCAAGCTCTTGATAACTTTATTAACACATTTATTCATTCACAACACCCACCAAGCCACACCCACAGAACCGGTAATAATTTTTTTTTGAATCCCACTGCAGAGTGAAAATAGGTATCAGCCTAGAATCCTTATGTAGCTAAAAGCAAACTAAACCCAACACACTTGAATGGCATTGACCTTTATCCAACTCTAACCAGGTGCTGACCATTTGTTGAGAAAGTTCCTGTACATAAGCTTTTAGTAATAAATCATTAATCAAATTGAATCTTCATGTGTGGACCTGGCCTTTTGAGTTGGACACAAAGCCTTGCTTTTTCAAGATTGTGTGTGGGGAAGAGGCAAGCTTTTCTAGTGTTCAATGTATACTATTATTGTTTTAACCCTTTTTCATGAACTTGTCTCTAGTTGCCTTAGAATTAATCTCATCTTCACTTCTATTGTATACTGTCAATCTATCTGTACTTGTACCCTGTAAAACTAGTGTTCTTCATTTCTTTGTCATCATTTTTTTCCTGATTTTCCTTTGACTGTTTATTATTGTAATATTAACCTGGTTATTTTACTTTCCATTTTAAATTCCATAATGACATTTAAGTCTTTTTAAGCTGTCTAATCTTGTGTCCTTCTGTCTTTTATTAATCCTGCCAACTAATCTGGCCTTTTCTGATATCTGTTTGTTCATTTTCTCTCCATGTAAAATTTAATTCTTCTTTGTAAATTCATAAATAAAAATTTGCATTTATGAAAGTTGAGTGCAATGGTTCATGAATGTTTGCATTCTTTTATATTTATATTTTTCAGAATAGCTGTATACACTGATCTTTTCCAAAATAGGCCACTTAAACTTGTTTTATATTTACTGACATACTATTGTTAGCATTTTAACTGTATGTTCTCCTGCAATCTTATACCATTGAATATAAATATTCCATCTGCATCAATTTGACAGTTGATTTACTTCACTGTCATATCTAGCTTTCAAATGGGCTTTGTTCCATTTCTGCATCCATTTATATTATTGCACAATTTTATTAAAGAATTTCCATCTTCCTTTAAATCTATTTGCCTGCTTCAGATCTTTTGAAGTTTTTGAAAAACTTCAAAAACTTTTGAAAAACTTTTGAAGTTTTTCTTGCATACACGTTCTTCAGGTGTTAAAATTCAAATATTTTTTTGTGATCTTCTTTAAAAGCTTTTTAATTTTTCCTTTTATTTTTATATACCGTCATATATTGATATATTTTGACTGACTGACTGTCCTTTTTCTATTTGACATTGAAAAGTAGTTCTATGTTAATAGTCATTAGACCTTTTCATGCCCTGTCTTCTTTTGGACTATCATGGCAGCTTGCTCAAAGAACCACTTAGATCTTTTCCTCTTTGAAAGGTTGGACATTTTCTCCTACGTTGATTTCATGACACCTCCTAATTTTTCATGTTCTCTTTCATTTAAAGTAAAGAATATGTTCATTGATCTTATGTTCTGATTGTATGTTTTCAAGGTGATGTCTTCCTGGCATCTCTTTAATTTTCTAATTTTTGCCATAATTTATGATCTGTTGTACTGTCTGCATCTGGAAGTGTTCCAGCTGAGTTGCACTTTTACACGTTCTGTTTCCTAGAATATGCATAGACTATTTGTTTCCAGTTTTTTTCCCCATTGTGATATCTAGGTCTGCTTACATTACATGAAGAAAGAGTAATAACAACAACAAAATTTTTTTGCAAGTTCTGGAATGGAATGGAATGGAATAGGATAGAATAGGTTTTTTTTTTTTTTGAAAACGATTTTATTGATTTTCTACAAACAAACAAAACAAACAAAACATAAAAACATCAACTCTCTTATATACATACAGTGTGTCGGTTGGTTCATCAGTTTTGTGCATTCATTTCGTAGTCTCAATTACAGTTATATTACATAATAGCTCATATTGTCAATCCAAACTTATATATCCTAATATCGCTATTAGAAAATCATTTGACTATACTTTTAATCATTCATACTTTATGAGATAACAATACTTTAAACAGTTTATTCTATAACAAATCATATAATCATACCAGATCTATCCGAAAAACACTTAAGCCATAGACATTCATTAGGTAGCTTAGAATAAGCCACTGTTTTTTTTCTCCAATCAACATTATGGAGTTACTTCTTAGGCTAAAAGAATGGGAGGCTCCTCTTGTATAAATAGCCTTGAGCAGTCAAACTCATGGTGTCATGGTAGCATCACATGACGCATTGTGACTTTTCCCCACCTTCGCTAAACCAGGCATGGTCAGGGCCAGCACATGATGCATCTGGCCCATGGGCCATGACTTTGACAGCCCTGGTCTTGAGCATTCAGAGGATAGTGGAAGAGAAATGCAATAATAGAGGAAAAAATAGGTAAATCAATCAAATGGGGCAGTTACAGTGGGGCAAAGGGCTTCTTGTCTAGGCACCACGAAACAATGTAATTCTTTGTCACATACATTTTCAGTTTAAAATATATATATATATATATATTTAAAATATATTTCCTGAATGCAATCATCCTCTTTAGCACGTACTCTTAATAAATTGTGGAAAATTGACGAAAGAAAGCAATTGATGCTTGCAGACTTTGCTAAGTGAAACTGACATGCTATCTTTGGAGACTATTTTATTTGCAAATCTGTTTCCACAGAAATCAATAACAAACTTCTTCTTCATTTTGAGCATGAACTGAAAAATATTGTATTCAAGATGATGGCTGATGCTGTGAAAATTCTATATGCTATGATTGTTCTCTGATAGCTCACTCAGATATTCACTTTTGAGTGAACCAGTCTCCTAAATACTTTGTCCACTCAATCCCATTGAGAATCTCTCAAATGTGATTCAAAAGAATAAACGTCTAGGTTATGCTGTAGACCCCATAAAAGAATTCTGAATCTTGCTAGGGAGCCCAGCCAAACACAGAAATTTTGTATCCATTTCTTTCTGTTTCTCTCACAGAACGTGGGCTAAAAAGTGGGAGACGATTTATTTTAAAGACAAGTTTGTTTGTTATAAATAATCAATGTCTTATTAGATGGAACTGAGGGACAGAATGAAAATGCTGTTATCAATTTTGTACCAGAATCAATGGCCTGCAGTGGCATAGCATGGCTAATTCAGAGTTTTATGGCAGGTAGAAAAACAGTGACAGTTTGGTTGAACAGTGATAAGCTTTTTTCCCCCCCCAATAAAAGCAATTGATAGTGAATAGGCAATCTGTTCAGAAACCTTTTGTGGACCACACTGTTTGCTAGGTAAGTTTAGGGTCATAGTTGTGTGCAGGGGTGGGATGCTACCAGTTCAGCTTGGTTCTATAGAACTGGTAGCTCTGAAGAGCAGCAGACACTGAACCAGTTCGGTGTCTGCTGCTCTGTTTGGCCCAGCCACCCGCCCGGGGTCTTGACTGTCTTTTATTTCCTGCTTTTTCAACCTCAGCTGCTTTGCATGGCACAGCTGAGGTTGAAGAAGCAGGAAAGAAGAGGAGTTTGAAACCCTGCGCATCCGTGCAAAATGTAAAATCACTGAACCGGTAGTTACACTGGTCAGATCCCACCCCTGCAGCTAATCATGTGAACAAATAGAAGCATAGAATAACAGAGTTAGAAGGGACCATGTAGGTCGTCTAGTCCAACGCCCCCCCACACAAGCAGGAGACCCTACACCATTTCCGACAGATGGTAGTCCAGTCTTTTTTTTTGAAAGCTTACAGTGATAAAGCTCCCACAACTCCTGAAGGCAAGCTATTCTATTGGTTAATTGTTCTCACTGTCAGAAAATTTCTCCTTATTTCTAGGTTGAATCTCTCCTTTATTCCTTGTCTGGCCTTCAGGTGCTTTGGAAAATAGGTTGACCCCCTCCTCTCTGTGATGGCCCCTCAAATATTGGAATACTTTAATAGACTAGCCATGCCCAGTTCCTGCAGCTATTCATCATACGTTTTAATATCCAGTCTCCGAATCATCCTGATTATGTTATTTTATTTCCTACCAGTGAACATGGAGAAAAAAAAATCATTTTCTAACAATTATGCTATTCTGTTGGCCTATTGGAAAAATTATACTTTCAGTTATGTAGATTTTTTTTTTTTCGTAATCAAAATCCCTGTGCCCTGCTGCCCACTAAAAATAATGGTCATACAAACATATCCATATGTTAAGTCACTGCTCACATACTTTGGGTCAGCTGGGCACATTTAGCAAAAATGTTGTGAGTGCTTTCAGAAAATGGCTGTTTGGGGACCTTTCCCCAGTTGTTAAATGAGGGAATGATTGTGAAAAACTGATTTACCAAAATGCTCTGTGCTTTTTCTTCTCAAACACAGCTGTTGTGCGCATTGCAAAGCACTGTATTTATACTTTTTTTAAAAAAAACTTTCTGAGGACCATTAAGGCTTTTGGAATTAATATGATGGGAGAAAGCATGCATAGCTTAAAAATAGCTCCATTTTAGGTCCTATAAACAGAAGGGAGAAGACACAAGGTTTAAGGCTAGAGCAGTCAGCAGGATTCCAAGCCAGTGCCCATCTGCTTCTACCATAAGGACACAGGGATGATGTTTTCCTTCTCTGAGGCTCTTGATCAAATCTTATTTTTGAACTTAAGCGTCTTTTGCTGAATTTTTTTCTATGACAGCATGCATCCAGCTATGGCTCCCTGCTGACTTTTTTCAGAAACCCAAACAACTGCTTTGCACTATTCTCGCTAAGAAGGAGAAACTAGGAGTACTTTAGTTTCTTTAGAAACTACTTTAGTTTCTCATAACAAGCATTCCCCTAAGTCATGCAGGTAGGGTTAATGCATGTGAAGTCTGCATGAAAGGAAGCCTTTAAAACTTGGAAAGACCTGGAGGAGAAAGGGAAATAATATCTATCAATAAAGGTAAACTTACACAGCTCCAACTAGGGAGCACAGTGACTCCTGTAGTTAGGGCACTCAGTTGACAACCAGCAAGCCTGTGTCCGAGACCCCGATAATGCTGCATAGTGGGGTGAGCTCCCATCGTTTGCTCCTTCTGACCCAGAGGTGGGATTCAAAAAGTTTTACCACTGGTTTGGTGGGCGTGGCTTGGTAGGTGTGCTTTGTGTGTGTGCATCCAGTCTGTGTGTGCACCAAATGCACACTTTGCGCAGGTGCAGAGGTGTTCCAACTCATTTCCTGCAAGCCTGCCCTCTCCAAGTCGCTTCAGCAGCTGCCGCACAGCATTCTGTTCTGCTGTGCAAAGCAACTGCTCTTCAAAAGCAGAGGATAAAAGTGAGTATGGGAGCCTGGGCAGGCAGGTGAGCCCAAACAGCAGAGCGGTGGAGAGAACTGGTTCGGTCTCCACTGCTCATCGCTGCTACCAGGTCAGCAGAACCAGGCCACACCGGTAGAATACCACCACTGTGCTGACCTAGCAGTTCGAAAGCATGTCATCACAAGTTAAATAAATAGGTGTCTATTTGTCTGCTTGCTATGACAAGTGGGACACATTAACAAAAAAGGAGCACCCAATTTGGCATCTCCTGGGCAAAGGTGATGTCACTGGCTAATCCTTTCAACCAGGAAGCACCTTACTTCTGACATGAATATGAGCAAATCTGACTTCCCCCATTGTCTTTGCTTGTGGGAAGCTAGCTAGGAAAGTGACAAAGGGTGATTGTGCGATCTTGGGACACTTCAAACCAGCATAAATACATGCCACTTGCTAAGCAACATGAATTTTGATTATGTGACATGGGGATGCTGCGATGATCCTAAATGTGAGAACCAGTTGTAGATCATTTAATTCAATGGTGTTGTAACTTTGAAACTTCACTAAACTAATGATTGCAAGACAAGGATTACCTACGCATTAGATAGGCATAAGTCTGTTTTGTTGAAAAGTGTGGCTGAAACAAACCTTTGCCTATCTAATGTATGGGTAGTCCTTGTCTTACCATCATTCTTTTAGTGAACTTTTGTTGAAAACCATGGCTGTGGACTTTGTGCTTGAGGTGGATTAAAAAAAATGAAACTTTGATTTTGGGTTTTACTGATTGGATAGATTTGTGGTTAGAGAAATGGCTAGTTTATACTCTTATGTAAAAGGATAAAGTTGTGGTTTGATGTTACTGTTGTATTTTACTGCCTTTCTTTTCTTTTTTCCCTTCTTTTCTACACTTCTCTTTTCCCCTTTCCCTCCCTTATTTTTCCTAATCTTTGCTTTCATATTGTTCAGTGGTGGGTTTCAAAATGATTTACCACCGGTTTGCTGGGCATGGCTTGGTGGGTACACTTTGCACATGTGCACCAAATGTGCACTTTGCACATGTGCAAAGGCTTTCCTTCTCACCTCCTGCAATCCTGCACTCTCCCTGTTGCTTCAACAGCTGACGTGTGCAGTAGGTGGAAAGGTGGAAGTTAAAGAACAACATGAACCAAGATCTACGAGAGTTGCCAAACCTACCTATAAAGTATAACCATGGAAGAGAAAAAACTGATTACAATTAACATAAATGGACTTAACTCAGCTGTTAAAAGAAGGAAAACTTTTCATAAATTAAAGAAATTAAAATTTGATATAATCTGCCTACAAGAAGTACATATTAAAAAGCAACATGAAAAACTGTTGATACAGCCAAAGTTAGGGAAAATATTTACTTCTTTGACACAATGCAAGAAAAGAGGAGTGGTTTCATACATTAAAGATATTATCCCAGCAAAATTGATCCATACAGATGACGATGGAAGATTATTAATGGTGGAAATTGTTAAGCCTGGGTTCCCCAACCAGGGTTAAGGAGACAAGCTAAACAGAATGTGCAGCGTTAGTCAGATAGGCATACAGATAAATGTGTGAGATAAGTTTGTATGTTAGTTAACATACAGTAAAAATAACAGATACGCTTGTGTTATCAAAAATATAGTTTATTCCACTTAGAGTTTTATAGCATAGTCAAAATAACAGTCCATTAGTCATGTATTGTTTTAGTCAGTTCATTCAAGGATATTCAATTCGCAAAGTCCATGTAGAATATTCAATGTCAGTTCACTTACAATAAATCAGTCCTCTCACCATTGATAAATCAACAGTCCTTTCTTTCTCCCGTTCCAGTAGGGGAAAAACGCAGTCTTCAATCCATGCAGTAATTAGGGATCATCAAGCCAGAGAGAGCAAGCTGCCATGCCTTGCTTCTTTTATGGTGCTTTTACAACTACTCCCTTAATTACATTCTTACAGTTAAAGTTACAGACACTTTAACTAACAAACCATGATAACATATTTATTATTTTACCTAAACCAGTTAGGGTAAACAATGTTATCCCTAACATTCTCCCCTTTTAGGTAATAATAATACAATAACTATTTACATCTTTAAATCATATTTGTTACAACTCTCTTTAAACTTAATTACTCCTTGAGCTTTTGTAAATTGGTCTGCAATGTTTTCTTCTGTCATGCAGTATTCCAATTTAATTAGCCCATTTTTTACAGATTCTCTAACATTTAAGTATCTTAAATTGATTTAGTTTTTACAGCAATATTAGTAGCTAACTTTATGGCTGCCTGGTTGTCCTCGTACACAATAATGGAATCTTTAACAGTTATACCCATGTCTAATAATAACTATTTGTACAAAATTAAGTCAGTGCATAGTAATGACAGACATGAAAATTCCACTTCCATCGTGGACAAGCTGATATGCTGTTGTCTGATTGACCTCCACCCTATTAGTGTCTTACCAAATAATATAGCCATCCCAGATGTTGATTTTCTAGTGTTTATGTCAGTTGCAAAACTTGCCTCTGCATAGGCACTAAGACTCAAATCACCCTTTGGTTCTATATACAATGCATGGTTCATTGTTCCTTTAAGATATCTTAAAATTCTTTTTAATGATTGCCAATGACATTGATGTGGATCTGAATTAAAACGTGCCAGTTGATTAACACTATAAGCTATATCTGGCCTTGACCAATTGCTTATATATGATAAGCTACCAATCAAAGATTGATATATAGACTTATCAAATTTGGGACTTTGATCATCAGTCTGGCAAACTTCCTGACTCATTGGAGTCTTTGCCGGTTTACAAAGTTCCATTTTATACATTTTAATTAATTGGCAAATTTTATCTTCTTGAGATATCTTAAATCCATTTTTTTGTTTTGTTAATTGTCAATCCTAGATACTTTTTAATTTCACCTAAATGCTTTAATTTTATCTTCTTAGCTAATAATGATATAATCTCATTAGCTTCATTATTAGTCTCAGTTATCAAAGCAATATCATCTGTAAATAATAACAATAATGACACCGTTTAATTCTTTCACAATATATTGGTTCCACTCAAAGCCAGAGTGTTTCAACCCTTAAAGACTCTTTTTGAGTTTCCAACAATCATTACTATTTACTTTATTGTCTTTTATAATAACTGGCTTTTGTAAATATATAGTGTGCATGCAAATAAGCAGTTTCTACATCTAAATGGTTAATGACATAGTTTTTCTTAGCTGCCCACACTAAAGCTGCTCTCAAAGATGTTGCTTTAAGACTTGGCGCGAAAACTTCATCGTAATCAGATGCAGTTTGATTAAATCCTTGAGCTACCAACCTAGCTTTTTGGGAAACAGTCCCATCATTTCCAGTTTTTACTTTAAATATCCATTTGCACCCAATGGATTTTTCTCCTGGAGTTAATTTAGCATCTTCATATACTTTCATTACCTTTAATGAATTTAGTTCTTTTTCCATTGCCTTTTGCCAATTCTCCTGATCCTTAGCAGGATACATCCTAAGTTCAGCTACACTAGTTGGAACTTTAGTTACTTGGCAAACTATATTTGCTTGATACCTATCAGGTGGTCTAGTTACACGTGTAGTACGTCTAGGTATTACAGGACTTACAGGTGGACTTTCATTTATTAACTGTTCTTGATTACCTAACTCTTCCTGATCAACTGTTTCCTCTTGTTCTGGTCCTATTTGCTCTTCATGGACTTCTTCTTTTATTGGACTCTTCTTATAACTAGTCTGATCTTTTTGCCTTTTGTAGGGTTCAATAATTACTTCGTTATTTAAATCTTGCTCTAATCTATTCCATCCTGCATGTTCTAGGAATTTAGCACTAGCACTGGTGTAAACTCTAGATGTACCTAGTTCCCAGAATCTATAAGATCTATGATTGGATTCATATCCTACAAAAAATAATCTTTTAGCTCAATGCTGTCCTTTGTTTCTGAATTGTGAAGGGATATGCACCCATGCTGGTGCTCCAAACGTGTGCATGTAACTTAAATCAGGTTTTGTACCATGCCACAGTGTGAATGGTAATTCACCTGTTGTTGAATTAAGAACATTATTTAATATATGATTACCACACATTATTGCTTCTCCCCATAAATTGTCAGGTAATCCTGAATCAGACAACATAGTACGTGCCATTGATTGTAGTGTTTGGCCTCGTCTCTCTATGAAGGCATTATGTTGTGGCCTATATGGTGCAGACTTTTTATGTTGAATACCTAACATTCTAAGTCTATTCTGGAATTTATTATTTGTAAATTCCGCACCATTATCTGTTATAAGAGTTACTAATTTCTTTTTAGTTTTTCTTTCTGCAAATTTAATCCAATTAAATAGATTTAAATACGTTTCAGTTTTGCTCTTCATTAAATAGCAAAACCCATATCTGGAATAGTGGTCCATTATACTTAATATGTATCAAGCTCCTCCTACACTTGGTTTTTCGGACCTATTAAATCGGCAAATACTACCTATAAAGGCTCTTTGGTAGTAAATCCATCAACTCTATTTGCCAGTATGACCTTGCTTTTGCATTGATTACAAGCAAAACATTGCAAATACTTATTATAAGGTTTCAAACTTATTCCTTTAGATAGTTGAACAGTTCTCTTAAGAATTTTAAAATTTAAAGGCCCTCGCCATCGGTGTAACAAGTGAATACATTCATCATGAGGTTTCTTATTATCATAAACCGTGTTAGCCACCTCTAAACCATTATCATTTAAAACATATAATTCACCTCTTAAAGATGCAGTAATTTTCTTATCTTCTTTTTCAATTATGCAGTTATCTCCCCTAAAGGTAACTACATATCCTAGTTTAACCAAAATTCCAGCTGAAATTAAATTAAACTGAAGTTGTGGTACATATAACATTTTTACATTCTCTTTTATGAAAGAACAATATGCTATACCTTGACCTTTAGCTTTCAGTTTCCAGCCATTGGCTAACGATATCTGCTGTGTTCTCTGGGACATTTTAATAAAATTTTTGTGATCATTTGTTATACAGTGGGATGCTCCACTGTCAACCACCCATAAATTATTTTTTACAGCTCCATTAATATACATGGCTAACTCTAATTTTTTATTTTTATTTTGGTTACTTTTAGTATTCTGACCAGCGTTCTGGCGCTTTGCTTTTTTACAAAATCTTGCCAAATGTCCTCTTCTTCCACAATTAAAACACTTTTTAATTGCCTATGCAGTAGGAGATTCAATATCTTCTTTTTGAGGTTGCTCCCTCCTTAACTGATCTCTTTCAAGTCTTCTTCTTGCCTCTTCAATCAATCTGCCAGTTATATCAGTTAAAGTTAAACTTTCCTTAGGCAAAATTTCAAGGGAAGTGACGTAGTTATCATAACTTTTGTCTAGTGAAGATAGAATTATGTAGACGTGGTGTAGTTCAGAGAAAATAAGTTCTTTCTCGTGCAGTTTTTGAAAAATGCTTTTTATAATTTTCAAATGACTAAGCATATCACCATTCGTTTGGAGATGCGTCCTGAAAAGTTTCCGTGTTAGATTTATGTGAGCACCAACATTTTTTCGGACATAAATCCTCTTCAGCTTCTGCCAACACCCAACAGCTGTTTGCTCTCCGCGGATATGAAAAAGTTGCTGGTCAGATAGTGTTAGTCCTATTATGCAAAGAGCTTGTTCATTCTTCTGTTTAAAGTCTTCTATCTTTTGTCTATCTTCCTCAATCTCTGGATCCCATTCCTCTACGTTTGGTGGATTTTCAATTATGTTCCACAGACCTTGTCTTCGTAGAAGTAGACTACATTTCATAGACCATGATACATAGTTTGTTCCATCTAACTTGCATATAAGGGACAAACTTTGTAGATTGACTTGTGCCATGTTTTCTTATATGGATATAAAACTATAATTAATAAAACACAGCTGTCTGTTTACTGTAATGTGTAACAACACAAACTCTCACTTTTTACATAAATCTGTTTTATCCTAGTTAAACTGATTTTGCAGCCTCTGGGCCCATAACCAGTTTTAAGCCTGGGTTCCCCAACCAGGGTTAAGGAGACAAGCTAAACAAAATGTGCAGCGTTAGTCAGAAAGGCATACAGATAAATGTGTGAGATAAGTTTGTATTTTAGTTAACATACAGTAAAAATAACAGATACGCTTGTGTTATCAAAAATATAGTTTATTCCACTTAGAGTTTTATAGCATAGTCAAAATAACAGTCCATTAGTCATGTATCATTTTAGTCAGTCCATTCAAGGATATTCAATTAGCAAAGTCCGTGTAGAATATCCAATGTCAGTTCACTTACAATAAATCAGTCCTCTCACCGTTGATAAATCAACAGTCCTTTCTCTCTCCTGTTCCAGTAGGGTAAAAACGCAGTCTTCAATCCATGCAGTAATTAGGGATCATCAAGCCAGAGAGAGCAAGCTGCCATGCCTTGCTTCTTTTATGGTGCTTTTACAACCACTCCCTTAATTACATTCTTACAGTTAAAGTTACAGACACTTTAACTAACAAACCATGATAACATATTTATTATTTTACCTAAACCAGTTAGGGTAAACAATGTTATCCCTAACATAAATAATGGATAATAATATGAAAGCACTCCTGATCTCAATCTATGCTCCGAATGACAATCAAGAAGAATTTTATAAAAAATTACATATGAAAATAATTGAACTGGACTATGCTAATATCATTGTGATGGGAGACCTTAATGGAATTTTAGACAATAAATTGGACTATACAACAAAAAACAACAACAAAGCAAAACAGAAAGATCCTCCCTAAATCCTTTTTTAAAATGACAGATGAAATAAATTTAAAAGATGCATGGAGAGAAAAAAGTGCTAACACGAAACAATACAGCTTCTATTTAAACAGACATTTATCATGGTCCAGAATAGATATGATATGGGTATCAACAGAATTGTTAGCTAATATCCAAGAAATAAATATTGAAACAAGTACTTGGGCAGATCATAATCCAATGACAATTAAATGGAAAGGACAAAGAAGAAGATCTAGATGGACGTTAAATAATACTATACTAAAAGAAAAAGACTTCATACAGAGGATGGAGAAAGAACTGGCTTTTTTCTTTAAAGAAAATAAAACACATCAACGCAGAATGTATGGGATACAATGAAGGCATATGCCAGGCTTGATAATGGACTATACATGGAAAAGAAATACCACGAAAAGATTAGCCTCTAAGACATGAGAGGATGATTATAAAGGACTTGAAAAAGAGTTACAGAAAATGGCACAGAAAAAGGACATTAAGTTAAAAATGGATATAATTAAACATAAAATGGGATTAATGGAAAAAGATTAGCACAGAAAATCAGAGGTGCGAAACAGAACTATTTTGAAGATGCAAATAAACCAGGTAGATGGTTAGCATATAAACTGAAAAAAGAGAAAGAATCAAGGAAAATATTGCAATTAATAGATGATCAAGGCCAAGTTTGCTGAGAAGAAGAGAAGAGAAGAAGGAAATTATACGAGACTATTATGGGAAACTATACACACAAGAGAATATTGACGATGAAAGAGTTAAACAGTACTTACAGAATGCTTACCTACCCCAGATACCTAAAGAGATTGAAATAATGTTAGAATGCAATATAATGATGATAGAGTTAACTGGAGCTCTTTAGAAGCAAAACAATGGAAAGGCACCAGGCCCAGATGGACTTCCAGTGGAATCTTACAAAACACTACAAGAATCACTGAATCTTCCATTGCTAGAAGTTATGAATGAAGTTATGTTAAAGAAGAAGATACCTAAATCATTGTCAGAAGCTTATATTACACTTGTCCCAAAAGAGGAGGCCGACCCATTACAAATCAAGAACTATAGACCTATTTCCCGACTAAACGCAGATTATAAAATTTTTGCTTCAATATTGGCAGAAAGACTTAAAAAAATACCTAAATAATTTTATTCACCCTGATCAAAATAGATTTCTGCCAAAGAGACAAATTAAGGACAATATGAGAGTAATCTTGGATACTTTGGAATACTGTGAGGCACACCCTGAAAAACAAATGGCTTTGATATCTTAGATGCACAGAAGGCATTTGACAATGTGAATTGGTGATTTATGTTATTACAACTGGAACAGATGGATTTTGGTAAAAAATTCATCCAAGCAATAGAAGCTATATATTATAAGCAAACGGCAAAGGTAATTGTTGTAGAACGGCGGTTACAGAATGAGACGGAGCCAGGCTGAAGCTAACAGACTTTATTCTATTGAATAAAGGGTCGCCGTGGCTACTGGGGCTAAACGACAGCTGGCTGGCGGCGACAGCTGATGCTGTTTGACAGCTCCCTTTTATAGCCGGCTGTCAAACGGCATCAACTAATGGGAGCGATCGGCGTTCCCGCATAGGCAGCGGACCAGAGAGAGGACTGCTGTCAGTCTTTGAACACAGCACTCCTTTCCCCCGGCCACGAGCATGCGTAGTCCTGCAGCCGGGCTGGCCGCTTTCGCTCGCGGCCTGATCTTTGCAGTTCCTGGGGAATTTTTTACAGCAGCAACAGCTGCTAGGGCTTCCTTATCGATTTGACTATAGTTCCTCTCTGCTGCGGAGAATGTTCTTGAAAAGTAGGCAATGGGTGCCTCAGATCCATTTGGGAGCCTATGGCTCAATACTGCTCCTATGTCAAAAGGTGAGGCATCTGAGTCTAACACCAGGGGCAGGTTTTGGTTAAACTGGATTAACACAGCATTTGAAATTAAAAGAGACTTAACTGCTTGGAAAGTGTTGGCTTCTCTTTGTCCCCAGTGCCAGGGGGCCTTTTTATCTAAGAGCCTATGTAGGGGTTCAGCTACAGAGGCCTTGTGAGGCAGGAAAGCTGCATAAAAATTCAGGAGCCCTAAAAAGACCTGCAATTCAGTTTTGTTAGAGGGTGTGTGTGCCTCGTGGATAGCTCTAACCTCAGTTTCTATGGGGTGAATTCCAGAGGCATCAATTCGATAACCAAGGAAGTCCACTTGCTTGATGGCAATGGTGCATTTGTCTTTTTTCAATTTAAACCCGTTTTGCCTAAACCTGTCAAGGACTGACCTGACTCTGAGTAATAATTGTGTTTTGTTGGTGGCAGAGACTAAAATGCCATCAAAGTATGGAACTACCCCTGGGAGCCCCTGGAGGATTCTCTCCATGAAGGACTGAAAAATGCCTGGGGCCACACTAACTCCAAATTGTAAATGTTTACATCTAAAGGCGCCCCTGTGTGTAACTATAGTTTGCAAGTCAGCGGTGTGTTGGTCCACAGGAAATTCCTGATATGCTTGGGACATGTCTAACTTTGCAAAAATTGTACCTGGCTCAAAGGAGTGTAGCAGGTGTTGAATTATAGGTACTGGGTATGCACTAATTTGGAGGAAATGGTTCAGGGACATTTTATAGTCAGCACAGATTCTCACGCTGCCATATTTTTTTAAGGGGGTGACTATGGGCATTTCCCATTTTGCAAAATCTACCTGCTCCAGCACTCCTTGTTTAATAAGTTTGTCTAATTCAGCATCCAATTTAGGCCGAATGGCAAAAGGTACTCTTCGCAGTTTTAAACGAATTGGGGTGGCTTGTGGGACCACATCGAAAGAGATAGGGGTGCCAGAATAGCAACCTAGTTCACTACTGAAAACATCAGAGTAGTCCCTGAAGAGGGAATCTACTTCAGAATTTACCACAGAGTGAACCCTTGTAATGTTAAGGCCTAGGGCAGGGAACCAATCTAGTCCTAGCAAGATAGAAAGGGCACCATCTACAACCACCAGTGGCAAGTGGCCTCTAAAGTTCTGGAATTGAATGAGGAATTTGCCCTTACCCAGGACTGGAATGGTCTTTCCTTGGTAGTCTCGAAGAGTCAGGTGGTAGTTGAGCAGCTTCTTCTTTGAGAGCAAAGGTAGCAACTTCTTGACGGTGGCCCATGAGATGATGGAGAGGGCAGACCTGGTGTCTACCTCCATCTGGCAGGGTTTACCTTCTATAAAGAGAGAAATGCTTATTTTGTTAGACCTAGGGGTAGTATTGTCTGCATGGTAACATGTGTAGCAATCTTCGACTTGCCTTTGGAAGGAGGCAGCAACCTGAGGTCTTTGCGTGGAGGTCTGTTCGGCTTGGCAAACCCTGGCTATGTGCCCTCTCTTCTGGCAGTTCAGACAGATAACATTTCTGAATCTGCAAGATGATCTGGGGTGGTTACCCCCACAGCTCATACAATTGGGTTGCTGTCTAGCTGTCTGGTTGTTGTTTTTCTTAGGTAGCTCTGGGGGGGGGGGTCTTGGACGTCTGAGGCAGTTTACCTCAAGAGGTTCCTCTTCTTGGGAGACCTCATCATAATGAATGGCAGAGTGCCCTTGCCTTAAGGGGTACCCTTGAATCTCAGCTGCTGATAGCTCTGACAGCTCAGCAGCCTGAGCTTCCTCAATAGCTAAGGCCAGGGTTAAATCTTTTTTAACAAGTAAACACCTCTGTAGCTTTAGGTCCCTAACTCCTCCCACAATTTGGTCAAGCAGCATGTCCTCAAGTTAATCCCTAAACCCACAGTGTATGGCAGCTGACCTTAAGGCTGCCATGTACTGACTCACAGTTTCCTCTTCAGCTTGAACTCTCCTCCTAAAAGCCAATCTCCTAGCTATCTGAGAGGGTCTGGGGGATTTCCTTCAACTCATCCCAGGGAATAGTCGTGGGGACACTAGTGCAGAGGCTGTATCGAAAACTGTAGCCCCACAGAAGCTTAAAAAATAGGACCTTTTCCTCAGGTCAGTGGCTTCAATCAGATCAATGGCATTTAGGAAGCATTCGAATCTGTTCATTTATGATTCCCATGTCTCTGCCCCCAGCTGGAAGGGAGGGAATGTCAGTTTTGAGGCCATTAGAGTGACAGCGTCGGTCTCCTCAGCTGAGGGAACTTTAAATTTCCGCTTTTAGAAAAGCGTTTCTGGCTGCACCTGTCAAGCGGCGTTCGGCTCCTCAGCTGGGGAGCTTTAAAGTTTGCGCTCTTTGGAGACCGTCAGCAGTGGTGACTTTGTTTAGCTTGCAGCGGCTTCAGCTCTTTTTACTGTGACTTCAGCTCAGTTGCCTTGCCTGGTCGTCTTTACTGCATCCCGCCCTCATCGCCAGTGTTGTAGAGTGGCAGTTACAGAACGAGACAGAGCCAGGCTGAAGCTAACAGACTTTATTCTATTGAATAAAGGGTCGCCGTGGCTGCCAGGGCTAAACGACAGCTGGCTGGCAGCGACAGCTGATGCCTTTTGACAGCTCCCTTTTATAGCCGGCTGTCAAATGGCATCAACCAATGGGAGCGATCGGTGCTCCCGCGTAGGCGGCGGACCAGAGAGAGGACTGCTGTCAGTCTCTGAACACAGTAGTAATGATAGAGGGAGAATTAATGGACTCTATTGATATAAGAAAAGGAACAATACAAGGGTGCCCACTGTCACCTTTGTTGTTTGTGTTAACTTTGGAAATGCTAAACAGAAATATTAGAGAAGAAAAGGATATAAAAGGGATGAAAATTAAAAAGGAAGAATTTAAACTGCAAGCATTCGCAGATGATCTGGTTTTCATTTTAGAAGACCCACTAGAAACAGCATTAAAATTGATAGAAAAGACAGGTATACGGGAAGGTGGCTAGTTTGAAAATAAATAAAGACAAAACAAAGATTTTGACAAAGAATATGTTATCAAGACAAAAGGAAGAACTGGCGGATATATTGAAAATCCAGGTCACAAATAAGATCAAGTACTTGGGAATACTTTTGAAAGCAAGATGTAGTATACTAAAAGAGAATAACTATATTAAACTTAAGCAGCAGATAGCTCTAGATTTGGCAAAATGGGAAAATTTACAACTGTCATTAATAGGGAGAATATCAACAATCAAGATGAATATATTACCCAGAATTTTATATTTGTTCCAAACAATTCCAGTTAGGCTTGGAAAAGATTATTTTGAAGATTTAAATAAAATTGTGTTGAAATATATATGGCAAGGTAAGAAAGCGGGAATAAAATTAAAACTTTTGCAAGATGCTAGAATAAGAGGAGGATTTGGTTTGCCTAATTGGGAGTTGCACTACCAAGCTACAAATTTGATGATGGTTAAGGAATGGATAACATTAAAAAATGCTAGATTGTTGACATTAGAAGGAGATGTTCTGTTGTTGGGGTGGCATGCTTTTTCATGGTATTAAGGAACTAAAACACAGGGGTATTTTAGAAGACATTATAAACAGGAGCCTCTGTGGTTAAACTGGAAGAAGACTAAAAGGCAATGTTATTTGAAAATTCCAGTCTGGCTATCAACTATTGAAGCATTTTCTTATCAAAAAGGAACAAACAGTTAGATATGGTGAAATATTGAATGAAAAGGGTGAACTTAAATCTATGCAAAAGCTAGAGGAACAAGGTATAAAGATGAATTGGTTTTCATATGTGCAAATATATTCAAGGTATGATAAAGATTCTAAAACAGAAGGTTTCTGTGATAAATTGACTGATTTAGATAAGATTTTGACAGGTACTGATGAAAAGGTGATTAAAAAATTGTATGGATATTTATTAGAAATTAACTAGAAGAAAAACAAGTCAAAGAAACAATGATTGCTTGGGGGAAGAATTTTGGATATGGGATTGATCTAGAGAAATGGCAAAAAATGTGGCCTCAAAATTATAAAATGACAATGTCAACAGCATATAAAGAAAATTTGTATAAGATGTTTTACAGGTGGCATTTTCCCCCAACAAGAATAGCAAGAATGTTCAAGAACAAATCTGAAAAATGTTGGAAACATCATCAGATACCTGGCTCATATTACCATATGTGGTGGACGTGTGTGGATGCCAAAAAATATTGGACTAAAATCCACACATGGGTGGAAAAAATGACAAAAAGCATATAGACTTGAAACCAAAGATATTTTTATTGGGAATTTTACCTGAAATATATTGCAAAGAATTGAAATATTTGATTGTAAATGTATTAACAGCAGCTAGGATTGTATTTGTCAAAAACTGGAAAAATGAGAAAATATCAACACTGGAGGAAGTTATTAAGAAAATATTGGAATGTGCTGAAATGAGTAGATTGACATTTGAAATCAGAGAACAGGAAGATAAACAATTTTATAAAGTTTGGGATCTATTCTATCAATGGTTAGACAATAAAACATGGTAATGAAATATGTAGATTTTTAGAACACAATGAATATATAAAGATGTATTTTTTATTATATCTGCAAAATGATTATAGGATAGATTTGAGATGATAATATGAACTGTCATAAAACAAATTAAGTAAAATATGGATTATCCTGTAAAACATGTATGAATAATAGTATAGAGAAATGATTGATTAACAATGATAATAATGTATTTAGGAATATTTGATTGACAATATGAGAACATATACAATGTAATTGTAATTGAAGACTATGAAGTGGAAGCACAAAACAATCTTCAAACCAACCGACACACTGTGTGCGTATATATGGAAGATGGTTTGATGTTTTGGTGTTGTATTTGTTTATGTTTGTCTCAAAAACAATAAAACTTTAAAAAAAAATCCTCTGTAGAACTCAAACTCGATTTCATTGAGGGATGCATCAGGCTTGTGTTTGACCTTGGGGGGGGGGGCTGGGAGGCACGGCCAGGGTGAATGTGGCCAGCTTGATGTCACTTGTGTTGGAGGAGTGGGCTTGTGGTGGGCCTGGGAGCTCTGCCAGTAAAAATGAGCTCCCGAACTCTGTTTTTGGCTGCGAGCTCCTGCAACCTTCTGCCAGCAAAAACAGATCTCGGGAAGGCCACACATGGCCCTCCTGAGCTTCATTTTCACTGGCAGAAGCACCATGGGCTGGTCCTTTGCTGTTTCCAGGATGACCTCGAAGGCCAGATCTAAGCACTTTGGCCTTGAGTTTGACACCCCAGTATAGAGTTTCTTGCTTGAGCAGAGGCTAGAAAATATCCAAGGTCCTGTAATGACCCGTAGTCTCTCAAAATAACCCCAAACCCAAAACATATATTAAAGTCCGGTAAAGCCTTCAACTTAACTTCACTGTTTTATTAGGCACAGTTTAAAGTCACAAAAGTAAATAATGAGGCAAACAAAAAACCAAAACAAATCGCATTGATGAGAGTTCTGAAGCAAGCCAAGATAACTAATCATAAACTCCAGGAAAATAACTTAGAAAAGTTCATGGAAAGAACGCCAGCAAAGATAAACCTCTTTCAAGGTGAACACTAAATTGACTCCTGCAAATTCTAACTGTGCAGTTGCAAACTTATATGCATAGCTCCCACCTGCAAGCCACGAGGAGGATCATGGTAATTGTTATGTCCTGAGCATGGGTGCAAGGAACGGAGACGAGGCATCAAACTGTGACTTCAACTCTTTATTAGTAACTTCAGAACAGAGCAAAGTACTTGGGCAGCAGCAGCTCTTTTATAAGATGGCTGCTGTCACAATAACCAATGATTTGAGTTTACCGCTCTAACAAGCGTCCAATCAGAGAGACCCGCTGTCAGCCAATCAGATCAGCCAGAAACGACCAATCACGACTCGCTATTCGCGGGCCAATGAGAAGTACAGGATTATGAGCCTGTTGTTAAAGTAAAACTATTAGGGTTGTTACTGAACGTGTTAGCTTAGTACTTAACAGTAGTCTCCTCTTGAGTAGACCTTGCTTTTCCCTGATCCTCTCCTCCCTAGGATGGATAGGGGATGGGCCTGGATCCTCCTCTTACTGCTCAGCTGGCCTCTGCCCTTCCCCAGCCTCCTCCACCACCTCTGGAGCCACACTCCCACTCCGTTGGCTGTTCCTCCTCTTCCTCAGAGTCATTCTCTACCAGGGGCATGACAGGTCCCTTCCAACTCTGTTATTCTGTTATATAAAATGGATCTTATATAGATGAGGCCATATAAGGTCCCCTATGTTCTGATCAGATGCTATATTCCAACTGTAAAGGTCATGCCATTATTTACATGACCTTGTGATGTGGTACTTTGAATGATACCTGTCTCTCCTTTCATTCTTTTTCATCCTTGATATCTGTTTTTTTACCCAGTTTGAGTGTGTTCATCCTCCTGCTTAGGAATAGCAAAGGCATAGATAATACAGAAAGCTTGAGTCATTCTTGTGGAGGAAAGAGGCACGTTGTCCACAGCTATGCAAAGTGAGTATTATCTTTTGATCAGTATGTTCTAGGTGTCCTAGGCTGCAGGAAATTTAAAAAAGGGGATTCCCTAAAATAGGAAAGGAGGAGCCAGTATCTCCGGAAGATATGATGCTTCACTGAGTGCCATGAGAAGCACAGATATTATATAATTTGTAACCCACCAAGGGGCTGAAATGAAATGAATGAATTTCAAAATGGCTTGATCTGACTTCTGTTGGCTGTCTGTTGCTGTTTTCTTCTGATTTTCTGTGTCCTACTATTTTTATGCTTTATTGATATTAGTAGTTGGTGGGCCCTGGCTTTTAAATTTATATAGTGATTGTTATGCTCTGTGCGTGGCGCAAGAAGCGGAGACGAGTCGATGAACAGTGAACTTCAACTCTTTATTTAACATGGTGTAACAGCTCTCTGAACGGCCTCAACAGCCCCCTTTATATAGGCAAGCTCTTGGGTATTTAGCCAATGAAAACACAGGAACGTTAGCTCTTTTTAACCAATGAGGAGGGCTCGCTAATAGCCAATCAGATTCTCCTGAACGGACCAATCCGATATCGCTATTATCGGCCAATCAGAAGTGCAGGGCCAGAACCCTGCACTTTGCTTTAAGGTTTCAACAAACTTTATTCAAGCACTTTTATTAATTCACAACACCCCTTCCCCCCGGGTTCCATTTAAGGGGTGCGGTAACGTAGTCTTTGAGGTAGGTAGGTTGTTTTGATTGTCTATTTGATTTACACTGTCCTCCCGGTATTTGTCTAGAGTCTTGTTGGGGAAGGATGTTACCTGGTGAACAGGGTGCCTCTGATTCTGTATCTAAATTTCCATTACCACTAATGTCCTCGATATCCCTTTGAGGCAAGTTAACCCCTGTCCCTGATCCTTCTTCACATGTTGCTTCTGAGCGGTCATTTCTGTCGCTTGTGCTTTCCGCCGTTCCAAACTCAGCCTCCTCGGCGTCTCCTCCCCCCTCAGTTTGGAAATCATCGGAATCGCAGACCCCAGACTGCAGCCTTGAATGCAGCTGATCAATATGGCGCTTCCATATTCTATTGTCGCGACATTTTACTCAGAACGATCTGGGTCCGGTTACTTGGATTACAGTTGCCTCGACCCACAATGGGTCGCCATAAAAGTTTCTCGCGAAAACCAAGTCACCTACTTGGAAATTACGGCATTTCCCACTGGATCCGTGTGGTTTTTCAGGTTTGTACAATGGGTGTAGTTGGTCCAGGTGGGAGCGGAGTTTCCGTCCCATCAATAATTCAGTGGGAGTTTTGTTGGTGACGCTGTGTGGAGTGATGTGCTGCAAAAGGAGTATCTGGTTAATCTTGTCTTTGATATCGCCATAGTCCATTTTATGTAAAGTTCTTTTGACGAATTGTACCATGCGCTCGGCCCTTCCATTAGACGCAGGATGTACCGGTGAAGTTAGCGCATGGCGAATACCGCGGTCCGCCAGATACTGTTCAAAAGAAAGCGCAGTAAACTGGGGCCCGTTGTCGGATACCAGAACGTCCGCTAATCCGCGTGTTGCAAATAATCTGTCCAATTTCCTGATGACCAATTCGGTTGTTGTATTTCTCATCTCATGGATTTCGAGCCAGTTCGAGTAGGCATCTACTGTTAATAAAAATGTGTGCCCATTCGTAGGTCCCGCAAAGTCCAGATGAATATGGGACCATGGTCCCCTGGGTGTTTCCCATTCTGTTGGGGTTGCTTTCGGTGGGGCATTGCTGACTTCCTGGCATTTGGAACAAGTCTTTACCCAGGCTTCGATCTGCTTGTCTATGCCCGGCCACCACGCAAAGCTTCACGCTAGTGCTTTCATGCGCACAATGCCGGGGTGGCCATCGTGCAAGGTTCTCAGTACCACTCGCTGTAACCGCTCTGGGACAACAATTCTATCGCCCCAAATGATGCAGCCTGTCTGGGAAAACAGTTCCGTCTGTCGACTTTTGAAGGGAACGTAGTTGTGAGGGATTTGTTCCAATGGCCATCCACACTCTACCCAGCTGAGGACACGTGCTAAAATGGGATCGTGTTTAGTTTCAATCGCGATATCGTGAGCTGTCAGCGGCGGTTTTTGGAGTGTCTCGATCTGCAGTGTTGTGACAGTCGGAGCAGGGTCGTCAACGATTTCTGGAAGTGGTGCATGGCTCAATGCGTCAGCGTGGGGAATGGCTTTCCCCGGGCGGTGTTGTAACTTATAATTATAGACAGCCAAGAATTCTGACCAACGGGTCATTCTGGGAGATAATATATAAGGGGTTGGTTTATCTCCCGCTATTATTCCCAGTAAGGGTTTGTGGTCAGTTATTATCATGAAAGCTCGCCTATAAATATATTCATGAAATCGTTTAACAGCAGATACAATATCAAGAGCTTCCTTATCGATTTGACTGTAATTGCGTTCTGCTTTCGATAGCGTTTTTGAAAAATAGGCAACAGGGGCTTCACTTCCATTTGGTAAAACGTGGCTCAAAATGGTGCCCACTCCGAAGGGTGATGCATCACAAGTAACCGTTAAAGGCAAAGTTTCATTATACTGCATCAAAACAGCGTCGGAAGTCAATAAGTTTTTTACTTGTCGAAACGCTTGTTCCTCTCGGTGCCCCCAAACCCAGGTTGCTTTTTTGTCTAACAAGCGACGTAGGGGTTCGGCTACAGTCGCCTTGTGAGGCAGGAAGACATTATAAAAATTGATAAGGCCCAGGAAAGCTTGGAGATCCGCCTTATTTCGGGGTCTTGGGGCATTTTTGATTGCCCTAAGTTTGCTATCAGTGGGGTGAATGCCCTGTTTATCTATTAAATATCCTAAAAATTCTACTCGATCAGTACATAGTTGACACTTGTTTTTCTTAACTTTGAGACCCGAGTCTTTAAATCTCTGAAGAACCAACCCCAGGTGCTCCCTTAGTATTTTTTGAGTTGGAGCAGCAATTAAAACGTCATCAAAATAGGGGACAACACCTTTTATCCCTTGTATTAGTCTTTCCATCAAACTTTGAAAGATTCCCAGGACCACGCTTACTCCGAATTGGAGTCGGTTACATTTAAACGCACCTCGGTGCGTAACGATCGTTTGGGCCTATGCCGTTTTCCTGTCTACAGGCAGTTGTTGGTATGCCTGGGCTAGATCTAGTTTAGCGAAGACTTTTCCACTCCCCCAGGGAATGGAGAAGGTGTTGCACCACTGGTACCGGGTAAGCGTTTTGCTGCAGGGCGTGATTCATGGTGTCTCGGTATTCCCCACAAATTCTTAACGATCCATCCGGCTTGATGGGTGTCACGATTGGGGTTTCCCAGGGGGAATGGTCAGTTGGTTCTAACACCCCCTGGGCTATTAATTTATCAAGCTGCTCGTCAATCTTTGGTTTAAGGGCAAATGGAACTTGACAAGGCTTAAGGCAGATGGGAGCTATTTCGGGGTTGAGGTTAAATGATATCGGGGTCCCCTTGTACTCACCTAGTTTATCTGCAAAGACGTCCTGGAATTCTTGGATGAGAGTCTCTTCCCAGTCGTTGCTGCTGGTTCGGTGAATGCCGGCTACTTCAATTCCAAGTGGAGCGAACCATTGGAAGCCTAACAAGCTAGGCTGATCCCTGTCAGCTACAGTCAAGGGTAGAGATGCAGTACGATTTTTAAATGAGACACGGACTTGGCTGGATCCAGCGACTGGAATTCGATTTCCCTGATAATCTTTGAGTATGATTCTTTGGAATCGGAGGTCTTGTCGTCGGACGGTAGGGATGAGTTGCTTGAGGGTCTTCCAGGAAACCATTGAGAGGGACGATCCTGAATCAACTTCCATCAAACAAGGCTGGTTTTTGATAGCCACCTTCACCCGGATCTTCTTGGCGTCCAGTGATGAGGTGTGACCAATCGTAATGGTTTGGTGAGCCTCTTCTCGCTTTGTTGAGTGGTTTAGGGGTTTGTTTCTGTAGGAGTGGTTGTTCCATTGGTGGTTCAAGGGTTCTCGCTTTGCAGGGCGGCTTCCTAAAGATTGGCGATAGTTAGCCCCCCTTGGGGTTTGGCTGCATCCTTGTTTGCTTCTGCAGACCCGTCCAATGTGGCCTCTTTTCCCGCACACATGGCAGAGTGCGTCGAGGAATTTCCAGTCTGATCAGGGGTGGTTTGCCCCACAACCAGCGCATTGGTATTGTGTTTTCTGGTGTTGGTCTCGTTCAGACTGGAGCCGGTTGACCTCTTCTTCATCGCTTTCCGATGACGATTCGAGGTCCTCGTGGTGGGCTGTCGTTGCCTGTTCTTCTAAGTGAGGTGAAACTTCGCTGGCGAGTTGGCAAAGTGGAGCGTGGGTGCGGCGCATTCGGGCAGCCGACTTCCTGGTTGCTTCTGCTGCAGTAGCGTCAGCGATGGCATCTGTAAGGCTAATGTCGCCTTTCGCCATCAGCTTACTCTGCATGCCTGGTGAATCTAATCCCAGAACTATTCGGTCTCTTAGGGCTTCTTCAAGGTTGGCAAACCCGCATAGGCCTCCTTGATTCCGGAGATCCGCTATGAAATCTGCAACGCTTTCACCCTTCCGCTGATCTCTCTGGTAAAATTCATGCCTTCTCAGAAGCGTTGGTATGGTCGGTGCATAGTGGGCCCTTAGCAGGGGTTTGAGGACGTCCCAGTCCATGGACTTCACTTCTGCCGTTTTCACTAGTGCCTTGGCCATCTTGAATACGGTCGGCCCGCAATGAGTTAGGAATACCGCCCGTTTCTATCCAGTAGTGGCATCCTTCAAATTGTTGGTCTCCAGAAACATCTGGAAGCGATCCATATATGACTCCCAGTCTTCTTGTGCCGGGTCGAATGGAGTGGGTGGTATGACGCTGTCGGACATGGTTTCCATTGGTGCATTTCAGCCACGTGCTCTGTTATCGCTCTGTAGTGTTCAGTCAGCTCTGACGTCTCCGCATCCCACCCTCGTCCCCAGTGTTATGTTCTGTGCGTGGCGCAAGAAGCGGAGACGAGTCGATGAACAGTGAACTTCAACTCTTTATTTAACATGGTGTAACAGCTCTCTGAACAGCCTCAACAGCCCCCTTTATATAGGCAAGCTCTTGGGTATTTAGCCAATGAAAACACAGGAACGTTAGCTCTTTTTAACCAATGAGAAGGGCTCGCTAATAGCCAATCAGATTCTCCTGAACGGACCAATCCGATATCGCTATTATCGGCCAATCAGAAGTGCAGGGCCAGAACCCTGCACTTTGCTTTAAGGTTTCAACAAACTTTATTCAAGCACTTTTATTAATTCACAACAGTGATAGTCTCCTCAGGGGCTTCATTGCAAAAGGATAGGAGAAAAATGTATGCCAAATGAATAATAAGTGAATATGTGGCATGCCAATTCTGCTCTCGAGAGTAAAGATTTTTTCTGTTTTTTTAAACAAAAACAAAAAGCATGTTTGGCATTCCTGGGTGAAAACCTCAGCCTAGAACAACATTTTTAAATGAATGAGTTGTATTTATTACTCAAATTGCTAACAACGTACTGAAGACCTATCCATTTAATTTTATATCATCTGGACTTTGATTAAAGGCATACTATTTTAGAGCTAAGTTAGACTCATAATCAGTTAGACTCATGATTTTAGAGCTAAGTTAGGCTCATGATCACTTATTTAAAAAACAAGGAAACAAGCCTAATAAATTTAAAAATGTATTTCTATTGATTCAAGCTCTTTCCCCTATCTAAATCATAGGCAAAGTTACACTCTATAGTTCATAGGAGGAGACATACTGGTTCTTAAAATGAAATAATCCAAATAGATGAAGAAAATGGAATAAAACATATTATTTTTTCACTTTCCACATACCACCAAATAAACATATAATAACAACAATAATATTAATAGTTATTGTTTATTAAACTGCATTCAAGTCAACTTTCTTTCTTTCTTTTTTTTAACAAACTTTATTCAGTTTTTACATTAAAAACAAAAATCTCTTTTTGGTGGACAACATATTTCTGGGTCATCATCTTTACATACAAATATGACAGAAATTATACAATGATATATGCATACTTAATTCTATTATTACCTTTTCCATTCCAAATTTTCAGTAGGGAGAGAAATAAACACATTAATTCTAGCCTCTTTCCTTAATTTCAATCAATTTTGTTTCATTTCAATTATTTCAAATTAATCCTTTAGTATTTGTTTTTAAACATAAACAATATGTATTTACCTAATAAATACTATAAGGTTTAATTCTAAATTCTTTCATTAATCCCAATCTAAACATTTAATTTCATTTCAATTATTTCAAATATAATCCTTAATATTTATTTTAAAAATACAAATAAGCAATATATATTTGCCTAATAGTGGTAATAATGAAGTTACCAATGTCTCTCCTTGCTTTTAATAATCTATATTAAACTTATTAATTTAGCTGGTTCTTTAGTCTGTCACATTCCCTTTCAATTACACACATTTAATAAGTTCTAAATTGATACAGATCTTAACACAGCCACACAAAAAGAAAAAAGAACAAGTATAAGTTTCCCCTCTTTTACTATTTTGAGTGTGACACCTTAATGATTAGAATATATTCCCTCATCTTAATTCCCAATAAACCATTAGTCATTACATCTTCTCAATTGGGTTCCACAGCATATTTCCCCCCCCTTTAATAAGAGTTATCAATATCGATATTACCCTATTTTCTAAATATTCTTAATTGCAGAAATATTCTTATTACCCCTTGTCACCCTGCAGAATCCCCCTTTTAATTTATCAACCATTATCTCTGAAAAGGCAATTTCTTTTCAACATTTTACTAGTTCTGTGGTTCTTTCTGTCACATGCCTGTTTCTTACTGCTTCTCCGGTGCATTGTCCAGGGAGCGAACCCGAGTCTCCTCCCGCTCTCTTCCCATGTCTTTTCTCATTCTTTCTACATTTCCTGACTTCACAAATATTCCTTCTTTTAATTGTAAAGAAACAATTTCCTTTCAACATTTTACTAGTCTTACTGTTTCTCCTCCCTCTTTTTTCCCCATGACTTTTCTCATTCCAATTTTTCTCCTTCTTAATATCTTCCCTTTCCCTTTTCTGCTGAATCTTCCTGCCTTGTCTAACTTCACAATTATTCCCTCTTTTAATTGCTTTCTTAAAATTCAACTTTTTAACCTTCCTTCTTTCCCCACTTCTTTGTAATGGTTCTTTGTGTTAATTGTCCATTCAAAATGTCTTCTCCTTGAGTCAATTCCTGCTCTTCTGAGAATCTTTCTTCTTGTTCTTCAATCGCCATTTCCATTTTTTCTAGCACAGAGCAAAGTGATTCGCCTCTTTCCTGTAGTAATTCTCTCATATTTTTAAGTTCCATTTTTAAGTCCCAAAGAGATATCATCATTCTTATATTTTATAATCCTCAAAGTCCACAAAAAAACAAACAAACAAACAAAATAAAAACCACACCACTTTTACTTTCCTTCTTTCTTCTTTCAATTTTTTAAAGTTCTCAGCTATTCCAGTTCAGGGTTCATACCAAAAACATCAGTCAGTCCCACAAACAATCTTTCCTTCCTTGCTTTTTCCTTTATTCTGGTTCTGCTTTCACTTTCTAAAATTCTTACTTTGTTTCAATATTTCTGTAATTTTATACCAGTTCATTCAAAAACAAAATGCTTTCCTTTTTATTTGAACTACTTTTTTATCAAAAGGTGACACTCTCCATTATACGAAGTCTTCACTTTTTTTCCCCTATATTTTTATTTAAGGTTTTTCGAACCTCAATATTCCAAGACAATTCAGTCTCCAATTTATAAACTTTATTATTATTATTCTTTGGCAATATTAAGTCCAGCTTTAATTTTATATTTGATTATTCCCAAATTATTTTAGTCCAATTTCATTAAATCTTTAATTCCAGCTTCTTCCTTTCCCGGTTCGAAGCCCCATTTAGCTGTCAAAAATATTTTCCTTTTTTTTTTCTCTGTCCCTTTGTAATTTCGCAGCTCAGTTTCCTTTTCTTAAAAATTCCATATTACCTTAATCCCGGGGTACTTTTATTTGGTTATACTGCCCAGTTGTCCCGGTTCAGATGTTATCCACCTCTTTCTTCCCTCCTGCGCAAATCTTAGTCAAGCTGAGTCATCCTCTTCAGGATGGCCATTTTAGACCATCACTGCAGTCATCTTCGGGAGGAAAAAAAGCCAAGCCCGGGGGGGGGGGGAGATGCGGCTCCACACAGACAGGCTTGCTGCTTCCTCTTACTCCGCTGCCCCTCCAAGGCAGTTTCAGCCCCTAATCAGGATAATTGGGGCTCTTCGACAAAAGAGCATGAACGATAGTCACAGAGAGTTGCGATCTACCGTCCGTCGGCGAGGAGGCTCCGCCTTCTTCCTGCATTCAAGTCAACTTTCAATAACACTGGGTCACTCTCAGCATTAAAAAAACCAAATTACAATAAAAGCAATAAAAGATAAAAAGTGTATCTCAGTCTATATAGACCCCAAAGAATTTGTTTATTAGAATAAATGAAAGTTCTTTGTGATTTAATATAATGAAAAGCAGTGATATAAAAATATTGTTTGACTAACAATTTATCTGCTAGCAAAATGCTTAGAACACCATCGATAATAATTTATCTCTGTTTTCTAACTGATTAGCAAAAATGGCAGATGAACAAGTTCTAGAAATATTACAAGACTGTTGTGTTAGCTCTCATTCCTTGCTTTCCTTTCTTAATCTAATTCTAAAACATATAAAGCATCATCTGGGGTCTTATATAAAGATAAAGCCTAAAAATGAACTGCACAACTTCAAGTTATTGCAGCCTTCCATTGAGGACCTGTATACTGCATGAATCAAAAAGAGGGCTGTGAAAATATCTATAGACCCCTCACATCCTGGACATAAATTGTTTCAACCATTACCCTCAAAATGACGCTATAGGGCACTGTGCACCAGAACAACAAGACACAAGGACGGTTTTTTCCTGAATGCCATCACTCTGCTAACAACTAATTCCCACAACACTTAAATTATTTACCAAGACTGTATTACTATTATTCTTCTCAGCCTTCCTATTACCTATCTCTTCCCATTTATAACCATGTTGCTTGTATCTTTACAATTTATATTGTTTTATTTGTTTCCTAATATGATTTGATTGCTTATTACTAACCTATGACACCACTAAGTGTTGTATCTTATGATTCTTGATGAATGTATTTTATTTTTTTCTATATGTACACTGAAAGCATATGCACCAAAAAAAAATTCCTTGTGTGTTCAATCACACTTGGACAATAAAGAATTCTATTCTATTCTACCGGTATAGATTGAAAGAACTATTGTGGTACTATATGTGTTACTTATTAACAGACTGACTGAATGAAGCACGAAATTATGGCAGATGAAATCTGAATTGGTAACTTTTGACCCAGTCCTAGGTTGGCCTTAAGAAAACTGAAATACCTCACATTTGCCTTTTCTATTTTCATTTTATTGTAATAAAATTAATTTTTTCTCAATATATTCGGGTGAACATCTTTTGAGAAATGGTTTATGTAACATATCTCTGCATTGGGTGAGGTTGAAGTCCACACATATTTTGCTGCTGAGTTTGGAAACATTGCTTTAGGAACACAGGATTGCATTGAAACCACATTACAGAAATGGTGACAGACATGATTGGCTTTGTCACAACTTGAGATGTGCATTTATTGATTTATTTATTGATTTTCCACCTTTATTAATTTTACAAATAGCTCATGGTGGCAAACATATTCAACACACATTCTTCTTTTATTTTCCCCACATCAACAATAACCCTGTGAGACTGATTAGGCTGAAAGAGTGATTGACCAAGGTTACTCTGCCAGTTTTCATCTGTTGGAAGAAATAACTATTTGGTTCAGTTCCAAGCTGAAACATGGAGGCTGATTGGAAAGATGGTTTAATGGTGAAGCAGAACCACCAAGCACATGGGTTCTGGGTAGCTGACCACATGGAGTTGAGAGTGGGGGGTATTTATACCTTGTCTTGGGCTTTGCACTTGAACTTCCTGTTCCTGTGCAAGAACATGTATTCTATTGGTTGTTGTCAGACTCCCATGGGGCCATGTACAAACCCTAGGAGTTTGACTGAGCTATGTTTGGTTGAAGTTTGCTGAGAGTGGTGCATCTGAGAAGATGCAATGAAGGGGCTTGTGTTCTGAAAGGGTGTTCGGCGATTCCTATTGTGGTTGAGGGCTAATCCTACCTTTGTGAAATCTTGGATAAGAGTATTTGCTTATGAATAGAGCTGGCTATCTCTTTATCTCTTAAGTGCTGACTTCAACTAAGGGCTATTAAGAAAGGTGGGGGCTGCTTTCCAAGGGCATGTTTCTCCATTTCTCATCCAGGAAAATATAATATTCTGCCTTTTTAATATTTCTCAAAATATTTCATTCTTCTAGGAGGGGGGTGGGTGCTAACTTTCTACACATCGATAAAGAGAACTAGAATTCATAGACTCCTGATTTTAGACTGTTGCCTTAACCATTAGACCAAACTGGCAGCATGCATTTCCTTTATACATGATGGGGAGTTGTCATCTATTATAATCTGGTGGCACAAATATATGGTACCTTTTCCCGGCAGTGTAATTCCCGGATTGACTTCATCAGTGCTGTGCATTAAAAAAAAAAATGCTGGTTTTCAACTAGCAAGATCTGGCTTGTAGTTCATCTCAAGGTCATAAATATAATGGATCTCACAGACTGAATGCTGTCACCAGGGAAGAAAAGCTGCTGTGATGAAGCTATCACACTTCATTATAGGTGGAGAGCTGCTAGGAGACAGCTTGATTTCAGCTTGTGCCAGCAATTGAATTCTCTGTCCCGTAAAAAAGATGTCCCTTAAATTGTAATGGTTATGTCCCTCCTCAATCATCTTGAAAAGCATATTTCTAAATTTACAAATGACATCTTTAAATGGAAAAGGGTGGTGGTGGCGACTGCTTTTCCTATGCACATAGCCTTGCATGGTTTTTTAAAAAGAAAATTATGATTATTTTTGTCCGTCTCCCAGCCTTTTTAAATCACATGTTTTCACATGGGTGGGGGTGGATGAGAGAAAAGAATCACTTCTCTGGTGATACTAATTTGTCTCAGCATTAGAGAATAATTGGGTGCTAGAAATCTCTGGCTGAAGGACTTTTGTCTTGCTAATTTTCATGTCAGCAGCATTGCACTGTGCTTCTATTATCAGTGTTTGCATCTTTATGTGATTGTGATGTAAACATCAATACATTAATATCATCAAAGAGAACAAAGTGAAATGGAATGGTAGCACATATCAGGACAAAGCATTGGCAGTTTTCTCATTCTGTCCTTGACAGTATAGAAATAATTGATTATTCAGTTCATAACTGTGGCTCCATTTGTGGCTTAAATATTATTCTCTTAATCTAGGAGCACATTGAGATTCTGTTACTACCTCCACCAAGGGGTTTGATATGCACAACGAAAATGTCAATATTTTTTTTTATTTTATTTTGCTTCATTTTCCTGCTCAGCTGGATATTTACTCAGGAAGCAGGGGGAAAAGATCTTAACTTGAAGCTAGTCCATAGGGATACTCCATGATAGCCACTTTCATCTGCTTCATCATATCCTTCTGTTTATAGAATAAAATATGAGCAGGGATTTGGCTAAATTGAATGTTGCCATCTCCCCAATTAAATTTTAGGACCTTGATGGTTGGAAACAAGGTGCACAGCTCACCCACCCCAAACTGCTGTTCAGAACAACTGCAGAAAAAAGGAGTAGCTGTATGTAAGGAAACATCTGAAAGTAATAGCTGAACTAATTCTTTGCTGTCATTGTTTGACAGGTACTCTATTTTAGAATTCACCCCACTTAAATGATCCATTTGCAAAGTGTGGCGGTTCTTCATGTTTTACTGCTAATTAACTTTGGTAATTTTCATAAAATGGGTCCTTAAAGTGGCAAAGGGGTTAGTAATGCACAGTATAATTTACATAAGCAATATCTCTATATTTGGAGTTTGATAAGAACCTCAGAAGGGCAATATTTTCTTTATGGGACAATTTATTTATTTGTGCAATTTATCTATCGCCTCAGTCTCCACAGAGAAGTGGGTTACAGATGTAATTTAGATAATTTATGAAATCTTCACATGAATGTACCTCTCATTAAATATATATATATATATATATCAAGGAACAGCCACTGGGTGGGAGGAGTGGGCCCAAAAGGGCAGATTGACAAAGCGAAAGGAAAGGAGCATGTGGAGTGTAATATCACATTCTACTTCTGTCATGCTGATGAAAGCAGCAATATACTAATGGAACTGGACTATGACTACTATCTTGGGTGCCTTGGCTGAGGCTGATATGAAGGAGAAAAAACTTAACTGATTATGGGAATAGGTATCCCTGCAGTCTTGTCATATGGATTGTTGTGGAGGCTAAATCTACCTGTACACATTTGTCAGGAGTCATACACCATCTACCATCATAGCTGCCTTGCATAATCTCCGTCCCTTCTACCTAATAATTCATCCCACTTTTAAAATTTGCAACCAATGCTTTAGATTGCAAATCTAGGTTCTGAGGGTGACACCCTAAGAACCATAGAATATTTCAGACAGAGAAAGAAGTAAAAAGAAAGAAATTTGATACAGAATCCTCTCTTGGGTTACTCCCATTTTTGAATGGATTCTGTCTTGAATGGCAGAAAGAATAAAGGAAAGCATTCTGTGGGTGATCAGGAGTCAACTTTTTGGTGCACCTAATTGAAGCCTCCCCCCCCCCCCCGCTCATGCAATGTACCACCACACTATCCTGTTATCTCAGAAGCCCTAAACCTGGCAGAGAAATAATTCATCCCTTAAAACCCCAAGTAGCCAGCAAAAAGTCAGACAGGTGAAATCACTATACCTCCCTCATTTTCTGAGCTGAACTTTTTAAAGTGCGTTGGAATCTCCAATTAGAAACCAACAGTGCTTACTTTAACTTGCCCATTCCAAGTAGGCTGAATTAATGGAACACATTAGAACTATCATTCCAAAATGTGTTCTGTAATTTTAGATGCTGCAACTGCAAGATGCAGAAACAAGGATTTGGAGCAAAGCAAAAGCAAAAATATGGAGCACATCAGTTTTCCAGATTTGCACCAGTTTCTGGAAACGGTTTCAATGGCTGTAAAGATTTAAACAGCTGTGACACCTTAATGAACATCTCCTATATTTCTTATTTGTACATTAACTGAAATAAAAAAAGTACTCATGCTGTGAAAGTCCTTCTCCTTGGAAATCCATCCATTTTTTTTTTTTCTGGAGTGGCATTTCAAATTATTTCTTTGATCAGCTTGCATCCTGAATGTATCTACTTCATCTCTATTTTTACAATTGTTTTCTGTTCTGTCCTTTAATTAGCATTCTTGAGATCCCCCCGCTTTGATTGGCCAAAGCGCGGGGCACTCTGATTGGTCAGGCGAGCCGCGCCGATTGGCTCGCTAAGAATCTCCCGCGATTGGTCTATTCGAATTGCGGGAGATTCAAAGCGGTGTCATTGGCCACGGCCGCCGTGGCTAAAAGAATAGAAGCCGCGAACCTTTTGCAAAGCGCCAGTTCGGTTCCTACTTTAATAAAAGAGCATGATTTGAAGTCACCGACTCCTGGCATCATTTTCGAGGACACGACACTGGCGACGAGGATGGGATCACGACCCTGAACCGAACCACGTGTCCGACGGAAGCCAGACGAACCACCACGATGGCGAAAATCGCACCCCCCGCACCCTTCAACCCCACTACCGAGGACTGGGAATTGTACTCCGACCGATTCCGCATGTTCCTCGAGTGCAGCGATCTGAAGGACGCCACCGGCCCCATGAAGCATGCCATCTTCCTGACCCACTGCGGGACCGAGGTTTTCAAGATGGCCAAGGAGCTTGCCAAACCCGCCGATGCGACCGCGATGGATTGGGACATCCTCGAGCCAATACTTCGGTGGCACAACGCTCCAGAGGTACCCATCCTAATCCAACGCAACGAATTCTACCGTCGGGACCAATGGTTGGGTGAGAGTTTCAGCGACTTCGTCGCTGAACTACAGCGCCTAGGGGGGCTGTGCAAATTCGACAACCTGAACGACGCCCTGCGAGACAGAATTGTGCTCGGGTTGTGGGACCCCGTCCTCCAGAGCCGGCTGATGGCCAAGGGCAACATCAGCCTAGCAGACACCCTCACAGCAGCCGCAGCCGCTGAAGCGACCTGAACGTCCGCCGACCGCATGCGCAGACCGAACACTGGGGACCGCAGCGGGAACAACAACCCTGCAAGGTCGGCCGAGGCCCAACCCGAGACGACCACCCAACAGGGTGATTTCCACTCGGCATTGGGCACTTCTGATGACGAGGAGGAAATTCATCGCCTCCAGACAGGTCGCGACCCACGGAACCGGCGGGGTCGTAAGTCGAGGACCAACTGTGCTGGTTGCGGAGGCGACCACCCTAGGTCCGAATGCCGGTTTTTCAAATCGATCTGCCGGCATTGTGACAAGAAGAGACACATCGCCCGTGTCTGCCGCCTTAAAAAGAACTGCAGCCCACCCCGGACCAGAAATCGCCCCTCGGACAACAGATGGGACCGGAACGGATGATCCCTACGAGGCGGCGATAACCAGTGAAGAGAGGAGACCCATCAGATGGTCATCATCGGACACGCCATAACCAATGACGCCCGGAAGGTCCACGTGGAGGTAGGCATCGAGGGCGAGCCATGCAAAATGGAGGTGGACTCCGGGTCCTACCTCTCCATGATAGCATGGCATGAAATAAAGCGCTTGGTGCCTACCATCCAAAGGAGGAACCTAGACAACCAGAGACTCATCGTAAAGGACTACCAGGGAAACCACATCCCGGTAGTCGGAACCAAACACTTCAACATCACATATAAAGGGCACACCGAAAGACTTCCCCTGACAATCGTCGACCGCGACAGCCCAAGCCTACTGGGACTGCAATGGTTCGCCCCGCTCGGTATCGCAGTCACGGGATCGACCATGTCACCGACGACAGCTGGGAGCAACAACTGGCCCGGGAGTTCCAAGAGGTCTTCGACGGAAACCTAGGCAAGTACCGAGGGCCCCTTATATCATTCAGCCTAGACCCAAACATCCCCCCAAAATGCCTGAAACCAAGGCAGGTGCCATTCGCACTTAAACCCAAGATAGACGAGCAAATTGACAAGCTCGTCAAGCAAGAGGTCCTACAGCCAATAGACCACGCCCGGTGGGAGACCCCCATAGTCACCCCGATCAAGCCCGATGGGTCGGTGAGGATCTGTGGGGACTATAAGGCCACCCTAAATGGCGCGCTGCAACAAAGCGCCTACCCAGTCCCAGTAGTGCAACACCTACTGCACTCACTGGGAGGGGGCAAGGTTTTCGCCAAGCTCGACCTTGCCCAGGCATACCAACAGTTGCCAGTCGACGAGCAAACGGCAGAAGCGCAAACCATAGTCACCCACCGGGGAGCATTTAAATGCAACCGACTCCAATTCGGAGTCAGCGTGGCACCGGGAATATTCCAAAGCCTAATGAAAAGACTATTGCAAGGCATCAAGGGGGTGGTACCTTACTTCGATGACGTCCTAGTGTCGGCAACCATCCAAGACGAACTAGAGGTTCGCCTAAGGGAGGTCCTAACCAAATTCAAAGAGACTGGGCTCAAAGTAAAGAGGGAGAAATGCCAATTATACACGGAATGGGTTGAATTCCTAGGATACCTCCTAGACCGTCACGGCATTCACCCCACAAACCAAAAAATCAAGGCCATCAAAGAAGCCCCCAGACCCAAGTCGAAGACAGAACTACAGGCATTCCTGGGGCTACTTAACTTTTACAATGTTTTCCTGCCCCAAAAGGCGACGGTGGCGGAGCCCTTGCATAGGCTCCTGGACAAGGCAGCGATTTGGACTTGGGGGAAACGCGAGCAAGCCGCTTTCCAAAGAACAAAGGACCTCCTCACTTCGGACGCCATCCTTATACAGTATAAAGAGACCCTACCTCTGACCGTCACATGCGACGCATCACCCTTCGGCATCGGCGCTGTCCTCAGCCATACCCTCCCCGACGGAAAAGAAGCGCCCATCGCGTTCTTTTCAAGGACCCTCACCAAACCGGAGCGGAACTATAGCCTGCTGGACAAAGAGGCTCTGGCTATCGTTGCTGCAGTAAAAAGATTCCACGAGTACCTCTACAGCCGGACATTCACCATCATAACCGACCACAAGCCACTGCTGGGAATCCTTGCAGGAAACCGGGCCACCCCGAACATTCTGTCTCCCCGAATGACAAGGTGGTCCGAGTTCCTGGCAGCCTACAACTACGGACTCATACACAGACTGGGTAAGACGATCTCCCATGCAGACGCCTTAAGCCGCTCGCCGCTACCGGAACCTGACACCGACCCAGCACCCACGACGACCACCCTCAGCATAGAGACTCTACCCAACCTGCCCATAACCGCGTCAGACATATAGAGAGACTAATAAAGACAAACGTCTGGTGCGGGTGTTGCATTGGGTAGAGAAAGGGTGGCCGGAAAGAGACAACAACGAGTCCGTCAAAACATTCCGGAACCGGCAAACGGAACTCTCGTTATTAAAAGGGTGCATACTATGGGGGGATAGGGTGGTCATTCCAGAAAAGCTACAAGGGAAGGTTCTGGAACTGCTACACGAGGGGCACCCTGGCATCGTTAGGACTAAAGCTCTGGCCAGAAGTTACGTTTGGTGGCCAGGGATGGACAAACAAATTGAGACTTGGGTAGCAAGGTGCCAACGATGCCAGGAAACTAGGCCAAGCCCACCCACAGCACCCGTCCTAGAGTGGGAAACCCCAAGGGGACCTTGGTCTAGGATCCATATAGACTTCGCCGGGCCCACAAAAGGACACGCCTTCCTTATAACAGTAGACGCTTACTCCAACTGGCTGGAGGTAAGCAACATGAAAACAACAACCACGGAGGCCGTGATCAAGGAACTCTGCAAACTCTTTGCAACGCACGGCCTCCCAGACGTCGTTGTTTCCGACAACGGGCCCCAATTCACCTCGCTGGAATTCGAAAAATTCCTAGTGGAAAGGGGCATCCGCCACGCGCTGACAGCACCGGCGCACCCGGCGGCAAACGGTAGGGCGGAACGGATGGTGCAATTCACTAAGAAAACCATCCGGAAAATAGACCACGGGGAGATCCAGGAGAAAATAAACAAACTACTCTTCACCCAACACATAACCCCAAATACCACAACGAATAAGAGCCCAGCCGAACTATTAATGGGGAGGAAATTAAGGTCCCCACTCGACAGGTTACACCCCACGTATAACCCGGAGAAGCCCCCAGACTCAAACAGAAAACACCGAACTTTCACACCAGGTGACCCCGTATACGCAAGAAACCTGACGGGAGACCCACTATGGGTACCGGCCGTCATCACACAAATAACAGGCCCACACTCGTACCGGCTACAAACAGCAGACGGACGAGCATGGAAACGCCACATCGACCAATTAAGGTCGAGGATTACCAACCAAGAGACCACCGACGCACAAACAAGCGAAACCAACTCCCACAACACAAACCAAGGGGGGAGGGAATACCCAGGGGACCAAAACCAAAGAAGAATAAACCAGCCATACTTACCGGAAAGCAGCCAGCATGACCCCTCGCCAGGAAGAGACAGCCAGGCCAGCTCGACCGACCCGGGGAGACCGAGCGGGAGCGGCGAAACCCGCAGCTCAACCAACCCGGGAGGCCCAGGAGGGAGCTACGGAGAGCGGCCCGGCCCGACCGACCAGCCGGTTCCCACAACGGCATCAGGAGCAACAGAGATCCCGACCAAACCGGCCGGGATCCAACCTACGACTGAGCTGCGCAGGTCCAGAAGGCTCAGACGGAGCCCCACCTACCTACGTGACTACGCGACGTAAGGACTAAACCAAGAGGGGAGGGGTGTTCTGTCCCTTAATTAGCATTCTTGAGATCCCCGCGCTTTGATTGGCCAAAGCGCGGGGCACTCTGACTGGTCAGGCGAGCCGCGCCGATTGGCTCGCTAAGAATCTCCCGCGATTGGTCTATTCGAATAGCGGGAGATTCAAAGCGGTGCCATTGGCCGCGTCCGCCGCGTCTAAAAGAATAAAAGCCGCGAACCTTTTGCAAAGCGCCAGTTTGGTTCCTACTTTAATAAAAGAGCATGATTTGAAGTCACCGACTCCTGGCATCATTTTCGAGGACACGACATTTTCCATCACATAGTTTTAAAATGTCATGTATTTTACAGTTCATACTCAGGAATCTTCCAGCCAGAGGAGAAAGTATATGCCTGCAATTTGGCAGTTCAAATCCCATCAGGTTCAAGTTTGACTCAGCCTTCCATCTTTCCGAGGTGGGTAAAATGAGGACCCAGATTGTTGGGGACGAGGGTGGTCTTCAAAAATTTTAGCAACGGGTTCTCTGCCCAGTTGTTAGGTGGGTGTGGCCATGGTGGGCATGGCCTAATTGGCCTCCTGCACCATGGTAGGGGGGATTTTTGCCCTCCCCGGGCTCTGAAGGCTCTCTGGAAACTGGAAACGGGCTCATTTCTGGCCTTCCTAAACTTCAGGGAGGCTCATTTTTCATCCTCCCCAAGCCTCCGCACGTACCCTGCACTTATCTGCATCCAAAACAGGCCGCGTGGGGACTCTTAGGGGGTGGGTGGGATGGGTGGAGTGGGATTTGGGGATTTGGGGATTCTCCAAACTGCACAGAATCTTAGCTAAGGGCTTACCCAAACCCCTGCGAACTCCCAGCAGCCCACCCCTGGTTGGTAGCAATATGTTGACTCTGTAAAACTGCTTAGAAAAGGCTGTAAAGCACTATAAAGCGTATGTAAATCTAAGTGCTATTGCTATATCTTATTGTTATTGGCTGCTTCAAGTCATTCTTCACTCTTGGTGACTTACAGGGACAATTTCCATGTAGTTTTCTTGGAAGCATTTTTGTTAAAATTTGCCAATGGTTCTTTCCTAGGGCTGAGAGAGGAGAGACTGTCCCAAAATCAACCAGACAGTCCCCTAAGACAGAACTGGAATTCATGTTTTCCTGCTATCTATCTGGGTGCATTTAACCACAACACCCAACTAGCTCTCATAATGTTACTAGAATTAATTTCTATCTCTTGCAGTTCCAAGAGATGCTTTAGCTAGCTAAAACCTACCTGAATTATCTTGAAACATCATCTGGGATGGCTCTCTTTTCTGTGTTAGTAATATTACATTTTGTTATGAACTAATAAAGGCGTTTAATAAAGTTTTAACAATCTTAAGTAAAAAGCAGGGTTCTAATCCTGCACTTCTGATTGGCCGATAATAGCGACATCGGATTGATCCTTTCTGGGAAATCTGATTGGCTGTTAACGGGCGAACTCTCATTGATTCAAGGGTTTAACACTTCCATGTTTTTCATTGGCTAATAGGACAACCCTATAAAAGGGCTGCTGCTGCCCTAGGTGATTGCTCTGTTCAGTATGCTTAATAAAGAGTTGAAGTTCACTGTTCACTGCCTCGTCTCCGCTCCTTGCACCCATGTGCAGAACTTAACACTGGCGATGAAGGTGGGATGCGGAGACATCAGAGCTGACTGAATACTTACAGAGCACCAAACAGAGCACGTGGCTGAAGGCACATCGACAATGGAAACCATGTCCGGCGGCGCCATACCACCCGCTCCATTTGACCCGGCACAAGAAGACTGGGACTCGTACATGGACCAGTTCCAGATGTTTCTGGAGATCAACAACTTGAAAGACGCAACTACGGGGACAAAGTGAGCAGTGTTCCTGACCCATTGCGGTCCAGCCGTCTTTAAGATGGCTAAGGGACTAGCGAAACTGGCTGAGGTGAAATCCATGGACTGGGACGTCCTCGAGCCCCTTCTATGGGCCCACTATGCACCCGCCGTACCAACGCTTGTCCAAAGACATGAGTTTTATCAGAGGGACCAATGGAAAGGAGAGAGCATCGTAGATTTCATCACGGACCTTGGGAACCTGGAAGGCCTCTGTGGGTTTGCAGACCTCGAAGAAGCTCTGAGTGACTGAATAGTTCTGGGATTAGATGACCACATGGTGCAGAGCAAGATCATGGCCAAAGGGGACATCGATCTTGCTGATGTCATCAAAGACGCTACTGCAGCAGAAGCAACCAGGAAGTCGGCCGCCCGAATGCGCCGCACCAACGCACAGCTCTGTCAACTCACCAACGATACCTCATCTCGCCTAGAGAGGCACACAACAGTGACCCACCACGAGGACCTCAAATCTCCATCAGAAAGTGATGAGGAGGAGGTCAACCGGCTCCAGTCCGAACGCGACCAATGCAACCAGCAGAATCGAAGACTACAGCACCAATGCGCAGGTTGTGGGGCAAACCACCCACAATCAGATTGCAAATTCCTCGACGCGCTCTGCCATTCCTGTGGGAAAAGAGGCCACATCGGGAAGGTCTGTAGAAGCAAGCGAGAATCCAGCCCAATTCGGAGAGAAAACAACTACCGCCAGACCACAGGGAATCATCCTGTGAGTCGGGAACACTTGAACCACCAATGGAACAACCACTCCTACAGAAATAAAACACTGGCCACTTCAACGAGACGGGAAGAGGCACACCAAACCATTACCATCGGTTACGCTTCATTGTTAGATGCAAAGAAGATCTGAGTGAGGGTCGCCATCGAGAACCAATCTTGCATGATGGAAGTCGACTCAAGGTCATCCCTCTCGATGGTTTCCTGGAAAACCCTCAAACAGTTAATCCCTGCCGTCTGGCGTCAAGACCTCAGAGCCCAAAGAATTATACTCAAAGATTACCAGGGGAACCGAATTCCGGTCATCGGCTCCAGCCAAGTTCAAGTATCATTCAAAAGCCACACTGCGTCACTACCGCTGACCGTCGTCGATCATGATCGGCCTAGTTTGTTAGGCCTTCAATGGTTCGCCCCACTCGGGATCCAGATCGCTGGCATTCACCAAACCAGAAGCGACGACTGGGAGGAGGCCCTCATCCAGGAATTCCAGGATGTCTTTGCAGACAAACTAGGCGAGTACAAGGGGACCCCAATATCATTTAACCTTAACCCTGAAGTAGCCCCTATCTGCCTTAAGCCTTGTCGGGTACCTTTTTCTCTAAAACCAAAGATCGACGAGCAGCTCGATAAATTAACAGCCCAGGGTGTTTTAGAACCAACTGACCACGCCCGTTGGGAAACCCCAATTGTAACACCCATCAAACCGGATGGATTGTTAAGGATTTGTGGGGACTACCGGGCCACCCTCAATCACGCCCTTCAACAGAACGCTTACCCGGTACCGGTGGTTCAACACCTTCTCCATTCCCTGGGGGCCGGAAAAGTCTTCACTAAATTGGATTTAACGCAGGCGTACCAACAACTGCCTGTAGATAAAAAAACCGCGGAAGCACAGATGATCGTTACGCACCAAGGCGCTTTTAAATGCAACTGACTCCAATTCGGAGTGAGTGTAGCCCCAGGGATTTTTCAAAGTCTGATGGAGAGACTTTTACAAGGGATCAAGGGGGTCGTGCCATATTTTGATGATGTTTTAATTGCGGTCCCGAATAGAGAAATACTAGAGAGGCGTCTTAGAATGGTTCTCCAGAAATTTAAAACTCCAGCCTAAATGTTAAAAAAAATAAATGTCAACTGTGTACAGAGAAAGTAGAGTTCCTGGGGTACCTAATTGATAAGCAAGCAATTCACCCCACTAATAGCAAACTAAGAGCGATCAAAAATGCCCCAAGACCCAAGAATAGGACAGACCTCCAAGCTTTCCTGGGGCTCATTAACTTTTACAACATCTTCTTGCCCCAGAAGGCGACCGTAGCCGAGCCGCTACATAGACTTCTCGACAAAAAACCCACCTGGGTCTGGGGACACCGAGAGGAGCACGCATTCCAACAAGTGAAAAACTTTCTAACCTCCGATGCTGTTTTAATGCAGTATAACGAGACTTTGCCTTTAACCATTACATGTGACGCGTCACCGTTTGGAGTAGGAGCCATTTTAAGTTATGTGTTACCTAATGGTAGTGAGGCCCCTATTGCCTATTTTTCAAGGACCTTATTGAGGGCTGAACGCAACTATAGCCAAATTGACAAAGAGGCTCTTGCTGTTGTATCTGCTGTAAAATGGTTTCATGAATGGACGAGCTTTTACTATTATTACCGATCACAAGACTTTGCTGGGGATTATAGAGGGAGACAAGCCAACCCCCTATATATTGTCACCTAGAATGACTCGTTGGTCGGAGTTTTTGGCTGCGTACAATTATAAATTGCAACACCGCCCAGGGAAAGCCATTCCCCACGCTGATGCATTGAGCCGTGCCCCACTTCCAGAAACCATCGATGACCCAGCTCCAACCCTCATGACACTCCAGATTGAAACACTACATTCACCACCGCTAACAGCTAGAGACATCGCTATTGAAACAAAACGAGATCCTGTCCTGGCACGAGTTCTCAGCTGGGTCGAACGAGGATGGCCAGTAGAACAAACCCCTGACGACTTCACCCCTTTCAGAAACCAGCAAACAGAACTTTTCTTGCAGAAAGGCTGCATCCTGTGTGGAGACAGAATCATCGTCCCAGAGCAGTTACAATGAGCAGTTTTGAAAGCATTGCATGACAGTCACCCTGGCATCGTGCATATGAAAGTGCTCGCACGAAGCTACGCATGGTGACCGGGCATTGATAAGCAGATCGAAGCCTGGGTGAGGACTTGTCTAAAGTGCCAAGAAGTCAGCAGTGCCCCACCTAGAGCAACTCCAACGGAGTGGGAAACCCCCCGGGGGCCGTGGTCCCGCATCCACATTGACTTTGCGGGACCTACTAAGGGACATACGTTCCTCCTAACAGTGGATGCCTATTCCAACTGGCTCGAAATCCACAAGATGAAGACTACTACAACCGATTCAGTCTTCTGCAAATTAAATAAACTATTCGCAACACATGGCCTGCAAGACGTTCTAGTCTCCGACAACGGACCCCATTTCACTGCCCTGGTGTTTGAACAATACTTCACGGACCGGGGTATCTGCCATGCGCTAACCTCGCCGGTGCACCCTGCGGCCAATGGCAGGGGCGAGCGAATGGTCCAATTTGTTAAAAAAACTCTCCACAAGATGGACTATGGGGACATTGACGACAAACTAAACAGAATACTCCTACTCCAACACATCACCCCGCACAGCATCACCAACAAGACTCCAGCTGAACTGTTGATGGGACACAAGCTCTGCTCCCACCTCGACCATCTCCACCCATCCTACGTGCCAGAGAAATCCTGTGGATCTAGCAGAAAATGCTGTGAGTTCATGGTAGGCGACTTAGTCTTCGCTAAAAACCTTTCCGGGGAACCATTATGGGTCGAAGTAACCGTAACCCAAACATCGGGCCCAGATCGTACCGCATGCAAACATTGGACAGAAATATATGGAAACGCCATATAGATCAGCTTCACTCTAGGTTGCAACCCAGTTCCCGCGACTCCTGTGACTCTCAAACTGAGGGGGGAGGGGATGTCGAGGGAACCAAATTTGAGATGGTGGAAGACGAAATCGAAGGAAGTCAGCAGCCCGGTGCGTTACCTGAAGAAGAATCAGGAATGGGGGTTGCCTCGCCACAGAGAAATACCTCAACGGAGGCGAGCCCGCAGAGACCGGAGGACAACAACGACAGAATCAGCGGTGCCGAGTCATCCTGTGAGGATGCGGAACCGCCTGTACCAGATAAATAAAAAAACATTCCACCAAAACCGGACTACAGACAGGAACCAGTGGGACAGCGCAAATCTAATAGACAGTTAAAACAACCTGCATAGTTATGGGATTACGTCACCGCACCCCTCAAATGGAACCTAGGGGGAAGGGGTGTTATGAATTAATAAAGGCGTTTAATAAAGTTTTAACAACCTTAAGTAAAAAGCAGGGTTCTAATCCTGCACTTCTGATTGGCTGATAATTGCGACATCGGATTGGTCCTTTCTGGGAAATCTGATTGGCTGTTAACGGGCCAACTCTCATTGGTTCAAGGATTTAACACTTCCATGTTTTTCATTGGCTAATAGGACAGCAGCCAACCCTATAAAAGGGCTGCTGCTGCCCTAGGTGATTGCTCTGTTCAGTATGATTAATAAAGAGTTGAAGTTCACTGTTCACTGCCTCGTCTCCACTCCTTGCACCCATGCGCAGAACATAACATTTTTCTTTTTTAAAAAGGAGGAAAACACCTTTGTCCATTCCACAAGGTTAAAGAAAGCTGAGAAGTATTTCCCGAAGACAAAAAAAAACATTCTGTACACTCTACAAATGAAATCAGACACATGTACACCCAGCACCTAATGGGAGAAGAAATTTCTGGGAAACTGGAGGTCAGATTTTGCTGCTGATAAATTCTTTTTTCTAATAAGACAAAAACAGAAGAGAGGGGAGATGGAAAGAGAGAGGCATGCCTTAATTTTCACCTTTTATTTTTTTATGTTAGTAATTTAATAACTAAGTCTATTTTGGTTTAAATTCAGACAAATTTAATGGACTTCCATTCATCCCTCTTGGTTTAATATTTCAGAATTTGATTGATCCCTTGGCTAAATAGGCATCATCTGGATATTTTCTGGTAAAGTAAGAAATCCATTCAAATTAGCTTTTTAAAATGTGATGTGTCTACTTTAACATAATGGGAATTATTCCAAATAAAACAAAAGCATGAAGCCATCCAAACAAACAACACACACACACATGCACACAAACAAGTGAAAAGGCAAAAACAGTATCAGTAGTATGTAGTCAGTGAATCATCCATATTATTGATATAGAAAATAAGAGAAGCATTACTTCCAGATGATGAAGCAGACTTGCTGGTATAAAATGGAAGACTAAAGTTTGAATATGGTTTTGAGACTTCAGTCTGCCACACATGATCAATGTAATATTTGCGCACTTATCTGGGATCAAGTCCTTTCCAGTCAGGTGTGAAAGATCAGAAGCACAAATGAAGTTTCAATTAAACTGACATATTACTAATCATATTTATGCATAAGAAGCTACCACTGTCTTGGTGTTAGATAAGCATCAATGGAATTCAAGAGCAGTTGGACTTAATCCATTTATGACTATGTACAGTAGAGATTCTAGGCTGATTCCTCTTTTGACTCTGCCCCCAGGTTCTGACACTTCTTTTCCTATACTTCCCCTCCTATTTGTTCACTGATCAGTTATCAAGCTTCCACACTTGCTTTGCAGTTCAGAAGGATAAAGAGTGTACAAAATAGAAACTTATTTGTGAAATTGATGGTAAAAAACAGGGTGGAGGTGAAATACAGGATGAAACTGATAAAAATTGAGAAATAAAAGCCTGTTATCAAGGCAACAGTTTTTATGTCACAAATAAAATACAGAAATTGTGTTATAAATATATATGCTTAGTAATTTCATGGAACAATTTTGTTAATAATATAAGATGTCACTATTTAATAGCAATAACAATTGCTTTTTCCCAACTGATAGCTATTTTAAAAAATTGTATCATTTTAATTCTCTTACTGCTGCCTCTGATCATTTAATTATTTACTGCTGCCTAGTAAAACATGGTAGCTTGCTATATATCTTCAAATTCCTGCAATCTTCAAATATTGTTTACAACAGAATGAATGTATGAATGTCTATATATGCATGACCTCCGCTTCCAGAAAAATAATACATATGCACCAACTGATTCATTTGTTCATTTGATATATGTGCCATTTATCAGATATCAGGGCTCTGACTGTTTTGAAAATGATTCTGAAGAAATGCTTTGGGGCTCATTCAAAGCAATCTCTGCCATTTGTTAAAGGAGCCTGTCCTATTTCAAGTTTCTGCAGTAGCATGAAAAATACTGCAGCTCTTTTAAGACTCAGCTCCTGCACAATCAAAATTATTTTTAATTAAATTAGCTTGTGCACAATCCTATCAGATATAGAACAATTTCCAAACAGTATATATAAAAAATATGAAAGTCACATTAAATCACAACACACACACACACACACATGTACATGGATATACATTTTTATGTACTGCAGATAGATACTAAGATATTTATATATCTATAATTTTATTAGTTAAAACATTTAAGAACAAAACACTGCCTTACCGAGCATTTTTGACTCCTAAAGTTGGTACAAGTAGTTCTTTTTTTAGTGACCACAAACTGGAACCAAACAACTTGATTGTTAAACCAAGTAGTCACTAAGTGAAACTGAGACTGTGCTTATGATCTTTCCTTTGTTTTAGAGACCTGTGAAGTAAGCTGTAAAGTTAATTTTTCAGGATAGTTGTAATTATGAATGTTTGCTATGCAGGGCAATCACAAAATGAGGACTACTTGTAATCCTATATATTGTACCAGGGATGTCAGCATTACATTTTCCCAGTGGGTAGGGCTGAAGCCACAAGCAGATGGGACAGAGCCCCAAGTAGTGAAGGTTCTTATTCTTTTTCTGACGGTCTTCTTAATCTGTCTCTGGTGTCATTTTTGGGGGGCTCCATTAACAGGCTAGAGCAAAGCCTGAAAGACTATCCAAATTCCTTGAACTCCTACCTTGGCAGAGGACTTTTGAAAGTGGGCCAAGGACAGCCACATGAACATCAGTAGTCCATCCTACATTCAAAACAAAAGGTAGCTCTGAATAACCCACTGATTGAGGATCAATAACATTCCTTTATTTTTCGCTGTAAGCTCACAAATCTGCACTTATTAGTACAACGCACCATATTACCAGAGTTGCTCATAAGCAAATAAAACTATTGTTTCTATCTTAATGTAATCTATATGTGTTTGGCTTCCATTTATCATCTCAGAATCTGTATTCCATTCAAGCTGCTGCTGCTTTTTGAAACATATATCAAAATGAACTTTAGCATACATTAAGACAGTAATCAAAAGATGAGTCCAACCTTGTATTCAAATAAAAGCTGGTATTTGATACATCTTGTCCCAGACATTATTTGAGCCTCTACTAACAAGAGAGCAGAACCTAGTGTATATAGCCTGCCCTTTAAGAGATTGTGAAGGTCATAATGATAAATCATACCTGTTATGATGGATAATCCTTGTGAATGAAAGTAAATATATGTGTCCCAGGATAATATTGCAGGATAAAATCTGGATCAGTCACTGGGACTGGCCATAATTTTCCCTGAAGATGAGCTCCAGCATGAGTCTGAAAGCTTGGAAGACAAAATCTCTGGTCCTCATGACCGACCCAGATTAGATCCTGTGATAATCTTTATATGTATTATAAGATGTCCCATCAGCAGAAGTCAATACAAAATTAAAGAAGAATTTTTCACTAGACATATGATATATCGTAGAATGACATCTGTTAGATCAGGGGTGTCAAACTCAAGGCCCACGGGCCAGTTCCGGCCAGCAGGGTGCTTAGATCTGGCCTTCGGGGTTGCTCTGGAAAGAACTAAGGACCGGCCCACCATGCCTCTGCCAGCGAAAATGGAGTCTGGGAAGGCGGTCTTCCCGAGCTCCATTTTTGCTGGCAGAAGTTGGAGGAGACCGTCGCCACTGAAAACGGAGTTCGGGAGCCCGTTTTTGCTGGCAGAAGGTTGGAGGAGATCGTCACAGCTGAAAACGGAGTTCGGGAGCCCGTTTTTGCTGGCAGAAGGTTGGAAGAGACTGTCGCAGTTGAAAACGGAGTTCGGGAGCCCGTTTTTGCTGGCAGAAGGTTGGAGGAGACTGTCACAGCTGAAAACGGAGTTCGGGAGCCCGTTTTTGCTGGCAGAAGGTTGGAAGAGACTGTTGCAGTTGAAAACGGAGTTCGGGAGCCCGTTTTTGCTGGCAGAAGGTTGGAGGAGACTGTCACAGCTGAAAACGGAGTTCGGGAGCCCGTTTTTGCTGGCAGAAGGTTGGAAGAGACTGTCGCAGCTGAAAACGGAGTTTGGGAGCCCGTTTTTGCTGGCAGAAGGTTGGAGGAGACCGTCGCAGCTGAAAATGGAGTTCGGGAGCCCGTTTTTGCTGGCAGAAGCTTGGAGGAGACCGTCACAGCTGAAAACGGAGTTCGGGAGCCCGTTTTTGCTGGCAGAAGGTTGGAAGAGACCATCACAGCTGAAAATGGAGTTCGGGAGCCCGTTTTTGCTGGCAGAACGCTTGGACTACTACAGGCACTCCCAACATGAATGATGTCGAGCTGGCCAAACCCATCCTGAACATCACCCCCCCACCCCCACGAGGTCAAACAGAACCCTGATACTCCCCTCAATGAAAGAGAGTTTGAAACCCCTAGTTAGATAGTGGTTGAAGTTAATTTTAAATTTCATTCAGGAACTATCTTTTGTAAATGGTAATGTAATAATTAATTGCTATATTACCCTGAAGCACCATTTTATAAATCTTTATTTAAAATGTAACAAGCTGTAACATGGAATAAGTAAGATTGATCTGAAAAAGGATGTTTATAGTTAGTGATAAAGAGCATCAAGTTTGATTTTGTTTTTCCGATGTAGGAAAGTTTTAAAAATTATTTCAAGTATAGAAAACATTGCCTTGAATAACCTTATGTGTGTGTTTGTGTGTGTGTGTGTTTGTGTGTGTGTGTAAGTGTGTGCGGTGTCCTTGTCAATTCATTCTCTGGATCTAATTTGATAGGATCATCCATGTGATAGTTGCTTATTGCCCAGACTGTTTAAGAGCATCATATTTAGACATCACCATGTTCACAGTAGATTTGGGCAGGTTTGCCTCCAAAGTGGATACATATTGTGGAAAAAGTGCAAATATGTATCAGTATATATTTGAAAGGCCAACATGCTCACAAATGACAAACAATTTCTATTAGGAAAACAAGCATCATCAACCTGGCTTGTAAACAAAGGTCATTCATTCCTGAATATTGAGGACTTCCAATGGAAATGGACAAATGTGAACTTCATCCATAGCTGTAACAGAGAGGATTAATGAAATAGATAACAGTACAATGGCATGGAAACTACTAAAAGCAAATTGGAACCTAACCCTATATTGAGTCTGATATGGACTGACTGGTTGGTTTTAGCTGTTGTTTGATAGAATATGTGAAAATATAGCTGCAATTGAGATTCTTTTTCACACCCTTGAGTGTTTTAACAGGGCTGTTCTGACAGCAGCATCATGGGTCTTGTGTCAGAAGAACACAAACCTAAATGCTGATCAGGTGCTTGGGACACATAAGGCCAGGATTGGCAATTAACAGCATCAGTTTGCAATCAGTAATGCTTGAACATGAAGTTACAGCAGTACAGGTGGCAAAGCGTGAAATACCGAAGCAGCAGTGTGTCAGGGAGGGTGTCTAGACTTAGCTATTCAGGGTACCTGGCAAGGAAATGATGGTGCCAGGGGACAATGTATATGTAACACCATCAATGATGCAAGTGTAAAAGCAAAATTCATCTTGATCTCGGGGGTGGGGTGGAGATAACAAGAGAATTGGCATTTACAAATACTATTTCTATCAGCTGTTAACTATGGAATAAGCAATCTTTAACAGAAAAATAAAGCACTACTGGATTCACATTTGAGAGAACAAACATAGAACTGTGCTTCATGTAGCTTTCATAGAAGCTGGCAAACCAGTTCTGTTTGTTCATTTGTTTATTTAATAATATTTATAGCCTACCCAAATCCAATGGACTCATTTTCTGGATATGGCAAAGTTAAAAACAACAGCACAATATAAAAAGCTGGAGACAATTAAAAAATATGACCAATGAACTGTCTAAAACATGCTCAGTGACATTAAATTAAATTAACCTATAGCAACAGCATATTTTTGGCCAGTTTTCTGGATATTAATATAAACCCTATGAAATAAACCAGATTAAGAAACCAATGCATGTAATTGCAGTTGTAACAGCTCTAGCAAGAGAATCTTGCAAGTCTGAAAATGCTTCCTCCTCCCTCCCCTTATCTTTGTGTGAACTAAGAAGTATCTTGTCTGAAACATTTCCTTAAATTACTTTCTTGGCTGGGTTCAGGTCTCCTTTATCTGACCATTACACTGGTAGCAGTTCTTCCTCCGGTCCTTCAAGCATATTCAGCTGGTTCGCACCTACTCGGGCAAACCGGTAGCAAGAATTTGGCATGGGTCGCCAAACTGGTTGCAACATCTAGCTGGCCACATCCCCAACCCAGTCGCCCGGTTTCTGCTCACTCACTTGCCTCATCCACCCGATGCTCACTGCCCCAGTTTAAAGGAGGACTGCTCCCCCACCCTAGCCATGCATTTTCAAGCAGAAAATGAAAACACATGACTATGGGCAGAGCAGCGGTCCTTTAACCTGCAAAATTGTTCCAAGGCTGGATTCTTCATGGACACTAGAAGTATCACTTCCCCTTGTGAGTAAAGTGCCTGGAGTGAGAGGGAAAGAACGCTGGGGGGGGGGGAATCCAGCCACGGGGAAGTTTTCAGGAGCTGCAAATGCAAATCCGTTTACCTGCAGAACTTCTCCAATGCTGGATTCACTTCCCCTTGTGAGTAAAGTGCCTGGAGCGAGAGGGAATGAAGGCTTACAGATGTCTCTCTCTTCTCTCTCTCTCTCTCTCTCTCTGTGTGTGTGTGTGTGAGAGAGAGAGAGAGAGAGAGAGAAAGAGAGAGAGAGAAAGAAAGAAAATAAGAAAATAAGAAAACAAGAAAGAAAGAAAGAAAGAAAGAAAGAAAGAAAGAAAGAAAGAAAGAAAGAAAGAAAGAAAGAAAGAACAAGAAAACAAGAAAACAAGAAAACAAGAAAGAGGAAGGGAGAGAAAGAAAGAAGAAGAGAAAGAAAGAAAGAAAAAGAAATATGGAGAGAGAGAGTGTGTGTGTGATGTGTGTGTGTGTGTGTGTGTGTGTGTGTGAGAGAGAGAGAGAGAGAGAGAGAGAGAGAGAGAGAAAGGAAGAGAAAGAAAGAAAAAGAAATAGAAAGAAAGGGAGAGAGAGAGAGACAGAGAAAACTCTGTGCTATTATTTTTAATTGTTCCATTATTTATCATGTGTTAATATTTTACACTGTCCCTACACCTAGAATGATTCTACTGCCTTTCTTTTGCCCAGGGCTACCACATATTTTTCAGGGTTTACATGCATTCAATGTCTATAGTCCAGAGCATAAATACATGTGTGTTGAAAGGGAATTTGGAGGTCTCTAGTCCAAGCCCCTGTTCAGGCAGGAAAACTGAGGATGCCAAACTCTAAGTAGAGGTCCTGGGAAAGGTGTCAGAATAACACTTAGAAGGGACTTTGGGGGGGAACCCTATACCATTTCAGAGAAATGGCTGTCCAGTCTTTTAAAAATTTCCAGTGACTGATCACCCAGAACTTCTGGGGACAAGCAGATCCACTGGTTAATAGTTCTCACTGTCAGAAAGTTTATCCATCCATTGCTTTTTGTTTGCCTCATGGTGCTTTGGAAAATACATTTCTCCCCCTTTCTTTCTGGCAGTCCCTAAAAAGCCTGTTGCCTTTTGCACTCTTGGGCAAAGCATGTGAGCCATTTTCTCCTTGCAGTGGTCCATGAAAGTACATCTATAGTATGTAGATAATAAAGTCAAAAAAAAGGTGAACAATATTTTTACAGAACTATAGATAAGTTGAGGCTGGGTGTGACAAGGAATGGCTGGGAAGGGAGGGGCCAGGTGAGGCAGCCCTCGACATGAGTGACATTAAGTTGGCTACACCCACCCCGTCACATGATTACCAAGCCACGCCCACAACCACATGACCACTAAGCCACGCCCACCAAATAAGCCACGCCTACAGAACCAGTAGTAAAAAAAATTGAATCCCATCACCGCCTTCAAGGATATTTCCTCTGTTCTCTACAGCTAATAAAAACATTAAGTTAGGTTCCAAAGATTATACACTTTTCTTTTTATTTATTAGACTTGTTTGGCACCCATCTCACTTAGAGGTGACTTTGAGCAGCTTACAAACATTTACTGTTTCTTGCATCTCTGTTGCTGAAAGGATGTTCTATCTTGTGAAGTCTCAGTTAGAGAACTATCTAAAAAGGTGGGTTGCACATGACTATCATTGTTTATTTATTCATTTATTTATTTGATTTGTCAATTACTTACAAGATAATAGATATAAGTATAAACATGAGTAAGAATACAGGAAATAGGTACACATAAATGGGGACAATAGGACAGGGACGGTAGGCACAATGGTGCACTTATGCATGCCCCTTACAGAACTCTTAGGAATGGGGTGAGGTCAATTGTGGTTAGTTTGAGGTTAAAGGAATGGGGGTTAGAGGATGTAACAACAGAGTCAGGTAGTGCATTCCAGGCATTGACCACTGTTGCTGAAGTCGTACTTTCTGCAATCCAGTTTGAAGTGATTTACATTGAGTTTGTATCTATTGTGTGCTCTTGTATTGTTGTGGTAGAGGCTGAATAGTCATTGACTGGTAGGACAATGTAGCAGATAATTTAAGTGTGCTATGCTTAAGACTAACCGTAGGCGGCGTAGTTCAAGGTTGTCCAATCCCAAAATCTCAAGCCTGGTGATATAGGGTATTCTGTTGCGAGCAGAGAAGTGTAGTATTCTTCTCGTGAAATACTTTTGGACTTGCTCGATTGTATTAATGCAGTGTGGATTCCAGACTGATGAGCTGTATTCAAGTATTGGTCTGGCAAAAGTTTTGTATGCTCTAGTTAGCAATTCAATATTTCTGGAGGAGAAGCTTTGTAAGATTAGATTTACAACTCTTAATGCCTTTTTGGCAATGCCGTTAACAGTGAGCTCTGGTGCTTAGGTCATTTGATATGAGAACTCCAAGGTCCTTGACAGAGTGAGGATCATCAACTAGGTCATAATGCACCTAGTTTGTATACGGTGTACTGATTTTTTTTTACCAATGTGTAGGACAGAACATTTGTTGGTTGAGATTTGGAGTTGCCAGATGTTTGACCATTCAGACATATAATCAAGGACAGTAGCATTGTCAGTGGTGTTGAATAGTTTTACGTCATCCGCATTGTGTGTATGTGCATATATACATGTACATACATTCATACATACATACATATGTGTGTGTGTGTATGTGCATAATGAAAGAATGAAGTATGTCTCTCTATGTGTGGATCCTTTAGCCATCGTGTACAATTTAAAAATGCATTTTGTTTCCTTTTCTTTTTTTGAACAAATTTTATTAATTTTTAAAGACATACAAAACATAAAACATAGGAACATAAAACCTCTTTTCTGAAAGTTATTTGTAAATTTTAAACAAATAAAACATTTTATACATCATTGACAGATCTCCTTAATAAACACATAAATATCCTTTCAAATTGCTCATTATTTCTCCCTATACTTTTATTCAATTATATTTCTTTTCTATATTTATCTATGTTATATGTTTTTATTCACTATACTTATTTTTCCTTTCTGGATTACTTTATTCTCTTCTATCTTTTATTCTCCACTGTCCTTTTCTAACATTCTTCCAAGGTTTTATCAGCTCAATCAAACCTAAACACACAAAAACACAAAATATAGAAAAATAAAAAACCTCTTTTCTGAAAGTTGCTTAGTCCCGGGTTAAAACTCTTCGTACAGACACAAATTCAAATTCATATTCATTTTGCATACCATTCCATATCTTATTAGCATTTTCAATTTTCTATATAGCTTCTCCTCTCTTTTAAATTTTCTTAATTTTATTTTATTTATCTCATCTCAATTCGAATCATAGTATTTATTATTCTTTGTCTGTTCTATTTCCAGCTATCTATTTATCTTCTTTAAAGAAAACTTCTATACACTAATTGGAGTATGACGCCTTTATCTCTTTCCCCTACATTTATAATACTTAATATAGAATACATAGCTTACATTGGAATTCTGTTTGGTACATTCTAAAATTATACAATATTATCAATACCAATACAAATCTATTCATTAATATTAATATTCATTGATATCTTAAACACTTCACACATTACTTTTCAGTTAAATCACATACTTTTATGGGAGCACCTACTTTCCATAATTATTCCTCCCCCCCCACATCACATATTATAGATCATTATTTCATTAGAATGTTCCCCCTTCTCCTACTTCAAATCTCTCATTTCACAAAAAATTTCACTAGGATAACATAGTCTAATCATTAATATTAACAATCATTTATATCTTAAAAATTTTACCCATTTCAGTTAAATATCATGCCTTTATGGGAACATGCTTTCCATAATTATTCCCCCCCACACACACACATCACATATCTTAAATCATTGTTTCATTAAAGTATTCCCCTTTTCTTGACAGATTTCACTAAATTATATTAAATATTTTATCACATTTTAAATTGCATATTGTTTCCAATTTTCTAAGGTTATTTCTAAGTACAAATGTAAAAATACAACCTAATGTACCTTTCCAGAATCCCTTTTTCAATAAAGTTTACCTATTATCTCTAAAAGACTTTTGTTTCTTTGCATCTTGCTCCCCACCATTAAGGCTTCTCGTCCCTTCCTTTCTCCCTTGGTTATTCTTCTCCTTATCCTCTTTACCCCCTTGTCTCTCCACCTCCCTTTTATTCTGCTTTCCTCCTTTCTGTTGTTTTCTAACATAGTATCCCCTTTTCACCTTATTCTTCTCTTTTTTGGTTGTTTTTCCAAGTCTTAAAGTCTTCTTTTCCTTTTTTTTCTTTCTCCTTTCCTTCCCCAACCAAAGTCACTTGTTCATCAAAAATGGCTTCTTCTTTGTCCCAGTCATCCTGTTGAGCATTCAGCTTTACATAAGTACAAACCGTTATTTCTAAAAATTGAAAAAGAGTACCAAGAGCATCCTTCCCTTCTTGCTTTTCTTTTTCATATTTTTGGTATACAAGTTTCAATCCATCCACAAGTGATACCATTGTAGAGAGAAATTTTTTTTCCAAACAACCACCCAAGTGCTTTTAATCAGAGATAATTCTCAGAAGTTCCAAAATCACCAAACAATCCAAACAAGCTGTTTCTTTTAAATACTTTCTCCTTCTTCACTTTCTCTTTCTGGGGTTAAATTTTAATCACAAAGTTCCATTTAAGATATATCTTTTAGAAGTCTTATTAATGTTTAATAACTCTTTAGAATTCTAGGCAATCTTCTCCTTATTTTCAAATTCTGCTCCAATTTTTTTTCCTCTCCCTTCCCACTCACAGCAAAAAGGATTTTTTTAATAAAATGTTCAGAAATCCTTATCCCTTCAGCATTTAATTACCTCCAATGCAGATTTTCCGATTTCTTTTATAGTTCCGTCCGCTGTCACGTTAGGAAGGAGAGTGAAAAAAGAAAAAAAAAACTTTCCCTTTTAGAATTCCATTCGCCGCTTGTAACTCTCTCTGGAAACAATTTATCTTTAACAACTTTCAAATTCCAGGTTACTTTCTCTTGCTTTATCCCAGTCAAAAACCAGTTTCACGACTTCTGACTTTCTTCCTCCTGCACAATCTTGTCCAGTTGCAGGTTTCTTTGTGGCGGCCATTGCTGACCGCCGCTCCTCCGCCTTGGGAAAAGGGGTTTTTGCTGGGCTGGGGAGGGGGTCTGCGACACCCCCAAACCCCTATCCAGATCCCCCCTGTCTTCAGCTGCCTCTATGGAGCAGCTATATCCCCCAAATCCAAGCAGATCGGGGGAACCTTGGCAGCAAGCGCAGCAGGGATCACACAGTATCACGAATCCCTGCCGCTGCCAAAGCCTTGCAAACCGGAAGCCCCTAAAAAAAATGCATTTTGTTTCTTTATAATTTGCTTAGAGTAAAAAAACGCAAATTCTATTTTTAAAACAAACAAACATAGGACATTTCAGCTCAGGCACCTCAAAACATCATTTTGGTGCCAAGCAAATACTTTATTTCTTTCCCCTGGGGTTTTTATTTATTAAATTGTACTAATGATATTTATTACTAAAAAGTTAGCATATTTAAAGAGCACTGCTTCCTCACTTGTAGGTGATGCTGAAGAAACTGCATCCAAATTGGCTACATTAGATGATTAAAAAGTGAGAGGATGGTATGGTCATTCACTTACAAGCCAGCAGCCCTGTCAGTCATCAAATGATCAGCATGTCATGGTTCTTATTAATTTAAATTTATTGGCTATTCAACACCATGTTTGCATAACTACCTGACCAAGAGTTTCTACTGAAAAGACGTCCAGCTTTAGTTTAACATAAAATTAAGGTTTTGCAAATACTGCATCCTTACTAAAGTAGCTAATAATATTACTGTAAGGGCTTCCTTTTTCAAAAACAGCTATTTTCTGGTTTTTTATTTATGTTTTAATCTAACACTCTCATGTACGTTCATGTGTATAGATGTGTGACAGAGAAAATGGTGTGTCATGTCCTGTGTACAAATAACATATACCTGTTTCTGAAAATTAACCTACCTGAAATAAATGTTTATGTACAAAACTGCCATGGGTGTTTTGCAATTTCTAAAGAAATATATAAACAAAGTGGTCACTGAAACATGTGAGTTGTGTGATTCTTTTAATGTATGTATTCTTTTCTGAATCCAGAGAGAAGGTTAAAAAAAACAAACATTAAGTGACTTAAGTTCTACAAGCAATTTTCTGTGCACTTGTCAGTGTACTTGTAAACAGCAGGCACATGTACTGTCTTGTTGTCAAGGCTAATTTGGGTTGTTCCTGCCTGTTAATTCTGCAGGTTTTACTGCCAAAAGAGCTATACCTAGGACTGATTGGTCAGCATCTGGTTCTTTGCATCAGCATTCTTGTATGTGACTCAGCTTTCCCTGACATGATGCACAGATAAGTCGAAGAAAGACATATACAATTCCATGAAATTAGCAGAGCTAATTTCTTTCTCCTTTCTTTTTCAATAGAGGCAACAAAAGCTTTCTGGCAAAACCCTAACTCATCTCAGCAATATCATTTCTTTCTTGCTAGAAGGTCAGCTCACAGTTCACTCTGACCATGCTGCCCACTTTCAGAAATCCTAGCATCAGAAATAAATCAATGAAGGAATGAAGAAAGGAATATTCCCAAGTGTACAACATTTGCTGGAGAGATATAATGTTTAACTGGTAGCTATCTCGTTTTCAAAGCACCTTCATATGTATTTGGGGAGCCTGTCCATTGTTGTCAGAATAAATCTTACGGTATCTCTGGACACCTGCATAACTGGATAGAAGCATTCCTGTCAAACAGACAACAAATGGTCAAAATTGGGAGCGTCCTATCAAATTCTGTACCTGTCAACAGTGGTGTCCCCCAAGGCAGTGTTCTAGGACCAACTCTTTTCATACTCTACATAAATGACCTCTGCGATAATATCAAGAGCAACTGCATTCTCTTCGCTGATTATGTAAAGCTATTTAACACCACAGACAATACTGCTACCCTTCAAAAAGACCTCAACTATGTATCAGAATGGTAAAACAAATTGCAACTTCAAATCACAACAAATAAATGCTCTGCCCTACATATTGGCAAATAAAAAAAAAAATCAGAAAATAAAATACAGGCTGAATAGTCAAGACCTTATTGATGATCCAAACTCTGTCAAGGATTTTGGAGTACTCAGTCTGGAACCCACATTATGTATCTGATATTAACACAGTTGAGAAAGTCCAGAAATATTTCACAAGAAGAGTTCTCCACTCCTCTACTTGTTGCAGAATACCTTATGCCACCAGACTTGAAATTCTAGACCTAGAAAACCTAGAACTACGCCACCTTTGGTCCGATCTAAGTATAGAATATAAAATCATATACTGCAATGTCCTACCTGTCAATGAATACTTCAGCTTCAACCATAACAACACAAGAGCAAATAATAGATACAAACTCAAGGTTAACCGCACCAAACTTGATCGCAGGAAATACAACTTCAGCAACAGAGTGGTCAATGTCTGGAATACTCTACCTGACTCTGTGGTTTCTTCCCCAAACCCCAAAAACTTTAACCTTAGACTTTCTACTATTGACCTCACCTCTTTCCTAAGAGGTCTGTAGGGGGCATGCATAAGCGCACCAACGTGCCTACCGTCCCTGTCCTATTGTTTCTTTTATTTTTCTTATATGTATCCATGTATTCCTAACTAAGTTTTTACTTATACCTATTATCTTGTGAGCAATTGACAAAAATAAATAAATAAAAAACCAGGGCACACAAAGCTAACTGCCTCTGCCCACCCCAGCTGAACCCCACCACTGCATCCTGCTCATCTCCAGCATCTGTACAAATAAAGCTGTAGTGGTGGGAATTGCAGCTATTGCTATATAACATGCTGGGCTTCCTCCCTTAGCCAGCTCTGCAACACAAATATCTGAAAAATGAAATAATAACAAACTATGGCCGTCACTGAAATCTGTGTGTCAAACTCACAGCTCGTGGGCGGGATCCAGCCCGCAGGGTGCTTAGATCTGACCCACGGGGCCACCCTGGAAACAATGAAGGACTGGCTGTGGTGCCTCTCCCAGTAAAAATAGAGCTTGGGAGGGCTGCCCATTTTCACTGGGAGTGGGTTGCAGGAGGCCATCACAGCCGAAAATGGAGCTCGGGAGCTGGTTTTCAATAGCAGAGCACTAGGGCCACTACAGGCACCCGTGAAATGAGTGACATCAAACTAGCCACACCTACCCTGGCCACACCTACCCCCTCAGGTCAAACACAACCCTGATTTGGCCTCAATGAAACTGAATTTGTCACCCCTGGGTTAGTGCAATTGTTAAGCAACAAGGAGAATGTGTTTACAAATTCTGTATTCTGACCAATGGAACTTGTATGCCTGCCAAGTGAAGGGGGGGCACTTCTTTTTTCCAACTCTACTTGTTTGCCTCAAGCTCCACATGAAAGCAAGCTTTAATCCTTTTCCAGCTGACAGCTGCAGAAAGTGCAACTTTCTTGGACTGTTCCAGCAACTTCTCCTTGTAACATTATGGATGCACAGCCCTATCTGTGGCCTTTAGGAAAGTAATTGAAGCACATGCTTTACAGTCATCCCATGCATGTTTCTTAATACTGGAAGACAAAGGTTTTGATGGTATAATTCAAAATTTTGTGAATCATTCTTCATTACTTTTTTATCTTGAATCCCACGCACCAAGGTTCATTTGCCATCCTTTCTCTGGTGTTTCCTGCTCAGAGCATTTGTCAGAGCATTTGCTCATTAGGTCATGTGGAGGACCATCTTCAGACAATCCATTATAGCAATCCTTTCCCACAATATTCCGTCTGCTGAACAGTCTTAAAATAAGGATGAACTTTCAGCAAAATGATTCTTTTATTGTATCCTATTTTAATTTTGTTTGCCATAGGCATGGAAAGGAATTTCATAGTATGTTTTATTTCTACCATCCATGTTGACATGGATGCTAACATGAAAGTCAACCCTGAATTTGACTTTTACTAATTAAAATCTCATTTTTCTTAACTAACTCTTCTCTTTATTATCATGCTAACATAAATAGTAAATCCGATTTTTTTAAAAAAATCCCTGGCTGCAAGGGATTCTCCCATCTTCAGTTTCAGACAAAAGAAAAGAACATTTTTGCAAGGAAAGCTGACATGATCAGGGATCTCCTCCTCCTCCTCTTCCTCCTCCTCCTCCTCCTGTTTGTTTCTTTATGAACTCAATGCTTATTCAAGATGGATGTCCATGTCTTTCTGAGGTAGAACTTGAAAAATTGTGCTATTCTTGCTACTGATCTTTTGTTTGTACACAATGATCCTGACACACCTACACCTGACCCATCACAAGACCCTCACTTGATACATCCACACCTGACCCATCACAAGACTTACTGACCACATGAAGCCCTTATAAACAGAAGAACACTGACACTGACATCCCCTAAACTCCGCTAAAGATGTTACCTATCCTGGTAATGAAACATTTGGAAACCAACCCACAAGCACAGAAAATGAACCTTCATCCTCACTGATCCTTTTGCATAGAGTCCTTGAAACATGAGTCTTACATGCCACTTCCAGTCTGATCCAACAAGGAAGCTTAATGGTCAGACTTGATGGGAGTTGTAATTTAACAGCAATAAAACTTTGGTGCTCTCTGATCAACCATATTAATAAAAATAATAATGTTATGTTTGATAATGGAAGTGTTTATATGCAAGAGAAGTACATGTGTGCAGTGATGGGGTTCAACTTTTTTTTACCACCAGTTCTGTGGGTGTGGCTTGGTGGGCACACTTTGCACACGTGCAGAGGGTTTGATACTGACCTTCTCCTGCAATCCTACTTTTGTGAATTAATAAAAGTGCTTGAATAAAGATTGTTGAAACCTTAAAGTAAAGTGCAGGGTTCTGGCCCTGCACTTCTGATTGGCCGATAATAGCGATATCGGATTGGTCCGTTCAGGAAAATCTGATTGGCTATTAACGAGCCCTTCTCATTGGTTAAAAAAAGCTAATGTTCCTGTGTTTCCATTGGCTAAATACCCAAGAGCTTGCCTATATAAAGGGGGCTGTTGTGGCCGTTTTTAGAACTGTTGCACCATGTTAAATAAAGAGTTGAAGTTCACTGTTCATCAACTCGTTTCCGCTTCTTGCGCCATGCACAGAACATAACACCTACATTCTCCCTGTGAGTTCAACAGCTGATGCACAGCAATCTACTGTGCTGTGCAAAGCAGCTGAGCTTCAAAATCAGGAAATAAAGATCAGTATAGAGCTGGGGCAGGCAGGTGGGTGGGCAGGCCCAGCAGCTGATCATCAGAGCAAACTGTTTCACTCACAAATGATCCTCAGAGCTACTGGTTCGATTGAACTGGTCCAAACCAGTAAAAATACCACCTCAGCCTGTGTGTGTGAGGCGGGGAGGGAGGGAAGGGAGGGGAGCGGAGGAAGAGACCAGCAATTGTATATGGTACTGTTGGCAGTTATTGCCTTTGAACATTAATAGAACAGCTTGTGGAAGAAAGATGCCAGCTGAAGCAGACAATGTGTTTCATTAGCATTCAGAATGCAATTGCATCTAATTAATTTCTAATAAGAATTACAATAGAAAAGACAGAACTTTGCAATATTTATCTGGGACCCTGCTTGGGAGAACCAGCCCATTGTCACAACTCCTCACTGAACAACAGCATTAGGAATTGTCAGACCAAAAAGATGGCTGAGCAATGACAAGGAGGAAGGGGAGGAAAGGGAGGGCTAATGCCTTTTGTAGACATTTAATTGAAATAAAACTTTCATTTCATGAATTGGGGGGGTCTTAAGATGGCTCATCTTAAGAGGCTCGAATCACATGAAAGCAAGGGGAAACCACTGAGTGAGCTGAGCAAGAAAGAGAAGTGTGTGGATCTTAAATGAGGATGCTTATCCTACATTGTGATCCATGCTGGCATATAGAGACATATGTAGGGTTTAAATATATCCATTGATCAAAACTGACCAGGAGTCCAGTTTCTCTAAAATTCTATTCATCACAACATTGATTTTCCATGCTCTGGATTTTAAAGGCCATTGTAATGAGGTATGTAATGAGGCATTGTAATGAGGCATGCCGTCTCCTTTCCCCTTCCTTTCCTGCCTTCTGCATGCACAACTCCGGAAGAGTAATCAATGTCTAATTTTCAGCAGCCTGATGCCGGCATCTTACCTTGCTCAAGAATCAGCTGCTGCCTTAATACAAGTAAAATGGAAACTGAGAAAAATAAATAAAATAAATGGAGGTAAATTGAAACAACCATTCTCTGTTCTTAGCTATGAAAAGAAAAGCAAGACAAAGAAAGCTTATGACTCTTCCAGACATAACAAAGCTATGGAGCTTTTATTTATAACTGCTGACTAACCTGGATGTCAGGGGCTGATAAGAAAGATGGCTTTGCCAGGTGGATAAGTGAAGGGCTTTTAAAAAAGGAATAAGATGAAGCACACAGATAAAAATCAATTTTTTTAAAAATGGCACCCACAGGGATAACTTTTCAAACTCTTACATTAAATCCCTGTATTTTACAATTGCTGTAGCAGCTGTTCCAGAGATACTCAAAATTAGCCAGGGCTCTGCCAGAAAATGAAAAGCAACTTTAAGGTTAAAAAAAATTCTTATGATTTGGAGTACTAGGCTAATATTGAATTTGCTTGCATGCCCTCTTGATCTTAGGCAAGCAAAGAGCTACCCAACTTGTGTATAAGCAAAGCACATTAAGCCCCAAATACAGTTTTGGTCTTTTAATTTATTTGTAACTGTTACAATTAAGCAGGGCTGAACCAAGATATGTTGCCGCTTGAAATGATGAACAAGATGGTGGGGGATTTCATAACATGCTTCCCCACCCCAGTGATTACATAGGGAGTTGAATCTTTGTTTGATACTAGCCGTTAGTAGACAATGCTCTCCAGAGTCCTTTTGAAAGCAGAAGGTGGCTTGCAAATGTAGGGCAACTCCCCCATATTTGCCATTTCAAATCCCAAGCATTGCTGAATAATAGGACTGGTCCTGCTATCATGTATAAGGCAAAGTTTCCCATGCATGATTTTTTTTGGCAGCATTCAAGCAAATAAAAAGCTACATGGTAATCATTATTTTAGTTGGAGGGAGATATTCTATACAGGTAATCTTTGACCAATATCCATTCATTTAATGACCATTTGAAGTTATAACAGCACTGAAAAAAGTGACAATACGGTTTTCACACTTCTGACCATTGCAGCATCCCCATGGTTACATAATTAAAATTCAGAGGCTTGGCAACTTACCCATAGTTATGACAGTTGCAGTGTCCTGGGTCATGTGATCACCTTTTATGAACTTCTGACAAGCAATGGGGAAGCCAGATTCACTTAACAACCATGTTACTAACTTAACAACTGCAATGATTCATTTAACAACTATGGCAAGGAAGGTCATAAAAAGCAGGGAGAAATGGAGAATGATCATCTCTGAAGTGAAACATAACATTCAGAAGGTACAGGAACATGATTGTTAGGTTTACTAAATGTTCAGATATATATTTTCGATGTCTCCTTCTTTTTCTGGAAAGAAAAATCTTTCTCAAATATTTTTTTATTGAAATTTGAAAGAGGGCAGCATTGGGCAATAGTGGCCTTGCATCCTGTCCATGATCTTAATTAATCCTCTCACCATCTTGTTTTTACTTATGTTAATTATTTAATCATTTAAACTGGTTTTTATATAGTGTTTTTAATTAGTTGCTTTATTTTACATTGCCCACAGTCACTTCGGGTGAGAGGGCAGTCATATAAATTTAATTATTTGATTTGATTGTGAAAACTTCAAGAGAAAATCAAACCTTGTTCCAAATGTAGTACTTTGAAAAGGCATCAGCCATATGTTTTGCACACAGGTACATTGAGAAGAATGGAGAGAAGTCAGTAAAAGTGAAACAAAGAAGGATGGGGTGATGGATTATTAAGTGGCAGGAACTAGTGATTTCATACAATGAACAGCAATTTTAACTGAAGTGTTTTACTACTTCCTTCCACAAACTATTTCAAACAGCCAAGAATTATGATTTTAAGTGGCAGAATTAAATCTGCCGTTTAAAATACCGCTTGTAGGTCTAATAGGAGTTACCAAATAACTGATGGTATGAGTCATTTGCCATTTCATTCTGGCTAAGAAACGGAAATAAAGAAATAAATATATTTTGTACAATCTCATTTCATGTGACATTGTAGAAGCAAGAATATCTTTTTTAAAGAAGACAATCCCAGCCTAGTGCTTAACTTATTATGGATATAGACTCAACTCAGGTCCTGTTTTATACTAATTTTTTTGTGTGGCTTCATTATTTGGATGGCTTGAGAACCTTCAACTAAATTTCAGCAAATCATTTAAGATAGGGTTTTTTTCAAGATTTATTCAAAGGCAGCCCTTAAGACTCCTATCTGCTTTCCAAAATGTTATTTTCTATATGCGATTTAATGCATGACAACAGAGAATGAACATTAATTACTCTTTCCCTCTGATCAAAAAGCAGAGATGGGGCATGTCTTGCTTGACAGGTTAATTTACATCTCCCTGGACTATCGTAAAAGTCATGGTAGAATCCATAAAAAGATATGAGACAAATGATATAAAATGATTGCAGTGGAGGTCAGATGGCCTAATGAAGTTTATGTAAGGCAGTGACTATAAGACTGAACTATGTAGAGATTAGTTTGTTCCTAGTTCAAATTTCCTTTCTGCTATGAAGTTACTATTTTTGTTCAATAGCATCATGCCATCTCTCAAGCAATAGGGTTATTGTATGGATTTCGCTTAGAGAATGCACAGCAAGCATTCTGGAAGCAACTTACAAATGATAAAAGCAAGAACAGGATCCTTCTTGTGCATGACACGAAAGAAAGATATTAGATTCTTCATTAGCTAGGTAATTAACAATCACATCCACTTTAATCCAGGCAAACATTCTTCATTGTGCTGATGAAAATGTCTGTTATAAGCTTCAGAAAAGATAGGCGCCAACTTTTGATTAGGCATTTGACTAATAAAAACAGGCAAATTCCGTGAAATTTACTGACTCTGTTTCTCTTCAAGAGTCCCCTTAAAATATCCATTTCATATTGTGTAAATGAGAATTCTATCTTGACAGTAGAATCTAGCCTCTAGGAGGAGGAGGAGGAGGAGGAGGAGGAGGAGGAGGAGGAGGAGGAGGAGGAGGAGGAGGAGGAGGAGGAAGGAGAAGGAGAAGGAGGAGGAGGAGGAGGAGGAGAAGGGGATGAGGTTTCATATGTACCTATGAAAATACTTTGCCAGTCCAATTGTGGGGAAATGAAAAACTGACATCCAACAAGGACTGTGAATGTTCGATCAATTCCTGGAGCAAAGTGAGCAGAATGACCACAGTGATGATGACTAAGAAAAATAATGTTATATTTAAACTATGGATTTGTGCAGCAATGATTGAACTTTGCCCAAAGTTCTTATGCAGCAAAGTACTCAACTAACTATGCAGTGACATGATTGGAATAAGGTTCTCAAAGGTCAATGTGTATTTATGGTTTGAGGTGGAGAAGAAACCTTAAACAAACTTTTTTTTGTGTATTGTGGTTCTTTGTAGAGAAAATTCCTGAAAATGTGTGCAAGATGCTAATGATGGCCCACATAGATAACCCATTTTGCTTTCAACCATCACATCTGTTTTATTGATTGATTGAATGAATGAATGAATGAATGAATTGATTTACCACTCATCTGAAATGATTCTGGGCAGGTCTTTTGAACATGTAATGAATTTGTACAAATTTTCATTTTTTTTCCTACAATGAAATAATATCTGTGTGGAAGGAAAAGATGCTCTTCTGAATGAAATCTCAGGCTTAATGCAAGGTTTATCATATGAACCAAAATGCCAGATATGAATCTCTCTTGCAAAACAGTTGAAACAATGGTAGCTTTTCATAGGGTGGCAAGTATTATAGAAAAAATTCATGCTTATTACAGTTATTGTAAGGGTAGTTGCTGTAACAATTAAATGATAAACCAACAAATTTTAGAACAGAAGCAATGCTTATTTAATGCTAGGAAATAAGAAAGTTCCTCAGGACTTTTAATCTATATCATTTTTTTTTAAATGTAATTTAGTACTTATTATTCAGGTCTAAGAATTTGGAATTGAATTTAAAAAATAAAATAAAGACAATTTCCAAGCATTCTTACTCTAACTAATCTGAATGGGATGCTGTCACTGGAAGGAGGAAATTAATCTATCTATTAGCATTCAGGTTTAAAAGAACAAGACAAGTTTAACAATTCTAGACAAGTTTGAGTAGCTCTATTTAAATTTATCTGCCCTTCCCCCCTCCCCAAAAAACCCATCACCCACAACAATGCAAATAATGAGTTTTGCTAGATGAATGCAAAAACCATATAAAGGGCTGTGAGAGCTGAACGCAAAATAAATTAAACAAATGAATCAATCAAAGAACAATGATGGGGCATTTTTAAATGGAAATATTGTAGCTTATATTCAAGACAGTGACACATTAGGGTGGAGCACTTAGACAGCACTTTTCTTGCTTTTTCTTTGGCGACTGAACTTCAAATGATTAAAAGTATTGTATTTAGATGAATACAGTAAAAGTACTACTTATTGGTCATGATGGTATTATCCTTTGAGTACAATAGTATTTGAGTTATCAATTAGCATGATAAATAATAAATAATCTACTTAATGAAAACCCCAATGTTTTAATACCCTTTATTTAGCCACTTTATTATGTCCTGACACTGTAAAGGTACTGGTGGGCAGGAAATTATAATTAAAGAATTCCAGACTAACTCTACAATGCTGGAATGGCCTTGCAAGCAAAAACTTCCATTCTAAAGAAACTTCTTGGATGACAAGTGAAACGTCTTCAAGAAAAAAACAAAAATTTTTTAAAAGCATCTTTAGGATCACTTGCATGTTTGCGTCCTTCAGTGAATCACTTTTCAGGTAGTGATCCTTTATAATAAATTATCTGACTTTAGAGAAGCAGATCTGAGACAGCCAGCAAAAGATAGCTGACTGGCAGTGAATTCAGGGGAATGTAATAGGTTACCTCAGGGGTGGCAAACTCAAGGCCTGCAGGGTGCTTTGGTCTGGCCCATGAGGCCACCCTGGAAACAGCGGATCAGCCCGTGGTGCCTCTGCCAGTAAAAATGGAGCTCAGGAGGGCTTCATGTGGCCCTCCCAGACTCCATTTTCACTGGCAGAGGGTTGTAGGAGGCTGTTACAGCTAAAAATGGAACTTGGAAGCCGGTTTTACTGGCAGAGTGCTTAGGCCACCACAGATGCCCCCAAAACAAGGGACATTGAGTTGGCCATGCCCCCTGGCCACACACACCCTGCCATCCCGAGGTCAAACACAGCCCTGATGCAGCCCTCAATGAAATAAAGTTTGACACCCTAGGTTACCTGATGGACCTCCAAGGGCCAAGGGAAGGGGTGGGATTCAAAAATCTCAGCAACTGGCTCACTGCCCAGGTCCTGGGTAGGCATGGTCATGGTGGCATGCCTTACCGGTACTTCTGGTAGAGCCATTTTTCGTATTCCCAAGGGTCCAGAGGCTTCCCTCAGGCCTCCGGGTGGGTGAAAATGCCCTGCCGGGCTCTGGAGGATCTCTGGAAGCCAGAAACAGGTCCATTTCTAGACTTCCAGAAGGCCCATTTTTCCCTCTCCCAGAGCCTCAGCATGAACACTGCACTTACCTGCACTGAAAGTGGGCCATGTGGAGATTCCTGGGAGGGGTGAGATGGGGTGGGTGTGGCCAGCTGGTTGGTTCAAATACTGTGTCAACTCATAAAACATTTTCTATGCCCATTTCATGGTTGCCAACAGAAAGGGTGGGGGGAAGGAGTTTGAAAGAGCAGTGCAGCAGTTTGGAATCGAAAGTGCATTCCATTCATACCTTGCAGAGATTGAAACTAGGTGACCAGAGTTTCTGCCATGCAAATCTCTAATTGGAGAACAGGACTGATGGCTCTTGGCTATGGGGGTGTTTCATTGGAGACTATGAATTATGATGTACCCAAAGGAGTGAGGGAAACCAGAGTCAAGGGTGACAGTGAATTAAGTGTCTCATAATCAGTTCCAAACAGGTCCTGCCAACCTGTTCACTCCTAATAAATTCTTTAAAGGTTTTGAAGTTTGGCTCGAGGCTCATGATTTAATTAGAGCAACTGCCGGAATCCTGGCATACTGGTTTGGTGAACCAGATGCAAATTTAACATCCGGTTTGCTCGAACCAGTCTGAACCAATAGAATCCCACCCCTGGGCAAGGGGCAAGAAGGCCCTTCTTTATTTTTCTGCTTCAGTGGCCGGGCCTCCAGTTAGCTGTTCTTTGTTACTGTTCTTGAAATCAGCTTAATAAATGACATGCTGGAAATCACTGGGCATGGCGTATTGCCCTGTGCTGTGTGGCCCCCAAAGCTGCAAAACAGTGCGGAGCGCTATCGGGGTAGGAAAGAAAAGAACTTTGCAAAGGCCTCGGCTGGGAGTTTGAAATCACCTTCGAGTGCGACCTCTCCGAAGGTGAGTCCCCGCTGATCCCCCTTATTTTTCTGGGGCTTCCAGGCTTAAACTTTGCAAAGGCAAAGTTTGCAGGCAGGAGCGTCTTCCCGCTGAGGAGTGGGAAGGGTTCCACGCAGCGGATGGGCGGGATGCTTGGAGCGGCCTGCTTGGAGCCACCTAAAGCTAGGCCTCTGCTGGTGGAGCCTTGCCCTGCCTTGGTGCCCCGTTTCCCAGCTTGGAGGTCCTGCTCGGGCAGCACTTTAAAAGCCTGCTCCCAGCACCCGAGCAACTTCCCAGCAACTTTCGGCTTCCTTTTTCCTCACGGGCACTTGTGCCTGACCCCAAGCCGCACGGTGGAGGGGAAGCTCGGAGGGTGGGTGAGCAGGCTGCTTGGAGGAGGCAACCCGGCGGCGCTCCGGGTTTCCCCTCCACCATGCGGCTCGGGGCCAGGCGCGAGTGCCCGCGAGTTAAAAGGAAGCTGAAAGTTGCTGGGAAGTTGCTCGGGTTTCTGGGGCTTCCAGGCTTAAACTTTGCATGGGCAAAGTTTGCAGGTGGGAGCATCTTCCCACTGAGGAGTGGGAAGGGTTCCGTCCGGTGGGTGGGTGGGCTGCTTGGAGCCACCTAAAGCTAGGCCGTTGCTGGTGGAGCCTTGCCCTGCCTTGGTGTTCCATTTCCCGCCTCGGCGGTCCTACTCAGGCAGCACTTTAAAAGCCTGCTCCCAGCACCCGAGCAACTTCCCAGCAACTTTCAGCTTCCTTTTAACTCGCGGGCGCTCTCCCCTGGCCCCGAGCCGCGCAGCAGAGGGGAAGCCCGGAGCGCCGCCAGGTCACCTCCTCCAAGCAGCCTGCCCACTCACCAGGCAGAACCCTTCCCACTCCTTGGCGGGAAGACGCTCCCACCTGCCAAGTTTGCCTGTGCAAAGTTTAAGCCTGGAAGCCCTGGAAACCCGAGCAACTTCCCAGCAACTTTCAGTTTCCTTTTAAATCGCGGGTGCTCACGCCTGGCCCCAAGCTGCATGGCAGAGGAGAAGCCCGCCGAGCGGGCAGGCGGGTGGGCTGCTTGGAGGAGGCAACCTGGCAGCGCTCCGGGCTTCCCCTCCACCACATGGCTCGGGGCCAGGCACGAGCGCCCGCAAGTTAAAAGGAAACTGAAAGTTGCTGGGAAGTTGCTGAGATGCTGGGAGGAGGCTTTTAAGAGCTGCGCCCCAAGGAGCAACTGGCGGCCGGAGTGGCCGGGACTGGCAGTGGCGGCGAGGGGCCGACCTGCGCAGGGGGGGCCTGGGGTGCTTTTCTCCCGCATTCAGCTTCGGAGCGGCCTGCCGTGCACTCTTGGGCATCTAGCTCGCTGCGTCCTGGGCACACCTTTCTCTCACCTCTCGTCCAGCAGCAGCAGCAGCAGCAGCAGCAGCAGCAGCAGCAGCAGCAGCAGCAGCAGCTCCAACTGCCACCTCCTTCCTCCCCTAATGCCCGCTGTTGTGATGCGTATTCCCGTAGACCCAAGCACCAGCAGGGGTTTCACACCTCCCTCCATGGCCTTCCCCTGCGGTAAGATGGGAGAGAACAGTGGTTCACTTTATCCGTGGGCACCGGAGGAGTTATGTTTTGGGGGGTGGGCGTTTATTTATTTCTTATCTTATAAGTGGCCAACTTATGTAAGCTGAGGGGGTACATTCATACATACACACACACACATACACACACACAGTCATTTATTTGTAGGGGAAGAATCTGTCTGTCTGTCTATCTATCTATCTATCTATCTATCTATCTATCTATCTATCTATCTATCTATCTAACTATGTTGTGTTTTTAATCGGAAGAATATCATGTCTGCGCATTAGGCACAGTGACTTGATTTTGCAGAGCTGTGTGCTGACCCGGCCCATCTGTCAAATTTTAAAAGTCAATGCGGCCCCCGAGCCAAAAAGTTTGCCCACCCCTGTGCTAGAGTCTGTGGACTGAAGCAACATAAATAAATACAATGAGGAGACTGGCAGTGTAGTATTTTCTGAAGTGGTTACATTCAAACAGCTTTCCATTGTTCCTTCGCATGCTTTGAAAAAATGCTTTGCAGTATTCTTTACTGGCTCTTTTGCCAGTATTATTTATTCATGTTCCACCATCTGCCACATTGATAGCAGAGGACAAAGCACCACTGAAAGCTGACTTTATAGATGTGGAAATTGAATGGCACAGTTTAAACCACTGAGCATTTGCACCAGTGGTAGTATTCAATTTATTTTTGCTACTGGTTCTTTGGATGTGGCTTAGTTTGGTGGGTGTGGCTTGGTGGGCATGGCAGGGGAAGAATACTGTAAAATCCCCATTCCCTCTCCACCCCACTAACCTGCTTTCCAGCTCTGTTCTCCTGTGCAGGGCAACAAAAGAAGACCCAGCTGATCAGCTGGGACTCAGGAGGCAGTGACTAGATGGGGGTGGGGCCATCCAGAGGTGGTATTTACCAGCTCTCTGAACTACTCAAAATTTCTGCTATCGGTTCTCCAGAACCTGTCAGAACTGGCTGAATACCATCTCTGAATTGCACAATCATATCTGTTCTTACCACCAAGCTATTTTTAGCTTATTTCCGTTTATTTAAAATATTTAAAGCTCAGTGACTGTTCAGAGAATTTTGTGGAGAGTTTTGACTTAAAAAATAAACAAAGCGAAATAATAAAACTAAGAAACAAAAAAATAATACAACCCACAATAATAAGCACGACAGGAATGGACATGCTTTGAAAATGATTTGGAAGAAAAGCTTTGGAATTGCACAAGCACAGCAGTACTCTGTTGTTTGACAAATCAGTCCCTTTTTTCCCCACACAATCCTGGGGCAAAAAAAAAAGACTGTTGTTGTTATAAAAGTCACATTAATTTTAATGAGTGGACTCTTTAAAGTCACAGCATCATTTTTCAGGATTATGCAAAAGTGTGAAAAAGATAAGCTGCCTCAAGAATAGTGGGGAAGCATTCATGCTCACTAGAGATCCAGAGCAAGATATGTGTTAAGTTTGGAGCATGGGTGCGAATGATGGAGACGAGCCGGTAGAAGCAGTGAACTTCAAACTCTTTATTTACATCTTGTGATAGCTCAGCTCAAGGGCTGCTATATTCTTACTTAAAAAGGCAACTCATTAACTATTCAACCAATAGCAAACCTGGAGCGCTAGCTCCATTAACCAATGGGAATGGCCTGTTAATGGCCAATCGGATGCTCCTGAATGAGCCAATCCGATCCTGCCATTAACAGCCAATCAGAAGTGCAGGGCCAGAACCCTGCACTAGACTTCAAGCTCAATGATAACTTTATTGGTATTATGCATTCACAACACCCCTTTCCCCCGGCTTCTGCCCACGGGGCGCAGTTACATAGTCCTTAAGGTAGGACGGTTGTTTTACTAGTCTTTTCGATTTTTGCAAAGTGCCTGGCGGTTGGCTGCACTCTTGCTGAGGTAGATCGTTGTTTAGTGGTAGGGGTGCCTCTGGTTCCGAGTTCGCGTTCTCGTTGTCATCAATATCACTGGCCATTTCCTGAGGTGCATTCACTCCGGTCCCTGGTTCCTGTTCCTGCGTTTCAGTTCCATTATCAGTCTCTTCGAAAAGGTTTCCCTCTAATAGTAATTCGCTTTCCTCTGTATCTCCCCCCCCTCAGTTTGGTCAAAAGGGAGTTCGGAAGTGCGAGGTGGTAGCCGCGATCGTAGCTGATCTATGTGGCGCTTCCAAAGTCTATCGTCAGGGCACTGACCGAGATATGATCTTGGGCCGGTTACGCAGATTATGGTTGCCTCTACCCACAGCAGATCGCCCAATAAGTTTTTAGCGAATACTAGATCGCCTACCTGGAAGGTACTGCATCGGCTGCTGGACCCGAGTGGCTTTTCAGGTTCGTAGGCTGAGTGTAACCGATCAAGGTGGGAGCGGAGCTTCTGTCCCATTAGCAGTTCGGCGGGAGTTTTGTTGGTGATGCTGTGAGGTGTGATGTGCTGCAGGAAAAGGATCCAGTTGATTTTTTCATCGATGTTATTGTAGTCAATCTTTTGGAGAGTCTTTTTGATGAATTGAACCATGCGCTCAGCCCTACTGTTGGCAGCAGGGTGCCAGGCGAAATGAGCGCATGTCGAATACCACGGTCAGCCAAGTACTGCTCAAAAGGTAGCGTGGTAAATTGGGGCCCGTTGTCGGATACCAGAACATCTGGTAATCCGTGGGTTGCAAAAAGTCTTTCCAGTCTTTTGATGACCACATCAGTAATTGTGCTGCTCATTCGATGAATCTCGAGCCAATTCGAGTAGGTGTCGACAGTTAGCAGAAATGTGTGGCCTTTGGTCGGCCCAGCAAAGTCCAGATGGATGTGGGACCAAGGTCCCCGCGGCATTTCCCATTCAGTTGGGGTTGCCTTTGGTGGAGCGTTGCTTACTTCTTGGCACCTCTTGCAAGTTTTAACCCATGATTCGATTTGTCTATCGATGCCTGGCCACCACGCGTAGCTTCGTGCAAGGCCCTTCATGCGCACGATGCCAGGGTGGCCATCGTGCAAGGTTCTTAGCAGTGTCTGTTGGAGTCGTTCTGGGATAACGACTCTATTGCCCCAGATGACACAACCCTTTTGCGAGAACAACTCTGTTTGATGATTTTTGAATGGTGCGAAGTCGTCTGGAACTTGGTCCAATGGCCATCTGTGTTCCACCCTCGTGAGAACTCGCGCCAAGATGGGGTCGTGTTTTGTTTCTCTCGCGATGTCATGGGCAGTCAATGGTGGCACGTGGAGTATCTCGATCTGCAACACTGTCATCGTTGGTGCAGGATCGTTGATAGTTTCAGGGAGCGGTGTAGGGCTCAGCGCGTCGGCGTGGGGAATGGCTTTACTGGGACGATATTGTAGCCAATAATTGTAGGCAGCCAAGAATTCTGACCAGCGGGTCATTCTGGGAGAAAGTATGTAGGGAGTTGGCTTGTCCCCAGCGATGATCCCCAGCAATGGTTTGTGGTCAGTTACAATGGTGAAAACCCGGCCGTACACGTATTCATGAAATCTTTTAACTGCTGATACAACCGCCAGGGCTTCCTTATCAATTTGGTTGTAATTTCACTCGGTTTTTGAGAGCGTCTTTGAGAAGTAAGCAACAGGGGCTTCGTTACCGTTAGGTTACACATGGCTCAAAATGGCGCCCACTCCAAAAGGCGATGCATCACAGGTTATGTTTATTGGCAAAGTCTCATTGTACTGCATCAGCATGCCGTCTGAAGTCAGTAGTTTTTTTATATTACGGAATGCCTGCTCTTCTTTGTGACCCCATACCCAGATTGTTTTTTTATCTAAAAGACGATGTAACGGTTCAGCGGCAGTCGCCTTGTGCGGCAAGAATACATTATAGAAATTGATGAGGCCTAGGAACGCCTGGAGGTCGGTCTTGTTCTGGGGCCTGGGAGCGTTCTTTATTGCTCTTAATATACTATCAGTAGGATGAATACCCTGACTGTCAATTAGGTACCCTAAGAATTCAACACGATCGGTACACATTTTGCATTTATTTTTTTTGACTTTCAGGGCTGCCTCCTGAAATTTTTGTAATCTCAATCTTAAACAGTCCCACAAGATATTTTGAGTGGAGGCAGCAATAAGCACATTGTCGAAATAGGGGACAACGCCCTTGATCCCCTGCAATAGTCTCTCCATTAGGCTCTGAAAGATCCCTGGGGCTACACTGACTCCGAATTGAAGCCGCATACACTTAGAGGCACCTCGGTGTGTTACGATAGTCTGTGCCTGTGCTGTTTTTTCATCAACCGGCAATTGCTGATAAGCCTGAGCTAAGTCTAGTTTAGCTAAGACTTTTCCATCCCCCAGGGAATGGAGGAGATGCTGTACCACCGGCACTTGATATGGGTTCTCTTGCAGGGCGTGGTTTAGGGTGGCTCGGTAGTCCCCGCAAATTCTAATGGAGCCGTCCGGCTTAATGGGTGTCACAATCGGCGTTTCCCAAGGGGAGTGATCCGTTGGCTTTAAAACTCGCTGGGCAATCAACTTATCAAGCTGCTCGTCGATTTTCGGTTTTAGAGTGAATGGAACTTGATGAGGCTTAAGGCGGATGGGAGCTATCTTTGGATTAAGGCTAAAGGATATCGGGGTCCCCTTGTACTCGCCTAGCTTTTCCTCGAAGACGTCCTTGAATTCGTGGGCGAGGTCTTCCTCCAAGTCACTGCCACTGATTCGATTAATGCCTGCCACTTCGATGCCAAGTGGTGCGAACCACTGTAGACCCAACAGGCTAGGCTGGTCCTCATTGATCACCGTCAGGGGTAAGTACACCATGCGGTTCTTGAATGTAACCCGGATTCGACTGGATCCTGCAACTGGAATTCGGTTCCCCTGGTAGTCTTTTAGCACAAGCCGTTGGAATTGAAGGTCTTGGCACCGGATAGTGGGGATGAGTTGCTTGAGGGTCTTCCATGAGACCATTGAAAGAGACGATCCCGAGTCTACTTCCATCTGGCAGGACCGATTTTCAATGTTCACATTGACCCGAATTTTTTGAGCGTCTAATGAAGAGGCATGGCCAATAGTGAGTGTTTGGTGAGCCTCTTCTCGTCTCGCTAGATGGTTTATTGGTCAGTTTCCATAGGAGTGGTTTACTGGTTCTCGCCTTACAGGGCGATTACCTGTCGATTGGCGGAGATTGGTTCCTTTTGAGGTCTGGCTGGGTCCGAGGAGGCTTCTGCAGACCCGTCCGATGCGGCCTCATTTCCCGCACTCATGGCAGAGTGCGTCGCGGCATTTGCAATTGGAGCGAAAATGGTTGGCCCTGCAGCCCACGCACGGTTGCTGGGACTTCGGGTATCATTCCCGATCGGACCGCAGGCGATGGACCTTTTCTTTGTCACTGTCTGATGACGAAGAGAGGTCCTCATGGTGGGCCGCGGAGAGCTGCCCTTCTGCATTAGGTGAAATTTCGCCGGCTGGTTGGTGGGTTTGAGTGCGATTTCGGCGTAGTTGGGCAGCCGACTTCTTGGTTGCCTCCGCTGCTGTAGCTTCAGCTATGGCTTCTTTAAGGATGATGTCACCCTTTGCCATTATTTTGCTCTGTACATTTAGAGCGTCTAGCCTGAGGAATACTCTGTCTCTCAAGGCCTCTTCCAGGTCGGTGAATTCGCAAAGGCCTCCCAAGTTCCGGAGGTCTGCAACGAAATTGGCGACGCTTTCTCCTTTCCGCTGGTTCCGTTGATAGAACTTGTGTTGTCTTACGGGCATTGGAACAGTGGGTGCATAGTGGGCCCTTAGTAGCAGTTCGAGGACGTCCCAGTCCCTGGCCTTCACTTCAGCTGGTTTCGCTAATGCCTTGGCCATCTTGAATACCGTTGGTCCGCAGTGCATCAGGAATACCGCCCATTTCTTTCCGGCCATGGCATCCTTTAGATTATTCGTTTCCAAAAACATATGGAAACGATCCATGTAAGACTCCCAGTCCTCTTGAGCTGGATCGAATGGAGTGGGTGGTATTGCACCGCCGGACATGGTTTTGCCGTTGTGTGCTTCAGTCACGTGATTAGTTGGCTCTGATGTCATCCAATCCCACCTTCGTCGCCAGTGTTAAGTTTGGAGCATGGGTGCGAATGATGGAGACGAGCCGGCAGAAACAGTGAACTTCAAACTCTTTATTTACATCTTGTGACAGCTCAGCTCAAGGGCTGCTATATTCTTACTTATATAGGCAACTCATTAACTATTCAACCAATAGCAAACATGGAGCGCTAGCTCCGTTAACCAATGGGAATGGCCTGTTAATGGCCAATCGGATGCTCCTGAATGGGCCAATCCAATCCTGCCATTAACAGCCAATCAGAAGTGCAGGGCCAGAACCCTGCACGAGACTTCAAGCTCAATGATAACTTTATTGGTATTATGCATTCACAACAGTATGTATAGCCTTAAAACAGCAATACTGACGGAAAGGTCTTAAGGGATAAAACAATATGCTTAGGTTGTAGAAGTTAAATCCAGAATGTCAGCACCTAAAACCAGGCCTTTTCCTGGAGCAAAAACAACAGCAACAGATGGTCAGCACAAGCTTGGCCTCCAGATTACCAGTTATGTAGAGGCAATCAATGAACTTATTTTAGGACTGTGTTATGTGATTTCTGAAAGATATTTTAGCTAATAGCCTCACAATCATATTTAGCACCAGCCATAGCTTCTGAAACCTCTTAAAGAGCAGGCCTATGTCAAGGGCATATTGCAAATCAAACAAATTTAATAGAACCTTTTATGGACTAAGCCAACGCATCAGTAACAACCCTAAATAGCTTTACTTGCAGCAGGCTCATAATCCTGCACTTCTCATTGGCCTGCGAATAGCGAGTCGTGATTGGTCGTTTCTGGCCAGTCTGATTGGCTGTTAACGGGCCTCTCTGATTGGACGCTTGTGAGAGCGGTAAACTCAAATCATTGGTTGTTTTGACAGCAGCCAGCTCTATAAAAGAGCTGCTGCTGCCCAAGTATTTGCTCTGTTCTTATTTCACAATAAAGAGTTGAAGTCACCGTTCGATGTCTTGTCTCCGTTCCTTGCACCCATGCTCAGGACTTAACAGAACCAAAGATGCTATAGTCAGGCTATCCCTACTCAAGAAGGTTAGCAGTCACTGGCCTAAACACAGCTGGCTGAGTGTTTCCTGGTGTATCTGGACTTAAGACCAAGAAGGGTTCGGAAGCACAGCAATACTCTTTTAGTATTGCTGTACTTGGAATATTGACTCTCCACCCAGCGTCATGGGCATATCCAACTGTAGAGCCATGAGCTGTCAATCAAGTCCTTCCATTTAATCTAGATTTAGCTTTAGTGCCCTAGCACTGGTCCAATATTTATATCAAGTCATCTGACTCTGATGACCAGGGAAAATAGAACAGAGCTAGGGAATCATCAGCATACTAGTGGTATCCAGCCACAAATGCCCCTACTCAGCAGCTTCAGATGAAAACAGGACAAAAGCAGGGGTGGGATTCTGCTGATTCGGAACAGTTCGGATGAAGATGTTAAATTTGCATCTGGTTTGCCAAACTGGTATTTGAACCAACTGGCTAGTCCCTCCCATCCCCCCCTTCCCCTTCCCTCCCAGGAGTCTCCATGCAGCCCATTTTTAATGCAGGTAAGTGCAGGGTCCACATGGAGGCTCTGGGAGGGGGAAAATGGGCCTTCCGGAAATACCAGAAATAGGCCTGATTCTGGCTTCTGGGGGGCCTTCAGAGCCCAGGGAAGGCTGTTTTCATCCTCCCAGAGGCCTGAGGGAAGTATCTGGACCCTTGGGAAAGCGAAAAATGGCTCTCCTGGAAGTTCCAGTAGGCCACGCCCACCATGGCCAGCAACTGGGCAGTGAACCGATTGCTGGGATTTTTGAATCCCATCCCTGGACAAAGGAATGGATCCTAAAGTTGTCTAGAAGTCCAAAGTCCAAATTAAAACCACATTCTTGAATCAACACTGGGGGAAAAAGATAACAACTGAACAACTGATTGCTTCCATATCAATCCAACAGGATGATACCATAGTCATTGGTATCAAAAGCTGCTAATACATCCAGATGGAGCAATGTATTTCAATTTCTCCTATTTCCAGAGCAAGTCAGAGCAGGGAATCTTGATATCAAACTGAGACTGAAGAGAATGGGTACATTCAAATCCTCCTAGAATATGCGAGGTTCTCAAGTACCTTGTTCCGAAAAGAGATTTTTACAATTGGGTGGCAATTTTCATATATTGGGATCCATAATGCTCTTCTTTCTGTCTGATAATTAATATACCATATATACTCGAGTGTAAGTCGACCCGAATATAAGCCGAGGCACCTAATTTAACCACAAAAAACTGGGAAAACTTATTGACTCGAGTATAAGCCAAGGGTGGGAAATGCAGCAGCTACTGGTAAATTTCAAAAATAAAAATAGATGCCAATAAAAACTTTCACTAGGACAGTTGAGAATAAGTTTGATGTTCACAATTTCCTCTTTGAAAGAGACCAGTAAATAGGGAACAAGAAGATGAAGAAAAAGAAGTGTGTTTTTTCACACTTTTCACACTGAAGTGAACAAAAATGGCATCATAGGAACAGGCTTATTCTCAGCTCAAAGGTTTGTTTCTGATTTCTTCCCTGATTTAAGGGAAATTTGGGAAACGATCTCACTATCATGAAAGGTTTGATTGATTCACTAACCCAAAAGATGATGATGATGACAGTGGTAGGCAGGAGTCACTCTCTCCCTTGCAAGAAAAAACCAAGAGCCGTTCTTATGATATCTCTCCCTCTCTCTCTCCCCCCCCCCAATAAATTCAAGCCCTTTCCAACACACGCGCGCGATCCGCCCCCGCCCCTTTGCACCTTGCAAATGCAAAACCCCAGGATTTTTGCATTTGCAAGGTGCAAAGCGGCGGGGGCGGATCGCGCACGCGTGCTGGAAAGGGCTTTACTGTATTACGGGGAGAAAGAGAGAGAGGGAGAGATCATAAGAATGGCTCTTGCTTTTTTCTTGCAAGGGAGAGAGTGACTCCTGCCTCCTACTGTCATCAACATCTTCTTCTTTTGAGTTAGTGAATCAATAAATTTGGGAAATGATCTCACTATCAGAAAACAACGCGAGCTGCCTCCACCTCCTCCTCCCCCTCCTCCCCCTCCTCCCGAGTGGACTGAAAGCAGCTGGAGCTGAGGAAATGAAGCTGAGTGGAGCGACCTCGGCTCACGTTGCTTTCTCAGCCTAGAGCTCAGAAAACAACGCTAGCTGCCTCCCCCTCCTCCTCCCCCTCCTCCCGAGTGGACTGAAAGCAGCTGGAGCTGAGGAAATGAAGCTGAGTGGAGTCGAAGCAACCTCGGCTCGCGTTGTTTTCTCAGCCCAGAGAAAGGGGAAAGGGGCTCATCTGGACCAAGGGTGAGTCTCCGCCTCAGTTTCCCCTGAAGGATCTTCTGTCGCTTTTGCTTTCTCCCTACATCTTCCCTCTGTTAAAATCCCCTCCCCCCACACACACTTATTTTCGGTTGGATAGATTTCATGTCTGAGCATTCTCACATGGCGGTGGGTCTTCCCCCCCAAAAAAAAAAAGTTAAAAAAAGAAAAAACAATATATCCTCAAGCAAGAACTTTTCTGCTTCCGATTACCCCCATGCTTAAAAGTTGCAAAGGAAACACGGAAGCAGGGAAGCGGCTGCCCAGCTTCGGAGCTCCACACCATTTTTTTTTCAGAGGGGAATCTGACTCGAGTATAAGCCGAGGGGTTTTTTTTCAGCACAAAAAATGTACTGAAAAACTCGGCTTATACTCGAGTATATACGGTAAGCAAAAAACTAGAAAAATAAAAATAAATAAATCCCTCAGACTAACAATAGGATCTGTAACATGTAGTTTGCTGATTATGAATTGAAAGAGACCTCTGTGGCTGTCATAATTGTGCCAACTTTAATATATTTTCTTTTCTTTTTTTGATAAAACAGTTTTAATAAATGTACAGTTTAACACTACTTTTATTATTTTTATATTTTGCCTTATTTTCTATTTTTCATATTTTCTGCTTTTTGAAATTTTCATACATCAGGAATCCCTGGATTATCAGATATTGGTTTGCTATCTTATTCTTATATCAGGCAATTAAAGAGAAATGATTGGCTTTCCTATCTTTTAAGTCAAAGTGTAGACTTAGTAGAATTAAATATATATATATTGCAAAATGTATATTCGTATGAAGGCTGATTTAAGTACTATAATTGTCGGAAGGTGATTTTTTTTTTTTATATTAGACTAATTTGACTGAAAGGGATTATTTGAAAAAGGAACATTTATGGATTCTCTCTCTCTCTCTCTCTCTCTCTCTTTTCTTTCTTCTCTTTCAACAGGATTTGTTTCAAATGGCTGGGTCTTGTTGCTAGGCTACCAATCTGCATTCTGCAAACCACAGCAGAGTTTATAGTAACTGAGCATTAAATTGCAGATCACATTTTGTACTATTTTTAGACAGATAGAAGGAGAAGCATCCATTTGGAGCATCCAATTTATTTATTTATTTAATCAGAAATAGCAGCATTGAAATATACCAGTGACTTGGGTACATTTCTTCATGCACATATATATACACACATAGGCCCACACACACCTGTGCATGAATCATGGGTAGTTCTGACTGTAATCTGCAACATCCTAACTGACATCATGTGATAAGATATTGCAACAGGTGTCCTGATAAATTTTTTTCCTGCTTATCTGTACGAAGTGACAAAAAATGTTTATGACTTGTCAAGAATGAGCTAAGTGGCTCGTGTGGATGTGTCAAAGGGAGATAATGTTTTTATGGGCCTCTTTGATGAAAAGTAGCAAGAGAAAGGAAGCTGGTGAAAATAGTTGCCAAATTTCTTCATATTTTAATCCTATTCAAGAATGTCCTAGATCAGCTTCTTTCAAAGTGGCGCTTTCCAGATTTGTTGCACTACAGCTCTCAAAGTTGGAGAACGCTTTTCTGAAGTATCCTTTCATCTTGCATTTTGCAATCATTTCAGCAAGCTCACTGCAGAATATCACATGTAATAATTAAAGAGATGCTTGGTAACATTCTTTGATTGCTAATGCAATGCTGTCCTGCATATGCTTACTTTTTCTTTTGTGCCTTACCAGTAAGAATAAGATGATATGAAAAAGAAGAATGAGTATTGCAAGCTAACTCACTGCATGCTGTCAGGAGTTTGATTCTGACTGGCTCAAAGTTGACTCAGCCTTTCATCCTTCCAAGGTCAATAAAATGAGGACCCAGATTGTTGGGAGCTATATGCTGACTCTATAAACCACTTAGACAGGGCGTTAAAACACTATAAAGTGGTATACAAGTCTAAATGATACTGCTATACTATTTCTAATAAGAAGAATAAGGAGTAGATACAGATACAGATAGTCAGAGTTGGAAGGGATCTTGTAGGTCATCTAGTCCAACCCCCCGCCCAAGCGGAAGACCCTACACCATTTCTGACAAATGACAGTGCAATCTCTTCTTGAAAGTCTCAACTGATGGCGCTCCCATAACTTGTGAGGACGAGCTGTTCCATTGGTTGATTGTTCTCACTGTCAGAAAGTTTCTCCTTGTTTCCAGGTTAAATCTCTCCTTGTTCAGTTTCCATCCATTATTCCTTGTCTGGCCTACAGGAGCTTTAGAAAATAGCTTGACCCCTTCCTCCCTGTGGCAGCCCCTCAAATATTGGAAGACCGCTATCATGTCTCCCCTGGTCCTTCTTTTTTAACAGACTAGCCATGCCCAGTTCCTGCAACCGTTTGTGTTGTGTATGTACCATAGTTAATAAAGTATGAGCTTGAGGTAAAGTGCAGGGTTCTGGCCCTGCACTTCTGATTGGCTATTAGGCGGCCAGATAGGATTGGTTAGTTCTGAGGAATCCGATTGGCCCTTAACAGAGGATTATTATTGGTTTAAAGAGCTAGCGTTCATAGCTCGCTATTGGACAATTCTCACAAGGGTTGCCTATATAAGGCAGAGTTCACTGTTATTGTTTTGAGAAGTCACTATGCAATAAAGAGCTGAAAGTTCACATTCAAAGACTGTCTCCATTTACTCCAACCCATGTCCAAGTACTTAACACTGGTGACGAGGATGGGATCTGGAGACGTCTGAACCTAAGAAGGCAGGAAGCAATACCGAGCACGTGATAAGACGACGCCAACAATGGAACCATGTCCGGCAGCATCATACCACCCGCTCTGTTCGATCCAAACCAAGAGGATTGGGAATCCTACATGGATCGCTTCCAAATGTTTCTTGAGACGAATAATTTGAAGGACACCACACCAGCAAAGAAGCGGGCACTGTTCCTGATGCACTGCGGCCCAGCTGTATTTAAAACGGCTAAAGCACTAGCCAAACCTTGAGAAGTGAAAGCCATGAGCTGGGATGACCTCGAACCCATCCTGAGAGACCATTACGCGCCAACCGTGCCTACACTCGTGAGACACCACGAGTTTTATCAGAGAAACCAGCGAAAAGGAGAGAGCGTGGCCGATTTCGTGGCGGACCTCCGGAATTTAGGGGGCCTCTGCGGGTTCGCCGATTTAGAAGAAGCACTAAGAGATCGAGTAATTCTGGGATTAGATGCACTAAGCGTGCAAAGCAAGCTGATGGCGCAAGGCGACATCAGCCTTGCTGATGCCATCGCCGAAGCCATGGCTGCAGACGCGACCAAAAAGTCGGCTGTACAATTACGGTGAAGCCGCACTCCGGCAACACAACCGACCGGCGAAATCTTACCCAACTCAGAAGGGCAGCTTACAACAATGCACCACGAGGACCTCTCTTCGTCGTCAGACAGTGACGAAGAAGGGGTCCATCGAATGCGGTCTGACCGGGACCCTCGCCCTAAGCCCTTACGCCCTTGTGCTGGCTGTGGAGCAAACCATTCCAGGGCCGAATGCAAATTCCGCGATGCACTCTGCCATGAGTGCGGGAAACGAGACCACATCAGCCGGGTCTGCCGCAGCTTACCAGGACCCAGCCAGGCCTCAAAAGGGGCCAACTATTGCCAATCGACAGGAAACCGTCCTGTAAGGCGAGAACCAGTAAACCACTCCTACAGAAATCGAGCTTTGCAAAAAGAAGAGGCTCACCATACTATCACTATAGGTCACGCCTCAGTTTTGGACACTAAGAAAATTCGAGTCACGGTAGCCATCGAGAACCAGCCTTGCCACATGGAGGTCGACTCGGGATTGTCTCTCTCGATGGTGTCTTGGAAGACACTCAAGCAACTTATCCCCACAATCCAACGCCAAGACCTCCAATTTCAACGCCTCATCCTCAAGGGAAATCGAATCCCCGTGGTCGGGTCCTGCCGAGTCCGAGTCTCCTTCAAAAAGCATACAGCGTACTTACCTTTAACGATCATCAATAGAGATAGGCCTAGTCTATTAGGCCTCCAATGGTTCGCACCACTCGGCATCGAAGTGGCCGGCGTGAACCGAAGTGGCCGGCATGAACTGGTTGTGAGTGGGAGGAAGACCTTATTTCTGAGTTCAGCGACGTCTTCGCAGACCGTTTAGGCAAGTATAAAGGGACCCCAATCTCATTTAGTCTAGATCCAAAAGTAGCCCCAATTCGCTTGAAGCCCCATCGAGTTCCATTCGCTCTTAAAGCTAAGATCGACGAACAACTCGACAAGCTAATTGCTCAAGGGGTGTTGAAACCCATCGATCACTCTCCATGGGAAACCCCTATTGTAACACCCATTAAGCCATCCGAATTTGTGGGGACTACCGGGCCACTTTAAACCACGCCCTACAGCAGAATGCGTATCCAGTTCCGGTGGTGCAGCACCTCCTCCATTCCTTGGGGGGCGGAAAGGTTTTCGCTAAATTAGATTTAGCTCAAGCTTATCAACAACTACCAGTGGATGAAAAGACGGCCCAAGCCCAAACAATTGTAACGCACAGAGGTGCTTTTAAATGTACTCGATTGCAATTTGGGGTTAGTGTAGCCCCGGGGATATTCCAAAGCTTAATGGAAAGGTTGTTACAGGGAATCAAGGGCGTGGTTCCGTATTTTGATGACGTATTAATTGCAGCCCCTACCAAAAAAATCTTGCAGGATCGTTTGAAATGTGTTCTTAAAAAATTCCAAGAGGCAGGACTTAAGGTGAAAAAAAATAAATGTCACTTATATACTGACAGTGTTGAGTTTCTAGGGTATCGGATTGATAGCCAGGGCATTCACCCTACCGAAAGTAAATTAAAGGCGATAAAAAATGCTCCCAGGCCACGTAACAAGGCCGATCTCCAGGCATTCTTAGGCCTCATTAATTTCTATAATGTATTTTTACCGCACAAGATGACTGTTGCTGAACCGTTACACCGGTTATTAGAGAAAAAAGCATTGTGGGTATGGGGTTACCGGGAAGAACAAGCGTTCCAGAATGTTAAAAAATTGCTCACATCTGACTCTGTACTTATGCAGTATAACGAGACTTTACCATTAGTTATAACCTGCGATGCCTCACCCTTCGGGGTGGGTGCCATTTTGAGTCATGCACTGCCTAATGGGAACGAAGCCCCTGTTGCATACTTTTCGAAGACTCTTTCACAAGCAGAGCGGAACTATGGACAAATTGATAAAGAAGCTCTCGCAATAGTTTCAGCTGTAAAGAAATTTCATGAATATGTGTATGGAAGGACATTTACCATTATAACTGACCACAAACCGTTATAGGGATAATCGCCGGTGACAAGCCAACCCCCTACATATTATCCCCTGGAATGACCCGATGGTCAGAATTCCTAGCTGCTTATAATTATCGCCTGCAATATCACCCGGGGAAAGCCATTCCCCATGCCGACGCATTAAGCCGAGCACCGCTTCCAGAGACTCTCGACGATCCGGCACCAAAGGCACCCATGTTGCAAATCAAAACACTCAACTGCCTATATAAGGCAGAGTTCACTGTTATTGTTTTGAGAAGTCACTATGCAATAAAGAGCTGAAAGTTCACATTCAAAGACTGTCTCCATTTACTCCAACCCATGTCCAAGTACTTAACAGTTTGTTGTATGTTTTAGCCTCCAGTCCCCTAATCATCCTGGTTGCTCTTTTCTGCCCTTTTTCTGGAGTCTCAACATATTTTTTATAATGTGGTGACCAAAACTGGATACAGTACTCTAGGTGTGGTCTTACTTTATAGAATGGTATTAGTACTTCACTTGAATCTTGATTGTTTCTCTCTGTTAATGCAACTTAGGATTGCATTAGCTTTTTTGGCTGCTACTGCACACTGCTGGCTCAGATTTAGCTGGTTGTCCACTAAGATTCCAAGATCCTTCTCACAGTTACTGCTATTGAGCCTGGTTTCACCCAGTCTATATGTGTACTTTTGGTTTTTCTTGCTTAAGTGTAGGAGTTTACTTTTCTCTATATTGAATTTCATTTTATTAGATATGGACCAGTGTTCTAGTCTGTCAAGATCCATCTGGACCTTGAGCGTATCTTCTTGGGTGTTAGCTATTCCTGCCAGCTTAGTATCATCTGCAAATTTGGTAAGTTCCCCTTCTATTCCCTCATATAAGTCGTTAATGAAGATATTGAAGAGTACTGGGTCTAAGACGGAAACTTGTGGCACCCCACTGCTTGCTTCCCTCCATGTAGACTTAGACCCATTAAGGACTACCCGTTGAGTACAGTTTGCCAGCCAGTTTCGAATCCATCTAGTGGTGGTGCTATCTATTCCACTTTTTTTCTAGCTTATTAAGAAGTAGGTTGTGGTCTACTTTATCGAATGCCTTGCTGAAATCTAAATATATTATGTCCACAGTATTTTGCTGGTCTACGAATGCCTTGCTGAAATCTAAATATATTATGTCCACAGTATTTTGCTGGTCTACTAATTTAGTCACTGTGTTGAAGAATGAAATAAGATTAGTTTGGCATGATCTATTTTTAACAAACTCATGCTGACTGCTAGTTATTACTTTACTTGTTTCTAGATGTTGGCAGATCTGTTTTTTTATTATCTTTTCCAATATCTTCCTGGGTATTGATGTTGGGCTGATTGGTCTATAGTTTCCTGGGTCTGTTTCTTTTCCTGTATTAGGAAAATACAATATGTTCTATACTAGAAAAAATCACTTCAAATCACTTCAAATCCCACATTTTTGCTAAGATAGGTTAGCAGGTGAATGAGGAATGTCAGGATTTTGAATTCAAGATGAAGGCTCAAAATTCCTTGGGTTCCGCATTAACTGTAGTGGGGGAAAACAATCAACAGACGCTTTAGATTTTTCCATTTTTAAAAAAGAATTGAAATGTATTATCCTGAAAAGTAAAAAAAAAAAATCCACTTATGTAGGACTAATTTTAAACTATAAATTAAACAAAATTTAACCGGGTGGCATTTTTTTCAGTGAAGGTCCACTGACCTAAAATTCCAGAGTTCCTTAACTCTTTTCCATGGCTGCCCTGGGTATTTGGTATAATTTTCCACTTATTCATTCTTGTGCTATCTTCCTTCCTTCCTTCCTTCCTTCCTTCCTTCCTTCCTTCCTTCCTTCCTTCCTTCCTTCCTTCCTTCCTTCCTTCCTTCCCTCCCTCCCTCCCTCCCTCCCTCCCTTATATTATCTTACTCAACTGCCTTGTGTGGCTGTTCACTGTCTCTTGTTCTTATACATGTATCCTTATACATTTAACCCGTGGGTGGGTTGGGGACGATAGAGAGTTGTAAAATTAATTGGAAAAATAAAAAATCATGAAAATTTCTGAGTCACAAATCAAAAGTTGAAGAACTAGCTGATCAATTTTAATGGTACAGTAATTCACAAATTTATTCTTTTTTTGCATATGGGCCAAAACAGAGGTGGTATTCAGCAGGTTCCGACCAGTTCTGGAGAACCAGTAGAGGAAATTTTGAGTAGTTTGGAGAACCGGCAAATCCCACCTCTGATTGGCCCCACCCCCTTCTATTCTCTACCTCCCAACTCCCAGCTGATTGGCTGGATCTTCTTTTGTTGTCCTGCACAGGAGAACGGAGCTGGAAAGCAGGTTACTGGGGTGGTGAGGGAATGGGGATTTTGCAGTAACCTTCCCCTGCCATGCCCACCAAGCCACACCACACTCACCAAGCCCCACCCACAGAACCGGTAGTAAAAAAATGTGAATCCCACCACTTGGCCAATGCTCCTCTCCACCTATCTCTCAGCCAAATAAAGTACAGCACTAATGTCACAGTGATGGCACCAATTAAAAGAAGCTATAAAATCAAGAAAAAAACCAACAGACAAAATAAAACAGTATTACATGCATTGCACTGGAACTTTACTATGAGCTTCAATAAATGCAGAGATATGCAGGAAAGACATAACGTATATTTTCATACATTTTTTATTGTTAAGTCTTTTGTGATCTGTGACAGCTTTGGATAAGGATCAAAGTTATTACGTTTTCCTTTCTGTCATGTCTTAAAATGTTCTTTTTTGAAATATTAGGATGTGTTCCTGGTTTTTGATGGATTGGGATAATGCAAATGATGCGGACAGTATTTAAAATAAGGCACAGTCATACTCAGAAATAATAAAATTTCTGTGAGAGGGATGGATCTTATTCAGCCAGAAAATAATTTCAAAAAAAGATCCCCAGCAGCACGTAAAAATTTACAAACTTGAATGATGGAATTAATGAGGAAAAATACTACGCCAAAAGAAAGTCCTGTGTTCTTCCTCCCAGAATGTTCAAACAGACTTTTATTGGATCTTCCTTTCCCAGGCTTACAAAAGATCTTATGGAATAATAATAAAATTAAATGAAAATGCAAATCTATGTCAGTTTGACTTAAGAGGCACACAATTATATTTTGTACCAAACCCTTATTAATCTTTACTGTCTTGTCTGTACTTAGGAAATATTTAAACTTTATAATGAGATCTCCCAGTGGAGATTATAAACCAGATCAGAAATATTCTCTGTCTTAATCCCTCTCTTTCATATGCAGCCATTTTTTAATGATATATTGGATGTTTTCATGGCTGGGTTTGGCATTCTTATCTAAATATGGCTTTGTTTTATTGCATTTGGTTACTGATGGTCGATAACCTTGTCAACTATAAGATAAATTAAACCAAATTGAAAAGGAAATAAATGAACTCCTGGAGATTATGTCAGTGCTTAGACATTCAATCTTTTTCTCTTCTACATATACTTTGAAGGCCAGAGAAAGTCAACAACAGTGTGGCTGAATTGCTGTGATAACTGGTATGTAATTTCTGGTAGACTTTAAAATCTGTTCCTGTGTATGAAATTTATCTTGCAAATATAAATCCAAATCCAAATCAAATCAAAAATAAATCCAACTTCTGGAAGACAAAAGAGTGGGAAGGTGACTGTTAAGCCTGGTTTCCCCAACCAGGGTTAGGGAGACAAGCTAAACAGAATGTGCAGCGTTAGTCAGATAGGCACACAGATAAATGAGTGAGCTAAGCTTGTATGTTTATTAACATACAGTAAAAATGACAGATACGCTTGTGCTATCAAATATATAGTTTATTCCATTATGAGTTCATAGCATAGTCAAAATAACAGTCCAATAGTCATGTATCATTTAGTCAGTCCATTCAGGGATATTCAGTTAGCAAAGTCCGTTTTGAATATCCTTTGTCAATTCACTTACAAGCCTGTCCTTTGTTTTCTCTCCCGTTCGAGCAATGCAGACTTGTTTCCTTGCAGTAATCAGGGATCATCAAAGCCAGAGAGAGAGCAAGCTGCAGCCTTGCTTCTTTTAAAGTGCTTTCACAACCACTCCCTTAATTACTATCCCACAGTTAAAGTTGCAGACATTTTAACATACAAACTATGATTACATATTATTATTTACCTAAACCAGTTAGGGTAAAACAATGTTATCCCTAACATTCTCCCCTTTTAGGAAATAATAATATAACTATTTACATCTTTAAATCATATTTGTTACAACTCTCTTTAAACTTAGTTACTCCTTGAGCTTTTGTAAATTGGTCTGCAATGTTTTCTTCCGTCATGCAGTATTCCAATTTAATTAGCCCATTCTTTACAGATTCTCTAACATTTAAGTATCTTAAATCAGTATGCTTTGATCTAGTTTTAACAGCAATACTAGTAGCTAATTTTATAGCTGCTTGGTTATCCTCGTACACAATAATAGAATCTTTTACAGTTATACCCATGTCTAATAATAACTGTTTATACAAAATCAAATCAGTGCATAATAATGACAGACATGAAAATTCCACTTCCATCGTGGACAAGCTGATATGCTGTTGTCTGATTGACCTCCACCCTATTAGTGTCTTACCAAATAATATAGCCATCCCAGATGTTGATTTTCTTGTGTTTATATCAGTTGCAAAACTTGCATCTGCATAGGCACTAAGACTCAAATCACCCTTTGGTTCTATATACAATGCATGGTTCATTGTTCCTTTAAGATATCTTAAAATTCTCTTTAATGATTGCCAATGACATTGATGTGGATCTGAATTAAAACGTGCCAGCTGATTTACACTATAAGCTATATCTGGCCTAGACCAATTGCTTATATATGATAAGCTTCCAATCAAAGATTGATATATGGACTTATCAAATTTGGGACTTTGATCATCAGTTTGGCAAACTTCCTGACTCATTGGAGTCTTTGCCGGTTTACAAAGTTCCATTTTAAACATTTTAATTAATTGGCAAATTTTATCTTCTTGAGATATCTTAAAACCATTTTTTGTTTTGTTAATTGTCAATCCTAGATACCTTTTAATTTCACCTAAATGCTTTAATTTTATCTTTTTGGCTAATAATGATATAATCTCATTAGCTTCATTATTAGTCTTAGTTATCAAAGCAATATCATCTGTAAATAATAACAATAATGACACCGTTCCATTATTTTCTCTTTTAAACACACATGGATCTGCTAAACCAGATTTAAAACCTATATTGTTTAACTCTTTCACAATATATTGGTTCCACTCAAACCCAGATTGTTTCAACCCGTAAATACTCTTTTTGAGTTTCCAACAATCATTACTATTTACTTTATTGTCTTTTATACCTACTGGTTTTCTTAAATATATAGTGTGCTGCAATGATGCATGTAGATAAGCAGTTTCTACATCTAAATGGTTAATGACATAGTTTTTCTTAGCTGCCCACACTAATGCTACTCTTAAAGATGTTGCTTTAAGACTTGGTGCAAAAACTTCATCATAATCAGATGCAGTTTGATTAAATCCTTAAGCTACTAACCTAGCTTTATGGGTAACAGTCCCATCATTTCCAGTTTTTACTTTAAATATCCATTTGCACCCAATGGATTTTTCTCCTGGAGGTAATTTAGCATCTTCATAAACTTTCATTACCTTTAATGAATTTAGTTCCTTTTTTCATTGCCTTTTGCCAATTCTCCTGATCCTTAGCAGGATACATCCTAAGTTCATCTACACTAGTTGGAACTTTAGTTACTTGGCAAACTATACTTGCTTGATATCTATCAGGTGGTCTAGTTACACGTGTAGTACGTCTAGGTATTACAGGACTTACAGGTGGACTTTCATTTATTAACTCTTCTTGATTATCTAACTCTTCCTGATCTGGTCCTATTTGCTCTTCATGGACTTCTTCTTTAATTGGACTCTTCTTATAACTAGTCTGATCTTTTTGCCTTTTGTAGGGTTCAATAATTACTTCGTTATTTAAATCTTGCTCTAATCTATTCCATCCTACATGTTCTAGGAATTTAGCACTAGCACTGGTGTAAACTTTAGATGTACCTTGTTCCCAGAATCTATAAGATCTATGATTAGATGTATATCCTACAAAATATAATCTTTTAGCTCTATGCTGTCCTTTGTGTCTAAGTTGTGTAGGGATATGCACCCATGCTGGTGCTCCAAATGTGTGCATGTAACTTAAATCAGGTTTTGTACCATGCCACAGTGTGAATGGTAATTCACCTGTTGTTGAATTAACAACATTATTTAATATATGATTACCACACATTATTGCTTCTCCCCATAAATTGTCAGGTAATCCTGAATCAGACATCATAGTTAGTGCCATTGATTGTAATGTTTGGCCTCTTCTCTCTATAAAGGCATTATGTTGTGGCCTATATGGTGCAGACTTTTTATGTTGAATACCTAACATTCTTAGTCTGTTCTGGAATTTATTATTTATAAATTCCGTACCATTATCTGTTATAAGAGTTACTAATTTCTTTTTAGTTTTCCTTTCTGCAAATTTAATCCAATTAAAGAGATTTTGATACGTTTCAGTTTTGCTCTTCATTAAATAGCAAAACCCATATCTAGAATAATGGTCCATTATACTTAGTATGTAACGAGCTCCTCCTACACTTGGTTTTTTAGGACCTATTAAATCTGCAAATACTACCTCTAAAGGTTCTTTAGTAGTAAATCCATCAACTCTATTAGCCGGTGTGACCCTGGCTTTGCTTTGATTGCAGGCATTACATTGCAAATACTTATTACAAGGTTTCAAACTTATTCCCTTAGATAATTCAACAGTTTTCTTAAGTATTTTAAAATTTAAATGCCCTAGCCTTCGATGTAACAAGTGAATACATTCATCATGAGGTTTCTTATTTTCATAAACTGTGTTAGCCACCTTTAAACCATCATCATTTAACACATATAATTTACCTCTTAAAGATGCAGTAATTTTCTTATCTTCTTTCTCAATTATGCAGTTATCTCCTTTAAATGTAACTACATATCCTAGTTTAACCAAAATTCTAACTGAAATTAAATTAAACTTAAGTTGTGGTACATATAACATTTCTACATTCTCTTTTATAAAAGAACAATATGCTATACCTTGACCTTTAGCTTTCAGTTTTCCAGCCATTGGCTAACGATATCTGCTGTGTACTCTTGGACATTTTAATAAAATGTTTCTTATCATTTGTTATACAATGTGATGCTCCACTATCAACCACCCATAAATTATTTTTTACAGCTTCGTTACTATACATGGCTAACTCTAAATTTTTATTTATCTTTTGATGACTTTTTGTATTCTGGCCAGCGTTCTGTCATTTTGCCTTTTTACAAAATCTTGCCAAATGTCCTCTTCCTCCACAATTAAAGCACTTTTTAATTGCGTATGCAGTAGGAGTTTCATTATCTTCTTTTTGAGGTTGCTGCCTCCTTAATTCGTCTCTTTCAAGCCTTCTTCTGGCCTCTTCAATCAATCTGCCAGTTATATCAGTTAAAGTTAGGCTTTCCTTTGGCAATATTTCAAGTGAAGTTACATAGTTATCATAGGTTTCATCAAGTGAAGATAGAATTATGTAGACTTGATGTAGTTCAGAGAAAATAAGCTCTTTCTCGTGCAGTTCTTGAAAAATGCTTTGCATAGTTTTTAAATGACTCAGCATATCACCATTCTTATGGAGATGTGTACTGAAAAGTTTCCGTGTTAGATTTATGTGAGCACCAACGTTATCTCGAACATAAATCCTCTTCAGCTTCTGCCAACACCCAACAGCTGATTTCTCTCCGTGGATATAAACAAGTTGCATATCAGTTAAGGTTAAAGCAATAATGCAAATAGCTTGTTGATTTTTATGCATAAATTCTTCTATCTTTAATTTATCTTCCTCATCCTCTGGATCCCATTCTTCTACGTTTGGTGGATTTTCAATTATGTTCCACAAACCTTCTCTTCGTAGAAGCAGACTACATTTCATAGACCATGATAGATAGTTTGTTCCATCCAACTTGGATATAAGGGACAAACTTTGTAGATTGACTTGTGCCATGTTTTCTTATATGGATATAAAAATATAATTAATAAAACACAGCTGTCTGTTTACTGTAATGTATAACAACACAAACTCTCACTTTTACATAAATCTGTTTTATCCTAGTTAAACTGACTTTGCAGCCTCTGGGCCCATAACCAGTGTTAAGCCTGGTTTCCCCAACCAGGGTTAGGGAGACAAGCTAAACAGAATGTGCAGCGTTAGTCAGATAGGCACACAGATAAATGAGTGAGCTAAGCTTGTATGTTTATTAACATACAGTAAAAATGACAGATACACTTGTGCTATCAAATATATAGTTTATTCCATTATGAGTTCATAGCATAGTCAAAATAACAGTCCAATAGTCATGTATCATTTAGTCAGTCCATTCAGGGATATTCAGTTAGCAAAGTCCGTTTTGAATATCCTTTGTCAATTCACTTACAAGCCTGTCCTTTGTTTTCTCTCCCGTTCGAGCAATGCAGACTTGTTTCCTTGCAGTAATCAGGGATCATCAAAGCCAGAGAGAGAGCAAGCTGCAGCCTTGCTTCTTTTAAAGTGCTTTCACAACCACTCCCTTAATTACTATCCCACAGTTAAAGTTGCAGACACTTTAACATACAAACTATGATTACATATTATTATTTACCTAAACCAGTTAGGGTAAAACAATGTTATCCCTAACAGTGACCACCTTGTGAAAAGAAAACCAGGGGAAACTTTAAATAAGTGGAGAAAAATCTTCTTCAAGTCAGGTTGACTTCTGATATCTACTTGGAGATGTTGTTTTCTTAATCATCATCATATTATTATCTGGACATTATTATTAAACTGACTCTGGAAATTCTGAGAAAAAACACACAGAGCCATAAAATAATACAATGACAAAAACAAAGAACAAACGTTCACAAAACCCAATCAACGAGAAGGAAACATATATTGCTCCAAAGAGGGCTTCAGTCCTCAACTTTCAAATAAGAGAATGACCTTTATTGCAGCAGAAAGAACAGACACATATTTAAGTGGTGATCTACTAGGACTCCTTGATCCCTCTCACAACTACAGCTATTGAGCCAGTTCCTGTACATTTGGGAGGGAGTTGGCTTTAGTGTAAAACTTTATATTGCTCCCCAGTGAATTGCATTTTTGTTGGATAGCCTGTCAAGATAGAAATAGCAATAGCACTTAGTTTTATATACAGCTTTACAGTGCTTTGCAGCCTTCTCTAAGTGGTTTACAGAGTCAGCCTATTGCCTTCAACAATCTGGGTCTTCATTTTACTCACCTCAAAAGGATGGCAGGCTGAGTCAACCTTGAGCCAGTGAGATTCATACTGCCAAATTGCAGGGAGCCAGCAATCAGCAGAAATAGCTTGCAATACTGCATTCCAACCACTATGCTACCATGGCTTAGATCCTGGTCTTCTGGATTTTAAACCTATCTTCTAAAGTGTTAGCTATTCTTCCCAGCTTTGTGTTGCCTGCAAATTTTGATGAGTTCCTTTTCCATCTGTTATGTTCGCCATTCGGAAGAAGGCTCGGGAGTCAGTGACAAGTTTCAGCTCTTTATTAGGTCCCGAGATCGACTCAGGGTTTAGAGGATCGGCAGTGGCTTATATTCTCTGGCCGGGCCGGCCGCGCCCAATGGCACCACTTTGAATCTCCTGCGATTAGTTTCCACCCATTGTGGGGATTCGTGGTGGGCCAATCAGTGTGGCTCACTCGGCCAATCCGGTTGCTGTGCGCCCTGGCCAATAGGGTGTGGTATTTACAAATATGTTAATGGACAATACAAAACACCCCTCCCCTCTTGGTATGGTCCTATGTGACCATAAGTAGGTGGGGCTCCGTACCTGCAGGTTAGTTGATGTCTGGCCTTCGGGCGGTTCAGTCGGGTTCTGTGCTGCTTTCTGCCTCGTAGATGGAACCGCCTGGAAGGGTGAGTTGGGCCTTTTGTCGCAGCTTCCTCCCGGTCTACCTGGGCTGGTTGAGCTGCTGGTGTTGCCGCTCCTGCCTGGTCTTTCTGGGCTAGATGAGCTGGCTTGGCTGTTTCTTCCCGGTGAGGCTTCGAGCTGGCTTTCTGTTTCTGCTTCGGTTGGTGAGTATTCCTGGTTTCTTTCTGGTTGGGGTTGGTTCCCGGGGCTTTCCCTCCCCTCTTGGTTGGTGCTTGGGTGGTTCTTTTCCCTTTCTGGGTTTATGTATCTATCTGCTTGCGTGTCGGTTGTATTTCCTGTGGTTGTTCTCGATCTTATTTGATCGATGTGTCATTTCTATGCTCATCCGTCAGCTGTTTGTAGCCGGTATGAGCGGGGGGTTATCATTGCCGGTATCCAGAGGGGGTCCCCTCTAAGGTTTTTTGCGTATACCGCGTCTCCTGGTGTAAATGTTTGGTGCCTGCTTGATGAGTCGGGGGGGGTTTCGGGGTTGTACATGGGGTGCAGCCTATCTAGGGGGGATCTTAGTTTCCTCCCCATTAGTAATTCTGCGGGGCTTTTGTTGGTCATTGTGTTTGGCGTTATGTGTTGGATAAAAAGTAGTTTATTTATTTTTTCTTGCATGTCCCCAGTTTCGATTTTTTGAATTGTTTTTTGGGTGAATTGGACCATTCATTCCACCCTACCGTTTGCCGCCGGATGTGCCGGCGCTGTCAGGGCGTGCCGTATTCCCTGTTCTGCTAGGAATTTTTCGAATTCCAGTGTGGTGAACTGTGGTCCATTATCTGACACAATTACATCTGGGAGGCCGTGGGTTGAAAACAGTTTGTTGAGTTCTTTGATGACGGCCTCGGTGGTGGTAGTCCTCATGTCACTTACCTCCAGCCAATTGGAGTAAGCGTCTACCGTTATGAGGAATGTGTGTCCTTTTGTGGGCTCGGTGAAGTCAATGTGTATGGTCCCCCAGGGGGCCATGGTCCCCTGGGGGTTTCCCATTCCAGGATTGGGGCGGCGGGTGGGCTCAGCCTGGACTCTTGGCATTGCTTGCCACCCAGGCTTCGATCTGTTTGTCCATCCCTGGCCACCAGGTGTAACTCCTGGCCAGGGCTTTTGACCTGACAATGCCTGGGTGCCCCTCGTGTAATACTTCCAGGAACCTTTTTTGCAATTTCTCCAGAATAACCATCCTGTCCCCCCATATTATACAACCTTTTTGTGTGAAAAGTTCAGTTTGTTTGTTCCGGAAAGTCCTGAATGTCTCGTCATTGTCTTTTTCCGGCCACCCATTCTCCGCCCATTGCAATACCCGCACCAGACGTTTGTCTTTATTTGTTTCATGGGCAATATCTGACGCGGTTAGGGGGAGGTTGGGTAGGGCCTCTATGCTCAGGGTGGATGTCGTGGGTGCCGGGTTGGCATTCTGGTCGGGTAGTCGGGGTGCGGCTCAAGGCGTCTGTGTGTGTGATTGTCTTGCTGGGTCGATGGGTCAGCCGGTAACTGTAGGCAGCGAGGAATTCAGACCACCTTGTCATTCTTGGAGATAGAATGTTCGGAGTGACCTTGTTTTCTGCCAGGATGCCCAGCAACAGTTTGTGGTCTGTGATGATGGTGAATGTCCTGCCATAGAGGTACTCGTGGAACCTTTTGACGGGTGCGACGATCGCCAGGGCTTCCTTATCTAGTTGGCTATAGTTCCTTTCCGGCTTTGATAGGGTTCTCAAGTAAAAAGCGATGGGGGCTTCATTTCCATTTGGGAGTGTGTGGCTGAGGATCGCCCCAATACCGAACGGTGATGCGTCACATGTGACTGCCAACGGGAGGGTCTCTTTGTACTGGATGAGGATGGCGTCTGATGTGAGTAGGTCCTTGGTCCAGTTGAATGCGGCTTCCTCACATTTCCCCCAATTCCAGGTGGCTGCCTTTTCCAGGAGTCTATGCATTGGCTCCGCTGCGGTCGCTTTCTGGGGCAGGAAGACATTAGAGAAGTTAAGCAGTCCTAGAAATGCCTGCACCTCTGTTTTATTTCTCGGCCTGGGGGTTCTGATTTTTTTTTCAGTTGAATGAATTCTGTGCTGGTCTAGGAGGTACTCTAGGAATTCGACCCTCTCGGTGTGCAATTGGAATTTTTCTTTTTTGACTTTTAGCCCCGTGTCTCTGAATTTTTGTAGCACCTCCCTCAGGCGACCTTCCAGTTGTTTTTGGTTGGCCACGGACACCAGCACATTGTCAAAATAGGGCACCACCCCCTTGATCCCTTGTAGGAGCCTCTCCATGAGGCTCTGGAAAATTCCAGGTGCCACGCTGACTCCGAACTGGAGTCTCTTACAGCTAAAAGCCCCCTGGTGGGTTACTATGGTCTGCGCCTCGGCGGTTTCCACGTCGACCGGCAACTGTTGGTAGGCTTGTGCCAGGTCGAGCTTTGCGAAAACCTTGCCTCCTCCCAGTGAGTGTAGAAGGTGCTGCACTACTGGGACGGGGTACGCACTTTGTTGTAAAGTGCCGTTTAGAGTGGCTTTATAGTCCCCACAGATTTTCACTGACCCATCGGGCTTGACTGGGGTAACTATGGGGGTCTCCCACTGGGCGTGATCGGTTGGCTCTAGGACTCCCTGCTTGATGAGCTTGTCTATTTACTCACCGATCTTGGGTCTGAGTGCGAAAGGTACTCGACGCAGTTTGAGGCGAATCAGGGGAATGTTGGGGTCTAGACTGAAGGAAATAAGGGGCCCTGGGTACTTGCCTAGGATGCCATTGAACACTTCCTGGAAGTCCCTCGCGAGTTGTTCTTCCCAGTCCACCCATGCGACATAGTCGATGCCGGTTACCTTGATCCCAAGCGGCGCGAACCACTGTAGTCCCAAAAGGCTGGGTCGGTCTCTGTCCACAATCGTCAGGGGAAGCCTTGCTGTGCGCCCCTTGAATGTGATTTTGAAATGTCCAGTTCCGACTACGAGGATGCGGTTTCCTTGGTAGTCCTTTAGAATTAGCTTCTGGCTTTCCAGGCCCCTTTTTTGGATGATGGATATCAGGCGCTTGATTTCCCGCCATGCAACCATGGAGAGGTAGGACCCGGAGTCCACTTCCATCTTGCATGGCTTTCCCTCGATTCCCACCTCCATGTGTACCTTGCGAGCGTCCCAGCTAGGTGAATGGCCGATGATGACCGTCTGGTGGGTGTCTTCTCTCTGTCGGTTTTTGCTAATCTGTCGGCCTCATCCATCCTGGTTCCAATGGTCCTTGGCTTGGCGATCCTCGTTCTGGGGGAGGGGTGCCGTTTCGTTGTTGGCCACTGCCGTCTCATCGTCGGGGGCTGTAGGTTCTTCTGAGTCGGCAGACTCGGGCGATGTGTCCTTCTTGTCACATTGGCGGCAGATCGTGTCAAAAAATCAGCATTCCGATCGAGAATGGTCACTCCCGCACCCGGCGTATTGCAGACCCGATTTACAACTCTGCCATTCACGCCGGTCTCATTCTGTTTGGAAGCCGGTGGATGTCTTCCTCCTCATCTGTGGCATCGGAGGGGGAGTCAAGGTCACCATAGTGGGTGGTGGTGGTTGTTCGCCAGCTGGCTTCTGGTTGCATCTCAGCTGCTGTGGTCGTCTCGGCGGTAGTGGCTTGGTCTCCTGCATCTGGTTTCCACATTTGGGCCACTGATTTCTGGGTTACCTCAGCTGCAGTCACTTCTGCGAGGGCATCGGTGAGGGAGATGTCGCCCTTTGCCATCAGTCGGCTTTGTAGGATAGGGTCCCTGAGGCCGAGGATGACATGATCTCATAACGCTTTGTCCATGTCTGTGAAGCCACACATTCCCCCTAGGTTCTGCAGGTCAGCGACGAGATCACTGATGCTCTCACCCTCTCGCTGGTCGCACCGGTAAAAATCGTGCCATCTGATGAGGGTGGGTACAGCGGGGCATAGTGGCTTCTCAGCAGAGGCTCGAGGTCAGCCCAGTCCATCACCTTTAAATCTTTGAGTTTTGCGAGAGCTTTCACCATCTTAAACACTGCGAGCCCGCAGTGTGTCAGGAAAACAGCCCTTTTTTTCTGCCTGTTTGCATCCTTGAGATTGCTACTCTCTAGGAACATCAGGAATCGATCAATGTACGATTCCCAATCCTCAGTGGTTTGGTTAAAGGGTGTGGGTGGTGCGATGCTGGCCATCTCGTCGATCTCGTCTTCCTTGGTGCACATGCTCGGTGGGTATCAGTTCTGTGATCCCACCCTGGTCGCCAGTGTTATGTTCGCCATTCGGAAGAAGGCTCGGGAGTCAGTGACAAGTTTCAGCTCTTTATTAGGTTCCAAGATCGACTCGGGGTTTAGAGGATTGGCGGCGGCTTATATTCTCTGGCCACGCTGGCCGCGGCCAATGGCATCACTTTGAATCTCCCGTGATTAGTTTCCACCAATCGCGGGGATTCGCGGTGGGCCAATCAGTGCGGCTCGCTCGGCCAATCCGGTTGCCGTGCGCCCTGGCCAATCAGGGCGCGGTATTTACAAGTATGTTAATTGACAGTACAGAACACCATCCATTTATCTAAAACATTTGTGAAATTTTGAATAATACTGGCCTAAGACAGAATCTTGGAATACCGGACTGCATGCTTCCTTCCATGTAGATGTTGTTCCATTAAGGACTAAATGTTGAGTGTGGTTGGTCAGCCATTTGGTCAGAAAATCCGAACTCTGATTTTCATTCACCCAGCTCTGATGCTTAAACTAGCACCATCTATTGAATTTTACCCCTACTGCAAATATAATGCTAATATACTTGCTACAACTAGAATTGTAGCCATATGCATCTTATTTATTTATTTATTTGATTTATATTGCCTCCTATTCACCCATGGCAACTGCAAAAATTAAATAAGAGAAGTGAAATAGATCTGAGAAAGGTTCTTGTTTAAAGAGTATATTTACTCATATTCAATCATGTACAGTTTTTTTTAAAAAAAAGAACAAGCGGGAAGTAGTCTATATGGGTTATGAAATGTGTGCAAGTGTATGAAGCAGATGAGAATCTATCCCACTAATTAAAAAAAGGAGACTGTTTTTTCTCCCAGTTTCTTCTAGCTATTCTGCACCATCCAGGGAGAAAGGCAATGCTATCATGCTGTTCTCTAAAGCCTTAGATATTCATCTGACTTTTTTTTTCATGTCATTAAATTAAAGCATCACCAATCATTGTTTAAAAGACTCTGCTAATAATCCTACAATAGTCTCCAAAGATTCTTATTTTCTCTTCTTGCATGTTTTTTTTCAAAAATTTCAATCTCTGTTTCTCTGTCTGTGCTTCTGTCTGTTTCTCTCTCTCTCTCTCTCTCTCCCACTCTCACTCCCCCACTCCTTCTCTCTTTTATGTTTGTGTAAGAGGGAGAGAGACATTTTTCAGCAACTTCATCTCTCCTCTTCTATCCTTGTTCCCTTGAATATACCTGGTGATTTTATGGTCTATTCCACCATGCTTTTGTTTTCCATGGGTCTTTTGTGTGAGGCATAGCAGAAAAGGGAGGGATCTCTGTTGTTTCCAATTTTCTCCTGTAATCTGTACTGATTGCTAAAATGTTTTTGGGCTTGCTTCCTATCTGTATATGTATAGTGATTTGCAGCTATGTCACAAGAAATGGGGAATCAATGTTGTGTAATTTGTTGCCATATTGTACATTCAAACAAAACAATAGAAGTGAAACTGTCGGGAAAGAGAAATCAAAAAGTGTTTTCAAAAATGAAAATAAATTAGATCTTTTCAAAACTATCTTTCTTTCTTTCTTTCTTTCTTTCTTTCTTTCTTTCTTTCTTTCTTTCTTTCTTTCTTTCTTTCTTTCTTTCTTTCTTTCTTTCTTTCTTTCTTTTTGAATGTATTTATTTATTTGTATACCACCTTTATTGTTTTTACAAATAATTCAAGGTACCCAACTAATCTAACAACTTTCCTCCTCCTAGTTTCTTCAGAACCACAAACCTTTGAGGTGGGTTGGACTGAGAAAGAGCGATTGGTCCAAAGTCTCCCAACAAGTTTTCATGCCTAACACATGAATTGGAACTCACAGTCTCCTAGTTTCTATTATGGTGCCTTAACCACTGGACCAAACAATACTTTGCAATGTGCAGGGACTCCATTATGTGCATTCCCATTCAGATAAAGTTTTAGAGGCATGGGTTTATAAAAGAGGGAGCATGTTATGAAAGCTGCTAATTTGAGGGAGAAGGGTTGAATTTTACACCACACATCTGTCACAATGGCTTTTGGGCCATTCTCAGATAAAACAGAAATGGCCCTGGAGGAAAATATTTCAGTGACACTTATAGAAAAGTTTCAGGATTCTTGTGCTTAGCTGAGTTGAGGGATGAGTAAGAATTTGTCTCTTTTTTGAAGAAATTATCAATACACTGAAAAAATACCCCAGGTCTAAATCAGTTCAGTTCTCAGTTCAGTTCTCTTTTACATAAAGAAACAACTGGATGATTCTTTAGATTTGTGCCAAGTTCAAGGACATCTCAAAGGTGTTTTTTCAAGAGGCAATTGGACTTTCTGGTTTTTCTTTCAAGACATTTTGCTTCTCATCCAAGAAGCTTCTTTAGCTCTGATGAAGCTTCTTGGATGAGAAGCAAAATGTCTTGAAAGAAAAACCAGAAAGTCCAATTGCCTCTTGAAAACAACCATGAGACAACCGTGACCTGGATGTTGGAGAATCTTCATAGACAAGATCAAGAGTATTTCTCCATAAAAGGTGGAAGCCAACAGCTCAATGTCTGCTTCACAGTGTTTTTTAATATAACATTTTTTGTTCAGTCCATACTCTTAAACTCCAAAGTGGTAGCACTGCATGGAAGAATCCTCAATTCTAGACTGGACAGTAACAGATTCAAGCAAATTCTAGGGGTTCCTGTCCACCAGACTTCCATAAGGAGATTATAAGCAGTATAAATAACCACATTTAGCTCCCATGGGCTTTATATCTCTGGTATTATGTTACAATAGATGCTTATTTACAATATTGGCTTGACTTGAAACCAGCCAATATCATAGATTTCCTGTCTCCCCTCCACCATAAACTACTTGTTGGCTCCACCTAATGCTACCAAGATGAGCAGGTTCTCTTATAGACTCAAGCAATAGACTACAAGTTTATCTTGTATATTCATGTAACAGAGACAGTGACATCCACTGTAGATACTTATCAAACCTCTTTATTCCCTCAATTTTTCTAACTATAAGATTGATCCCTTGATGATTCAATTTTCTTCTCCATGTCATACTATTGATCCAAGTTGCCTTTACCTCTTCCTCTGTTTTTCATTCTTAATTTTTACATTCCCATTAAATCAAAGGAGCTATTTTTGTTTTCCTTCCTCCTTGGGCTTTTGGGTACAAAAAGAAAATTTCAAGTGGGGGAAAAAAAAATCAAGGATTTATTAAAACTACAATGGGTGAGTTTTACAGCACTGATTCTGTGTTGGGCTCTCATTCTTCACCTAAACATATGATTGTCTCATCAGAAATTTGATTATGACACTCCTCTTTTCTTGAAAGTTCTCAAGATAACCAGTTTGAATTTTACTACAGGTGAATTGCCTTGGTATCACTCTTCTAAAGTATTTTAATATTTTTTCTTTACTAATGTCATTTTTCTTTTAATTTTATACTGCCTGATGCCAGTTAAGTAAATCTACTGAATGAACAACACCATGATTTTCTTTTTCTCTCTTTCTCTCACAGAATAGGACCAATTCAGCTCTTCCATTTTCTTATCTTCCCACACACAGAAAACTAGATACAAATGTAGATGTATCAGATGTAGCATGGATTTCTCAAATTAGTTGAAGCTTTCTCTGTAGCAACAGTATTAGAAATCTTAAGCAGGAATGCTGTTTAAGCTCCAAGACCCATTAACCATGGCTTTTCTAGCTGTAGGATGGATTCTTTGATGGTACAATTTCCCTCTGCGTGTCATACTATTGGCCCACAATGCCTTTACCCCCTTCTCTGTTTTTCATTCTTAATTTCTACGTTTCATTAAATCAAAGGAGCCATTTTAAAATATTTTTCTTCTTGGGCTTTTTGATAGAAAAAAAAAAAAGAATTTCTGTGTAGATTTGTTTTTTCTCCACCAATACTTCCTTCGTTTCTTTGTAATTCATAACTGCAGGAAAAAAGGTCTCTATAGCTAGATTTGTATTGATGTAGGAGTTGAGGGTTAAAATCAGAGGCACAAAGTATGCACTTATGAAAGCTGCCCAAAGTCTCACCTTCTGTGCACAGAATAATTAAAAGTTATTCAAATTTAGCAATTTTTGTCAGATTTCTTCAAAAAGAAGAAGAATCATACAATACTTCTTTGAGAGGAGGGCTTCCTATTATTAATGGAAATAATACAGTTTATTTCATATTTTCTTTTAGCTTTACAGTGAAAAGATCAGCCTGGCTACCATTCGCATTCTCCATATTTTTAGTTCTCCTAGGAAATGAATCAAAAGAACAAAAGGAAGCCTTGCATTTGGTGCAATTAATGTTTTGCTGTGTGTGTTCTAAATTTGCTTTCAGGATAGTGTTTATTCATTGTTTTAAAAATAACATCATTCCACCTCCCAATTTTCCCTGCTTCATAACTTGATAAATTTGTGAAAGCAGGAAAGAGTTTTGAAGAAAAAGCGGTCAAAGGGCTGCTGGGAAATCATTACTGTATTAACAACAACAAAAAATGAAATTCAGAAGGGGATTGGCCTTGATCCAGTATACTCCTTTAAGTACTGCCTGCCTTAACTTCCCTCTCTCTTTATAATTCTAAGTTAAAAATATAGTTCTGAGCAGGGAAACTTGCTCAAGTTGTATCATAGGCACTTATTTTCATTTGCTGTCTGAAGCATTGAAGGAATGAATGTATTGAAGGTCTCCTGAGATGCCTATAAAAGAAATGGCCATGCATGAATGTCTGTGGATACACATCAAAATAGCTTCAATTTTTCCTATTGAAAAGTGCAGCACATTTGCTTCCCATAAAGAGACAGGGAGAGCTATATGGAAGGCTTTGTGTGCCGGATTGAATGAAAGTGAAATGGAAATCAGACAGAAGGTACTGCCCATCTCAGAACTCAACAGTTGCAGCCACAAACACAATTCCTTTCATCCACCTGGGGCTTGCATTCCATTAGAATGGAATGGAATGAAAAACAAACCATTTAAAATGTACTTTTACATCTAACATTCAACCTACTGCCCTCTGCAACAGCATGACTTTCAGCAGAACTTGAAAAGGCTTGGTGATCAATCCTTTTGTAACTTAGATTGGCAACTTTAAGACTTGTGGACTTCAATTCCCAGAATTCCCCAGCCAGCTTTGCTGTTGAAGGTGCACAAGTTGAAGACCACAAGTCTTAAAGTTGCTAAGGTTGAAGACCCCTGACTTAGAACATCCTGGCCCAGCCCATTGTGTGTGTGGGGGTGGAAATCTAAGCCTCAGTAAACTACTCAGTTTACTGAGGCTTAGATTTCCACCCCCACACACACAATGGGCTGGGCCAGGAGGAAAAGGATCTTTAAAGGTAATGTCTTAAAAAATGCTTTGAAAATGTCACAAAAACAACACTGTACATATGGACAGTCTATAACCCCCAATAGAGTAATGAATGTGTTATTCCCCACTATAAATTAAGGGGAAAAAGTTTGCATAAGATATTTGGATCACATGTAGACCTCTGAGTCTGGCACCAGTAAATTGCCAATTTTGGTTTATCTATACCCTCTATTCCCTTCCAGTCTGTATCAGAGCCAGAGGGTTGAGATATTAGCTCTCTTGCCATTCTGTGTGAAAAATGCAGTGCTGCACAGTACTGATTGCCTAGCTCAAAGAAGTCCAGTTACACACAAATTTGCATGTCTGTATCACTCAAAAAAGCTACAATGGATGGCAGCACCTAGCTCTCATTGGCTGATCTTGAAAGGCTAAGCAGGAACTGCTCCTGGTTAGCAATTGTATGAGAACACACTAGGAAATCTCGTGGTTGCTAGCTGAACTGGTAGGAAGAAAACAAAAATCCAGAAGTCAGCCCATTTCTGTATTCTTGCCCAGGAAAGTCGAAGAAGTAACCAGTAGTGGGATTCAATTGTTTTTACTATCGGTTCTGTGGGCATGGCTTGGTGGGCATGGCAGAGGAAGGATACTGCAAAATCCCCATTCCCTCCCCACTCCTGGGGAAAGATTACTGAAAAATCCCCATTCCCTCCCCACCCCACTCACCTGCTTTCCAGCTCCGTTCTCCTGTGCAGCACAACAAAAGAAGACCCAGCCAATCAGTTGGGAGTCAGGAGGGGTGCGGGGCCAGTTAGAGGTGGGATTTGCTGGTTCTCCAAACTACTCAAAATTTCTGCTACTGGTTCTCAGAACTGGTCAGAATCCGCTGAATATCACCACTGGAAGTAACCATGTTTATGATGTGCTTCACATATACCATCTGGTGGGTATTCTTTCTCCATGTTGTAGTGGGAATGGAGGGGCAGAACTGGTCAGAGAGTGACTTGCCTACAGTTATTGAATGAGTTCAAGGCAAAGGTGAGAGTCATTCCAGATTGTTGTTCTCTTAATAATGTTGTCACTGTAGGTGATTGTTAAGTTTTGAGCATGGGCGAGAAAGAATGGAGACAAGCCTCTGAACGGTGAACTTCAGCTCTTTATTTACATTGTGACTTTTTCAATTCAACAGCAGTAAAACCCACCTTATATAGACAAACCCTGTAATGTTTAACCAATAACGAGCTAGGAACGCTAGCTCTTATAACCAATAAGAACTCTCTGTTAAGGGCCAATCGGATTCCCCGGAATGGGCCAATCCGGTCCGGCCGCTTAACAGCCAATCAGAAGTGCAGGGCCAGAACCCTGCACTTACTCCAAGCTCACACTTTATTAATCTTATTGCATACACAACACCCCTTCCCCCTGGCTTCTTATTTCAGGGCACAGTTACATAGTCCCTTAGGTAGGACGGTTGTCTTTTTAGTCTCTTTGATTTTCGTTGTATCGGCTGGTTGCAATCATGCTGAGGTAGATCGTTGTTTGGCAGTGGGGCTGTTTCTGGTTCAGAGTTCACTTCTACATCGTTGCCCACATTTTCTGCAATTCCCTGAGGTGCAACCGTTTCTCCCTCCGGCTCCGCTTCCTGAGTTTCTATTAAACCGTCATTTCCTTCGAACTGGTTTCCTAGGAATTCATCTTCTTCCATAACTCCCCCCCCTCAGTTTGGTCAAAGGGGATTTGCGGACTGGCCGATGAAAACTGCGATCGTAATTGGTTGATATGCAATTTCCAAAGTTTATCATCAAGGCATTGCACAAGGTAGGATCTGGGGCCGGTTACGCGTACTACTGTCGCTTCCACCCACAACGGGTCGCCCGATAGGTTTTTTGTATAAACTAGGTCTCCTACCTGGAAGGTGCGACAGCGGCCGCTGGATCCTGGTGGTTTCTCTGGTTCATAAGCCGGGTGCAACCGGTCGAGGTGGGAGTGGAGCTTTCGTCCCATTAGCAGTTCAGCGGGAGTTTTGTTGGTGACGCTATGTGGGGTGATGTATTGCAAGAAGAGGATTTGGTTGACCTTGTCATCAATGTTGTCGTAGTCTACCTTTTGCAAAGTTTTCTTCACAAATTGGACCATGTGTTCTGCTTGGCCATTGGTCACAGGGTGCGCAGGCGAGGTGAGCGCATGGCGGATGCCGCGGTCAGCGAGGTACTGCTCGAACGCTAGTGCAGTAAATTGTGTGCTGTTATTGGATACCAGGACGTCTGGTAATCCGTGGGTTGCAAAGAGTCTGTTTAAAATTTTGATAACCGCCTCGGCGTTCATAGTCGTCATGCAATGAATTTCGAGCCAATTTGAGTAGGCTTCGACGGTAAGCAGGAAAGTGTGGCCTTTGGTTGGCACCGCGAAGTCCAGGTGAATTCGGGACCAGGGTCCACGTGGTGTCTCCCATTCAGTAGGCATGGCTTTTGGTGGGGCGTTGCTGACTTCTTGGCATTTGGGACAAGCTTTAACCCACTGTTCGATTTGCTTGTCAATGCCCAGCCACCATACGTAGCTTCGCACAAGGGCTTTCATTCGCACGATGCTGGGGTGGCCATCATGCAAGGTTCTCAGTAGCGCTTTTCGGAGCCGTTCTGGGATAATGACTCTATTGCCCCAAATGACACAGCCTTTCTGGGAGAAGAGCTCGGTCTGTCGAGACTTGAATGGTGTGAAGTCATCTGATAACTGGTCCAATGGCCATCCACGTTCTACCCAGCCTAGGACTCGTGCTAGAGTGTGGTTGCATTTGGTTTCTCTCGCGATATCTCGGGCGGTCAGTGGCAGCGAGTTGAGTGCCTCGATTTGCAATGTGGTGACCGTTGGTGCCGGATTGTCGAGAGTCTCTGGAAGCGGTGCTTGGCTCAATGCGTCGGCGTGGGGAATGGCTTTCCCCGGCGGTATTGCAGCCGATAGTTATAAGCAGCTAAGAATTCTGACCATCGGGTCATCCTAGGGGATAATATGTAGGGAGTTGACTTATCTCTGGCTATTATCCCTAACAAGGGTTTGTGGTCAGTCACAATAGTAAAAACCCTCCCATACACGTATTCGTGAAATCTTTTCATAGCTGAGACAATTGCGAGGGCTTCTTTATCAATTTGTCCATAGTTCCGCTCCATTTTTGAAAGAGTCTGAAAAATATGCAACAGGGGCTTCGTTCCCATTAGGCAATACATGGCTCAAAATGGTGCCCACCCCAAAAGGCGATGCATCACATGTTATAACTAACGACAAAGTCTCGTTATACTGCATGAGTACAGAGTCAGAAGTGAGCAGTTTTTTAACATTTTGGAACGCCTGTTCTTCACGGTAACCCCATAACCAATTTGCTTTTTTATCTAACAATCGGTGTAAAGGTTCAGCGACAGTTGCTTTGTGCGGTAAAAATACATTATAAAAATTGATGAGGCCTAGGAACGCCTGGAGATCGGTCTTGTTTCGTGGCCTGGGAGCGTTTTTGATCGCTTTTAATTTACTTTCGGTAGGGTGAATGTCCTGGCTATCAATCAGGTACCCTAAAAACTCAACACTGTCAGTGCACAATTTACATTTGTTTTTTTAACCATAAGACCGGCCTCTTGGAATTTTTTAGGACTAATTTTAACTGGTCCTGTAAGATTTTTTTTGTAGGGGCTGCAATTAATACATCGTCAAAATAGGGGACCATGCCCTTAATTCCTTGCAATAACCTTTCCATAAGGCTCTGAAAAATCCCCGGGGCTACACTCACTCCGAATTGCAGCTGGGTACATTTAAAGGCACCTCGGTGTGTCACAATAGTTTGGGCCTGTGCTGTTTTTTCATCTACTGGTAATTGCTGATATGCCTGAGCTAAATCCAATTTAGCAAAAACTTTCCCACCCCCCAGGGAATGGAGGAGGTGCTGCACCACCGGAACTGGATACACGTTCTGCTGCAGGGCGTGTTTCAAAGTGGCCCGGTAGTCCCCACAAATTCGGATTGATCCGTCTGGTGTTACAATAGGGGTTTCCCACGGGGAGTGATCGATGGGCTCCAACACCCCCTGAGCTATCAGTTTGTTGAGTTGTTCGTTGATTTTCGATTTTAAGGCAAACGGAACTCGATGGGGCTTTAGGCGAATGGGAGCTATTTTTGGATCTAAGCTGAATGAGATCGGGGTCCCCTTGTACTCGCCTAAGCTGTCCGCGAAGACGTCCCTGAACTCATAGATAAGGTCTTCCTCCCAGTCACAGCCACCGACTCAGTTTACGCTGGCTACCTCAATGCCGAGTGGTGCGAACCATTGGAGGCCCAGTAGGCTAGGCCTGTCTCTATCGATGACCGTTAAAGGTAAGTACGCTATGTGCTTCTTGAAGGAGACTCGGACTCTGCAGGACTTGACAATGGGAATTCGATTCCCCTGGTAGTCCTTGAAGATGAGGCATTGGAAACGGAGATCTTGGTGTTGAATTGTGGGGATGAGTTGCTTGAGTGTCTTCCAAGACACTATTGAGAGGGACAATCCCGAGTCGACCTCCATGTGGCAAGGCTGGTTCTCGATGGCTACCGTGACTCAGATTTTCTTAGTGTCCAAGGCTGAGGCGTGACCGATAGTGATAGTATGGTGAGCCTCTTCTCTCTGCAAAGCTCGATTCCTGTAGGAGTGGTTTACTGGCTCTCGCCTTACAGGACGGTTTCCTGTCGATTGGTGATAGTTAGTCTCTTTTGAGGCCTGGCTGGGTCCTGGCAAGTTGCGGCAGACCCATCCGATGTGGCCTCATTTCCAGCACTCATGGCAGATTGCGTCACGGAATTTGCATTCGGACCTGGCATGGTTGGCTCCACAGCCAGCGCAAGGGCGTAAGGGCTTCTGGTGACGGTCCCAGTCAGACCGCAGTCGATGGACCCCTTCTTCGTCGCTGTCTGACGACGAAGAGAGGTCCTCGTGGTGCGTCATCGCGAGCTGTCCTTCCGACTTGGATAAAATGTTGCTTGTCGGTGGAGGTACCGGAGCGCGGTTTCAGCGTAGTTGTGCAGCCGACTTCCTGGTTGCTTCTGCTGCAGTAGCATTGGCGATGGCGTCGGCAAGGCTGATGTTGCCTTTCACCATCAGTTTGCTTTGGACGCCTGGTGCATCTAGTCCCAGAACTATGCGATCTCTTAGTGCTTTTTCTAAATCAGCGAATCCGCAGAGGCCTCCCAGGTTTTGGAGGTCTGCTATGAAGTCGGCCACACTTTCTCCCTTTCGCTGGCTCCTCTGATGAAACTCGTGGCGTCTCACGAGCATAGGCACGGTTGGGGCATAGTGATCTCGTAAGAGAGGTTCGAGGTTGTCCCAATCCATGGCCTTCACTTCTCGAGGTTTGGCTAGTGCTTTAGCCATCTTAAATATGGTTGGACCGCAATGTGTTAGGAACATCGCCTGTTTCTTTCCTGGTGTGGCGTCCTTTAAGTTGTTGGTTTCTAAGAACATTTGGAAGCGATCCATGTAGGACTCCCAGTCCTCCTGTGCTGGATCGAACGGAGTGGGTGGTATGATGCCGCCGGACATAGTTCCGTTGTTGGCGTCGTCTGTCATGTGCTCGGTGTTCTTTGAAGTTTTGTTGGTTCAGATTTCTCCAAATCCCATCCTCGTCGCCATGTTAAGTTTTGAGCATGGGCGAGAAAGAATGGAGACAAGCCTCTGAACGGTGAACTTCAGCTCTTTAAATACATTGTGACTTCTTCAATTCAACAGCAGTAAAAACCACCATATATAGGCAAACCCTGTAACGTTTAACCAATAACGAGCTAGGAACGCTAGCTCTTATAATCAATAAGAACTCTCTGTTAAGGGCCAATCGGATTCCCCAGAATGGGCCAATCCGGTCCGGCCGCTTATCAGCCAATCAGAAGTGCAGGGCCAGAACCCTGCACTTATTCCAAGCTCACACTTTATTAATCTTATTGCATACACAACAGTGACCATAGTTCGTTTAATTGTTTGTTTGGGTGTCTTCAGATCAGTGCTGGCTTCTGCAATTGCTTGGACTAATCCCTGTATTTTTCTTGGCTAGATTAAAGATAAAGGTAAATGTTTCCCCTGTTTAATCATGGCCTACTCCAGGAAGTGGTGCTTACCTCTGTTTCTTAGCTAAGGAAGCCAGCATTGTCTAAAGATATTTCCATAGTCATGTTGCCAGCATGACCACATGCTGAGGCCCACGAAACGCTATTACCTTCCCACCAAAGTGATACCTATTTATCTACTTGCATTTGCATGCTTTCAAATTGCTAGCTTGGCAGGAGCTGGACAAATTACACGAGTTCACCCTGTCACATGGCACTCAGGTCTTGAACCCAGACTGTCAACTTTCCAGCTGACAAGCTTGGAAATATAGATTATCAGAAGTTATCTGCCGTTGCCTCCTTTCAAGGGCTGAGAGAAGGCCCGACCTAATTCAGCTGGCTTTTGTTCTAGGTGGGAGTAGAACTCATATCTCCTTGGTTTCCAGATCGATGCTTTAATTTATTACCCAGTTTATCATTTTTCAAGCAAATTAAAAACCTGTGATTCTTATGATGCAGTGGTATTCTGTTAAATGCGGATTGATTTGGTTAAGAGTGCTACTGAGGAAAAGGCAATGGATTGGGCCATTTTCTACAATGAGGCTTGTTACTGTGCAAGACTCTATATTTTTTTCAGCAGTGCAAGGCTGCCAAGGTGCTTGCATAAAGGCTAATATGAGTGGGAGAAGTCAGGAAAAGAAAAGCCAAGGCAGTTCTCAACCAAAGAAAGATAAATAACACCCCTGCTAATTTTAAAGCCCCAAGAGAAAAGCGGCAAAGATTTATGTTTTCAAAATGGCTTGTCATTCGCCTCTAATAAGGAACAGTCACAAGCAGGTTCCCAGAGACCTGGGTCACATATTGAACTGATTATACAACATGTACTTATTGACTGGAATTTCCTTTCTGTTCCAAGAGGCATTTCTACCTTTATTTGAACATTCAAAATGCAGCCTGCAATATTATGTTGCCTCTGTCCTTTACTTGACTGAGGAGACAATTGCCAGACTAAATAATAAAGAGAGAGCAATACAGGACACTTTAGGTGAATTAGAGGGCTCTGCATCAAAACTTTTCATTCTTTAAAATGGAGGCATATTTGCTTTATAGTTTCAATTACTGGAAAGCTACCCTAGATTCATTCAAACAAAGGCAGCATGCGTTTTTCTCCCAAGGCAGTCTCATGTGTGATGGAAATGGAGTGGGTGATCCAAACTGACATTTCCTGATCCTTCCCAGCTCATGATGATCTCTGCTTTTCTTTTTCCCTTGTATCTTTCACTAGGAAAAAAAATTGCACAGACAGCTCTCAGTTTCTTTAGCACAGCTCCCAGCTCCATTTTGGAATACCTCAAGGTAAATCAAGAAGCTTAACATTCTTCATTCTTTTGGCTAGGTTTGCCATGTTGTCAAATCATCCAGTTTTTCATATTTCTAGCAACTGTGGCAGAAAGCTTTTGCCTCATGGTCCTGAAGAAATCTCTCTCTTTCTTAGGGTGGATCTTCTTCACGATCAGTGGAATGAAAGGTTTTCCGCTTCTAAAAGTCCCATACCCAGTATTGCAGGGAGCATAAACATTGCTCCTCTAAGAAAATAACAACATCAAAGTTTATTTAGAATGCTTGTTTTGAGATGAAGTTCAAGAAATTATTTGTAGAGGACACATAATCCAAGATGAATTATCCTTCAGGCTAAGGCAGATGGAATGGGGAGACACTGGCATATTTTCCCTGCTGATACATTTCTCCCCTTCTACTTCACTGGATCTTTGCAAGCTTGAAAGTTATTTATGTGCAAAAAAGAGAAAGAGAGAAATGGGATGTGAATGGCTCTCTCAATCCTCTTCCTTCTCCTCCTTTTAACCCACAAATGTCTTTCTACAAAACATCTTTTTAATAGTTTAAAAATTTAATAAACAGATCATATTTCCAGATTGTACTGTAGATTAAATGGACACTGGACTACCATTTTCTCCTCCTTCCTTTATTTTCCTTCAATGTCTCTAGTACGTGGGGAAAGTATTACCACACTGGGAAAAATGCAAAATTACTAGGTTCTTTAAATACAACCAGTTTGCTAGAACTCAGAACAGTGAATTTGTTGTTACATTTTTTTTCTACAATTGTATCATAGATAACTAATAAATTAGGAAGAGAGTCACTTGTGTGTCACCTTCTCCCAACAACCTAAAAAGTAATGCCCGTTGAGCAAACAGAAGCAAATCTGATTTCCTGAATATGTATAGATCCACAAAGTGAGGACAAAAGTGATACGGTGACTTTTGTCTCTATCTGCTTCATTTGTACTCAGCGGTTGGCTTTTGATGTGTTTCTTTAAGATCTATTTATATTTCCATATTTATGATTCTTCATCTTTAAATCCAACTTTGACTGCATAGCCCACTAAATGCTATGAAACCAGGACTTCTGAGGTAAGGGAAGCTCGATGCTGTCCTAATGATCATTCAGAACTAGAAACATTATTCTGTATATTCTATTTCAAAGCATAGAGAAATGCAGATCAAAAGCTGGTAGACAGCATACAGAACGTGCACCTCTGTTGGAATCAAGCCATCGGTTTCTCCTTCCTTCCCCATTGTTCTTCATCGCCTAAAGATAATTGCAATCTCAGCTCAGCCTTTGCAGTGCCCTGCAATGTCTTTTCCAGCAGGAGGGAAACAAGGCTCTGAAGACTAGGAAGATGGCCGGAAACACAATGACATCTGAAGGCCAAACCACCCCAAAATAGACAGAACTGACAGTGTGTCTTCATAGACATACAGTGTGCCTTTTCTACCTCTTTGAGATGAATAAGACAGCTCTTCTGGACTTTTGTGCTAATTTCAGGCATAATTTCTGTGCTTTTTCCCCTCATTTTTTTTTTGTTATCCCTCTTTTCAACTTCTTTGGAAGCTCCTCATTTTATACTGAGAAAAAGAATTATAATCCAAGCCAGTTTACTTTTTCTCATATACTAAGCAACACATACTTCTTATTTTCTTATGGGGATTTCCTCAAAGTGCAGTCCTGTTTATATAGTTTGCACTGTGATTAACAGAGTTTACTCTCAGAAAAAAATGTAATGGTTTGTAGCCTCAGCAATGAATTCACACAATTTGTAAATTGCGATAGACAGAAGGGAATAAAATAATTCTTCTGATAGTAAATAATGTGAACAAACATTATGAAATTGTTTCTTTGAAACCCCTAGTCTGGATTCAAATTCATTAATACTTTTCAGAGAAGGAAATGGAGACTATTGAGTAAACAAATGGAATAGCGTATAAAGGAGTGAAATGAAGCTAAATATTTCAGCACATTTCTGAGAATTTTAACAACATTAAAAAGGGCTCCACATTCATCTTTTTTAAAGTAGTCCTATGTGTGGAGGCAGAGAAGCAACAGGTAATAAAGCAAACAGAAAGGGATTGGGAAAATAATTCAGAGTAGAATTTGGGTGGGGGGCGGGGTTACCCTACTTTGGGCTTTTTATATGCTTTTAAAAAACAGAATCCCTTGCATGTCTATAGCATACAAATGTCTTTTCCCTCCTGTATGATAGAAGGAAATTTATTCCAGTATTGAACTGCACACCCATAAGCACATATTTCAAGAAGAATTTGATTATTTCCTGCAAAAAAGACAGAAGAAACACGAAGTGCCCAGTTGATCTTAGCAAAAAGGCTAAGTGAGAAATTGAATAAGAAATCCAGATGAAGAGTTCCTACAAATTTTGGGCCTGATTCAGCCAAAATTCATTAAGTGTAATTTACATTAAATGTAATAAATTAGATTTATTCATATCTTCAGCTTTACTTACAGCAAGCAATGTGAGAAGAAAACTATACGACTAATCTGTCTCAGCGAGGAGTAACAAGGTTGCAATAGGGTGAAAAAAATAACATCTTGGCCAACTTGGCTTATCAAAATTCAGGGGACAGTTACAGTCAAAGAGAACTGCTTACGGTCAGAAGTACAGGTATTGTTTTAAGATGATGATGATGATGTATTGTAAATTATACTATTCACAAACACATTAGCTCATTGAACTCTTTCTCCCCTCTCCTGTAATGCATCAGAAACCTGTGGAGCAAAAAGAACCTTATTTTTATTGACAATAATAAGCCTTGAATCTGTTTCTCTGTAGAGGCTGTGTTAAGTTCTGTGCATGGGTGCAAAGGATGGAGACGAGCCAGTGAACAGTGAACTTCAAATTCTTAATTTACATGTGAAAACAGCTCAGCTCCATGGCCACAATGGGCCCCTTTATATAGGCAACTCTTAACTTATTTAACCAATGAAAACACAGGGAGCGCTAGCTCCATTAACCAATGGGAGAGGCTCGTTAATAGCCAATCAGATTCTCCTGAACGGACCAATCCGATGTTGCTATTATCGGTCAATCAGAAGTGCAGGGCCAGAACCCTGCACTTTGCTTCAAGCTCTTAATAATCTTTATTAAGTATTTATTGATTCACAACACCCCTTCCCCCCGGGTTCTGTTTAAGGGGTGTGGTAACATAGTCTTTGAGGTAGGCAGGTTGTTTTGATTGTCTATTTGATTTTCGTTGTTCTCCCGGTAATTAGTTACAGTCTTGTTGGGGTAGGACGTTATCTGGTGAAAAGGGTGCCTCCCGTTCCGTATTCGAATTTTCGTTGTCGCTACTGCTCTCGGCATCTCTTTGAGGTGAGGCCACCCCCATTTCAGATCCATCACGTGCTGCCTCTGAGCGGTCATTACTTCCGCTTAAACTTTCTGCCGCTTCAAATTCAGCTTCCTTGGTATCTCCTCCCCATTCGGTTTGGAAATCAGGGGGCTCGGAGATCCCCGACTGTAGCCTTGAATACAGCTGATCAATATGGCGCTTCCATATTTTATCGTCGCGACATTTCACGCAGTACGATCTAGGGCCAGTTACTTGTAGTACAGTTGCCTCGACCCACAATGGATCACCCGAAAAGTTCCTAGCGAAAACCAAGTCGCCTACCTGGAAATTGCAGCATTTCCCACTGGAACAGTGCGGTTTTTCAGGTTCATATGATGGATGCAGATGGTCGAGGTGGGAGCAGAGCTTCCGTCCCATTAACAACTCGGCAGGAGTTTTACTGGTGACGCTGTGCGGAGTGATATGCTGCAAAAGGAATATCCGGTTAATTTTGTCTTCTATATCGCCATAGTCCATTCTATGCAAGGTTTTCTTGACAAATTGTACCATGCGCTCGGCCCTTCCATTGGCTGCAGGATGAGCTGTTGAAGTTAGTGTATGGCGAATACCGCGGTCCGCCAGGTACTGTTCGAAGGACAGTGCAGTAAATTGGGGCCCGTTGTCGGATACTACAACATCTGGTAATCCGTGTGTCGCAAAGAGTCTGTCTAGTTTCCTGATGACTGATTCGGTTATTGTATTCCTCATTTCATGGATTTCAAGCCAGCTTGAGTAGGCATCCACCGTTAATAAGAATGTGTGTCCCTTGGTAGGTCCTGCAAAGTCCAGATAAATACGGGAGCACGGTCCCCTCGGTGTTTCCCATTCAGTGGGGGTTGCTTTCAGAGGGGCGTTGCTTACTTCCTGGCATTTGTGACACACTTTTACCCATGTCTCGATCTGCTTATCAATACCCTGTCACCACACGTAGCTTCATGCGAGGGCTTTCATATGCACGATGCCAGGGTGGCCATCGTGCAAGGTCCTTAGTATCGCTGGTCGCAACCGCTCTGGGACGACAACTCTATCACCCCAGATAATGCAGCCCTTCTGGGAAAATAGTTCCGTTTGCCGATTCTTGAATGGGACATAGTCGTCAGGTATCTGGTCCAATGGCTATCCGCGCTCGACCCAACTGAGGACTCGTGCTAAAATGGGTTCGTGTTTCGTTTCCATCGCGATATTTTGGGCTGTTAATGGCGGCGTTCGAAGTGTCTCAATCTGCAGTGTTGTAACTGTCGGAGCGGGGTCATCAATGGTCTCCAGAAGAGGTGCGTGGCTCAATGCGTCGGCGTGGGGAATGGCCTTCCCCGGGCGATGTTGCAACTTGTAATTATATGCCGCCAAGAATTCTGACCAGCGGGTCATTCTGGGAGATAATATATACGGTGTTGGCCTATCTCCCACTCTTATTCCCAGCAAAGGTTTGTGGTCAATCACTACGGTAAAGGCTCGGCCATACACATATTCATGTGATCTCTTAACCGCGGATACTATAGCAAGGGCCTCCTTATCAATTTGACTCTAATTGTGTTCTGCTTTTGATAACATCTTTGAGAAATAGGCAACAGGGGCTTCACTACCGTTTGGCAAAACGTGGCTTAAAATGGCGCCCACTCCGAATGGGGATGCATCACACGTGATCGTTAAAGGCAAAGTCTCGTTATACTGCATCAGAACAGCATCAGAAGTCAATACATTTTTCACATATCGAAACGCCTGTTCTTTTCTGTGTCCCCATACCCAGGTTGCTTTTTTGTCCAATAAACGATGTAGGGGTTCAGCTACGGTTGCTTGGTGAGGGAGGAAAACATTATAAAAATTGATAAGGCCCAGAAAAGCCTGGAGGTCGGCCTTGTTCCAGGGTTTTGTGGTGTTCTTGATTGCCCTTAGTTTGTTATCGGTGGGGTGAATACCTTGACTATCAATTAAATATCCCAAAAATTCTACACGATCCGTACATAAATGACACTTGTTTTTTTTAACTTTGAGACCTGAGTCTTTAAATCTCTGGAGAACCAACCTCAGGCGTTCCATTAGTATTTTCCGAGTCGGGGCAGCGATTAACACATTATCAAAATATGGGACAACACCTTTTATCCCTTATAATAGCCTTTCCATCAAACTTTGAAAGATTCCCGGGGCTATGCTCACTCTGAACTGCAGTCGGTTACATTTAAATGCACCTCTGTACGTAACGATCATTTGGGCCTCTGCCGTTTTTTTGTCAACAGGTAGTTGTTGGTATGCCTGGGCTAAATCTAGTTTAGCGAAGACTTTTCTGCCCCCCAGGGAATGGAGGAGGTGTTGCACCACCGGTACCGGGTAAGCATTTTGTTGAAGGGTGTGGTTCAGGGTGGCTCGGTAGTCCCCACAAATTCTTATCGATCCATCCGGCTTGATGGGTGTTACGATTGGGGTTTCCCAGGGAGAGTGATCGGTTGGTTCTAACACAACCTGAGCTATTAATTTATCAAGCTGCTCGTCAATCTTTGGTTTAAGGGCAAATGGAACTCGACGAGGCTTAAGGCGGATGGGAGCTATTTCGGGATTGAGGTTAAATGATATTGGGGTCCCCTTGTACTCACCTAATTTTTCTGCGAAGACATCCTGGAATTCTTGGACGAGGTCTTCTTCCCAATCTCTGCTGCAGGTTCAGTGAATGCTGGCTACTTCAATTCCGAGTGGAGCGAACCATTGGAGGTTTAACAAACTAGGTCGATCCCTGTCGATTACAGTCAGGGGTAGAAATGCTGTCTGGTTCTTAAACGATACCCGGACTCGGCTGGATCCAACAACCGGGATTCGATTTCTTTGATAGTCCTTGAGTATGAGTCTTTGGAATCTGAGGTCTTGCCTCCGGATAGTGGGGATGAGCTGCTTGAGAGTCTTCCAGGAAACCATCGAGAGGGATGATCCTGAATCGACTTTCATCAGGCAGGGCTGGTTTTCGATGGCCACTTTCACTCGGATCTTTTTGGCATCAAGAGATGAGGCATGACCGATCGCGATCATTTGGTGAGACTCTTCTCGCTTTGTTGGGTGGTTTAGGGTTTTGTTTCTGTAGGAGTGGTTGTTCCATTGGTGGTTCACGGGTTCTCGCTTTACGGGACGACTTCCCGTCGATTGGCGATAGTTAACCCCCCTCGAGGGCTGGCTGGGTCCTGGCTTGTCTGTAGAAGCAAGTTTCTACAGACCCATCCGATATGGCCTCTTTTCCCGCACACATGGCAGAGCGCATCGAGGAATTTGCATTCTGACCAGGGGTGGCTTGCTCCACACCCGGCGCATTGGTACTGCGATTTCTGGTGTTGGTCTCGTTCGGACCGAAGTCGACGGACCTCTTTGTCATCACTTTCTGATGACGATTCGAGGTCCTCGTGGTGGGCTGTTTCAAGCTGTCCCTCTGACTGAGGTGAAATTTTGCAGGCGCGTTGGCGAAACGGTGCGTGGGTGCAGTGCATATGGGCAGCTGACTTCCTGGTTGCTTCTGCTGCAGTAGCTTCAGCTATGGCATCTTTAAGGCTAATGTCGCCCTTCGCCATTAATTTACTCTGAGTGCCTGGTGCATCTAATCCCAGAACTATTCGGTCTCTTAGGGATTCTTCAAAGTCAGCAAACCTGCATAGGCCTTCCAGGTTCCGGAGATCCGCTATGAAATCAGCAACACTTTTGCCCTTCCGCTGACTTCTCTGATAAAATTCATGCCTTCTAACGAGCATTGGCACGGTTGGTGCGTAGTGAGCCCTCAGCAGGGGTTCGAGGACGTCCCAGTCCATAGACTTTACTTCTGCCGGTTTTGCTAGTGCCTTGGCCATCTTGAGTACGGTTGGTCCACAATGAGTTAGGAATACCGCTCGTTTCTTTCCGATAATGGCATCCTTCAAATTGTTGGTCTTCAGAAACATCTGGAAATGATCCATATATGAATCCCAGTCTTCTTCTGCCGGGTCGAATGGAGCGGGTGGTATGATGCTGCCGGACATGGTTCCGCCATTGGTGCATTTCAGCCACGTGCTCAGTTATAGTTCTTCGTCGTTCAGTAAGCTCTGACGTCTCCACATCCCATCCTCGTCGCCAGTGTTAAGTTCTGTGCATGGGTGCAAAGGATGGAGATGAGCCAGTGAACAGTGAACTTCAAACTCTTTATTTACATGTGAAAACAGCTCAGCTCCATGGCCACAATGTGCCCCTTTATATAGGCAACTCTTAACTTATTTAACCAATGAAAACATAGGGAGCGCTAGCTCCATTAACCAATGGGAGAGGCTCATTAACAGCCAATCAGATTCTCCTGAACGGACCAATCCGATGTCGCTATTATTGGCCAATCAGAAGTGCAGGGCCAGAACCCTGCACTTTGCTTCAAGCTCTTAATAATCTTTATTAAGTATTTATTGATTCACAACAGGCTGTTTCATAGTTCATTTTTATACTTCCCTAAGAAGTTGGCTTTCTTTTGTTGAGTTAGTTACCAGCCTCCCGGGATATGGAAGAATTTCCTTCCATTTAGATTTTTAAGCAAACTAATTTAGGTTATGATTTGTGGCTTAGAACATGTCTCTCCCTTTGCCGATATTGGTTTTTAGTTCTTTTCACAGCATAAATAATTTAAATTCAAATTTACTAAAGAAATGTCAGATTTAAAACCTACAGATATTTGAAAGTTTGCCCAACTAAATAGTTTAAGTCTGGTTTAAATAAGAACCACACTTAAATGAAACTGAATTCATTAAAGCACAATGAAACTGATTAGACAATCTATGCCCAGTATTCCAGCTGAGCCAGTTTCACTTGAGTTGCTTTGCTTACAAAAATTACTCAGGCTATGCACCTGAAGAGTCCATGTGGTGCCCACCCTGGTTCAGCTAACACAGTACAGCAGATGGCCAAAGAAATTCAGAGAGTATGGCCATGCAGATTTGCAGTTGAGGACTTTTTCCTCCTTGCACTGTCATGAGATTTCAAGTCAAACATTGTATTTCCTTTATTTCACTCTCTGAGATTTTAATGTAAGCATTGATGTAATGACATCTTTATCCATGTTTTCCATCCTCCTCCAGCTTCTTTTTTTTAAAAAACAAAGTTTTTATTTTTTACAACAAACATACAAACAAAACATAAAAACATAAAACCACTTTTCAATTATATACATACAGTGTATCAGTTGGTTACAATCTTTTGTGCTATCCTTTTTTTACTATTATTCACAAGTTATATAAATCCTCACCTTATCAATCTAGCTTGTGCTTATATAATATCAATTATTAAACATTCGACTATTTTTCCATCATTTTATACGAGATATTCTAATTTTCATTATGATTTAATCTTATACATTCATCCAATGGTTATATATTTTATATTGTACTCTTTATCAGCCTATTAACTTTTATTGTAAGGCTTACTAGTCTATTTCTTTACCATGTCTTTTTATCTAACCATTGATAAAATAAATCCCGTTTCATATAAAATTGTTTATCCTCTTGTTCTCTAATTTCAAATGTCAATTTTCTCATTTCAGCACAGTCCATGATTTCCTAAATAAATTCCTCCTGCATAGGTATTTTTTCATTTTTCCAGTTCTTAGCAAATATAATTCTAGCTGCTGTTAAAACATTTACAATCAAATATTTCAATTCTTTACAATATATTTCCAGTATAATTCCCAATAAAAATATCTCAGGTTTAAAGTCTATGTGTTGTTTTGTCATTTTTTTCAACCATGTGTGGATTATAGTCCAATATCTTTTTGCATCCGAGCATGTCCACCACATATGGTAATATGAACCAGGTATCTGATGATATTTCCAACATTTATCTGATTTATTCTTGAACATCCTCGCAATTCTCGTCAGGGAAAAGTTCCACCTGTAAAACAACTTATACAAATTTTCTTTATATGCAGTTGACACTGTCATTTTATAATTGTGAGACCACAATTTGTGCCATGTATCTAAGTCAATCCCATATCCAAAATTTTTCCCCCACGCAATCATTGTTTTTTTACTTGTTCTTTGTCTAATTTAAACTCTAGCAAATGTCCATAAAGTTTTTTGATTACTTTTTCATCAGTATCTGTCAAAATTTTACCTAAATCAGTCAACTTGTCATAGATACCTTCTGTTTCAACATCTTTATCAAATCTAGATTGTATTTGCAAATATGAAAACCAATTCATTTTTACACCTTGTTCTTCCAACGCTTGCAGAGATTTAAGTTCACCCTTTTCATTCAATATCTCACCATTATCTAACTGTTTGTTCCTTTTTATATATTATTGGATAGGAAAAAGCTTCTGTTATGTTTGGAGCATGGGTGCGAATGATGGAGACGAGCCAGTAGAAACAGTGAACTTCAAACTCTTTATTTACATATTGTGACAGCTCAGCTCAAGGGCTGCTATAGCCTTCCTTATATAGGCAACTCATTAACTATTCAACCAATAGCAAACCTGGAGTGCTAGCTCCGTTAACCAATGGGAATGGCCTGTTAATGGCCAATCGGATGCTCCTGAATGGACCAATCCAATCCTGCCATTAACAGCCAATCAGAAGTGCAGGGCCAGAACCCTGCACTTGACTTCAAGCTCAATGATAACTTTATTGATATTATTCATTCACAACACCCCTTTCCCCCGGCTTCTGCCCACGGGGTGCGGTTAAATAGTCCTTAAGGTAGGACAGCTGTTTTACAAGTCTTTTTGATTTTCACAAAGTGCCTGGCGATTGGCTGCACTTCTGCTGAGGTAGATCATTGTTTAGCGGTAGGGGTGCCTCTGGATACGAGTTCGCGTTCCCGTTGTCATCAATATAACTGGCCATTTCCTGAGGTGCATTCACTTCGGTCCCTGGTTCCTATTCCTGCATTTCAGTTCCATTATCAGTCTCTTCGAAAAGGTTTCCCTCGAATAGTAATTCGCTTTCCTCTGTATCTCCCCCTCCCCTCAGTTTGGTCAAAAGGGAGTTCGGAAGTGCGAGATGGTAGCCACGATCGTAGCTGATCTATGTGGCTCTTCCAAAGTCTGTCATCAGGGCACTGAACGAGGTGTGATCTTCGGCTGGTTACACGGATTACAGTCGCCTCTACCCACAGCGGATCGCCCAATAAGTTTTTAGCGAATACTAAATCGCCTACCTGGAAGGTACGGCATCGGCTATTGGATCCGAATGGCTTTTCTGGTTCGTAGGCTAAGTATAACCGATCGAGGTGCGAGCGGAGCTTCCGTCCCATTAGCAGTTCGGCAGGAGTTTTGTTGGTGATGCTGTGAGGTGTGATGTGCTGCAGAAAAAGGACCCGGTTGATTTTCTCGTCAATGTTGTCATAGTCGATCTTTTGGAGAGTCTTTTTGATGAATTGAACCATGCGCTCAGCCCTACCGTTGGCAGCAGGGTGCGCAGGTGAAGTGAGCACATGTCGAATACCACGGTCAGCCAATTACTGCTCAAAAGGTAGCGCGGTAAATTGGGGCCCATTGTCAGATACCAGAACATCTGGTAATCCGTGGGTTGCAAAAAGTCTTTCCAGTCTTTTGATGACCGCGTCAGTGGTCGTGCTGCTCATTCAGTGAATCTTGAGCCAATTCGAGTAGGTGTCGATGGTTAGCAGAAACGTGTGGCCTTTGGTTGGCCCAGCAAAGTCCTGATGGATGCGGGACCAGGGTCCCCGCAGCGTCTCCCATTCGGTTGGGGTTGCCTTTGGTGGAGCATTGCTTACTTCTTGGCACCTCTTGCAAGTTTTAACCCATGATTCGATTTGTCTATCGATGCCTGGCCACCACGCGTAGCTTTGTGTGAGGCCCTTCATGCGCACAATGCCAGGGTGGCCATCGTGCAAGGTTCTTAGCAGTGTCTGTTGGAGTCATTTTGGGATAATGATTCTATCGCCCCAGATGACACAGTCCTTCTACGAGAACAACTCTGTTTGACGACTTTTGAATGGTGTGAAGTCATCTGGTACTTGGTCCAATGGCCATCCGCGTTCCATCCACGTGAGGACTCGCGCCAAGATGGGGTCGCGTTTTGTTTCTCTTGCGATGTCACAGGCAGTCAATGGCGGCGTGTGGAGTGTCTCGATCTGCAACGCTGTCATCATTTGTGCAGGATTGTTGTTAGTTTCAGGAAGCGGTGTACGGCTCAGCGCGTCGGCGTGGGGAATGGCTTTACTGGGACAATATTGTAGTCGATAATTGTAGGCAGCCAAGAATTCTGACCAGCGGGTCATTCTGGGAGAAAGTATGTAGGGAGTTGGCTTGTCCCCAGCGATGATCCCCAGCAATGGTTTGTGGTCAGTTACAATGGTGAAAACCTGGCCGTACACGTACTCATGAAATCTTTTAACCGCTGATACAATCGCCAGGGCTTCCTTATCGATTTGGCTGTAATTTCGCTCGGTTTCCGAGAACGTCTTTGAGAAGTAAGCAACAGGGGCTTCGTTACCGTTAGGTAACACATTGATCAAAATAGCGCCCACTCCAAAAGGCGATGTATCACATGTTATGTTTATTGGCAAAGTCTCATTGTACTGCATTAGCACGGCGTCCGAAGTCAGTAGTTTTTTTATATTAAAGAACGCCTGCTCTTCTTTGTGACCCCATACCCAGATTGCTTTTTTATCTAAAAGATGATGTAACGGTTCAGCAAAAGTCGCCTTGTGCAGCAAGAATACATTATAGAAATTGATAAGGCCTAAGAACGCCTGAAGGTCGGTCTTGTTCTGGGGCCTGGGAGCATTTTTTATTGCTCTCAATTTACTATCAGTAGGGTGAATACCCTGACTGTCAATTAGGTACTCTAAGAATTCAACACGATCGGTACACATTTTGCAGTTATTTTTTTTGACTTTCAGGCCTGCTTTTTGAAATTTTCGTAATACCAGTCTTAAACTCTCCATCAAGATTTTTTGAGTGGGGGCAGCAATGAGCACATCGTCGAAATAGGGGACAATGCCCTTGATCCCCTGCAATAGTTTCTCTATTAGTCTCTGAAAGATCCCTGGGGCTACATTGACTCCGAATTGAAGCCGCAGACACTTAAAGGCACCTCGGTGTGTTACGATAGTCTGTGCCTGTGCCGTTTTTTTGTCAACCGGCAATTTCTGATAAGCCTGAGCTAAGTCTAGTTTAGCGAAGACTTTTCTGCCCCCCAAGGGAATGGAGGAGGTGCTGTACCACTGGCACCGGATATGGGGTCTGTTGCAGGGCATGGTTTAGGGTGGCTCGGTAGTCCCCGCAAATTCTAATGAGCCGTCCAGCTTAATGGGTGTCACAATCGGCATTTCCCAAGGGGAGTGATCCATTGGCTTTAAAACTTGCTGGGCAATCAACTTATCAAGCTGCTCATTGATTTTTGGTTTTAGAGCGAACGGAACTCGACGAGGCTTAAGGCAGATGGGAGCTATCTTTGGATTAAGGCTAAAGGATATCGATGTCCCCTTGTACTCACCTAGCTTTTCCTCAAAGACGTCCCTGAATTCGTGGGCGAGGTCTTCCTCCAAGTCATTGCCGCCGATTCGGTTAATGCCTGCCACTTCGATGCCAAGTAGTGCGAACCATTGTAGGCCTAACAGACTAGGTGGGTCCTTATCGATCACCGTCAGGGGTAAGTATGCCATGCAGTTCTTGAATGCAACCCAGACTCGACTGAATCCAGCAAATGGAATTCGATTCCCCTTGTAGTCTTTTAGCATGAGCCATTGGAATTGAAGGCCTTGGCGCTGGATAGTGGGGATGAGTTGCTTGAGGGTCTTCCATGAGACCATTGAAAGAGATGATCCTGAGTCAACTTCCATCTGGCAGGGCCGATTTTCAATGTTCACGTTGATCCGAATTTTCTGAGCGTCTAATGAAGAGGCATGGCCAATAGTGAGTGTTTGGTGGGCCTCTTCCCGTCTCGCTAGACGATTCATGGGTCGGTTTCCGTAGGAGTGGTTACTGGTTCTCGCCTTACAGGGCGATTCCCTGTCGATTGGTGGAGATTGGTTCCTTTCGAGGTCTGGCTGGGTGCAAGGAGGCTTCTGCAGACCCGTCCGATGTGGCCTCATTTCCCGCACTCGTGGGATTCAAATTTTTTTACTACCGATCTGTGGCTGTGGTTTGGTAGGTATGGCAGGGGAAGGATCCTGTAAAATCTTCAGTCAGAGATAGTATTTGCTAGTTCTCTGAACTACTCAAAATTTCCACTACTGGTCCTCCAGAACTGGTCAGAACCTGCTGAATACCATTTCTGATTAAAATGTAAACATAACTGTTATGTTCTGTGCGTGGCGCAAGAAGCGGAGACGAGTCGATGAACAGTGAACTTCAACTCTTTATTTAACATGTTGCAACAGCTCTCTGAATGGCCTCAACAGCCCCCTTTATATAGGCAAGCTCTTGGGTACTTAGCCAATGAAAACACAGGAATGTTAGCTCTTTTTAACCAATGAGAAAGGCTCATTAATAGCTAATCAGACTCTCCTGAACAGACCAATCCGATATCGCTATTCTCGGCCAATCAGAAGTGCAGGGCCAGAACCCTGCACTTTGCTTTAAGGTTTCAACAAACTTTATTCAAGCACTTTTATTAATTCACAACACCCCTTCCCCCCGGGTTCCATTTAAGGGGTGCGGTAACGTAGTCTTTGAGGTAGGCAGGTTGTTTTGATTGTCTGTTTGATTTACGCTGTCCTCCCGGTATTTGTCTGGAGTCTTGTTGGGATAGGACGTTATCTGGTGAACAGGGTGCCTCTGATTCTGTATCTAAACTTCCGCTACCATTAATGTCCTCGATATCTCTTTGAGGCGAGTTAACCCCTGTCCCCGATCCTTCTTCACATGTTGAGTCCGAGTGGTCATTTGTTCCGCTTGTGCCTTCCGCCATTCCAAACTCAGCCTCCTCGGCGTCCTCCCCCCTCAGTTTGGAAATCACCGGAATCTCAGATCCCAGACTGCAGCCTTGAACGTAGCTGATCAATATGGCATTTCCATATTCTATCATCGCAACATTTCACTCGGCACAATCTGGGTCCGGTTACTTGGATTACAGTTGCCTCGACCCACAATGGGTCGCCATAAAAGTTTCTCACAAAAACCAGGTCACCTACCTGAAAATTTCAGCATTTCCCGCTGGATCCGTGTGGTTTTTCAGGTTCGTACGATGGGTGTAGTTGGTCCAGGTGGGAGCGGAGTTTCCGTCCCATCAATAACTCAGCAGGAGTTTTGTTGGTGACGCTGTGTGGAGTGATGTGCTGCAAAAGGAGTACCCGGTTAATCTTGTCTTCGATATCGCCATAGTCCATTTTATGTAGAGTTCTTTTGACGAATTGTACCATGCGCTCGGCCCTTCCATGAGCCGCAGGATGCACCGGTGAAGTTAGCGCATGGCGAATACCGTGGTCCACCAGGTACTGTTCAAAAGAAAGCGCGGTAAACTGGGGCCCGTTGTCGGATACCAGAACGTCCGGTAATCCGCGTGTTGCAAATAATCTGTCCAATTTCCTGATGACCAATTCGGTTGTTGTATTTTTCATCTCATGGATTTCGAGCCAGTTCGAGTAGGCATCCACTGTTAATAAAAATGTGTGTCCATTCGTAGGTCCCGCAAAGTCCAGATGAATACGGGACCATGGTCCCCTGGGTGTTTCCCATTCTGTTGGGGTTGTTTTCGGTGGGGCATTGCTGACTTCCTGGCATTTGGAACAAGTTTTTACCCAGGCTTCAATCTGCTTGTCTATGCCTGGTCACCACACATAGCTTCGTGCGAGTGCTTTCATGCGCCCAATGCCGGAGTGGCCATCGTGCAAGGTTCTCAGTACCGCTCGCTGTAATCGCTCTGGGACAACGACTCTATCGCCCCAAATGATGCAGCCCTTCTGGGAAAAGTTCCGTCTGTTGATTTTTGAAGGGAGCGTAATTGTCAGGGATTTGGTCCAATGGCCATCCACGTTCTACCCAGCTGAGGACACGTGCTAAAACGGAATCGCGTTTAGTTTCAATCGCGATATCACGAGCTGTCAGCGGCAGTTTTTGGAGTGTCTCGATCTGCAGTGTTGTGACGGTCGGAGCAGGGTCGTCAACGGTTTCTGGAAGTGGTGCACGGCTTAATGCGTCAGCGTGGGGAATGGCTTTCCCCGGGCGGTGTTGCAACTTATAATTATAGGCAGCCAAGAATTCTGACCAGCGAGTCATTCTGGAAGATAATATATAAGGGGTTGGTTTATCTCCTGCTATTCTTCCCAGTAAAGATTTGTGGTCAGTTATTATGGTGAAAGCTCGCCCATATATATATTCATGAAATTGTTTAACAGCAGATACAATAGCAAGAGCTTCCTTATCAATTTGACTGTAATTGTGTTCTGCTTTTGACAGTGTTTTTGAAAAGTAGGCAACAGGGGCTTCACTTCTTGGCTGAGAGCCTCTTCCCAGTCGTTGCTGCTGGATTGGTGAATGCTGGCCACTTCACTTCCGTTTGGTAAAACGTGGCTCAAAATGGCGCCCAGTCCGAAGGGTGATGCATCACAAGTTACAGTTAAAAGCGTTTCATTATACTGCATCAAAACAGTGTCGGAGGCCAATAAGATTTTTATTTGTCGAAACGCCTGTTCCTCTCGGTGCCCCCAAACTCAGGTTGCTTTTTTGTCTAATAAACGATGTAGGGGTTCGGCTACAGTTGCCTTGTGAGGCAGGAAGACGTTATAAAAATTGATAAGGCCTAGGAATGCTTGGAGATCCGCCTTATTTCGGGGTCCTGGGGCGTTTTTGATTGCCCTAAGTTTGCTATCGGTGGGGTGAATGCCCTGTTTATCTATTAAATATCCGAAAAATTCTACTCGATCAGTACATAGTTGACACTTGTTTTTCTTAACTTTGAGACCCGAGTCTTTAAATCGCTGAAGAACCAACCCAAGGTGCTCCCTTAGTATTTCTTGAGTCGGAGCAGCAATTAAAATTTCATCAAAATAGGGGACAACACCTTTTATCCCTTGTAATAGTCTTTCCATCAAACTTTGAAAGATTCTCGGGGCCACGCTTACTCCAAATTGGAGTTGGTTACATTTAAATGCACCTCAGTGCGTAACGATTGTTTGAGCCTCTCCCGTTTTTCTGTCTCCAGGCAGTTGTTGGTATGCTTGGGCTAGATCTAGTTTAGTGAAGACTTTTCCGCCCCCCAGGGAATGGAGAAAGTGTTGCACCACTGGTACCGGGTAAGCGTTTTGCTGCAGGGCGTGATTCAGGGTGGCTCGGTAGTCCCCACAAATTCTTAACGATCCATCCGGCTTGATGGGTGTTACGATTGGGGTTTCCTAGGGAGAATGGTCAGTTGGTTCTAACACCCCCTGGACGATTAATTTGTCAAGCTGCTCATCAATCTTTGGTTTAAGGGTGAATGGGACTCGACGAGGCTTAAGGCGGTTGGGAGCTATTTCGGGATTGAGGTTAAATGATATCGGGGTCCCCTTGTACTCGCCTAGTTTGCCTGCAAAGATGTCCTGGAATTCTTGGCTGAGAGCCTCTTCCCAGTCGTTGCTGCTGGATTGGTGAATGCCGGCCACTTCAATTCCAAGTGGAGAGAACCATTGGAGGCCTAACAAGCTAGGCTGATCCCTGTCGACTACAGTCAAGGGTAGAGATGCGGTACGATTTTTAAATGAGACATGGACTTGGCTGGATCCAATGACTGAAATTCGATTTCCCTGATAATTTTGAGTATGATTCTTTGGAATCGGAGGTCTTGTCGTCGGACGGTAGGGATGAGTTGCTTGAGGGTCTTCCAGGAAACCATCGAGAGGGACGATCCTGAATCGACTTCCATCATACAAGGCTGGTTTTCAATGGCCACTTTCACCCGGATCTTCTTGGCGTCCAGTGATGAGGTGTGACCAATCGTAATAGTTTGCTGTACCTCTTCTTGCTTCGTTGAGTGGTTTAGGGGTCTGTTTCTGTAGGAGTGGTTGTTCCATTGGTGGTTCAAGGGTTCTCGCTTTGCAGGACGGCTTCCTGTAGATTGGCGATAGTTAGCCCCCCTTGGGGTTTGGCTGGGTCCTTGCTTGCTTCTACAAACCCGTCCGATGTGGCCTCTTTTCCCGCACACATGGCAGAGCGCGTTGAGGAATTTGCAGTCTGATCGGGGGTGGTTTGCCCCACAACCAGCACATTGGTACTGCAATTTCTGGCGTTGGTCTCATTCAGACTGGAGCCGGTTGACCTCTTCTTCATCGCTTTTGGAGTGTGGGTGCAGTGCATTCAAGCAGCTGACTTCCTGGTTGCTTCTGCTGCAGTAGTATCAGCGATGGCATCTGTAAGGCTAATGTCGCCTTTCGCCATCAGCTTACTCTGCACGCCTGGAGCATCTAATCCTAGAACTATTTTGTCTCTCAGGGCTTCTTCAAGGTTGGCAAACCCGCATAGGCCTCCTAGATTCCAGAGATCCGCTATGAAATCTGCAACGCTTTTGCCCTTCCTCTGATCTCTCTGGTAAAATTCATGCCTTCTCACGAGCGTTGGTACGGTCGGTGCATAGTGGGCCCTTAGCAGGAGTTCGAGGATGTCCCAGTCCATGGACTTCACTTCTGCCGGTTTCGCTAGTGCTTTGGCCATCTTGAATACGGTTGGCCCGCAATGAGTTAGGAATACCGCCCGTTTCTTTCCGGTAGTGGCATCTTTCAAATTGTTGGTCTCCAGAAACATCTGGAAGCGATCCATATATGAGTCCCAGTCTTCTTGTGCCGGGTTGAATGGAGCGGGTGGTATGATGCTGCCGGACATGGTTCCGCCGTTGGTGCATTTCAGCCACGTGCTGTTATCGCTCTGTAGTGTTCAGTCAGCTCTGACGTCTCCACATCCCACCTTCGTCATCAGTGTTATGTTCTGTGCGTGGCGCAAGAAGCAGAGACGAGTCGATGAACAGTGAACTTCAACTCTTTATTTAACATGGTGCAACGGCTCTCTGAACGGCCTTAACAGCCCCCTTTATATAGGCAAGCTCTTGGGTGTTTAGCCAATGAAAACACAGGAACGTTAGCTCTTTTTAACCAATGAGAAAGGCTCGTTAATAGCCAATCAGATTCTCCTGAATGGACCAATCCAATATCGCTATTCTCGGCCAATCAGAAGTGCAGGGCCAGAACCCTGCACTTTGCTTTAAGGTTTCAACAAACTTTATTCAAGCACTTTTATTAATTCACAACAATAACAACAGCACAGCAATGAAACAATAAGGTAAATAATGAAACTACAATAATATGAATTAAAATATGGGAGGAGCAGGAAGCACAGGAAGGAGGTGGAGTCAGCTAATAGTCCAGCAGCCATCTCCAGTGTGGTACTTCCCTATTGGGTCCCCAAGCCAACCTCCAGAACCAGGTCTTCTGGCCCTTGTGGAAGGATAAGAGGATAAACTATGCCTGTCTAGTTAAACAATTTCTTTACACAATGGCCAAAAAATTCAGAAACAGGCTATTTGTAAGTAAGTCAGAAATAAGGAAGATAATTCTTCCTTTATCAAACCTTTCTACTAATTTAACTGCTAGATGAGTAGCAGTTCTACTCCAATATTAGTAGATATGATTATTATTACCTAATAATATCTAATAATAGATAATGGTTCAGTATTGCTGGATGTCCAGCAACAATCCAGGTGTCCTGCCACTGTATTCGGATGCAAGTTCTTATTTATAGACAAGCAATGCTGCAGTACCATTCAAGGCTCTGCAACAGATCTGGGAAATGCTTTGATCTGGAACTACATCTCTCTCTTTCTCTCTGCTTCTAAGACTTGCATTTGGTGCAGCTGCTACCTTCTAGAGGCCCCTCAGATTATCTATGCATCAGTGTCAGGATTTAATTTAGCAATAAAAATAATGATGGGATCCTTTTGGGAATTTTCGGCCTTGTATATAATCCTTGGGTTGGATTTTACATTCAATAATCTGCCTTAATGTTTTTTGTTTAAAATGTTTCCTCAGATTTTGGAAACAGTGGCCAATATTTCTCATTCCCTATTCCAAAATTCAGAAAGTGGGCTTCCAAATGCATTATAAGAACTATTTCTACCCTCTTCAAATTGTCTGCACTGTATACTGTAGTCCAAGTTGCAGTGTACTGCAACTCTTAAATCCCAATGGATAAGGGCAAAGTTATCTATGCCTTTTATTACCAGCAGGATAATAATAATAATAATAATAATAATAATAATAATAATAATAATAATAATAATAATAATAATAATAACAACAACAACAACAATAACAATAATAATAATAAGGAAGGATTTGATAATATCTGGCTGACTGTGTGACCAACCATCATCATCATCATCATCATCATCATCATCATCATCATCACTTTAACTTCATCAAAAAATAACATCTGCCTTGGGAAGGACTCCATAGGTGGATAAAAATGTCAAATCCAGTCTAAACATCTGGCTGACTGTTCAATGAACCATAATAATAAAATTATCATCGGTCAATTGTGGAAGGCAGCTTTAATTGGAACAGTTTACATCCTGCAACAGTAGTTTTAATAATATTAAACAACAAGATCTGTCTATCCCACATCCTGGAGAAGGATTCGAAAGGGAGACAAAAATGCCAAATTTAATCTAAACATTTGACTAAATGTGTGACTAACCATAATTTATTAACTATATAGGTTTCCAGTCTCCTAGAGACTCTGGGAAAATTCCCCAGATCCATTTCTGAATTGGCAAATAAGATGGAAATATGATATTATCTGTTCTTGTTTTTGACAAATTATTTATTATTTTATTTTGAAAAAAATAACATTCATTATTTTGTTTGGAATATGCATGAGGCATTGAACTTTTTCAGAAGTTCACTAGTTAGTGTTTTTCCCTGTCATAGACCAGACTAGAGGGTCAATCATCTGCATCACTTTCATCTTCTTTTGATTAAAACAGCCTGCACATTTTCTAGCATGAATTATTGAATTCCTCGGACCACAAATCATCCATACAGGCTATTCCCACATAAGACATCAAAACACAGAATATATGTACTGTTAGTTCATTGTTATGATAGTTCTCTCTCATGAGTCTTTGTAGCAGCAACAGCCAGACTATCAACAACCCCAGTTCAAAGTATAAGAACCAGACTCAAAGTCAGCTTACTCTAGATCTGTCTGTATGTGCACATGTGCACACACACACACACACACACACACACACACACACACAGAGGCAAATATGCATATATACACTGGTGCTGTTTGAATGGGAGGAAAACAAACCACCACTGCTTAGGGAAATCAGGCCTGCCATAAGAGTAAGCTGAAGCCATGAATCTCATGGACTAGATTAGTCCATGAATCTCATGGACTAATAACAATAACAATAACAATAACAACAACAACAATAATAATAATAAGGAAGGACTTGATAATATCTGGCTGACTGTGTGACCAACCAACATCATCATCATCATCACTTTAACTGGCAACCTTTTGGACCTCAGGGACCACCAAACTCATAATTTTAAAACCTGCAGACCAGAGACCATGAGAAAATCCCCCCAAAAATGTCTGCAGGAAAATTCCCCACCAATCGATCATTCTTTATTTGGGATCACAGGATACCGTCTCTAGATTCGTTCTCAGGGGGGAGAGAGAGATTTTTGGCTTCATACAAGGAAAGCAGCAAAAGCAGCAGAAGTCTTTCTTTCTCTTCCCCAAACTCCGCCAGAAACGAGTCTTTGTGAGAATTGTTGCTCTGATGCAGCCTCTTGGAATAGGATACTTTGCAGGGTCCCAAAGACTCATTTCTGGCAGAGTTTGGGGGAGAGAAAGAAAGAATTTTGCTTCTTTCCTTGCATGCAGCCAAAAGCAGAAAAAGAAAGAAACAGAAAAAAGCAGCCCGGTGGCCAGGCGAGGCATGTGGGGCAAGTGGGGCAAGCTCCCCCTCCACCTTTTCCCCCCTCCCTTCACTACCTTATGCTGTTTGTAATGCAAGCAACGCAAACCTTGTGTTCCCATGGGCCATGTAGGTTGCGCAGCCTTGTGTTCCCGTGCAGCCTGGATTAATTGCTTTGGGAGTGACATTTCTCTGTGGACCACCAAATTTTTTTTGCAGACCACCAGTTGTCCCTGGCCCACTGGTTGGTGACCACTGGACTCGATGACCTACAAGGTCACTTTCAACTCTGTTAATATGTTATTTGTTATTATCTGTTATGGCTTAGAACAGGAAAATCAAATTCCCATTGTCTGTGACCATTTTGGGGCCATAAATTCATTTTCAATCTTTACTTTTGCAGTGATCAACTCCTGACCCTGAGCTCTATCCAGCTTCCTCTCCTGGCTACCAGAAACCCTCCAGAATGATCATCAAACTGTACATTTTAGTGTGAAAGAGCTTATGCTTCAAAAGAGCATAAAAAATGAATCTGATTAATGTAATTTTAATTTGAATAAAATCCCATTTCAGTTTTCTTCCAGCTTCCCACCTGTCACTCAAAACCAAATAGTTTCTCACTTTGAATGAAAAGGAGCAGAGGACACAAGATTTGGCATATTCCTTATGGGGACTCTATAGATTTAATGCATGATATATCACAGGAGGTAAGATCCGTTCATCCCAAATCCTCCCTCCTCAATTGTTTATATTGATCAGATGCTACATTTTAGGCCAAGCTGGTTCTTTTAGCTCTTCCTTTCTCATGTTTCCATCTGGTGGGACAAGAGCTAACTCTGATCAATAATTGTGTGCAAATGGATTCATTTGACTACTGAGCCATCAGAGACTCAATTTTAATTTATTGCCTGCATTACCTGATGGCTTGCATCTAATTGCCTCTTTGACCCTTTGAGGAGGACTTTTTGTTAGCTTTATTGTGGCAGTGATGTGCATTTTGAAAAAGCATCTCTTCCCTTTCCCCCCCTTTTTTTAAAAAAAGGTCACAATTATGATTTTGTTTTAGCAATGTGTTATATATAACTTAAGAAATCTTTTTTCCTCCTCTCCTTTTGTTTCATTCTGTGCTGCGATAATGAAATTCCTGAAAACATGATAGGTTGCTGTTGCCATGGAAACCTATTCCTGGCAGAAAATGTAACCGTTTAATGCTGCAGATTTATTCATGCGCCCCATTAATCAAACTTCATACAATAAAATCAAATTAATATTTCTGTCTCATCAAGTTTGGGCAGCTCCTTCTTCTCCTGCCATGCTCCCCCCTCCCCATACCTTTGGGAAGAAGGAAATATTATCTTTAGGAGACTATAAGTAACAAGATTCTCCACGTTGTCTTGCCAAATCATCTTTGCATGTCTTCTAACCGTGCCATCCCATGCAATATATTTTCATTGAAGACTTACCTAACATTGAAACCTTGTTGATTTGTGGAAGCTCAAACAGTGATATCCTAAAGATAATCCCACAAGAAAAATAATGGACGATGGCATTATAACAGTTAAAGGTGAAATCTCCAGGAACTCCCAATAATTCCTCAAACATTGATCTTAATTTCAAAGATATACCATTTACATTTATCTTTTTGGTATGGCATCATGTTCATATTTCTTTAAAAAGGCAGAAAGGAAAATACAAGCACACACCATGTATTCAACAAAACTGGTTTGTTACAAGTTCTTTAGAGCAGACTAAGTCATAACAGTAGCTGTCATCCTGTCAAACCAGGTACCATCAATCTAAATCTAAGCATAGAACGCAAAAAGTACCTTGGGTGGGATCTTACTAAATATTTTTGTTTCCAGTATATCCAGAAATCTCTTCCTCTCACATCATTAGGTTTTGGGATTGGCTTTTTTGATATTGGAAAGTGAAGCAATCTCTAGCAAATGTTGTCAGTTTTTCTTCATTTATTCTGGTCAATTGATTGTAGTAGGAGACAATAATTTTAAAAGTAACTTTCAGATGATACACCCATCTTCCTTCTATTGCAAGTGAGACATGAACAGCATTCGAATGTTAAATACAGTGATCACAATGTCTATGCAGAAAAGTCACTTGAGCTTTTCCTATAATCTTATTATATCTTATTATTTCCTATAATCTTGCCATGTAAAATATTGATTGTTCTAAGAATTCCTAAGTTAGAAACTTATCAATAAAATTATCTAATAAAATTAGATCATCTCTATAGATTATTACAAAGTAATATGCAGAAATGTGCAGCCTGCATTTCAAGTATAATTAATTGAATCAGTCTGGCATGTCCATAACTTTAAGAATAAGCTTAAATTTGATGATGAGGTGAAGCATAGATTTAAGATCTCTTGAAATCATTGTTCAGAATACAACAGTGAACACAGGAGTTCTCATAAGCCTTTTGTAACACATTTGGCAAAAAGGAACAAGATCTGGAGCTCTAGTCAGTATTGCTATCACTATTATCAAGTTTGTATCATCATTATCATCAATCATCATCATTATCACACTGTCAACTTTGAACTGAACCTGGCAGCAGCCATCTTTTTGTTGCTCAGTTGCCACACACACTCCCTCCACACAGAGGGAGAAGGAGGTTGGAGTGCACAACAAAGAGCTTTCTCATGAGAACCAAGGTCATCTCTACTGGCAACAGATAAGATTGGGGAAGGAGTGTCTGAAGTGCCCAGCAATTAACCCAATTGGCCAACATGACCTGTGACACTTGGGGATGGGGGTTATTTCCTAGTTTAATTATACTATAACCGTGCGAAAGATTTAGATTTGGTTTTCCATTGAAGATGTGCTGATGTACTCATTGTACTCATTAAAGTAAACTCATTGTACTCATTGTGCTGATGTACTGATGTACTCATTAAAGAAGACCTTTGAGAAGGAACCAAGTCTCAGACTGCTGATTTGCTTGAGTTCTTTAGTCCTAAGACACATATCATCATAAAAGGGAATATAGATATGCACAGTTGTATATGCACACATTTACATTTACTTACACACATACCATCCACATAGTGTGTGTGTGTGTGTGTGTGTGTGAATGCCGTTTTAAAAATTATCCCCATTTTTTTTTTTAAAATAATGTGGTTTATCTTTTTTGAGGAAATGTGTTAGTCCAAGATACCAAATTCTGCTGGTGTCTTGCTGCTTTCTCTTCTTTTGGACCTTTACCTTTGAAATTTTGTTGGACTGGACAGCATTACTTCTTCAAACAGAGAAGTTTCTCTCAGGCTCCTTTGTAAAATAATGTAGTTCTCTTCAAATAATTCTTTTTCCACTGGCTGGATCAAGCCTGACCTGTATTTTCTACATTATAACAGGTCGTCAAGATAGCAGGGTCTGTTCTTTTATATCTTTTGTGCTTGTTTCCAGACATATTTTTTTTTCAAATTGCAAAGTTCATTTGCCTTTTCTTTTTTTTTTTGAAACAAATTTTTATTAATTTTAAAGATAAAACAACAATTCATTTGCCTTTTCTTAAAGGTATCAATCCATATTTCTGAAAAAAAATGCTTAATTGGCACTTTTAAAAAGCCATCCCAGCTCAAAAAAAAAAAAAAAGAAAAGAAAAAAAAAAGAAATGAATATCTTCCTCAGGAAGATAATATTTCCTGAGAATTTCCTTTGGTTTAGATTTGATAAATATATCTCAATGTCTGTAAATGTCTTCAAAATAGGAAGGAATGTGAGATTTAGAACATGTTGATGTAGAAGAAAGTAAAAAGTAGCAAATTTGTTCATATAGAGAACACAAGATTTCTTGTGTTGAAGTGAGAAATAAATAGTCTATAGTTCAAAGATAGATCTCAAAAATTTCTAACTCTGTCTTAAATCTTCAGAACTTGTGTTTAAGTCTCAATATAAAGGTATTACATTGATTTAAGTTGCCATCAGCCTCACTCTCTCTCTCCTTTATTTTATAAGTACTTTTTCTTTAATAGCAACCCTAGACAAAGATAGGCAGAAATAGTAATATTTAAGAATTAGATACTTAAAAGTGGGGAGCCTTTGCTAATTTTATTTTTTTAAATAATGTCTTTATTCATGAGACAAGGAAATACAGAGATTAATAGTTTAGGGCTGAAAGATAATAAAAATGACAGATCCAATCATGCTTAAATATTGTTAAAAAAATCATTTGGATTTATTTTGGAGAGCCATATTATGACAAATGGCAAGTTATAGCTTGAGAATCTTCAGCACTATTTCCTCTGCTTGTGCTTTAGCAACACTGATGGCAGGAGTCTTCTTTAAATGTGCATCATCATCATCAACAACAACATCTCAGAAGAGAAGATAACTGAATCCAGAGAATATGTTCCACAGTCCAATTTCTCAAATATAACAGGATTCATGCAAAATTTCACCAAAATGAAAACTATTTTAGGAAGTCATATAACATAAATTTGTATAATTTGTAAATAGACTAGACTAGATTAGACTGGACTGGATTGGACTGCAATGCAATGCAATGCAATGCAATGGAATATTCTTTATTGATCAGGTGTGATTGAACACAAAGGGATTTGTTTCCAGTGTGGTAGCTCTCAGTGTACATTCAACCAACAAACTGATAAATCATAAAATACAATCATAAATCATAAAATACAACCCAAAAAGTGATAATCATAAGTTACCAATGGAGTAGGTAATGGGAAAGATGAGAAGAATAATAGTAATACAGCCCTACTACATAGTTAGATACCCTTAGGCATAAAAAAATGCTGTGGCAATTGTTTTAGCAGAGTGATGGCATGGGGGAAACACTTTCTTTGTGTCTAGTTGTTTTAGCATGCAATACCCTACAGCAGCATCCTGAGGGGAGATGTTAAAACACTTTATGTCCAGGATGTATTTTCTCAGCCCTCTTTCTGGCTCATGCAGTATACAGATCTTATGTGTACAGATATTACGGACTCAAGTCAGTAGCGTTCAGTACCAAACATCAGATGCTGGGTTGATTTTATGCCTCTTTCTACTTCGATCATTCTTAAAATGTCTTTGCAGAACACCGGTTCAAGCCAGAAGCATCAATAATTGATACATTCCAAAGATTTTTGATTCCATGCCAAAACTCACTGAATCCGTATATATATATATATATTGAGCTCACACTAGTGTAATTCTCTCATGAATAAAATCTGAAGTTTCCTGCCAAATTTGTTATTTTTTGCAAAATTTGGCAGCAAACCTTAATCCTTTATTAAGTACAATGAGACTGGGGAAAACCCAATAAAGTGGTTTTGAAATAAATGAAGGATATAAATACATGATAAAGAGTCACACTGAAGTGCTAATTGCCTAGACAATACACTTGGAAGGCCATAATATTTTCATGACTTCTAAAAAGATAAAGAAAATTGTGCATGTAAAATCTTTTTGTGAAATTGTTAATTTGCCATTTGAGAATTGAACAAAACAAGCATGTATGGACTGATGACAGTTTTTATTCATTTGTTTAATAAATTGCCCCTCTATTTTGTAGTGCTCAAACTAATATACAATTGAGTAGAAAAAATGAATGGAAGTTAAATGAAACTAACTCATTAGCTGCACCTAAATGGAACCTGAGTACAATAAAATTAGAAAGCAAAAATCCAATAATAAAGTAATATTAACTGCTTAAAAACTGATGAAATCAATTGGAGCTGATCTAATCTTTCTAAGGAGGCATTCCAGAGATGGTATTCAGCAGGTTCTGACCAGTTCTGGAGAACCGGTAGCAGAAATTTTGAGTAGTTCGGAGAACTGGTAAATATCACCTCTGACTGGAGATATTACAGTATCCTTCTCCTGCCACGCCCACCAACCCACACCCAGAGAACAGGCAGTAAAATTTTTTGAATCCCACCACTGAAGCATTCTGTTCCGGACTACCAGGCTTGAAAGCCTGCACTTCGGATTGGTCCGCTAACAGCGGGTCGTGATTGGTCACTCCAGGCTGATCTGATTGGCTAGTAAATGGGCTGCCGCGATTGGCAAGCCAAGCGCGGCAAGCTCAAATCATTGTCATTGGCCGCTTAGCCTCAGCCATCTCTATAAAAAGGGCTGCTGCGGCTAGGGTATTTAGCTCAGATCAGAAGTCACTAATAAAGAGCTGTTGTTGCTATCTGAGTCTCGTCTCCGTTCTTGGACCCATCCGTCCAGACTTAACACTGGTGATGAGAGTGGGATGCGGAGAGAGCAGAGCTGACTGAACACTCACAGAAGATTGACTGAGCACGTGGCTGACAGTGCGCAGACACCGGCAGAATGGCCAACAGCATTATACCACCCGCCCAGTTCGATCCAGCCAGCGAGGACTGGCACTCATATATGGACAGGTTTCAGATGTTCCTAGAGTCCAACAATCTGAAGGATGCCACTCCCAGCAAAAAACAAGCAGTTTTCCTGACCCATTGCAGACCTGCCGTCTTTAAGATGGCCAAAGCACTTGCAAAACCGGCTGAAGTCAAATCAATGGACTGGGATACCCTTGCTCCCATCCTTCGCAACCATTACACACCAGCAGTACTGACTCTCATCCGCAGACACGAATTTTACCAAAGGGATCAACGCGAAGGTGAGAGCATTGGGGATTTTGTGGCTGACCTAAGGAACTTAGGCGGATTGTGTGGTTTCACTAATCTAGAAGAGGCCATGCAGGATTGAGTCGTCCTTGGCCTAAGAGACCCAATGGTCCAAAGCAAGATCATGGCCAAAGGAGACATCTCCCTCGCAGATTCCATAGCCGACATCACTGCAGCTGAAGCCACTCGTAAATCAGCAGCACGAATGCGCTGGGCCAATGGGGCCAACCGCCAACCCACTAACGATATGGCCACGCCATCAGAGAAATACATGTCAGCCACCCATCATGAAGACATCGAATCCTCATCGGATAGTGAAGAGGAAGAAGTCCACAGACTCCAGTCAGATCATGAGCAACAAGACCAGTGGGGTCGTATATCAAATTTCCCATGCACCGGATGCGGGGGAAACCACCCACAATCTGAATGCAGATTCCTAGACGCCATCTGTCATTTTTGAGAAAGACAAGGGCATATTGCTAAGGTATGCTGGAACAAAAAAGGTTCCAGCCCCAGACAGAAAGAAAACAATTCCAGGCAAACCGAGGGCAACCCCACCACAAATCAGGACCACCCAAACAACCAATGGAACCAGTACAACAGACCCTGGAAGTTTACTGGCGCACCCAGATGAGAAGAAGCACATCAGACTATCACCATTGGCCACACTTCATCCTTGGACACCAAAAAAATCCGTGTAGAGGTCACCATTGAAAATCAACCCTGCATCATGGAAGTGGACTCTGGGTCTTCTCTATCCATGATCTCCTGGAAAACCCTAAAGCAGCTGATTCCCCACATCCACCGCCGAGACCTCTGCATCCAGAGACTCATATTAAAGGACTACCAGGGCAACCGGATTCCGGTCGCTGGCACCAGTCATTTCCAGGTCTCCTTCAAGGACCACACCGCATTACTACTGCTCACCATTGTTGACAGAGACCAACCCAGCCTACTGGGTCTACAGTGGTTCGCGCCATTAGGAATCGGAATGGCAGGCATCAACCAAACTGAAAACAAAGACTGGGAAACGGCCCTCGTCCAGGACTTCCAAGAAGTCTTCAGTGAAAATCTAGGCAAGTACAAGGGGTCCCCCATCTCTTTTAATCTCCGCCCTGACATTGCGCCCATTCACCTAAAACCACGCCGAGTCCCTTTTGCTCTCAAATCCAAAATTAACGAGCAACTGGACAAACTAATTGCACAAGACGTGTTAGAACCCATTGATCACGCCCAATGGGAGACCCCAATTGTGACCCCCATAAAACCTGATGGGTCCTTGAGAATTTGTGGAGATTACAAGGCCATCCTCAACCATGCATTACAGCAGAGTGCCTGTCCGGTGCCAGTGGTCCAGCATCTCCTTCACTCACTTGGGGGCAGCAGAATATTCGCAAAGCTTGACCTGGCCCAAGCTTATCAACAGTTGCTAGTAGATGCTGAAACTGCTGAAGCCCAAACCATAGTTACACACCGGGGCGCATTCAAATGTAACAGGCTCCAGTTTGGCGTAAGCGTAGCACCTGGCATTTTCCAAAGTCTGATGGAGAGGCTGTTGCAGGGCATTAAAGGGGTCGTGCCCTACTTCGATGACATATTAATGGCCACCCCAACAAAGAGTCAATTAGAGAAACCACTAAGAACAGTCCTACAAAAGTTCCAAGACACTGGCCTCAAAGTAAAAAAGGAAAAGTGCCAGTTATGTACTGAAAGGGTTGAATTCCTTGGTTACCTCTTTGACAAACAAGGAATTCACCCTACAGAAAAGAAATTGGCAGCCATCAAAAATGCCTCGAGACCAAAAAACAAAACAGACCTTCAAGCCTTCCTGGGACTCATTAACTTCTATAACATTTTCCTACTCCAGAAGGCAACCATCACTGAACCCCTTCATAGACTCCTCGATAAAAAGGCTTCCTGGATTTTGGGACGACGGGAGGAACATGCCTTTCAACAAGTAAAGGACCTTTTAACTTCGGATGAAGTGCTCATCCAATATAATGAAACACTTCCATTTACTGTGACTTGTGACGCCTCACCATTCAGGGTAGGAGCCATCCTGAGCCACATTCTACCCAATGGTACGGAGGCGCCTATTGCATTTTTTTCAAGAACTTTGTCAAAAACAGAAAGGAACTATAGTCACCTAGACAAGAAAGCCCGCGCCATTGTATCTGCAATCAAAAGTTTCCACGAGTATGTGTATGGGAGATCATTTTCCATCATCACAGATCATAAACCATTATTTGGCATTCTGGCTGGGGACAAACCTACTGCACATATTCTATCCCCTAGAATGGCGCGATGGTCAGAGTTCCTAGCCGCCTACGACTAGGACATCTCCTGGGGAAAACCATTCCCCATGCAGACGCTTTGAGCCGCTCACCATTACCAGAACTCCAAGATGACCCAGCTCCCACACTACCTATACTACAAATTGAGACGCTTCCCTCACCTCCATTAACAGCACAAGACATCACACTAGAAACCAAAAAAGACTCATGCTTGGCATGAGTTCTTGGCTGGGTGGAGAGGGGATGGCCAGAAATTGAACCCAATGAAACCTTCAAACCATTTAAAAACAGACAAACAGAACTTTTCTCACAAAGAGGGTGCATGTTGTGGGGAGACCAAGTGGTCATAGCAGCAAAACTACAAAAAAAAGTTCTACAATTACTGTACGATGGGCACCCGGGCATTGTAAGGATGAAAGTGCTGGCAAAGACCTCCGCCTGGTGGCCAGGTATGGACAAACAAATTGAAACCTGGGTCGCCACCTGTAGCAGATGCCAAGAGACGCGCTCGGCCCCACCAAAAGCTCCACCAGCCCTAAATACACATATAAAAATACAATCTTATATACCTTCTAGAATCCCCCTTTTATCCTTAATTAAATTCACCCATTGTCTCTGAATAAAATTTTTTTCTTTAGATCTTGCTTCCCACCATTAAGGCTTCTCCTCCTCCCCCTTTCTCTCTTGCTTATTCTTCTCCTTGCCCTTTTTACCCCTTTGTCTCCCCTCCTCCCTTTTCTTACTCTCTTTCCTTTGCTTTCTAACCTTGCATCCACCTTTCCTCTCATTTTTCTCTTTTTTGGTTGTTTTTTCAAATCTTAAAATCCCCTTTTTCTTATCTTCTTTCTCCTCCTCCCCGGAAAAAACCCATTGTTCATCAAAGATGGCTTCTTGTTCCTCTTCTTCTTTGTCCCAGTCATTCTGCTGCATAATCAATTTTTCATAAGTACATAATGCCATTTCTAAAAATTGAAATAAAATGCCCAAAGTATCTTTTCCATCTTGTTCTTCCTTTTTATATTTTTGATATTCAGTCTTTAGTTCATCCACAAGCGATGCCATCCTGAAAAGAGAAACTTTCCCCCAAACAACCACCCAAGTATTTTTAATCAAAAATAATTCAAAAAAAGTTCCAAAAGTTTATATTTTTCTTCTATTTCTTTTTCTGGGGTTACTGTTTAATCAAAGAGGTCCAATTACCTTGTATCTTTCTTTGAGATTCTAGGCAATCTCCTCCTTTTTCCACTTCTGCTCCAATTTTTTTTCCTCTCCCTTTCCACTTGCAACATCAATTTTTAAATGATCAGAAATCCATACCTCTAATAAGGGTTTTCCAATTTTTTTTAAAAAAATTTTTAAACAAATTTTATTAATTTTACAGAAAACACAATACACAATCCAGGCATACCAACTTGAAAAGTCTTTTCTAAAAGAAAAATTAATAATAATTAAAGAAGAAAGCCAATAGAACATATAAAATAATTTCAAATTGTAATATCAATATTTACATTATCTATTTAACTTTATATCTTGTCCAGACTTCTCCTTTTATCCAAATTATATTTCTTGCTTAATAAAATTTTATTGCCTTTCATAAACATACAAAACACAAAACATAAACAAAACTAAAAGATCTTTTCTGAAGGCTGTCTGATCCCGGGTTGAAACTCTTCACACAGACACAAATTCAAACATCATATTCACTTTATATATCCTTCCATATCTTATTATCATTTTCTTTTTTTTTTATAAACCAATTTTATCAATTTTATAAAAACAATGCACAAAGAATCAAGGCATAACAGCTTATAAATTCTTTTCTAAGAAAAAATAATAAAAGAAGAAAACCAATAGAACATAATAATTCCAAATTATAGTATCAATACTTTATCTATTTAACTTCATATCTTATCCCAGCTTCTCCTTTTCATCCAAATTATTTCTTGTTAATTAAAATTTTATTGCCTTTTATCAATATACAAAACCCAAAAAGACATAACAAAACCTTTATATATCCTTCCATATCTTATTACCATTTTCAATAACATTCTTTGTCTGTTCTATTTCCAACTATCCATTCATCTTTTTTCTTTTACTATACTTCTCCTATACACCAATTGGAGTAACGTCTTTAACTCATTACCCTAACTTAAAAGTACTTCATATAACAATTTTTCTTGGGATTCTGTTTAATAGATTCTAAAATTACACAATGAATTTTATACTCTAAATACACATATAAAAACACAATCTTATGTACCCTCCAGAATCCCTCTTTTATCCTAAATTAAATTCACCCATTGTCTCTGAATAAACTTTTTTTCTTTAGATCTTGCTTCCCACCATTGAGGCTTTTCCTCCCCCCATTTCTCTCTTGCTTATTCTTCTCCTTGCCCTTTTTACCCCTTTGTCTCTCCTCCTCCCTTTTCTTACTCCCTTTCCTTTGCTTTCTAACCTTGCCTCCACCTTTCCTCTCATTTTTCTCTTTTTTGGTTGTTTTTTTCAATTCTTAAAATCCCCTTTTTCTTATCCTCTTTCTCCTCCTCTCCGGAAAGAACCCATTGTTCATCAAAGATGGCTTCTTCTTCCTCTTAACAGTCCTTCTGCTGCATAGTCAACTTTTCATAAGTACATAACGCCATTTCTAAAAATTGAAACAAAGTGCCCAAGTATCTTCCTTTTTATAGTTTTGATATTCAGTCTTTAGTTCATTCACAAGCGATGCCATCATGAAAAGAGAAACTTTTCCCAAAACAACCACAAGTATTTTTAATCAAAAATAATTCAAAAAAAGTTCCAAAAATTAATACTTTTCTTCTTTCTTCTCTTTCTCTTTCTGGGGTTAATGTTTAATCAAAGAGGTCCAATTACCATATACCTTTCTTTGGGATTCTAGGCAATCTCCTCCTTTTTCAGCTTCTGCTCCAATTTTTTTCTTTCCCTTCCCACTTGCAATATCAACTTTAAATAATCAGAAATCCATACCTCTAATAAGGGTTTTCCAATTTCTTAAGTTTTTCAATGTCCAGGAACCCTTTTGTCCCTTAGCTTCAACTTTCAGAATAATTCACCTTCAATGTCCAAACATATTTCATATCTGCTGTTTCCATGGGTTGGGAGAGTGAAGAAAAAAAATAAAAGTTCCCTTTAAACAGCTTCTCTGCCGCTTTCGATCTTCTTAGGGATACAATGTATCCTCCAGCAATTCAAACAGCTCAGTTCCAACAAATTTGAAAGATGTTGATTGACCCGGCTCAGACAGCACTTTCACTTTTCTTGCTTCCTCCAGCACAATCTTATCCAGTTGCTGGCTTCTACATGGCGGCCATTGCTGACCGCCGCTCCACCGCCTTGGGAAAAAGGGGGTTTTCAGGACAAGGAGGGGGTCTGCGACACCCCCAAACCCCTGTCTGGCTCCCATCTCTCTTCGGCTGTCCCTACAGGGCAACCATATCCCCCTGACCCATCTGGATCGGGGGTACCTCGGCGACTAGCACAGCAGGAATTGCGAGCGGTCGCGAATTCCTGCTTCCCCGAAGCCACGCGAAACCGGAAACCCCAATTTCTTAAATTTTTAAGTCCAATGTCCAAGAACTCTTTTGTACCTTAACTTCAACTTTCAGAATAATTCACCTTCAGTGCCCAAACAAATTTCAAATCTTCACCTGCTGTTTCCATGGGATGGGAGAGTGAAGAAAAAAAAGTTCCCTTTAACAGCTTCTCCACCGCTTTCAATCTTCTTAGGGATACAATGTATCCTCCAGCAATTCAGACAGCTCAATTCCAATGAATTTAAAATATGTTGATTGACCCGGCTCAGCCAGCACTTTCACTTTTCTTGCTTCCTCCAGTACAATCTTACCCGGTTGCCGGCTTCTTCGTGGCGGCCATTGCTGACCGCTGCTCCACCGCCTTGGGAAAAAGGGGGTTTTCAGGACAAGGAGGGGGTCTGCGGCACCCCCAATCCCCTGTCCGGTTCCCCTCTCTCTTCGGCTGTCCCTACAGGGAAGCCATATCCCCCTGATCCATTTGGATCGGGGGTACCTCGGCGGCCAGCGCAGCAGGAATCGCAAACGGTCGCAAATTCCTGCTGCCACCGAAGCCACGCGGAACCGGAAACTGGAAAAAAAGTTCATTTAGAGACAATGGGTGAATCTAATTAAGGATAAAAGGGGGATTCTGGAAGGTACATAAGATTGTTTTTATATGTGTATTTAGAGTATAAAATTTACTGTGTAATTTTAGAATCTACTAAACAGAATCCCAAGATAAATTAAGTGTTATATGAAGTACTTTTAAGTTAGGGTAATGAGTTAAAGGCGTCACTCCAATTAGTGTATAGGACAAGTATAGTAAAAGAAAAAAGATGAATGGATAGTTGGAAATAGAACAGACAAAGAATGTTATTGAAAATGGTAATAAGATATGGAAGGATATATAAAGGTTTTGTTGTGGTTTTTTTTTTTTTGTATATTGATAAAAGGCAATAAAATTTTAATTAACAAGAAATAATTTGGATGGAAAGGAGAAGCTGGGATAAGATATGAAGTTAAATAGATAAAGTAAATATTGATATTATAATTTGGAATCATTATGTTCTATTGGTTTTCTTCTTTAATTATTATTATTATTATTATTTTTAGAAAAGAATTTATAAGCTGTTATGCCTTGATTGTTTGTGCACTGTTTTTGTAAAATTGATAAAATTGGTTTATAAAAAAAAAGAAAATGATAATAAGATATGGAAGGATATATAAAGTGAATATGATGTTTGAATTTGTCTCTGTATGAAGAGTTTCAACCCGGGATCAGGCAGCTTTCAGAAAAGATGTTTTAGTTTTGTTTATGTTTTGTGTCTTGTACGTTTATGAAAGGCAATAAAATGTTAATAAGCAAGAAATATAATTTGGATAAAAGAAGAAGTCTGGATAAGATATGAAGTTAAATAGATAATGTAAATATTGATATTACAATTTGGAGTTATTTTATATGTTCTATTAGCTTTCTTCTTTAATTATTTTTTTTTTTTAGAAAAGATTTTTTTAAGTTGTTATGCCTGGATTGTGTATTATTTTTTGTAAAATTAATAAAATTTGTTTGAAAAAAAAAAAAAAAAAAGCTCCACCAGCCGAATGGGAAACACCAAGAGGCCCCTGGTCGCGCATCCATATCGATTTCGCGGGACCTACAAAAGGGCATACTTTCCTAATAACAGTAGACACATACTCTAACTGGCTCGAGGTTAACAAAATGAAGAATACCACCACAGATGCAGTCATCAAGAAATTGAACAGACTTTTTGCAACACACAGCTTATCAGATGTCCTGGTATCCAACAACGGCCCTCAATTTACCGCCTTAGCCTTTGAACAATACTTAGCAGACCATGGAATACGACACGCACTGACATCACCGGTCCATCACCGGCGAATGTTAGAGCTGAACGAATGGTTCAGTTCACAAAAAAAAAAAAAAAAAAACCTCTACAAAAAATGGAACAAGGCAACATCCACGATAAAGTCACTCAGATACTCCTGCTCCAGCACATCACACCAAACAGTAGGACCAACAAAAGCCCAACTGAACTTCTGATGGCCAGAAAACTCAGTTCGCCCCTAGACCACCTACACCCTGTGTACGCCCCAGAAAAGCCCCTGGGTTCCAGCAGTAAACACTGCACTTTTAAGGTAGGAGACCCCATATTCACAAAAACTTTTCAGGAGACCCATTGTGGATCCCTGCCAAAATAACTCAGATTACAGGCCCCCGTTCCTACCACCTAGAAACCACAGATGGGAGAATGTGGAAATGCCACATCAACCAACTACGATCCAGGCTGCCCACATCTCCCATCAGTGACCCCAACCATGAAACCACAGGGGGAGGGGAAACCGGGGATTCTGGAATAGAACCAACATCTGGCCTAGAGGAACAAACCCCACGATCACCACATCAAAGCCAACAATACTCACCAGCTGATGTAGAGCCATGCCAATCAAGCATCTCACCTAATAGCAGCAGCCGAGCAGGTTCAGCGAGCCTGGAGAGCCCAACAAAGCAACGAAGGAGTCGTTTCGATCATCCCGAGGTCACCAGAAGGGAGTCACAGCTATGGAATCAGATCACTGTTCCGGACAATCCCAACGAACAGCCCATCAGAACCCGAGACCGGGCACAGACCTTTTGAAATGCGAAAGTCAGGTAGACAGGTGCAAAGACCCGCCTACCTGCAAGATTATATATCCCCCCCCTTTGACGGAACCTAGAGGGGAGGGGTGTTCTGGACTAGCGGGCTTGAAAGCCTGCACTTCGGATTGGTCTGCTAACAGCGGGTCATGATTGGTCGCTCCAGGCTGATCCGATTGGCTAGTAAACAGGCTGCCGCGATTGGGCAAGCCAAGCGCGGCAAGCTCAAATGGTTGTCATTGGCCGCTTAGTCACAGCCAGCTATAAAAAGGGCTGCTGCGGCTAGGGTATTTCGCTCAGATCAGAAGTCACTAATAAAGAGCTGTTGTTGCTATCTGAGTCTCGTCTCCGTTCTTGGATCCATCCGTCCAGACTTAACACATTCCATAACAACGGTGCTGTTTTTTTTTGGGGGGGGGGGGGGAATTCCATAAACTCTATTTTTCTAAGGCAGAACTAAGCCATCTGGGAATTCAGAGAAAAATATATCCCCAAGTCTCTTTTTTCTGTACATCAGAGTTGTGAAATTAGGGGAGAAACACAATTTGTCATTGATTTGTGGCTTTGGAAATAGGGAAAAGAGATGTTTGAGTTCCCTGATAAGTTTAATGAGTAGAGTAATAAAAATATTACCCCTTTGTCCTGAAATCTTCCTTTTGTCCCTTGAAACAATGTCATGAGCACATTGCCCCACTGGTCCTTTGAATAGTAATATTATTATGAATCAAACCAGTTGAATGCAGAAAAGTGAAATCTGCAGCAAATAATGGGACCTCTGTCTTGTCCAGACTGAGCCTAAATCCAAAATTGCCAGTGTGTCCTGACAAATGTTTCAAATGGTTATGGCCTCTGTGACATGGTTGAAAATGAGAAGCAGTTTTGTTAGGGATACACCCAAGCAGAATGTGCACGGCAGTCAGGCAAAATATTTGAGATAAACGTTTTTGTAGCTTACACTCAGTAAAACAGATACACTGTGCTAGTTAAATAGTTTATTCCAGTAAGAGTTTTAGCGTAGTCAAACAGTCCATATATCATTCACTAGTTCAGTCCGTCCAGGGGATTATTCAGTTGCAAAGTCCAGTGTCAAAAAAAAGGTCAGAAAACTTACAAATATCAGTCCAGTAATAAATCTTCTCACAGTAGAGATATGAAGAAGTTCAAACCTCCTTTCTTCCTTCAGCAAAAGCAGCAGAGAACCACCAATCCATCATTGTCAGCAAGCAATTCAGTAAGCCAGCAATCAATCAAGTTCTCTTGCTCCCTCTTATGGCGGTTTTACAGTCGCATCCAAAATTACATGTTTTGCTGTTTAAAGTGACACACACTTTAAACTCACTATCATAGTTTATATATATTATTTTACCCAAACTAAGTTAGGTAACCTTGTTATTCCTAACATACTCCTCTTTTGGGTAATATAATAATATATCTATCTATCTATTTACAACCTTAAACCATAGTCATCACAACTTTCTTTGTGTTTCACTGAACCTTGGGCTTTTGTAAACTGATCAGCAATATTTTCTTCAGTCATACACTATTCCAATCTTATTAAACCATTTTTTACAGATTGCCTTACATTCAGATATCTAAGATCTGTATGCTTAGATCTTGTTTTCACAGCAATATTTGTGATCAACCATATGGCTGCTTGATTGTCCTCATAATGATGGAATCATTAACAGTTATTCCCAAATCCAATAACAACTGTTTATACAGAATTAAATCAGTACATAATAAAGATAGACATGAAAATTCTGCTTCCATTGTGGACATACTTATGTGTTGCTGTCTAATTGACCTCCAACCAATCAGTGTTTTTCCTAATAATATAGCCATACCTGAAGTTGATTTCCTAGTGTTTATGTCTGTTGCAAAACTTGCATCAGCATATGCACTTAAAATCAAATCATCTTTTGGCTCCAAATACAATGCATAATGCATTGTCCTTTTAAGATATCTTAATATACGCTTTGTCGCTTGCCAGAGTTGTTCAGTGGGTTCAGCATTGAATCTTGCCAATTGATTAATGCTATAGGCAATGTCTGGCCTTGACCAATTACTAATGTATGATAAGCTACCAATTAATGATTGATAAGTGGTCTTATCGAATTTTGGACTTTGAGCATCAGTGTGGCCAAATTCCTTACTCATTGGAGTTTTAGCTGGTTTACAAAGTTCCATCTTGTATGTTTTTAGTAATCGATAAATCTTATCCTCTTGAGATATCTTATAGCCACATTTGGTTTTATTTATTGTTAATCCTAGATACTGTTTTATTTCTCCTAATTGCTTTAATTTTATCCTCTTACCTAATAATGATATTATTTCAGTAGCTTCATTATTAGTTTTTGTAATTAAGGCAATATCATCTGTAAACAACAATAATAATGACACTATTCCATTTGTCTCTTTTTAAAATACACATGGATCAGCTAAACCTGCTTTAAACCCTATATTGTTTAACTCCTTAACAATATATTGGTTCCATTCGTAACCAGATTGTTTTAATCCATAGAGACTCTTTTTAAGTTTCCAACAGTCATTATTTGTTTTATCATCCTTAATTCCTACAGGTTTATTTAGGTGTATAGCGTGCTGCAATGGTGCATGCAGATAAGCAGTTTCTACATCTAAGTGATTTATGATATAGTTCTTCTTAGCTGCCCACACTAAAGCTGCTCTCAAGGTTGTTGCTTTTAGACTTGGTGCAAATACTTCATCATAATCACATGCAGTTTGATTAAATCCTTGAGCTACCAACCTAGCCTTATGGGTAACAGTCCCATTTTTACCTGTTTTTAATTTAAATATCCATTTACAGCCAATGGACTTTTCACCTGGAGGTAATTTAACATTTTCATAAACTTCCATTTGTTTCAATGAATTTAATTCTTTCTCCATTGCTCTATGCCAATTTTCTTGTTCCTTTGCTGGATACATTCTAAGTTCTTCAACAGTAGTTGGAACTTTACTAACTTGGCAAACTACACTTGCTTGGTACCTGTCAGGTGGTCTGGTTTCATGTGTTGAACGTCTAGGTATTACAGGGCTTATAGGTGGACTTTCATGTACTACCTGTTCCTGGTTATCTATTTCTTCCTGTTCATCTATTTCTTCCTGTTCTGGTCCTATGTGCTCTTCCTGTACTTCCTCTTTAATTGTACTCTTCTTATTACTGAGATGTTGTTTTGGTCTTTTGTAGGTTTCTATGATTACATCCTTACTTGAATCTTGCTCCAGTTTTTCCCATCCTACATGTTAAAGGAATTGTGCACTAGCATTACAGTAAACGCTAGATGTACCTTTTTCCCAGAATCTGTATGATTTGTGATTAGATTCATAACCTACAAAGAATAACCTTTTAGCCCTATGCTGCCCCTTATGTCTCAGTTGTGTAGGAATATGCACCCATGCTGGTGCTCCAAATGTGTGTATGTAGCTTAGGTCAGGTTTTCTACCATGCCACCGTGTGAATGGTAATTCACCTGTTGTTGAGTTAACAACATTATTCAATATATGATTACCACATATTATTGCTTCTCCCCACAAAGTTTCAGGTAATCCTGAATCCGACAACATAGTACAAGCCATTGCCTGTATTGTTTGGCCTCGTCTTTCTATAAAGGAATTATGTTGTGGCCTATATGGTGCAGACTTTTTATGTTCAACACCTGCCATCTTCAGTCTATTTTGGAATTTATGATTTATAAATTCAGTACCATTGTCAGTTAAAGAGTTGTTAATTTCCTTTTAGTTTTTCTTTCTGCAAACTTCAACCAATTAAAGAAATTCTGATATGTTTCCGTTTTACACTTCATTAAATAACAGAAATCATATCTAGAATAATGATCCATTATACAATATATAATGAGCACCTCCCACACTTGGTTTTTTAGGACCTATAATATCAACAAATACGACCTCTAGAGGCTCTTTAGTTTTAAATCCATTAATTCTATTTGCTGGCATTACCTTGCTTTTTTCTTGACTGCAAGCATTGCAGTGCAAATACTTACTGCAAGGCTTCAGTTTTATACCTTCAGAAAGTTCAACCGTTTGCTTTAGCATTTTAAAATTTATATGCCCTAAACATCTGTGTAACAAATGTATGCATTCATCATGAGGTTTAACTTTATTATACACTGTGTTACTACCTCTAACTGATTATCATTTAACACATACAATTCACCTTTTAAAGTTGCAGTTACTTTTTTACTCTCCTTTTCTATTATGCAGTTTTTTCCCTTAAAGGTAACTACATAACTTAGTTTAATCAAAACTCTAACCAAAAGCAAATTAAACTTAAGTTGTGGTACATATAACATTTTTACATTTTCTTTTATGCAAGAACAATGTGCAATACCTTCACCTTTTGCTTTCAGTTTCCAGCCATTAGCTAACAATATCTGCTGTGAACTCATGGACATCTTAATAAATCTTTTCTTATCTTTTGTTATGCAGTGTGATGCTCCACTATCTACAACCCATAAATTATTATTCACAGTTTCGTTGCTATACATGGCTAACTCTAAGCATTTTTTTATCCTTTTGATGCCTTTTAGCATTCTGGCTGGCATTGTGGCATTTTCCTTTCTTGCAGAATCTAGCCAAATGTCCTTTTCCTCCACAATTAAAACATTCTCTAATTGTATAGGCTGTCAAAGATTCTTTATCTTCTTGTGGTTGTTCCCTTCTGAGTTGATCCCTTTCAATCCTTCTCCTGGCTTCTTCAATTAATCTGCCAGTAATGTCAGTTAATGTAAGGTTATCTTTTGACAGTACTTCTAGTGAAGTTACGTAGTCATCATAGCTCTCATTTAATGAAGACAAAATTATATAAACCTGATGTAGTTCTGTGAAGATAAGTTCTTTTTCATGCAGTTTCTGAAAAATTATCTTCATAGTGTTTAAATGAGTCAACATGTCTCCATTCTTTTGAAGATGTGTTCTGAACAGTTTCCGTGTAAGATTTATATGTGCTCCTACACTATCTCGAACATAAATCTTCTTTAAATTCTCCCAACATTTCGCAGCTGTTTTTTCTCCATGAATATGGACAAGCTGCTGGTCACAGAGTGTCAGTCCTATTATACAAAGAGCTTGCTCATTCTTCAGCTTATATTTTTGTATTTTCTGGGCATCATCCTCATCCTCCGGATCCCAAGCATCTACCTCTGGTGGGTTTTGAATTATACTCCACAAACCTTCTCTGTGTAGAAGTGGGCTGCATTTCATAGACCATGAAACATAGTTTTTTCCATCCAGTTTGGATATTAGAGACAAACTTTGTAAATTGACTTGTGTCATCTTTTTCTGGATATTAAACTATAATTAATAAAACACAGCTGTTTGTTTACAGTATTGTGTAACTACACTAACTCTCACTTTATATAAGCCTGTTATATCCTGGTTAGTCTGACTGCAGCCTGGGCCCATAACCAGTGTTAGGGATACACTCTAGCAGAATGTGCACAACAGTCAGGCAAAATATTTGAGATAAACGTTTTTGTAGCTTACACTCAATAAAACAGATACACTGTGCTAGTTAAATAGTTTATTCCAGTAAGAGTTTTAGCATAGTCAAACAGTCCATATGTCATTCACTAGTTCAGTCCGTCCAGGGGATTACTCAGTTGCAAAGTCCAGTGTCAAAAAAAAGGTCAGTAAACTTACAAATATCAGTCCAGTAATAAATCTTCTTGTTGTGAATGCATAATACCAATAAAGTTATCATTGAGCTTGAAGTCTAGTGCAGGGTTCTGGCCCTGCACTTCTGATTGGCTGTTGATGGCCCGATCGGATTGGCCCGTTTGGAAGCATCCGATTGGCCACTAACAGACCATTCCTATTGGTTAAACGGAGCTCGCACTCCAGGTTCACTATTGGTTAAGTAGTTAATGAGTTGCCTATATAAGTAAGGCTTGAGCAACCTTTGAGCTGAGCTGTCACATCATGTAAATAAAGAGTTTGAAGTTCACTGTTTCTACTGGCTCGTCTCCATCTTTCGCACCCATGCTCCAGACTTAACACTTCTCACAGTAGAGATATGAAGTTCAAACCTCCTTTCTTCCTTCAGCAAAAGCAGCAGGGAACCATCAATCCATCATTGTCAGCAAGCAATTCAGTAAGCCAGCAATCAATCAAGTTCTCTTGCTCCCTCTTATGGCGGTGTTACAGCCGCACCCAAAATTACATGTTTTACTGTTTAAAGTGACACACACTTTAAACTCACTATCATAGTTTATATGTATTATTTTACCCAAACTAAGTTAGGTAACCTTGTTATTCCTAACAAGTTTCATCTTCATTTTAAATCTTTTTAGTAAAGTTGAGAGAGGAATAAGAATATCTTTTTATAAGAACAGATCAAAAGGTGGAAATAATTTTTCAAAAAAATAAGTGTAGAAAACAGCAACTTTAACAGATTTGTCTGGCAAATGTAGCCAGCTTCAGACATTTCAGTCTCATAAGATTGAGGCTTTCTTTTTTAAATGTTTGTTACGTGAATGAAGGATGCCATCTCACACTTTCTGCCTTCAATAAATATGCAAAATCAGGTACAACTAGATCCTCTCCAAGCTGGGACTAGTTGGTAGCTTGTAAGTTTGGCTGATGCAAAAGTATGAGAACTCCATCCAATAAATATAAGAAAGTACTATTTAAAAAAAAAAACATCGAAACAGGATACATAGATTAAATAGATTATAGAGTCTAAGTTGGCCTTTCTCATCTTCCAATTTATCTCAATTCCTTTTGCAATCCAGGGTGTTAGTCATTAATACACTTCTGTATTAAAACTTATACAGTCACCTGAAGTTCACAATCATGGAAAGGAAACAAAATGAAATACATTTGTTGATACAATAGCCATATGTCCAGTAAATAAAGAATCCCTTTGTGTGGAACAAAAATAAGAAGCAGCAAATCCTACATAAAGTTTTTCGGTCTATTTAATATATATGGGGGTTCAATGGTCCGAGGAGCTGAAGTTTTTTCAGTTTTATTACAACAATGGTCAGTGATCTGGGAGTTTCCTGCAGAATGACCTTTAGAATGTAAAACTAGAATTCTGTGATAATTAGAATCTTCTCTGTAATCTTCACTGCCCTTCATACTGATAATGGTGATGGTGATGCTCTTAATAATTACTTATAAAAGTAATCTTCCAAATTATTATAATTATGTCTTGAAAAACAAACTGATTTATGGAGGAAGAAACCTGAACTATAACAGCGATGGTTCAGTTTCCTAGGGAATCATTTTCCTTCCATTCTCAAAATCTATTATACATGATAAATGTCTGCAAACTGTACACCAATCTTTCCTACCCTGGGATTTTCCATATAGTATATGTTCAAAATGCAATTCAGAATACCCAGCCAACTGTGATTATGTGGACATAATGGGCATGGTGCTTTTTGAGGAGGGGTAGCGACTAAACCTACTATCGTACATATGCTGACTTCTCTTACCTGAGATATCTGGCTGTGTATAAATCATGTCTTCTACAAAGACGTGAATAAGGGAACACATATTTTCTGAGGTTTTTTCTGTTTCTGATTCCTTCCAGCGAGATCTTGCTAAGGGAGGATGTAAAGAGATAGATACTGGAGTTCAAGGGATCTGAAGAGGCAGAGATTCAGAGCTTATTACTTTTTCTGCCATTTTATATCCACTCAAAGGACAGGCAGAATTCCAAGAATCATTGGAATAGTCAAGCAGTTCTCATTTTTCTGGTTGCAAGCTTCGCAAACTTTTTTGCATTCTTCAGAAACTGTTCTCTTCCAGTAACTATCCTGATACAAATTGATGTAAAAATCCCCAGCAATCATTTTTTTTCTCCTTGCTTTCTAACTGTTAGCCTCAGAACAACCCTGTGGTATGAATTTAGCATATGTGTGCAATGTATCAAGCATGAATGCATCTTTTTAAATACTTGAACAATTATTTAGATTTTTAAAGGCGGGCTTACAGAACTCAATTGTAGTCTTTCCATGTCTCTCACTCAGGTGAATTCATAGATGGCCTGGATCCAGCTTATGACCCCTTTTAAGTAAAACTTTGATCCCCCTCCCTTCTTTCTATGTTCTATGTCACAGCCTCCATTCCATTTGCTTTGGTTCTATAGTACTTTTCCTTTTCCTCTTCAGATCTTATTTTTTGAATACTTTCTGGACTTTTAACAATAGAAGATTGCTCAATGTGATTTAATACCACTAGTCACTCTTTCTGCTGATTCATATAAACAGATTCAATAGATATTAATACTTACACCTTAAGTCCAATCTAACAACTTTAGCTGCCTGCTGCCTGCTCTCACTTCTGTGGCCAAAACACTTCTCAGAATCCTCTGAGGCTAATATATAATCTCAGGTATTTTTAAGACTCTCTCTTATCCCGGTTCCATGTCTGCTGCCCTCCTGTTGTCCATAAGCACTTTATACTGTGAGAATACAATTTTTTCTATTTCCAGTTACTTGTTTGCAAAGCAGAGTACAGAGACACTGTACAACAGAGTTTGTTTCAGTGACCGCAGGGAGATATGGAGAGCCAGGTAGATGCTTATCAAAAAGACTTTATTCAAAGCACACTGTGAGCATTGCTGTTAAGACCAAGACTTAAGCATCAGTCGCTGCCATTTCTTTTTCTTCTCTCTAGCCTTGGGCTCATAATACTTGTCCAGGGCAGACAACAGAGAAGCTCTAGTGAAGATGAGCAGATTCCCCATTATTCTTATAGGACAACACAGTGCATCATTGCTGTTCATAATGGATCAAGACAGAAGGAACCAATTTATTTGAACAACTTGACTCAGTTCATTGGACTACAGTTATGATGAAACTTCTGGTCTTTCTAATGTGTTTTATTTAATTGTGTTTACTCTAGAAGTAGCAGCAACATATAATTCTTTCTGAGCTTTATCCAGTTTGGAAGGAATATTACATATAAAAAGGAGATTAAGTATAACACACCAAGATTTCTAGACTCTGCAATGAAAGTAATTTTTCCATTCGGTGACAAGGTGTATATGGGATGTCATTACCAATTTTGGTTATAATAGATAGTGTTATTGTTAAGGTCAATAGCTCCATTCCATTTGACAATTCCAATTTATGGCAATATGGAACAGGTTTTCTGTCTGCTTAACTTTACAGTTTTTCCCACACTGGAAACAGATGGACCAAGAATGCAGAGATTGTTTTCATTTGTTGTTTTAACAGAGCAAAACCTTGAGATGTTATAAATCTTTGCCAATTGAGTGATAGGGTGATACAAAAAGTTAATGTGCTGCAGGACATGACTTTTGAATTTTATCATACATCATTTTTGGAGGTCAGAATGAAATAAAATAAGGCTGCAAATCACTCTCTGATTGCACATATACGATGGTGCAATTTATTTTTGATTTGTTCAGTAGTTTGAACAAATGACTGATTCAAGGTAAATACAGGTGGCTTGTCATCTTGTTGTTTAGCCTGTTTAGTAACAATACAGGTTTGCTTGTTTGTCTGGGTAAATTTAAAACTGTAGCACTCCATTTACCATTTTATTTTTAGATGGCAAAATGTGTTATAACAAATGGAGCAACAATAATCAGCCTTTGCTTCTGATCTAAACCTGCTATAGGAAGGTTTGAGGATTGAACTACTTGAGGACAAAACTATAAGTAATATCAATGAGATATCAATGTGCTAATAGGCACATTTTAAATATATAAGTAGCTTTGTGTTATATGGTATAGGAAGAAACCATAATAATAATAATTAAAATAATAATTAAAAGTCCTTCACAAACCTGTGATCTTGAAATTTTTTTTTTTTGGGGGGGAGAATTTGCATTTTAAAGTTGCTCATTAATTCCATCACACAATTATAATATTAATTATGTGGATGTGATTAATGTGCAACTTGAAAAGCAATTTAATCTGGAAAAATAACAACCCTCCAAGTTGTTTCACCTTAGCGTATGGCAGCAATATATAAGTGCCATTCATTGTTAGCTGTTCTTTTGTAATAATTCTTTTGAAATATTATGTAGCCTATGACTATTAGATTGTAAATGAACTGAATAAAATTAATTATGTTCTATAAAATGACTTTGATGTTGCCTCTCAAGCAGAGTGAATGAAAACTAAAAATAATATTTTATTTTCCCTGGAATTCATATTTTTTAAATCTCTATCTTCCATGTCTATGTGGGACAATTGTGAGATAAAGGAAGCAAATAACTTGGTTAAAAAATGTGACAATATGAAAGGGCATGTCTGTCTCCAGCTTTAACCATTGTCCCCATTACGATATTCACAATAGCCATATAGGTTATCAAATTGCCCAGATCAATAACAAAACTAAACCATCTGTGGTTTATTAAATGTTCACAGTCTTGGCAAGCAGTACATCAGCACAACTTGGGTTATTTGCAGATAATGTCATAATATAAAGCAACATCTCTCCTCCCCACAATTATGGTGTTATGAATTTTGTATGTGTTAGATCAAAGTATGGTAATAATAATTCTTTAGTTGAAACTGTTAGGTATGGGCTAGATTGAAGAGACAGGACAACAGTAGAAGGAAAGGATTTCTTTATTTAGCTCTGAACAAAAGACTGCTGCTTGGTGTGCCTGCTGTTCTTTTTATAGGCTGCTGTCCACAATTTCAGCCACTGATGGCTGTTCATTTTCCCGCCTGGAAAATGAACCAATGGGGGAAGTCTGACATCACTGACTTTCCCCCATTGAATATCTAACACCCCTCCCCTCCTGGAAGAAGCATTCATCTGATCAGCTCTCATTCACAGACATAATCACATAAGTAGGAGGGACTCCTGTGAGTGCCACTGGACCTTCGCAGTTCAGCTCCCCCAGTGGTGGCAACCTGACTAGTTGGGTCTGTTGTCACTCCAGAACCAGCCTCAGGATTTTTCAGGGGCGGGGCTGGCTCTGATGGAACAGAGGGCTCTGAGTTTCTTTGCTGCATTTTCCCCTTTCAGCTAAATTATCTTGTGATGTACTTGAGTTTGAGTCCCACCCTAGAGTGGGGAAGCTTGTGTTTTCAGTATTTGTAGTTGTTAGGGTTGGTCTTACCTCTCTATGTTGTGTTTCTGTTTCTGAGGTTCTCTGGTCATTCAGATTCCGTTCCAAATGAGATGAAAAAGCGATATGATGTCAGAAAGCAACAGAAAAGAGAAATACAACAGAGAGGGAAGACTAAGAGAGTGAAATTGGAGAGACAGGGATGTCAAAAAGTTAGAATGGAGAAGAAAGAACAGGGAAAAGGAAAGAGAAGTCATAAAGGCTTTAAACAAGATGCAAAAAAACCACGAATTTTTTTCAGAGATAAGGGGTGAGATAATTTTTTTAAAAAATGATTCTGCAAAAGTACATAAGAATGCATTGTAGACATTAGTATTTGAAGCTGAGTTAGAAAATTAGAATATTATATGATTTAAAAATGTATTAAAGGGAAGTCATGATTTAATTATAGAGTTTAATTTCTTATGAAATAGTATCTTCATTGTTTAAGAATTAATAATAGAATTTAATTTCCTATGAAACATTGTTTTTACTATATTATAAATTTAATATTTCTTTTTTATTTGTTTTTAGTTTTATTAGTACTTTATCAAACTTAATATTATTTGTTTGTTTTACTATTTTGAAATGTAATACTTTGAATGTATGGAGCAGAATCAGCACAGAAAATATGTATTATTTTAAGTGTTATTTAGGGGGAAGATAAAAAGTTGTCATACTTCAATCTGGGTTTACAGGAGAAATATTGTATTAGATAGAAAGGATAAGTAGGTGATTGAAAGAAAACGGACCAAATATGCAAATATAATTATTTAATTGAGATGGAATAAATAAAATAGAATTAAAAGAATGAGTAGGAGAGAGAAAATATATGGAAAATAGAGAATGCTAAATAAGATATGAGATAGTATATTAAGTGAGTATAAATTTTGATTGATGTCTGTATAAAAAGAGTTAACTTGGGGTAAGCCACCTTCCAAAAAGAAGTTTTATGTATTTATGTTTTGTGTAATATTTGTTTAAGTCTGATAGGATGTGGAAGAGTACTAATGAAAATATATTCAATGAGTATACATTCTTAAGGTAGAAGAAATATGATTAAATAGAAGGAAAGGGAGTAATAAAGAAAAGTTTTGAAAAGATATGAAATTGATTAGGTAAGATAAATATATATATAAAAGTGTGATAATTTGGAATTATCTTCTTTTTAAATAAGATGGTTTATTTGTTTCTTCTAGAAAAGATATTTTATGTTACTACATCCTATGTTTTGTTTGTGTGTTTAAAAAAAAATTAATAAAGTTTGTCTAAAAAAAAAAAAGACTTGTTCTCTCAGTGTCTCAGGTATCACAACTCTATCCCCCCACAACAAACACCCTTTAATTACAGACAGTTCATTTTGCCAAATTTTAAATGGTTTAAAGTCACCTTCCAGCGCTTCTTCTGGCCATCCTCTCAACACCCAGTTTAAAATACATGCCAGAGTTTTGTCTTTGTCTTTTGGCTATCTCTGATGCTGTGATAGGGCTGGTGGCGATGTCTTCAATGAGAAGTATGGATGTGGCTGGAGCTGGGTCATCAACGGGTTCTGGAAGGGGGCAACGGCTGAGTGTATCTACATGAGTTATGGTCTTGCCCTGTTGACGTATAAGGCAATAGTTATATGCAGCTAAGAAAACATTTTAGGGGACAATGTGTTTGGTATTGGTTTGTTTCCTGCTATGATGCCTAGGAGTGGTTTGTGGTCTGTGACTAGTTCAAATTGTCCCCCATAAAGATATTCGTGAAAATGCTTAATGCCTGCTACTATAGCCAGTGCTTCCTTATCTAGCTGGCTGTAATCCCATTCAGCTTTGGATAAAGTTTTTGAGTAGAAAGCAATGGGTGCTTCTCTGCCATTTGGGAATTTATGGCTGAGAATGGCCCCTACCCCAAAAGCAGATGCATCACATGTTAGTGAAAGAGGTGATGTTTCATTATATTGTACTAGAACACTGCTAGAAGTTAGGAGTCCTTTTATGGATTCAAATGCAGTTGCTTCTCTGTCCTCCAAAGTCCATTCTGCATTTTTATCAAGAAGTCTGTGAAGTGGTTCAGCAACTGTCGCTTGCTGTGGTAGAAAAATACTGTAAAAGTTTAAAAGTCCCAGGAAAGATTGTAATTCTGTTTTGTTTGTTGGAGTGGGAGCTTCTTTAATTGCTTTTATTTTACTATCAGTGCAGTGTATACCTGTCTCATCAATTAGATATCTCAGAAATTCAACACTTGGTACTGGTATGTCACATTTCTCTTTTTTGAGTTTAAGTCCAGCTTCTTGAAATCTGCTCAAGATTAGCCTTAGTCTTTGTTTAAGTTGTTCTTTGTCCTCTGCTGCCATGAGGACATCATCAAAATAAGGTACCACCCCCCCCCCACAATAACCTGTAGTAGCTTTGAAATAGTGCAGGGGCTACGCTGACCACAAATTGAAGTCTTTTGCATTTGAAAGCACCTCTCTGTGTTGCAATGGTCTGAGCTTCTGCTGTTTCTTCATCCACAGGTAACTGCTGATAGGCTTGAGCCAAGTCTAATTTGCAAAAATTTTCCCCTTTCCTATTGAATGCAATAGATATTGTACAACTGACACTGGGTATGTGCTCTGTTACCATGCAGTATTAAGTGAAATTTTATAATTAGCACAGATTCTGATTGACCCATCTGGCTTAACTGGGGTGACTATAGGGTCTCCTGCTTAGCCTGATCAACTGGCTCTAGTACTACCTGGGCTATGAGTTTATCTAATTATTCATCCACTTTGGGTCTCAAGGAGAAAGGGATTCGCCTTGGTTTTATTTTGACAGGGGGAACTTTTGGATCAAGGTTGAGGGAAATTGGGGTCCCCTTATACTTGCCTAGGATTCCGTCGAACACATCCTTGAATTCAATCTGCAGGTCCTCTCTCATTTGATTGTGCTTCTCCGCTTGCGTGGTGTGGATGGTCACCTCCACTCCTATGGCTCTAAACCATTCTATTTTGAGGAGGCTTGGTACTTCTTTGTCCATGAGGGTTAAAGGCAATTCACTGGTGAAATTTTACTGGAAAAATTTTACTGGAAAAATTTCTCTTCATAACATGGGAATTCTGTTCCCTTGGAAATCTTTTAGTATTAAACATTGTGGTTTTAGTTGTTGTTGATTTATGCCAGGGATTGCTTCTTTTGTAGTTGTCCAGGACACCATAGATATTTAGGATCAAGAGTCAATGTCCATATCACAAGGCTTTTCTCCTATTATCACTGTGATGTTGAATTTCTTTGATTTATGGTGATTAGAATGCCCCACTATTGTGTGTTCATAGTCTCTGTCCTTCTCCATTTTATTCTCTTCCCTCCTGTAATTTGAATGAGGAGGTCTCTGGAATCCCCTTTGTTGTGGGCCATGTGGATGATTAGGGAACCCTTCTTGTCTCTGACTGGGGTATGCTGGCATATTTGTTCTGCATGCTTCAGCAATATGCCCCCTTCTCTTGCATCAGCGGCAGATTTTATCCCTGAATTTGCAAACCTGCCGGGGGTGGTTCCCTTTACATCCTGCACACCATAGGGGTCTCTGGCTCATCCCTTGGATCCCTGATCTTCTATCAGGTTTTACTCTTTGTATTTCTTTCTCCTCTTCTTCGGAGAGTTCTCCAATCTCCCCCTCTCCCTGATATTTGCTGGTCATCCCCCATCCCTCATTCCAAGTACAATTCTATCTCTTAAAGTTATTTCCACATTTTCAAACTCACAGCCTGCAGCAATATCTTGTAGCGTTGTAAGGTAATCATTTATGGTCTCACCTATGGTTTCTGTTCTCTGCGATAAAAGTCAAGTTGTGAGCCAGAGACAATGCAGCAGGAGCATAATGTTCTTCTAACATCTTCTGCAATTCTTTCCATTCCATTGTTTCCACATCTTTGGGAGCAGCTAGGGTTCTAGCCATTTTGTAGAGGCGATTTCCACAATATCCCAGGAATAGAGCTCTAATAGAAATATTAGAGGTGATAAAAGCATAAAAGGAATGAAAATTATAAAGGAAGAATTTAACCTGCAAGCCTTTGCTGATGACTTAACTTTTATTTTGGAAGATCCGTTAGAAACAGCTCCAAAGTTATTGGAAAAGATAGAGATATATGGTGAGGTGGCTGGTTTGAAAATAAATAAAGACAAAACAAAGATTTTGACAAAGAACATGCTACTGAGACAGAGAGAAGAACTGGCAGACCTGTTGAAAATCCAAGTTACGAATAAGGTCAAGTATCTGGGGATACACTTGACAGCAAGATGTAACACATTAAAAGAAAATAATTATATTAAATTTAAACAACAGATAACTTTAGACTTGAAGAAATGGGAAAACTTACAATTGTCATTAATAGGGAGAATTTCAACAATCAAGATGAATATTTTACCCAGAATTCTATTTCTGTTTCAAACAATACCAATTAGGCTCGGAAAAGACTATTTTGAAGACTTAAATAAAATTATGCTGAAGTATATATGGCAAGGTAAGAAAGCTAAAGCTTTTGCAAGACGCTAGAATTAGAGGAGGTTTTGGCCTGCCTAATTGGGAATTGTACTACCAAGCTGCAAATTTGATGTGGGTCAAGGAATGGATAACATTAAGAAAGACTAGGTTGTTGATACTAGAAGGTCATGACCTGCTGTTGGGTTGGCATGCTTTTTTATGGTATAAGGGAACTAAAACACAGGGTTATTTTAGAAGACATTATATATGGGAGTCTTTGTGGTTAAACTGGGAGAAGATAAAAAGACAGTGTTATTTGAAAATTCCAGTTTGGTTATCGACTATTGAAGCATTTTCCTATCCTATAATTTATAAGAAGGAACAAACAGTTAGATATGGGGAACTATTGGATGAAAGGGGTGAACTTAAATCGATACAAAAGTTAGAGGAACAAGATATAAAGATGAATTGGTTTTCATATGCGCAAATACATTCAAGGTATGATGAAGATTCTAAAACAGAGGGATTTTATGATAAACAGACTGATCTAGATAAGATCTTGACGGATACTGATGAGAAGGTGATTAAAAAATTATATAGTTATTTACTGGGAATTAAGTTAGAGGAAGAACAAGTTAAAGAAACTATGATTGTTTGGGGGAAGAATTTTGGATATGGGATTGATCTAGAGAAATGGCAAAAATTGTGGTCTCAAAATTATAAAATGACAATGTCAACAGCAGATAAAGAAAATTTGTATAAGATGTTTTACAGATGGCATTTTCCCCCGACGAGAATAGCAAGAATGTTCAAGAACAAATCTGAAAAATGCTGGAAATGTCATCAGATACCTGGCTCATATTACCATATGTGGTGGACTTGTGAGGACGCTAGAAAATATTGGATTAAAATTCGCATGTGGTTGGAAAAAATGATAAAGAAACGTATAGATTTGAAACCGGAGTTCTTTTTATTGGGAATCTTACCAGATACATACAATAAAGACTTGAAATATTTGATTGTAAATGTATTAACAGCGGCTAGGATTGTATTTGCTAAAAATTGGAAGAATGAGAAAATACCATAGCAGGAAGAAATTATTAAGAAAATATTGGAATGTGCTGAGATGAGTAGATTGACATTTGAAATTAGAGAGCAAGAGGATAAACAATTTTATGAAATTTGGGATCTTTTCTATCAATGGTTAGATGACAAAATACAATAATAGAATATTTAGAATGTTAGACAGTCAGGAATATCTTTATTTTTTTTTCTTTTGTTATTTGATATTATATTTATAAAGTGTTTGTAGGATAGATCTGGTATGATTATATGATTTGTTATAGAATAAACTGTTTAAAGTATTGTTATCTCAAAAAGCATGAATGATTAAAAGTATAATCAAATGATTTTTTTAATAGCGATATTAGGATATATAAGTTTGGATTGACAATATGAGTTGTTGTGTAATATAACTGCAATTGAGACTATGAAATGAATGTACAAAACTGATGAACCAACTGACACACTGTATGTATATAAAAGAGTTGATGTTTTTATGTCTTGTTTGTTTTGTTTGTTTGTAGAAAAACAATAAAATTGTTTTTAAAAAATATATCCCAGGAATAGAGCTCTCTTCCTCTGTTCTCTTGCATCCTGCAGTGAATTTGCTTCTAAAAACATTCGAAATTGTCCCATGTACATGACTCAGTCATACTTTTTTGGATCAAAAGTTCTGGCTGAGTGTTGGTGGACATTCTGATGATCAGCATGGTGATAGCAGTGTTCTGTTGTTAGAATTTTCCATCTTTGCCTCGTTCCCTCTGTTCTCTTCTAGAATCCCACCTTCGTCACCAGTGTTAGATATGGGCTAGATTGAAGAGGCAGGACAATGGTAGAAGGAAAGGATTTCTTTATTTAGCTCTGAACAAAAGACTGCTGCTCGGTGTGCCTGCTGTTCTTTTTATAGGCTGCTGTCCACAATTTCAGCCACTGATGGCTGTTCATTTTCCCGCCTGGAAAATGATTCAATGGGGGAAGTCTGACATCTCTGACTTTTGCCCATTGAATATCTAATAGAAACTTTACAAATTTCTTTGGGCAGTAGACTGGAAAGCAGAAATGTGTCAATCCTGTTACCTACTAATGCCAGTAACTATTTACCTTATAAATCACCATATTAAAATTTAGTTTCTTGCTTAGTCATCTGAATGGTAAATATTTTATAGTACTGATTTATTGAGACTCACTTTTACATATGCTTTAGGTATCAGCAATATTGAAACTTACCTTGTACAGCAATGCACCCTTACAGATTCAACTTATATGAGGTTCCAAGATTCAGATGCATTTGGTGCAAATAAGGGGATGAAAAGAATTAGAATTAGAATTCTTTATTGGCCAAGTATGATTGGACACGCAATGAATTTGTCTTGGTGCAAACGCTCTCAGTATACATAAAAGAAAAGATACATTCCTCAAGACTCAAGAATCATAAGGTACAACACTTAATGATAGTCATAGAGTACAATAAGCAATCAAATCATAAAAAAAGAAAAAGAAAAGAACTGGATACATTGATAAACACGTGAAAGTGTTGTAATGATGAATATTGGATACTGAAATCAATTCTTTACAGACCCTGAATTTGCTTTGAAGTTAGAAAATGAAACAATATTGTTCAGTAGTATGAGGTGATCATAGAAAAGAGTTTTGGGCAATTATTTAATAAGAATGCATGGTCTTTTCAAATCACTGTGAGATCAAAGCACTGTGAGATCAAAGAAGTAAGATGTGCTCAAGTTGACCCATAGTGTCATCACATAATGTAATTCCTCTTAGATCTCACAAATAGGAAATTGAAAAGAACAACAGTAATAACAATTCTAAACACAAAATGGAACTTGTGAAAGAAGAGGATTGCTATGAAACTCTTCTTGCATGTTTGCAATTTAGGACTATTCTGGTGACTGGTTAGAAGAAAATGTGGGTCCAATTTTATTTGCCTATTTGTCTTCCTTGATCTTGCCCCATAGTCTGTTTCAAACCTCTGCTCATTCTTATCTCTCTTGGATGCTTAGCAGTTTTTTTAAGTTCTCTGTCAGGGATTAGCCTTACTCCATTAGCCGTCCTGGAGTTTGAACCTAAGAGCTACATGCAAAGCATGTGACTGTCATTGTAATATGCTGTTGCAATCTGTCACTGCTTTATCCATTTTACTTTAATATAGATGAAACATTTCAGAATACATTTCGTCTATAAGATCAGGAGTTCTCACTCTCTGAGTTGGCCAATGACAGCCAATCAAAGATTCTCTTAGAATAGATTCTACTTTTTACAGTATCAAACCTGGGCTACAAAATCCAGTTTACCAACAGATGGCAGCAAAGAGTTAACATGGCAGTATCTCCTGGCTGCCATTGAGCTGTTGTCCTCATTTCTGCAGCCCAGATTTGCTATTCCAATGCTAATAAATGTATTCAACCATTTCTTGTACCATGAATAATTTATTGTCTGGAAATCTTTACTCTTTTCCATTTCACTCCATGTTGTGTTTCATTTCCATGTCTTTGTCTTACTGGGATCGTCTTTTTTTCCTGGAAAAAAAAGACAAAATCTTTCCAGGAGCAGTCAATTTGCCATGCCTTCTTTTAAGGCTGCTACTGGTACTGGCCTGCTATCAAACCAAAACAAAAAGATTAATTATATAGCCTAACCTCTATGTTTTTTTTCCAATCCAAGGAGCCAAGAGGTGCAAATGAGAATTCTGTAGGATACAAATTCAAAAAAAAAAAAAAACCCACAAAACATGTTCTGTCCCCTCATTAGCATTCTTGAGATCCCCGCGCTCTGATTGGCCAGAGCGCGGAGCACTCTGATTGGTCTGGCGAGCCGCGCCGATTGGCTCGCTAAGAATCTCCCGCGATTGGTCTATTCGAATCGCGGGAGATTCAAAGTGGTGCCATTGGCCGCGGCCGCCGCGGCTAAAGGAATAAAAGCCGCGAACCTTTTGCAAAGCGCCAGTTCGGTTCCTACCTTAATAAAAGAGCATGATTTGAAGTCACCGACTCCTGGCATCATTTTCGAGGACACGACACTGGCGACGAGGGTGGGATCCAGACCCTGAACCGAACCACGTGCCCGACGGAAGCCAGACGAATCTCCATGATGGCGAAAATCGCATCCCCCGCACCCTTCAACCCTGCCACCGAGGACTGGGAATCGTACTCCGACCAATTCCGCATGTTCCTCGAGTGCAGCGATCTGAAGGATGCCACCGGCCCCATGAAGCGCGCCGTTTTCCTGACCCACTGCGGGACCGAGGTATTCAAGATGGCCAAGGCACTTGCCAAACCTGCCGACGCGACCACGATGGACTGGGACGTCCTCGAGCCAATATTTCGGCGGCACTACGCTCCAGAGGTACCCATCTTGATCCGACGCAACAAATTCTACCGTCGGGACCAACGGTCGGGTGAGAGTTTCAGCGACTTCATCGCCGAACTACGGCACCTAGGGGGGCTGTGCGAATTCGACAACCTGAATGACGCCCTGCGAGACAGGATCGTGCTCGGCCTGTGGGACCCCGTCCTCCAGAGCCGGCTGATGGCCAAGGGCAACATCAGCCTTGCAGACACCCTCACCGCAACCGCAGCCGCCGAAGTAACCCAAACGTCTGCCGACCGCATGCGCCGACTGAACGCTGGGGACCGCAGCGGGAACAACAACCCTGCAAGGTCGGCCGAGGCCCAACCCGAGATGACCACCCACCAGGGCGATTTCCACTTGGCATCGGGCACTTCCGATGACGAGGAGGAAATTCATCGCCTCCAGGCAGGCCGCGACCCACGGAACTGGCGGGGTCGTAAGTCGAGGACCAACTGTGCCGGTTGCGGAGGCGACCACCCCAGGTCCGAATGCCAGTTTTTCGAGTCGATCTGCCAGCATTGTGACAAGAAGGGACACATCGCCCGTGTCTGCCGCCTTAAAAAGAACCGCAGCCCACCCCGATGGGACCAGAGAGAACGGAGGAGAGAAAGCACACCACCCCGGACCAGAGATCGCCCCTCGGACAACAGATGGGACCGGAACAGACGATCCCTACGAGGCGGCGATACCTGGCGAAGAGAGGAGACCCATCAGATGGTCACAATCGGCCAAGCCACAACCAATGACGCCCGGAAGGTCCACGTGGAGGTAGGCATCGAGGGCGAGTCATGCAAAATGGAGGTGGATTCCGGGTCCTACCTCTCCATGATAGCATGAGATGAAATAAAGCGCTTGGTGCCTACCATCCAAAGGAGGAACCTAGACAGCCAGAGACTAATCATAAAGGACTACCAGGGAAACCGCATCCCGGTAGTCAGAACCGGACAGTTCAACGTAACATATAAAGGGCGCACCGAAAGGCTTCCCTTGACAATCGTTGACCGCGACCGCCCAAGCCTACTGGGACTGCAATGGTTCGCCCCGCTCGGCATCGCAGTCACGGCAGTCGACCACGTCACTGATGACAGCTGGGAGCAGCAACTGGCCCGGGAATTCCAAGAGGTCTTCGACGGAAAACTAGGCAAGTACTGAGGGCCCCTTATATCATTCAGCCTAGACCCAAACGTCCCCCCAAAACGCCTAAACCAAGGCGGGTGCCATTCGCACTTAAACCCAAGATAGACGAGCAAACTGACAAGCTCGTCAAGCAAGGGGTCCTACAGCCCATAGACCACGCCCGGTGGGAGACCCCCATAGTCACCCCGATCAAGCCCAATGGGTCGGTGAGGATCTGTGGGGATTATAAGGCCACCCTAAATGGCGCGTTGCAACAAAGCGCCTACCCCATCCCAGTAGTGCAACACCTACTGCACTCACTGGGAGGGGGCAAGGTTTTCGCCAAGCTCGACCTCGCCCAGGCATACCAACAGTTGCCAATTGATGAGGAAACGGCAGAAGCGCAAACCATAGTCACCCACCGGGGAGCATTTAAATGCAACCGACCCCAATTCGGAGTCAGCGTGGCACCGGGAATATTCCAAAGCCTAATGGAAAGGCTATTACAAGGCATCAAGGGGGTGGTACCTTACTTCGACAACGTCTTAGTGTCGGCAACCAACCAAGCCGAACTAGAGGGTCACCTAAGGGAGGTCCTAACCAAATTCAAAGAGACCGGGCTCAAAGTAAAGAGGGAGAAATGCCAATTATACACGGAACGGGTTGAATTCCTAGGATACCTCCTAGACCGTCACGGCATTCACCCCACAAACCAAAAAATCAAGGCCATCAAAGAAGCCCCCACACCCAAGTCGAAGACGGAACTACAGGCATTCCTGGGGCTACTTAACTTTTACAATGTTTTCCTGCCCCAAAAGGCGACAGTGGCGGAGCCCTTGCACAGGCTCCTGGACAAGGCGGCGACTTGGACTTGGGGGAAACGCGAGCAAGCCGTCTTCCAAAGAACAAAGGACCTCCTCACTTCGGACGCCGTCCTTATACAGTATAACGAGACCCTACCTCTGGCCGTCACATGTGACGCATCACCCTTCGGTGTCGGCGCTATCCTTAGCCATACCCTCCCCGACGGAAAAGAAGCACCCATCGCATTCTTTTCAAGGACCCTCACCAAACCGGAGCGGAACTATAGCCAGCTGGACAAAGAGGCTCTGGCTATCGTTGCTGCAGTAAAAAGATTCCACAAGTACCTCTACGGCCAGACATTCACCATCATAACCGACCACAAGCCGCTGCTGGGAATCCTTGCAGGAAACCAGGCCACCCCGAACATTCTGTCTCCCCGAATGACAAGGTGGTCCGAGTTCCTGGCAGCCTACAACTATGGACTCATACACAGACCGGGTAAGACGATCTCCCATGCAGACGCCTTAAGCCGCTCGCCGCTACCGGAACCTGACACCAACCCAGCACCCACGACGACCACCCTCAGCATAGAGACTCTACCCAACCTGCCCATAACCGTGTCAGACATTGCCCGAGAGACTAATAAAGACAAACGTCTGGCGCGGGTGTTGCATTGGGTAGAGAAAGGGTGGCTGGAAAGGGACAACGACGAGTCCGTCAAGACATTCCGAAACCGGCAAACGGAACTCTCGTTATTAAAAGGGTGCATACTATGGGGGGATAGGGTGGTCATTCCAGAAAAACTACAAGGGAAGGTTCTGGAACTACTACACGAGGGGCACCCTGGCATCGTTAGGACTAAAGCCCTGGCCAGAAGTTACGCTTGGTGGCCAGGGATGGACAAACAAATTGAGACCTGGGTAGCAAGGTGCCAACGATGCCAGGAAACTAGGCCAAGCCCACCCACAGCACCCGTCCTAGAGTGGGAAACCCCAAGGGGACCTTGGTCTAGGATCCACATAGGCTTCGCTGCGCCCACAAAAGGACACACCTTCCTTATAACAGTAGATGCTTACTCCAACTGGCTGGAGGTAAGCAACATGAAAACAACAACCATGGAGGCCGTGATCAAGGAACTCTGCAAACTCTTTGCAATGCACGGCCTCCCAGATGTCGTCGTTTCCGACAACGGGCCCCAATTCACCTCGCTGGAATTCGAAAAATTCCTAGCGGAAAGGGGTATCCGCCACGCACTGACAGCACTGGCGCACCCGGCGGCGAACGGTAGGGCGGAACGGATGGTGCAATTCACTAAAAAAAAACCATCCGGAAAATAGACCACGGGGAGATCCAGGAGAAAATAAACAAACTACTCTTTACCCAACACATAACCCCAAATACCACAACGAATAAGAGCCCAGCCGAACTATTAATGGGGAGGAAATTAAGGTCCCCACTCGACAGATTACACCCCACGTATAACCCGGAGAAGCCCCCAGACTCAAACAGCAAACACCGAACTTTCGCACCAGGCGACCCCATATACGCAAGAAACCTGACGGGAGGCCCATTATGGTTACCGGCCGTCATCACACAAATAACAGGCCCACACTCGTACCGGCTACAAACAGCAGACGGACGAGCATGGAAACGCCACATCGACCAATTAAGGTCGAGGACGACCAACCAAGAGACCACCGATGCACAAACAGGCGAAACCAACCCCCACAACACAAACCAAGGGGGGAGGGAATACCCAGGGGACCCAAACCAAAGAAGAATAAACCAGCCATACTTACTGGAAAGCAGCCAGCACGACCCCTCGCCAGGAAGAAACAGCCAGGCCAGCTCGACCGACCCGGGGAGACCGAGCGGGAGCGGCGAAACCCGCAGCTCAACCAACCCGGGAGGCCCAGGAGGCAGCTGCGGAGAGCGGCCCGGCCCGACCGACCAGCCGGTTCCCACGACGGCATCCGGAGAAGCAGAGATCCCGACCGAACCGGCCGGGATCCAACCTACGACTGAGCTGCGCAGGTCCAGTAGGCTCAAACGGAGCCCCACCTACCTACGTGACTACGTGACGTAAGGACTAAACCAAGTGGGGAGGGGTGTTCTGTCCCCTCATTAGCATTCTTGAGATCCCCGTGCTCTGATTGGCCAGAGCACGGGGCACTCTGATTGGTCAGGCGAGCCACGCCAATTGGCTGGCTAAGAATCTCCCGTGATTGGTCTATTCGAATCGCGGGAGATTCAAAGTGGTGCCATTGGCCGCGGCCGCCGCGGCTAAAGGAATAAAAGCCGCGAACCTTTTGCATAGCGCCAGTTCGGTTCCTACCCTAATAAAAGAGCATGATTTGAAGTCACCGACTCCTGGCACCATTTTCGAGGACACGACAAAACACACATTTCCTCTAATCTCCCACTGCTTTGACTAGCAGTGGCCCTATAATTACTCCTTGCTCTTGCTAGAAGTAGGATTTATAAGAGAGGGTCATGGTCTTGCAATGCTGTAAGGAGGCAGTTTAGGATTTTGATCAGCTCTTTTTATCTTTCCTTTTCTTTTTTTTCTAAGAGAGAGATTGGACAGAGGCTCAGCTTTAAAATGAAACAAGTTTGTGTAATTCAGCAACCAGAATGACAATTCTCAATTGGCTTGTAAACAAGGCTGCTTGACGGAGAAATAGGCAATGATGACCTTTGGAGCAGAAGAGATTGTGGTGACTGTATAATAGCAGCCTGATTTTAATATGAATTAAGAATTTATAGCTCCTTTGAGAGGAAATTTCTGATGCCTCCCCTCTGCCTTCAATCTATGATTGCCGTCAACACTGCAGGCTGTTACATGTGCTCTAACCTGGTGTAATTACCCCTCTCAAGAAAAAGAGGCTGCTTTGGGTTACATTTAACAATGTCATTTTTATTTTATTTTTTGGACAGAAGTCATGTTGGAGACATGTGAGGCTTTACAATATTTGGCTGATTTACAAATAGACAATCATAATTTATGAGTACACAATTGTAGGAGCATTATCACCAGCAGGCTTACAGCAAGTTCTGATTATTCTCCCATCTCTTCACTGTCTGAGCAGAGGAAAAAAACATACACAAAGAAATGCAAATGGTGACAAAACAAAACAAACTCAGATTCACCTGAGTAGCTTTGGATAGTTTCTTGGAGTATTTCATCTATCCATTGTCTTGGAACCTGGCAGTTGGAGTTTTACAATTTCAAGAATTTAAAGCTAAACATTTTTGCTGGGGACCATATTGTGGAAACAAATGAATTTTACTGACCACCCAAGGAATTCTACTATATTCCAAAGATAAAAGTATTCATTTTTTTTAAATAACAACCAGATTATAATGTGACTTTCTTCCTCTTCTTTTTTCAGCATTTTGCTTGTACAAAAGTAGTGCTGTTTTATTACAATTCTATAGTGAGTAAATAACACGTCTTAAAATGCCTTTTGCAAGTTTAAATTCATTTCAACACCCCAAATATTATTTGGCATTTTCACTTGAGTGAAAATACACAGTTAAGGTTGAAACAACTAATTACATATATTTCTTACTGTAGGAGTTGGAAACTGCCTTGCACTGAGTTAAAACTTTGGCAGCAACTCTCCAAAGTGTCAGATTCAATAATTTCCAGGTTTACCATGAGATGTTATGAATTAAATATGAGTGATTTGCTGTAGGAAACTCATTAAACAATGTCATCAGGAACAAGTAAGTGTGCTTTCTCTGTAGCAGCACCTGCCTTCTGGAATAAGATTTCCTCCCCACCAAAAACATGGATAGCCCCAACACAATTGTTGTTTAGAAGACCCATAGAGACCTATTTCTTAATCAAAGCCTTTGGGATTGGAGACAAATTGAGACCCTTGCTTTACCATGCTGGCCTTCCTCTTTATTTTATTTTAGGTTTTATTTATTTTATTGTTCGATTGATTGTTGTGAGCTGCACAGAGTTGTTGAGAATTGAGTGGTGTACATGTTTAAATCAACATCTTTATTATCATCATCATTAAAAGATATTCCTTAGGGAGAAAGAAAAAGTATGTGGCCTGGTTATGTCACAAGGTTAATTTTTAGCTGGTGAAGGCAGAATGGGAAGAGAATTTAATTCCTGCCTTTCCTACAGGAGATCAAAGCTGCATATATGGCATTCAATTTTTTAAACATCTGGTTCTATGGTCATGGCTTAATTAGTGGGCTTGGCTTGGTGGTCATGTGACTGGGTGGACATGGCTTGGTGATCATTTTATTGGCTGGGTGTGACCAACTCAATATCACTCACATCGAGGCACGCATCTCCTCGCCTGGCCTCTAGTGACTGTGGGGATGCTGCAACAGTTGTAAGTATGAAAAATGGTTCTGTCACTTTTTTCAGTGCCATTGTAACTTTGAATGGTCACTTCACACAAGCAAAGTACCAGCAAAGGATGGCAAAAAAACTCCAGAGAGGTTCCTGAGACAGGAAGTTTAGTCCTGCCAAGAATGTAATAAGGGCTAACGGAGAGGCAGTTTCTGTAAACAACACCAGAATGTTTCCTTCCTGCCTTCCTTACAGGATTAGGCCAGTAATTTCTTCTAACAACCAGTTCTCTGAACTGCTTAGAATGTTAACAACCGGTTCTAGTGAATAAGTGCGAACTGATAGAATCCCATCCCTGGGCATGTGTCTCAGCTAATGTATCCGATAATTAGAACTGACAGTGAGAACAATTAACTTTCCTCCAGAACTTGTGGGTGCTCCAACACTGGAGGTTTTAAAGAAGATATTGGACAACCATTGGTAAAAAATGGTATAGAGTCTCCTGCTTGAGTAGGAGTTGGACTACAGGACTCCCAAGGTCCCTTTCAACTCTATTGTTATAGCAGGAACCACATCAGATGTGTTGAGTGAGAAATAGGGATTGGTCTCAGATCACTCAGTATACTATATTTCCTGGGCTGTAATTGAACATGGATCTCCCCAGTGTATGTTTAACATCTTCAATGTTACATCATATTGCCTCTCTATGTAACAGACTGTCTGACAATCAAAAAATGCCTTTTGGTTTGGAATATGATAAATCTAATTTTTTGAGTTAGGGTTGGACATTATTTGATTTTCAGAAAAATTGTGGGATACAATGAAGGCTTACTCTAGGGGTTTGATAATAGACTATAAAAAGATAAGAAACAAAAAGAAAAGACAAGTGTTGAAAATGTTAGAGGAAGATTACAAGAGATTTGAGAAAGATTTACAAAAATCACCATTAAAAAAAGACATGAAAATACAAATGGACATAGTTAAACACAAAATGGGACTAATGTAAAAAGAGGAATTAGCACAGAAAATTAGAAATGCTAAGCAAAACTATTTTGAAGATGCAAATAAACCAGGTAGATGGTTAGCATATAAATTGAAAAAGGAGAAAGAATCAAGAAAAATAGCTCAATTGATAGATGACCAAGGGCAAGCCTGCTATGGAAACACAGAGAAGAAAAAAAATGTACAGGAGTTTTATTGGAAGTTATATGAACAAGAGATAATAGAGGAAGGGAAGATTAAACAATATCTACAGAAAGAGAATTTGCCAAAGATACCAAAAGATATTGAAATGATGTTAAAAGGAAACATAACAATGATAGAACTCACAGAAGCAATTAAAAAACAAAATAATGGAAAAGCACCGGGCCTAGACGGATTGCCAGCTGAATTTTATAAGACATTCCAGGAGCAGTTGAACCTTTTGCTTCTAGAAGTTATGAATGAAGTTATGTTAAAAAAGAGGACACCTAAATCATGGTCAGAAGCATATATTACACTTGTGCCAAAGGAGGAAGCGGACCCGCAATTAATTAAGAACGATCGACCCATTTCCTTATTGAACTCAGACTATAAAATTTTTGCTTCAATAATGGCAGAAAGACTCAAATGATATTTAAATAATTTTATTCACCCTGATCAAAATGGATTTCTACCAAAGAGACATATTAAAGACAATATGAGAACTATCCTGGTCACGTTGGAATACTACGAGGCACATCCTGAAAAACAAATGGCCTTGATATTTTTAGACGCACAGAAAGCCTTTGATAATGTAAATTGGCGATTTATGTCATTACAATTGGAACAGATGGGCTTTGGTAAGAAATTTATTCAAGCCATAGAAGCTATATATCATGATCAAACAGCAAAGGTAATGATTAATGGGGAATTAACTGATTCTATTGCTATAAATAAAGGTACAAGACAAGGTTGCCCGCTATCACCTCTGTTGTTTGTGTTAACATTAGAAGTGCGAACTAGAGATATAAGAGAAGTGAAAGAAATAAAAGGAATGAAAATTAAGAAAGAGGAATACAAATTACAAGCATTTACAGATGATCTGGTTTTTATATTAGAAGACCCACTGGCAACAGCAACTAGGTTGATAGAAAAGATAGAGGAATATGGAGTGGTAGCTGGTTTAAAAATAAATAAAGATAAAACCAAGATTCTGATGAAGAATATGCTAGTAAAACAGAGGGAAGAATTGGTGGAAGTCTTGGAAATCCAGATCACAAATAAGGTTAAATATCTGGGAATACATTTGACAGCAAGATGTAGCACACTTAAAGAGAATAATTATAACAAACTCAAGCAACAGATTGTAACAGACTTGGCAAAATGGGAAAACTTACAATTATCATTAAAGGGAGAATATCAACAATTAAAATGAATATTTTACAAAGAATTTTATATTAGTTCCAGACAATTCCAATTAGATTGGGGAAAGAGTATTTTGATGAATTGAATAAAATAGTGCTGAAATATATCTGGCAGGGGGAAAAAGCAAGAATAAAATTAAAGTTACTACAAGATGCTAGAATAAGAGGTGGGTTCAGTCTGCCAAATTGGGAGTTATATTATCAAGCAACAACTCTGATGTGGGTCAAGGAATGGATTACATTGAGAAATACTAGATTATTGACACTTGAAGGACATGATTTGTTGTTGGGTTGGCATGTTTTCCTATGGTACAAGGGAACTAAAACACATGGATATTTTAGAAGACACTATATACAAGAGGCTTTATTATTAAATTGGGAGAGGATTAAAAGGCAACACTATTTGAAAATTCCAGTCTGGTTTTCAACTATAGAAGCGTTTTCATATCCAGCAATATATAAAATGGAACAAACAGATATGGTGAAATTATGAATGAAAAGGGTGAACTTGAATTTATGCAAGAACTGGAGCAACGAGGTATAAAGATGAATTGGTTTTCATATGCGCAAATACATTCTAGATATGATAAAGATCTCAAAACAGAAGTTTTTTTATGATAAATCGACTGCCTTAGATAAAATTTTAACAGGTACTGATGAAAAGGTGATTAAGAAATTATATGGATATTTATTAGAGGTTAAATTAGAAGAACATGTTAAAGAAACAATGATTTCATGGGGGAAAAATTTTGGATGCAGGATTGACCTAGGGAGATGATAAAAACTATGGTCTCAAAATTATAAAATGACAATGTCAACTGCATATAAAGAAAATTTGTTCAAGATGTTTTACAGGTGGCATCTTCCCCCAACGAGAATAGCAAGAATGTTTAAGAATAAATCTAAAACATGTTGGAAATGTCATCAGATACCTGGCTCATTTACTATATGTGGTGGACATGCGCAGAGGTGAAAAAATATTGGACTACAATCCACACATGGTTGGAAAAAATGACAAAAAGTCATATTGATTTTAAACCAGATATTTTTATTGGGTATTGTACCAGAGATATACAGTAGAGAACTGATATATTTGATTGTGAATGTACTAACAGCAGCTAGAATTGTATTTGCAAAGAATTGGAAAAATGAGAAAATACCAACACAGGAGGAAGTTCTTAAGAAAATAATGGAATGTGCTGAAATGAGCAAATTGACATTTGAAATTAGAGAACAAGAAGAAAAATAATATTATAAGGTATGGGATTTATTTTATCAATGGTTAGAAAAAAAAGTGTGGAAATTACATATTTTATAGATAACTTTACAATATAAAGATAATAGAATTTAGGAGAAAATGATATAAGAATGTATTTTTGAAGTGGCAATGGAAGTTGTATTACATATTGGTTTAAAATGTTGAATATCTTATATGAAGCGGTGGAACAAATAGTTATTGTCAAATGAAAGAACCACAATGATAATAATACATATACATATACATATACATATACATATACATATACATATACATATACATATACATATACATATACATATACATATACATACACACACACACACACACACACACATAAAATGGAAAATATGAGAATTTATGTGTCTTGTGAAGAAGGACTATGGACAAGTAGCACAAAAGAATTGCAACCAGTCGACACACTGTATGTAACTGAAAGATGTTTTTATGTTTTTATGTATTGTTTTATCTGTGTATGTTTAAAAAAATAAAAAACTTTTTTTTAAAAAAGAAAAATTGGATGAAACACATGAACCCAGAGCAACTTTTTCCCCACCACCAACCTTTTTCTCACATACCAGTTAAATACAAAAATGGTGCAATCTTGTAAATCTTGATTTCCACTTTAGCAGCATGGGAATTTTGCCCATGCTGGATTTAAAATGGACGTGCAACATTCTATACTGTTCACTGTCTAACTGTGATGTAGATTCATGAACAGGCTGGCACAGGGACAGACATTTCACAGATACTTTAGCTCTGTAAAATGATATTTGATTCAAAGAATTTTTTTTATAGAATCATGCACTGTAAAGCCTGAAAATTATACATTGATGTGCTTGTCTGCCAGTTTTTTTTATATCTATGCAATATAGGGAACAAAATGCTTTCTTATTCAGTATTTTGGTATTGAGCCAATTTAATTCAGATTTATTCATATATAATTTCTGACCATGTCTGTATGTCTTCATTCACAAGAACATTGACATAGGGCTGCAGCCATAGAATAGTATTAGAATTTCTATCTGTTAGGATCTTTGCACTTCATTCCCTGAAAATTGCTATGCTTATACAGATAAGTCTGCTATAATTTCTTGAAATGATTCAATTACAAAATGGATGAATCCATTTTATATTATCTCATCCAATCTAAACATTTGAAATCCATTTAATTTGAATGCATGACTTACATTGTTGATTCAAACACTAATTTTATTCAGACAGAAACATCTTCTATGCAGTTTCAGGAAGGTTTTTTTTTTTTATTGTGCAAATCATATCATTTAACAAACTAAATTGTTGAAGCTACTTTAAATTAAATAGATGTGATGAAAGTCTGCAGAATCCAAAAAACTGCATTTCCCAGGATAACTTTCTCCTCCATGCCTATCCACTTCCAGGCATTGGAAAAACTGGAACAAGTAGGAAAATAGGTAAGAATGGCAAATTTTTCAATCTCCTAAATTTGACATTGTGTGGCCCGATTTTAATTTGCTAGGACATTACTGAAACACTCAGGGAAGCTTGCCTACTACCTGAGGCAGAAAGATACCTGCTGTTTTCCCTGATGTTCTTGCTATTACACAGTGCTTCCAGCAGATGTTTTCTCCAACAGCAGCAGATTCATCTGCAGATGATACTAAGCTGGCAGGAATAGCTAACACCAAGAAGATAGGCTCAAGATCCAGATGGATCTTGACAGACTAGAACATTGGTCCAAATCTAATAAAATGAAATTCAATATAGAGAAAAGTAAAGTCCTACACTTAAGCAAGAAAAACCAAAAGTACACATATAGACTGGATGAAACCAGGCTCAATAGCAGTAACTGTGAGAGGGATCTTGGAATCTTAGTGGACAACCAGCTAAATATGAGCCAGCAGTGTGCAGCAGCCACCAAAAAAGCTAATGCAATCCTAAATTGTATTAACAGAGGGATACAGTCAAGATCAAGGGTAGTACTAATACCACTCTATGAAGCCTTAGTAAGACCACACCTAGAGTACTACATCCAGTTTTGTTCACCACATTATAAAAAAGATGTTGAGACTCTAGAAAAAGGGCAGAAAAGAGCAACCAGGATAATTAGGGGACTGGAGCCTAAAACATACAATGACCGGTTGCAGGAACTGGGCTTGGCTAGTTTAATAAAAAGAAGGACCAGGGGACACATGATAGAGGTCGTCCAATATTTGAGGGGCTGCCTCAGGGAGGAAGGGGTCAAGTTATTTTCTAAAGCTCCTGTAGGGCAGACAAGGAATAATGGATGGAAACTGAACAAGGAGAGATTCAACCTGGAAATAAGGAGAAACTTTCTGACAGTGAGAACAATCAACCAATGGAATAACTTGTCTTCGGAAGTTGTGGGAGCGCCATCAGTTGAGACTTTCAATAAGAGATTGGACTGCCATTTGTCAGAAATGGTGTAGGGTCTCCCACTTGGGCAGGGGGTTGGACTAGATGACCTACAAGGTCCCTTCCAACTCTGATTATCTGTATCTATCTCTTCTTCTTTGCCCTTAGGCTTCAGTTTGGGGTCAGGGGGGCATCTCAAGTTGATACATTGTGAAGGGGCTCTGGTAAAAGTCTGTTCAAACAAATGCCATGATTATCTCACAATTGTCATTCTGAGGATTCTTCTAGGAAATTCAGCTGAAACAATAAGTCCCTATAAGGTTTGCTGCCTGAGCAAGGGGTTGGACAAGAAGACTTCCAAGATTCTATTCTGTTTTGTTCTGTTCTGTTCCTTAAGTACAAAGAAGCATATGTTCTTGGACAATAGCAGAATCTATCTGTCTTGGTGCTCCCTCTCCTAGTCCCTGCCTAAAAATGACCGCTCCACTGTATTGAATGATTGGGGTGAGATTGAATTGGTCAGTTCAGTGCCAAAGCCCTCCTTGACTGCTGATGGACATAATGGAAAGAAACAGAAGACGTTAATAAATCACAAACTCAAACAACTTGCCTCAATAGGAACAAAGCAGTTTTAAAGCATATAGTTGACTCTATACGTTAGTTCAATCTGTGCTTACAAAGTCATTCTTTGTCAGTGAAAACAAAATTTGCAAGCCACCTCCAAACCTTGCTTTGTTCACAAGTGGTATGTGAGAAAGCACAAAATCACCTCTGTGGAGACTTCAATGAAAGCACACCAACAATAGCCCAGGACCTATTACTGTAAATAGTTCCTGAAAGAGATGCTTTCAAAAAATGCTGGTGTGTGAAGAAAATGGGGACTGTAAAGCTGCCTCTTTTTCACAGCATGACGATCCTCTGAATTAGGAATGACACACTGTGCTCCTCCATGAGAGCTGCTGCGCCCATAATCTACACAATCCTTCTGCATCTTGAAACAAGGAGTGGGATGATAATACACTGAAAAAAAAAAAAAGATTGCTTGTGTGCCTGGTATTTAATTCACGAAGCCCAAAAGATCAAGGGGACAGGAGCAAAGCTATTAGGGGCTGGCTTTCCTGCTGCAATTTATTTCAATGTCATATCAGCAGCATTTGAAACAAATCACCGCTGACTCTTAATATACATGAGAGTGACATGTCCTTCAAAGATAAAACCACTACGGTACTTTCTGCAGCTACTAAGTCACAGTGCTAAATACAGTGGAAATGCAACTTGTAGGGGAGAAAATAAACCTAGCAAACAAAATGGAGACTGCACCCCTTTTCTCTTTGTCTTATAAGATAGGAACCGGATTAAGATCCAGTTCATCTGTTTGCCTATTCTATTTGACCTAACTGTGGTCCATGGGGTTGTGAAGGGAGAGGACTCAGTGACTGAACAACAACAAAGCAGACCCAAACTGACCCTACTTATCTTGAGATAAGGCCCCTTGCAGTCCCATTTGAGAATAGAAGCCTCAGAAGCTCACAGAAAAGCCCTTACAAGCAAATTACAACCAAGAAAAGCTCCAAGATCCATCCTCGGTTAGTCTGATGACCTCAACATTCCATCTCCTTCATGAGGGGTTTCCTCAGCTCTGCTGTTAGACCCATTTTGCCTAACCATAGAATTTGCCCCCAGGACACTGACAAGGTGACATTGTCCTGCCTAGCTTCTCCAAATGTTGCCAGGTAAGCAGATCTCTAGGATTTCCTGCCTTATAGCCCTCAACTCTACAAAAATCTTCGCTTTTCCATTGTTCTAGATCCCTCTTTTTGGCAGCTCTTGTAGATGTTGGTTCGCGTTGTTCTTTAGCTTCCACCTTTCCGCCTACTGCATCTTCTTTTTCAGTCACTATTTGGCAGTCCTCTTGGAATTCAATTAGTGACATTTCTTTTTCTGTCTCCTCCTCTTTCCCTCCAAAGTATTCTGTGTAAAATAATTCAGCTTTCTCAATTGAATCAATTCTGTGTCTCTGTTCCTGCCATGTGAACATTAAACCTTCTGGAATCAACCATCTATAATTCAATTCTTTTTAAAGTAGAATTTTAGTCAGGAATTGGTATTTTTTTCTCTTCTTATCTCTCTCACTCTTCTGGGTACTTGTTTCAGTGTACCACAATCACCTTGTCTTTATATTTCAATGTTTTCTCTCTTGTCACCTGCAATATTTGCATTTTAATAGCTTTCTTTGTAAATCTGATGTGAACTTCTCTTGGTAGACTGTTTCTCATTGCATATCTTGTGAAGACTTGAAAGACCTCATCCATTCCATCCATCATCTTCTCTTTGGTTATTTCCAGAGCTTCAGCCAGGATTTCTATCATTATCTCAGATAAGTTTTGTCCTTTTTCTTCCTCTATGTTTTGGAATCTGAGATAAAATTCTGATCTGCCCCTCTACCATCTCAGCATCCCACTTTTATCTTGTTCAACCACAGTTAATCTGCCGTCAATATCTCCAATCTTCTTATCTCTTTGTTTATCTTCTTCTTCAATTTTTTGGAATCTCTCATCATATTTCATCATCATTTGTTGAATATTCTCCACCTTTTCATCACTTTTTTCTATTCTCTTTTCAATATTCTTTGTTCTTGCTTGCGTATTTTGAATTCCTTGCATTATCATCTGCAGTGTCACCTTTTTTTGTTCTTTTTCTTGTTGTAACATCCTCTGTATTGAACGTTATCCTCCAGATGGTGAAGAGGAAGAAGTAGGAATTGAAGAACCAGCCACTGTTAGTTTCCTGCCCATTTCAGACAAATTAAAATCTTCAGGGTCTTCTAAACCTTAATCCACTCATGCAGTAATTGATTGTAATTCCAAGTTAAAATAGTGGAAAAAAAGAAGCAAGATTAAAAAAAAAACACGTTTCTTCAGGTTCCTGTTTACCTTAATCCAATTGATTGATTAAATGGCAGTAAAGACTCAAAAAGGAAGAAAAAAAACCCATAAAAACTAAAGAAAAAAAGAGAAATTTTTCAGGTTCTTCAACACCTTAATCCAATTAAAAAGTCTCAGGTATGAAAAGGTATACAATAAAAAAAATGTAAAAAATGAATTAAAAAAATACAAGAGAGGGGAAAAGGAAAAAAGAAAAAAGACTACTCCCTTTTTTAAAAAAGTAGAGATTATTGATCCTAATACTTGTCATTTAAAATGGAATACAAAAGTAGAAATTAAACTCCAAAAGCAAAAAGACAAAGACAAAGGCAAGTTCCAAAAAGCCAAATATCCGAATAGCTATTACAAAAAATAAGCTAATAAGGAGGGGGTTTGTTAAAGAAAGAAATAGCCCAGCTTAAAAATAGGTAAAAGGAGCATATTGCAGCTTATTTAATTATCCAAGGCTTTTGTTAAGTTTTATAACTCTCTTCTCTAGAGTCTTATTGTCTTTCTTTTCTGTAAACTTCAACACCAGACTCCAACTATTGATAGAAACCCAGAAGAGCACCTGCAATCATACTCTCCCATGCTCTTCCCTCTATCTTATCAAACAGGCTCAAAGTCCTTGAAAAGAAGTCTCAATTCTTTCTCAGCTTTGTCTGATCAAGAGGAAAAAAAAGAGATACAATATTTCCAAGCCTCTAGTTGGCAGTGTTACAAAGTTTCCTCTTCTTTTATTTTCCCCCTCCTTTTCCAAACAAGATATAATAAAAATTAATTAAAAAGGACAAAAGATATATTTTTAAAAAGACTAAAAGGGAGTCTCTAGCCTAAAATATTATAAAGTCAAAAAGGAAAAAAGACAAAACAGAAAAAGTAGGTAGAAAAAAAAAACCAGTCCAGTTTCAAAATAAAAGATCATATATAAAAAGTCCAGCAAAGAAAAAAAAAGTATTAATTTGACTTCCTGTTTAGAATCACCACTTAATCACTTCTGTCTAAGATTTTACAGATTCTTTCTTTTCCTTAGGGTGTCCTTTCAAGTCTTAAAGTAAAGAAAAAATTCTCACCAAACCAGCATACTTTCTTTTTCTATTCTCTTCCCTTTTGAAGCTGTCCCAACTTCAGCAGCTTTAATGGCTGCCTCTTTGCCACTGGAAAAAAGAGCTTCTCCTGGATCTACCAGGGACTTTGCAGTATCCCTGCTTGACAGGATGCACTCTTTACATTCCCCATCTCTTCGGGATAGTTTAGATCTGTTTGGACCATCCAGGAGCAAAGATATCCGCAGCGATCTCAGACCTCCAAGATCACATGCCTTATTGTCGCGACACCAGCTCCGCCCTCCATTCTAGATCCCTCTTTTTGTAAAGCAGGCACCCAAAGAGTAAAACTTGGTTCTTCTCCTCAGTGTTGTGCTCCTTCTTCAGACTGAATCCACAATCAATTTTATGGTCTTGCCATATTTTGGTGCCCAATAGAAGAGAGTTTGATGGTTTCTTCCCTTGTACTAAAAGTGGCATTTTATTTTATTTTAATACTGGAGGTGATATAATATCATTCACCACTGCAAAGATTGCACAACAAGGTAGGTGCTCCAGAGGAAGGGTTTCAGATTTGTCTTTGAAGAACAAGAGACATCATATCTGTTGACAAGGTGACCTCTCAGAATCTGCCACTTGTTCTGTTTTTCTCTACCTTGTAATAAGCCAGTCTTATACATTCATTTCTGCTGTAGCATGCCAATAAAGCAGGAGAGCACAGAGTGAGGACTGTGGTGTTTTATGTAGAACAAACAATAGAGATCTATTATCTTTGTGGAGAAAGTAAAAGCCCATCTCAGCTTTTTTTTAATGTGGAAAACAGCTACTCAAAAGTTATTGCTACATAAATAATTCAGATTGATCATTCACTCAGGCTGCAATTCTGGGTGCTGCTTAGTTCTGATTAGTTGTACAACTTTTTTTTTTCATGTAATTGGGAACTAAGTACATTAACAAACCAGTATGCACCTTCTATCAATGTAGTCCTGAAAATTCATGCTAATCTTTTGGCTGCTATCAACAATGTGTCAAATATAAAAGGTATGCCAAATGTAAGCTATCTAGAATCTTTGGAGTCAAGAGGCTTCTATATCCAAACAAGCAATATTTTAAGAACTATGTGGTGAAAGAGTGCCAAATAATTTCAAAGAAGCCCTTCTTAAGACATTGACTATGGTTGAGTCTTCTCTTCCAAAGAATACATTTCAACAGGAAAGCTGAAAGCTTCAGAAATAAGCTTGAACTTCTTCACTTACACAAGGAAACTTAGAGATTTCAATATATTTTCTAAATGTCAGGAGTTTCATGAATTCAAATGAAAGACATGAAATACATATATAGAATGCTTAATCTGTAATGCAGAGATTCATTTCTACTGAACTCAAATCAATATCCACCTAAAATAGATCTAAATAAAATTATCCACTGGCTTAAAAAGCTAACTGGTATCTTTGGTCATTAAGGCTGATGTTTCTCAATCAATACAACTTTTAAGTTATGTGGATTTTAACTCCCAGAATACCCAAGCCAGCATATGTTGAGGTCCACACATCTTGGAGTTGCTGTGGTTGAGAAACACGGATCTAAAGTATAAACGTGCAGGAAAAAACTGTGAGTCTGTAGAGATTCTCAATCACGCAGGTGCTTTTTCAGGAGGCAACTGGACTTTCTTCTTTTTTCTTTGAAGACATTTCACTTCTCATCCAAAAAGCTTCTTCAGCTCTGACAGGATAAGATAGGAATGGACAGGATCCATTTGCCACTATCCTATCAGAGCTGAAGAAGCTTCTTGGATGAGAAGCAAAACTTCTTCAAAGTGAAAACAAGAAAGTCCAGTTGCCTCCTGAAAAAGCACATCTGGAAGAAGCTGTGACTTTCCAAGAATGACAAAAATAAACTGCATGTGGTCATGCAGTTTATTTTTGTCATTCTTGGAAAGTCACAGAAATATAATTTCCCCCTTATATTTGTTGTTGGTGTTACTTGTGAAGTCATGTCTGACACATCGCGACCCCATGGACAATGTTCCTCAGGCTTTCCTGTCCTCTACCATCACCTGGAGTCATCCCCTTCTTCTTTTGCCCTCAATCATTCCCAGAATTAGGCTCTTCTTCAGTGAGTCTTTCCTTCTCATTAGGTGGCCAAAGTATTTGAGTTTTATTTCAGGATCTGGCCTTCTAAAGAGCAGTCAAGGTTGATCTCCTCTAAGACTGATCAGTTTGATCACCTTGCAGTCCAAGGGACTCGCATAATTCTTCTCCAGCACCGTAGTTCAAAAGTGTCATATGTACTGGGATTTTTCTGAACCTGAACTTGGCCTTAATAATTATACCCTGCTTACAATTCCAGATCCAGGAGCCTCCCATAGGAGAGGAAGCTGTAGGCAAAGGCAGAGCAGTGAAAGCACATGCTTATTAGTGGTTTAAGTGTGCTTTGAGTGAGACAAATGCATGCATATCCATTTGTACACAAATCAGGCCTAGTCAGGGAAACGGCACTCTTTATAGGCAACATCTGGTAATGTCATAGCCCAGCAATCAGCACAGCTGTGTCTTCATGTGGCTGTAGCAAGCATTGCCACTCCTTAAATGGGTGTCAGAGAGAGATGGATTCCTCAACTCTTCTTTCTTGAATTACCAGGTCCTCCAATTAACATTAACTCCTCTCTGGGCATAAGCTCATTATCTGACACATTACCCTTCTGTAATATATTCTCCGAAAGGCTTCTCATCTTCTGAGCAAATAGAAAGAGAATGGAGGTGAGGGTGGCCATGGTGGGGAATGAAAAGAGAAAAGGAATCCAGGCTGGTTTTATATTTCTCTATCAGTCGGGTATCCTTAATTTGCAATTTGGTGTCTCAAAGGAATGTCTGAAATAAAATTAATTAGCCTCGGGTAATGGGGATTATTGCGGTATCTGCCAAATAGAATTTCATCCATACAAATGAATGTGGTTTCCCTCTTGCAAGGCTGCTGCAGCTATGATATCTTGAGTTGTACTTGAAGGATAAAAGTTATCATTGCAGCTCTGCCCATCAGAGATGGCTTCACCTGTACATTTCCTGTCAACTTATCCCCATTACTTGAGTATATTCTAGCTTGCTTCATCTTGGGAAAGTGCAATGGGGACTCTCTCTCTCTCTCTCTTTCTGTGTGTGCATGTGTGCATACATTCATTCATCAATATTGTTCAAACGTTATAGTAAAAAGAAATGAAATGTAATTATTCATGTGCCCCTCTTTCTCTATGTCAGTCAGTATGTCTATGATAGATAAGTGTAGAATAGCATAATAAGTTGCTTAGGGATGACGTATACTGACAGCTTTGTCTTTAGCCATTCATAACTAAATGCTGATGTTTAGTTGCATGAAGATGGCATAGATAGAAGAGAGCAGTGGACTAATGCTAGCTACCTAGTTATTTTCATACTAGTTCTCTCAGTGAATTAATCATAGTGCTGAAATACCATTCTTGACTGGTATATAGAACTCAGGAGAAATGTGCTCCTTCCTTCCTTTCTTCCTTCCTTTCTTCCTTCCTTTCTTCCTTCCTTCCTTCCCTCCCTCCCTCCCCCCCTTCCTTCTTTCCTTCCTTTTATAGAGTGGTATCTAAGTCCAAATGCTACTGCTATGCTATTGCTAATAAGAAGAATAAGGAGTATGTGCTGTATTAGAAAAGATCACTTCAAAATCCCACATTCTCACTAAGATAGGTTAGCAGGTGAATGTGGAATGTCAGGATTTTGAATTCAAGGTGGAGGCTCAAGGTTTCTTGGGTTCCGCATTAACTGTAATGGAAAAAAATAATCAACAGACATTTTGCATTTTTCCATTTTCTAAAAAGAACTGAACATGTGTAATCCTGAAAAGTAAAAAAAAAAAAAATCTATTTAAATTTACAGAAATACCTATGTAGGACTAATTTTAATCTATGAATTTTAAAAACCTAATTGGGTGGCATTTGTTTTCAGTGAAGGCCCACCGACCTAAAAGAATAAGTAAATTGGGTGTGAATCTCCATTCCAAAGTTCCTTAACTTTTTTCCATGGCCGCTCTGGGTAAAAATTTTCCACTTATTCTTTTGCTATCTTCCTTCCTTCCTTCCTCTATTACAGGGGTCCCCAACCACCAGTCCCCGGACCGTTACCAGTTGGTGGAACAATTTCTACTGGGCCGCCGGTTTGCTGGGCGCCGCCATCTTGTTTTGATGAAAAAATGCTTCCGGTGAGCTTTTCTGGGTAGAAAGCAGCATTTGGGTGCTGAAAGAATCCTCGCGCCTTAGTTTCATCAAGGGGGGGGGGCTTCGAACAAAACTAAGGCATGAGGATTCTTTCAGCGCGCATGGCAAGGCAAGCCGAGTGACCGTCCCGAAGCCATCGTGAAGCCCATCGACACAGGTACAAAGGAGGAGTTGAAGGTGGCGGGGAAAAGCAGGGGATGGCTGGCTGGCCAGTCCCTCGGCTTGCCTTGCCATGTGTGCTGATGCCGGTACCGGGCCGTGGATGATTTTATGATGCCGGTACCGGGCCGTGGATGATTTTGTGACGCTGGTACCGGGCCATGGCACAAAAAAGGTTGGGGGCCACTGCTCTATTAGATGGCTGCATTCTTAGCACAGTGTAAAACAGGAGACAATTATTTTGATTTATTTCATATGCCCCAGCTTTTTGGAGGAATCACAAATAGAAATCAGTGGATAAATAAAAGTTCTAAATAATAAACTCAATTAGGACCATGTGGATGTTTGATTCAGAGGCAAACCAATCAAACCACTCTTTCAAACTGAATTTCTGAATCAGTGTTGGTGCTTTTGAATCAGTTTGATGATTCGACTCGAATTGGGCATTGTAACTGACTTGTCATTTCAGATATTTCTGCTAGGATTTTGGATAATTTTTAAACTCCCACAACCAGTTACTCAATAAGTAATAACAACATTGCATCAATTGCAGGCTTGATCAAAATTCAGCTTTTCTGCAGTTACACTGTCAAAAATGTTAAAGTAAGCCTTTGTTAGCATTGTTCAAGTTGCATGGTACTCCTCAAACAGGCTTTCAGAGGTTGCCTAGGTGTTCAGCACACTCACTTTTAGCATAGGTAGCAATCACCTAGAAAAATTATATTTCAATTTAAATTCTAGGAAATATGTTCAACATGCAATTATATGCAATTTCATCAAATCATACACCTCCAAATGGATTCAGGGCAATTCAAATTAATTTAATAATTCAGTGGAATTTTCTGAAGTTCATATATTGGCAGCAATACACCAGTTATTCCACATATAGACAAAATTTAAGGAAACATGACCTGTAATAGGTTCTCTGACAATGATGAGAGTATCTAATTTGAAAATGAGTCATTAAAAATTAACTTCATGCCTATCAGAATCCTTTTGGAAATCAGACACATTTTTCCTTTTCTCTCTTTCCACACTGTAAATTTTTTCTCTGTCTCAACTGAAATTTCTTAACTCTGGGCAGCAACTTTATTTGGAAAGAGCCTGAGGGCAAAAAAGGCTATTCAATTACTCTTTTTGGCTCATGCCCAGATACTCAGAGTACTCAGAAAGCCCAGTGTCAGGGTTCCAGTAAACACAATCAACAGAATCAAAACTCCAAGGTAGACATCCTCAAAGTATAGATTTATTAGACATGTCATATTGGCACATCTGGGGGAAACCTGACTGGAGGACTTGAGATTTTCCCCACCCAAATCAAACCCCAAAGTTCTTCCCCTCAGGTCACATGTACATCACATGATCCAGTTGCAGTCACCAACTTGGCTGGCTTTGGTCCATGCCTCTCCAACACCAGGTAGAACGTCTTTGACTCCCATGGGAAAGAATGTTGTTTTGGCTATACATCCCCAGCTATCTCTATCTCCCCCCACCTTACAGCTCCAGTTGGCCTGGCTGTGGCAGTGCTGAAGATGTTCCCAAAATGGCTCCAGCATAAAAAAAATGGCTTTAGGGCTGTCATCAGGTTTATCAAGGACCACAGGGATGGAGTCAATCTAATTTTAATCGTGATAAAGGGTGGGGGCAATGGCAGAAAAGGTTTACCTTCTGAGATCCATCTGCCAACATTCCCTAGCTGATGGCATCCAGAGCAGATCGGATAGAAAGAATGGAGAGATGGGTCCCATAAACAAGCAAGAAGGATATCCTTTTTGAATCAGAATGCCAGTTCCAGTTACTGACTGCTTAATTTTTTTCTATTGGGAAAGTGCCCATCGTGCTGAATCACACCTGTTGAATAATGGGAGTTTGGTTGATCTACCAGGTATGAAAGTTCTACCAGGCATGAAAGCAATCAATCAGCAGATTTGTCTAATCATAGAAGAATATTCCTGCCTGCATGAGAAGCTGATTGATTGGTTGTTGGTTGGTTAGTTACTAAGACTTTGCACTGACAATCAACTGTTGGGTTTCCAATTTCCATGCTGCCAAAACTGAAAAGGCACACACATTGTGGCATTAACAAATGTTTGGATATCCATTTTATGTAAATTACAGGCTTGGTGTTATTGTCTCAAAGAGAGGCTTTTGCTCATATGTGTCCTTCTGCTGTAAATCACACATATCGAAAGTGTTAGATCTGGGGTGGATCGGGTCCAAGGAGACGCGAGACCATTCAGTGAGTTCAGATCTTTATTTTAGTTAAGAATAGTCTGGGAGAATGCGAGCCGCGGCAGCCCTTCATATAGGACTGACTCGCGGCTTGGCGGCCAATGGCACCGCTTTGAATCTCCCGCGATCGGCACAGCCAATCGCGGTAGATTCCCAGCGCTCCAATCCCGGCCGAATATTCGACCAATCAGGTCGCTGTCTGTTCTGACCAATCAGTTATGAGGGTTTGGAGTATGCTAATATCGTACAGAAAGCTTTGGCCTTGAACCTTCTCTTTTTTCATCTAAAATGAAAAGAGAGTTGTCACACATTATAATCAGAATGAATGTCAGAGATTCTGATTTCTTTTGGGAAAAAACAGCAGTACTTTTCATTTTCCTTTGTGAATTTCATAATGAGACTGTCCAGCAGTATCCATTAAGCTATCAGCACCTTTCTTTTCAATACTGAGATGTTATTCTGTAGGCTTCAAGCAGTAATTATAATCTTATTGCATTCAAAGTGATAACAGTTTAGCTATTGCTTGATTGGCATCAGCTGTTCTCCTTTGAGTTGCTTGCTGCAAATGATGAAAACATTCAGATTTGCTTAATCAAATTGCTTATTGTTTTGGGAGTTCCTTTGCCTGGCAACTCCCTTAGGGCTCTTTCCTAGCTTCATGTACTCCAAATCCACTCTGTAGGTAGAAAACAAAAAAGCATAATATTTTTTTGGATTAACACCAACCATCTGAGATATCTGAGCATCATGCAAATGTTTCCATTGTAATACTGAAGTCCCTAGAAGATTCCCCCCCTCCCCCCAGAATTGTAGGATGAGTCTATGGTTGAAGGGCTGTCACAACCAGGTTTATCCAGGAACATATTTTGATTTCTCTGATACCAGATAATCTTGACTGGTTTGGTGACTAGAAGGACCAGAACATATGTATAAGGAGAAGAGCAACTAGATCCAAAGTCTTCCCAGTCCCTTATCATTCTTCCTAAAGAACTTGAAATCCATACAAAAAGAAATTCCTTCTCTGAAATAAACAGAGGAATGAATTAAAATTCACTGGACACAAATCTTCTCCTTTACTCTTTATCCTACTCAGCTGAGTTCAGCATTTCAAGGCAAAGAACTTGAAATGCCAGATTATATATAATGGTTCAAGTGTCACCAGGACTGGAGAGATTCAGGTTTGGATTCATTGTAAGCAAGGGAAATACACTAGAGCAGGGCTGTCAAACTCACAGCCCATGGGCTGAATGTGTCACATGCTGGTCACACTCGCACCCAGTTTAGTGAAGGGGGAAAATGTCCAGATACATCACCGTGATACGTGAGTTTGATACCCCTGCACCCTGGCTTTGCGTCTCGTGTATTTTTTTTTAGCTCAACCTACTTTGAAGCTGTCATTTGGATAAGATGTGTTCTCCTAGAGAAGTAGAAAAGAGATGGCATGGAAGATGCATGATTCATAGTTTTAGAGCTCGTGGTCCAAAAATGATACAAGGAAAGCTACTGGAATTCAAGGGCTGGTCTGGGACATGTTGCTGAATGAAATGGTGGTTTCATCAAAACTCAAGGTGTAATCCATTCTTTTGGCAGAAATCCCACAAGCCCTTTCACTGACAGCAAGCCATCAATAAAAACTTATTAAAATTGGTTGCCTTTGTATGCTACTTACAATAGACTGTACAAGGGTGAGTTCTTCATACTGATTAATGGCAGGGCTAATACAATATAATTTTTGATGCCAACAATCCCAATTGCAGCAGATTATCTATCATATAAAGGCAGTGTTCTTTATCTCTCACATTCTGCATTTATTATTTAATGTTAATATTCAAGGTTGAACCTCATGGAATTCCATGTACAGTACTTTTTTGCTCCAATTTCTTTTTTACAGTCTCTCTCTCTCTCTCTCTCTCTCTCTCTCTCTTTCTCTCTCTCTCATTCTCTCTCTTTCTCTCCCTCCCTCCCTGTGTGTGTGTGCATGTGTGTGTGCGTGTACTGAAGTGGTGAAAGCAGTTGATGTTTGAAGAAGGTGGGAATTTGTACTGTAAAATCCTTGGAGCAATGTTATCATTTGCTTGCTAATCTGGAAGCTGAATGACAACTTCTATCTTGCATCTCCCATTATGGTTCCCATTACTCTTTTTGTGATACTTTACACAAGGGCTGGCCTTGCCTGTGATTAATATCTCCCACTGCTAGGTTTGTTAGCTGTGGACCCTTCCAAGATCTTTAGTTAACATTTTGACTGCCATTAACCTCACTTCAGAATGGATTGGTATTCACACACATATGCATTGCTATGTACAACATTCATCAAGCAGACTCCCACTTCCTATTTTTTTAACTTTCTTTTCAGAAAATTGCAATAATTTCAATACCATTGCAATTTCCTTAGCCAAAGTTTTGTTTTTAAATATAGGAAAATAGGGTATAGGGGCTGGCATTCAGGTCATCAAAATGACAGTGTTAAATTACTTGATGCTCTCTGAGCTTGATTGCTGACTTCCTATTGTTTCATTGCCTGACTAGTGCCAATGACTACAGGGTTTGCTCCCTGTTTAACCACAGTAGCCCACTAATGCTGGAATGGCAAACTACTGTATATAACCAGGGAGCAAAAACTACACTCACTAGCACTGATAATGTTACCTAATCAGGTAATGAAATATCTGCAGGCAAACTGTTATGCTGTAGATGTGGTGGAATGTAGTCTGAATTCCCAGAAGGGAGAGGCTGCATTCCAGAAGTCCAGGGGAACAGTGAAGTTTAGGTAGTTTGTTTAGAAGAACTATTGGTTCCTCTCTAGCAATTCTTGGAATATATCTTTAATGATGCAAGTAGTTGGTTTAGTTTACAAGATTTCTCTCTATGGGTGAGGCATCTGGTCCACAGGATGGGAGTTTGACAGTCCTGCTCTAGAAGAAGGCCCAAAAGATTTTTGGAATTAGAAAAGCAGCTGTAATACATTAACCACCCAATCTGCTTTTAAAGCACTGCTGGATCAGAAGAAAAATGAACTCATGACCATGTGATTTGGCAAAATCATAAGGAATCTTGTCAGGAGGACTAGGAGAAAATGTACATTCAGTTTAAGTAACTTTTCTAAAGCAAGGCAGATTTCTTTTTCAGTCTTTCTCAGCCTGATATCTGACAAATGACTGGACTGCCCAAATCTCATTGACTGGAGAAGGATAGCAATAGCAATAGCACTTACTTATATACCACTTCACAGTGCTTTACAGCCCTCTCTAAGCGGTTTACAGTGTTAGCATATTGACCCCAACAATCTGGATCTTCATTTTACTGACCTCAGAAAGATGAAAGACTGAGTCAACCTTGAGCCAGTGAGAATCAAACTGCCAAATTGCAGTCAGCCAGCAGTCAGCAGAAGTAGCCTGCAGTACTGCACTTTAATCACTGTGCCACCAGGATTTTTTCAATGATAGTATGTTGATTGAACTACATGACATATATTGAGAATTCAGAAGGATGCAATAAAGTGATGAAGATCTTGCCAATTTTCTGGCTATCTCATTGCTGTGGTGATGAAAATGAATAAAAATAATTAAGAAACAACTTTAAATCAATTATAAATGTAGTCTACATTTATAATTACATTAAAATAATGGTTGCAATTGCTGTTATTTTAATAAAGAACACAACATAGCCAGGTTTTTTTTATCAATGCAATTCTGACCTATGATAATTTATATTTATAAAATAATAAAAGTGGGACTGTGCTTGAAGGATTGCACAATATTTTCCGTCCTCCCTCTAATTAATAGACCTTCATCACCCTCTACAATATTACAGTTTGTTTTATTCTTGCATTAAAGCTTTATTCAGATGCAAATGCTGTTCAGATAATTTAGTGGCCATGATTTTATTATTATATTAAACTGTCCAGCTCTATTAGTGCATTAGACTTGGGGCTTCTTTTGACTGCAAAAGTGAACTTTAAGGGACTTTATAAAAACTAAATTGGAATTCCAGCATCAGCCAGGTTTTAGACATGGACAATATATACATTCACATTTTTCTATTGAACATTTCATTCCAATATATCTCTAATTTGCACCTTTTTCTTTTTAAATAAATCAATAAATACATGCATTATTTTTTTTTTGCTTATTTGGCTATTTCTTTTGTGTTTTTCTTCCAGTATTTTGTTTTCAATATTGAAAAAAAAATGGGGGTACCATTTTTCAACAATTAGGCATTTTAACATTGTTTACCCTAACTGGTTTAGGTAAAATAATAAATATGTTATCATGGTTAGTTAATTAAAGTGTCTGTATCTTTAACTGTAAGAATGTAATTAAGGGAGTGGTTGTAAAAGCACCATAAAAAAAGCAAGGCAAGGCAGCTTGCTCTCTCTGGCTTGATGATCCCTAATTACTGCATGGATTGAAGACTGTGTTTTTCACCTACTGGAATGGGAGAGAGAAAGGACTGTTGATTTATCAACGTTGAGAGGACTGATTTATTGTAAGTGAACTGACATTGGATATTCTACACGGACTTTGCTAATTGAATATCCCTGAATGAACTGACTAAAATGATACATGACTAATGGACTGTTATTTTGACTATGCTATAACTCTAAATGGAATAAACTATATTTTTGATAGCACAAGCGTATCTGTTATTTTTACTATATGTTAACTAACATACAAACTTATCTCACACATTTATCTGTATGCCTATCAGACTAACATTTAGCTTGTCTCCTTAACCCTGGTTGGGGAACACAGGCCTAACACTGGTTACGGGCCCAGAGGCTGCAAAGTCAGTTTAACTAGGATAAAACAGTTTTATGTAAAAAGTGAGAATTTGTGTTGTTATACATTACAGTAAACAGACAGCTGTGTTTTATTAATTATAGTTTTATATCCATATAAGAAAACATGGCACAAGTCAATCTACAAAGTTTGTCCCTTATATCCAAGCTGGATGGAACAAACTATGTATCATGGTCTATGAAATGTAGTCTACTTCTACGAAGAGAAGGTCTGTGGAACATAATTGAAAATCCACCAAACGTAGAGGAATGGGATCCAGAGATTGAGGAAGATAGACAAAAGATAGAAGACTTTAAACAGAAGAATGAACAAGCTCTTTGCATAATAGGACTAACACTATCTGACCAGCAACTTGTTCATATCCGCGGAGAGCAAACGGCTGTTGGGTGTTGGCAGAAGCTGAAGAGGATTTATGTCCAAGATAACATTGGTGCTCACATAAATCTAACACAGAAGCTTTTCAGGAGGCATCTCCAGACAAATGGTGATATGCTTAGTCATTTGAATGCTATAAAAAGCATTTTTCAAGAACTGCACGAGAAAGAACTTATTTTCTCTGAACTACACCAAGTCTACATAATTCTATCTTCACTAGATGAAAGTTATGATAACTATGTCACTTCCCTTGAAATTTTGCCTAAGGAAAGTTTAACTTTAACTGATATAACTGGCAGATTGATTGAAGAGGCAAGAAGAAGACTTGAAAGAGATCAGTTAAGGAGGGAGCAACCTTAAAAAGAAGGCATTGAATCTCCTACTGCATACGCAATTAAAAAGTGTTTTAATTGTGGAGGAAGAGGACATTTGGCAAGATTTTGTAAAAAAGCAAAGCGCCAGAACGCTGGCCAGAATACTAAAAGTAACCAAAATAAAAATAAAAATTTAGAGTTAGCCATGTATATTAACGGAGCTGTAAAAAATAATTTATGGGTGGTTGACAGTGGAGCATCCCACTGTATAACAAATGATAACAAAAATTTTATTAAAATGTCCCAGAGTACACAGCAGATATCATTAGCCAATGGCTGGAAACTGAAAGCTAAAGGTCAAGGTATAGCATATTGTTCTTTCATAAAAGAGAATGTAAAAATGTTATATGTACCACAACTTAAGTTTAATTTAATTTCAGTTAGAATTTTGGTTAAACTAGGATATATAGTTACCTTTAGGGGAGATAACTGCATAATTGAAAAAGAAGATAAGAAAATTACTGCATCTTTAAGAGGTGAATTATATGTGTTAAATGATAATGGTTTAGAGGTGGCTAACACGGTTTATGATAATAAGAAACCTCATGATGAATGTATTCACTTGTTACACCGACGGCTAGGGCATTTAAATTTTAAAATGATTAAGAAAACTGTTCAACTATCTAAAGGAATAAGTTTGAAACCTTGTAATAAATATTTGCAATGTTCTATTTGCAATCAAAGCAAAAGCAGGGTCACACCGGCAAATAGAATTGATGGATTTACTACCAAAGAGCCTTTAGAAGTAGTATTTGCTGATTTAATAGGTCCGAAAAAACCAAATGTAGGAGGAGCTCGTTACATACTAAGTATAATGGACCATTATTCTAGATATGGGTTTTGCTATTTTATGAAGAGCAAAACTGAAACGTATCTAAATATCTTTAATTGGATTAAATTTGCAGAAAGGAAAACTAAAAAGAAATTAGTAACTCTTATAACAGATAATGGTGCGGAATTTACAAATAATAAATTCCAGAATAGACTAAGAATGTTAGGTATTCAACATAAAAAGTCTGCACCATATAGGCCACAACATAATGCCTTTATAGAGAGACGAGGCCAAACACTACAATCAATGGCACGCACTATGTTGTCTGATTCAGGATTACCTAACAATTTATGGGGAGAAGCAATAATGTGTGGTAATCATATATTAAATAATGTTGTTAATTCAACAACAAGTGAATTACCATTCACACTGTGGCATGGTACAAAACCTGATTTAAGTTACATGCACACATTTGGAGCACCAGCATGGGTGCATATCCCTACACAACTCAGACACAAAGGACAGCATAGAGCTAAAAGATTATTTCTTGTAGGATACGAATCTAATCACAGATCTTATAGATTCTGGGAACCAGGTACATCTAGAGTTTACACCAGTGCTAGTGCAAAATTCCTAGAACATATGGGATGGAATAGATTAGAGCAAGATTTAAATAACGAAGTAATTATTGAACCCTACAAAAGGCAAAAAGATCAGACTAGTTATAAGAAGAGTCCAGTTAAAGAAGAAGTCCACGAAGAGCAAATAGGACCAGAACAAGAGGAAACAGTTGATTAGGAAGAGTTAGATAATCAAGAACAGTTAATAAAGGAAAGTCCACCTGTAAGTCCTTTAATACCTAGGCGTACTACACGTGTAACTAGACCACCTGATAGGTATCAAGCAAGTATAGTTTGCCAAGTAACTAAAGTTCCAACTAGTGTAGATGAACTTAGGATGTATCCTGCTAAGGATCAGGAGAATTGGCAAAAGGCAATGGAAAAAGAACTAAATTCATTAAAGGTAATGAAAGTTTATGAAGATGCTAAATTACCTCGAGGAGAAAAATCCATTGGGTGCAAATGGATATTTAAAGTAAAAACTGGAAATGATGGGACTGTTTCCCATAAAGCTAGGTTGGTAGCTCAAGGATTTAATCAAACTGCATCTGATTACGATGAAGTTTTCGCACCAAGTCTTAAAGCAACATCTTTAAGAGCAGCTTTAGTATGGGCAGCTAAGAAAAACTATGTCATTAACCATTTAGATATAGAAACTGCTTATCTACATGCACCATTGTAGCACACTATATATTTACAAAAGCCAGTTATTATAAAAGACAATAAAGTAAATAGTAATGATTGTTGGAAACTCAAAAAGAATCTTTACGGGTTGAAACAATCTGGCTTTGAGTGGAACCAATATATTGTGAAAGAATTAAACAATATAGGTTTTAAATCTGATTTAGCAGATCCATGTGTGTTTAAAAGAGAAAATAATGGAATGGTGTCATTATTGTCATTATTTACAGATGATATTGCTTTGATAACTAAGACTAATAATGAAGCTAATGAGATTATATCATTATTAGCTGAAAAGATAAAATTAAAGCTTTTAGGTGAAATTAAAAAGTATCTAGGATTGACAATTAACAAAACAAAAAATGGATTTAAGATATCACAAGAAGATAAAATTTGCCAATTAATTAAAACGTATAAAATGGAACTTTGTAAACCGGCAAAGACTCCAATGAGTCAGGAGGTTTGCCAAACTGATGATCAAAGTCCCAAATTTGATAAGTCTATATATCAATCTTTGATTGGTAGCTTATCATATATAAGCAATTGGTCAAGGCCAGATATAGCTTATAGTGTTAATCAGCTGGCACGTTTTAATTCAGATCCACATCAATGTCATTGGCAATCATTAAAAAGAATTTTAAGATATCTTAAAGGAACAATGAACCATGCATTGTATGTAGAACCAAAGGGTGATTTGAGTCTTAGTGCCTATGCAGATGCAAGTTTTGCAACTCACATAAACACTAGAAAATCAACATCTGGGATGGCTATATTATTTAGTAAGACACTAATAGGGTGGAGGTCAATCAGACAACAGCATATCAGCTTGTCCATGATGGAAGCAGAATTTTCATGTCAGTCATTACTATGCACTGACTTAATTCTGTACAGTTATTATTAGACATGGGTGTAACTGTTAAAGATTCCATTATTGTGTACGAGGATAACCAGGCAGCCATAAAGTTAGCTACTAATATAGCTGTAAAAACTAGATCAAAGCATACTGATTTAAGATACTTAAATGTTAGAGAATCTGTAAAGAATGGGCTAATTAAATTGGAATACTGCATGACGGAAGAAAACATTGCAGACCAATTTACAAAAGCTCAAGGTGTTATTAAGTTTAAAGAGAGTTGTAACAAATATGATTTAAAGATGTAAATAGTTATATTATTATTATTACCTAAATGGGGAGAATGTTAGGGATAACATTGTTTACCCTAACTGGTTTAGGTAAAATAATAAATATGTTATCATGGTTTGTTAGTTAAAGTGTCTGTAACTTTAACTGTAAGAATGTAATTAAGGGAGTGATTGTAAAAGCACCATAAAAGAAGCAAGGCATGGCAGCTTGCTCTCTCTGGCTTGATGATCCCTAATTACTGCATGGATTGAAGACTGTGTTTTTCCCCTACTGGAACGGGAGAGAGAAAGGACTGTTGATTTATCAACAGTGAGAGGACTGATTTATTGTAAGTGAACTGACATTGGATATTCTACACGGACTTTGCTTATTGAATATCCTTGAATGGACTGACTAAAACGATACATGACTAATGGACTGTTATTTTGACTATGCTATAAAACTCTAAGTGGAATAAACTAGATTTTTGATAACACAAGCGTATCTGTTATTTTTACTGTTTGTTAACTAACATACAAACTTATCTCACACTTTTATCTGTGTGCCCATCTGACTAACGCTGCACGTTCTGTTTAGCTTGTCTCCTTAACCCTGGTTGGGGAACACAGGCCTAACAATTACTACAATAGTTATAATATTTACATAAAGATATTTTCTGCATGTAGGGGAAGGGGAGTGTTTGAAAGACTGCAAAACCCAGGAAACTTCTGAGAGATTTTTTATGTGTTTCATATATTGATTCAGGATGTGTTCATTTGATAAGTTGATATCACAATTCTGACAAAGCAGATTTCTCTCCTGTTCCTTTATTCTAAAGAATGGAGCAATATTGTGCAAAAAGAGGCTTCATAGACATTATTCTACAATGTGAATACATTGGGGTGCTGTGCCAAGAGGCTGACTGCATCCCACAATTAGTTAATGCATCAAAAACTCTAATTCGTGCCTGGGAATTCAGCAGATATAGTTGGATGCTCCCTGGTAAGCAACAATTTAGGCATTAATTGAGCCATTTATGTAATGGGGATAATTCTGAATCAATTTATCCTTTGTTCCTTTCCAATGAGTCATTAACTTAAAAATAAATGGGAGAAAAAGGCTAATTTAATTTTGAAAGTCTTCATTATGAAAGCAAGGAAACTTAGTTTTAAAAAAAGATTTCTTGGTAAAATCAAGAGCACTATTTATGTTATTGCCTTCATGTGATTTGTAGAACTTGTCTCACAAATGGCCAGAATGAAACACAGTTACTCTGGATGATTTTTCAATGACTACTAGGAATATGTCTTGTGATAACCATTTCTTCAGAATCCCTCAGAAATTGTATGCATATGAACTTGTCACTGTGACTGAGCGTGGACTGGCATAGTAATCCAGAGGTAGGCAACATTTTTTATGATCTAGGTAAATATGGCACACTAAAAGAACCCTCTATTGTGGCAGTCTCACTATTCACAAAATGGCTGCCACTATGACCCCAAGCAGTCATGAACCAGCCACTTATTATATATATAAAACACATATATATATAACATATGGACTACACAACTCGATCAGGGCAAAACAATAGACACAATCTATATAGACTTCTGTAAAGTCTTTGATTCAGTGATTCACGACAAACTACTCCTAAAACTAAAATCTCTGGACAACTGCATAACTGGATAGAAGCATTCCTGTCAAACAGACAACAAATGGTCAAAATTGGGAGTGTCCTATCAAATTCTGTACCTGTCAATAGTGGTGTCCCCCAAGTGCAATTGATAGAGGACTTTCTACCTCCCTGTTTTGATTTATTAAAATAATATTTGAAAAGTAAGATGGTCTAGGAAGCATAGAGGACACTATCTGGAGACACCACAGAATTTACCATTATATCATTGTATTGGTGTACTTCTCATTAGCTTCTCTTAAGTATAAAGAATTCTATATAATACCTAGCTAGTAACTATGTGTTTAATTCCTTACATTTGTTTGACAAATGAAATTGAAAAAAAGGTAAAGTTTATTTCGCCTACAAATAAATTATTTCTTCCATAAGCAGAAGGTGCATGAAAAATTGTGAATCACAATGATAAGAATATTGGGGAGATGGTTACTGAGCTAATATGTGCTTAAAGTGATTAAATTTCTTAAATCAACTCCATATTAGCAAACATATTTTTTATAAAATTTGAAAATAGGATATATTTACTGTCAATATCATTTTTACTTATGCATTTGCTATCAACTTTCTATACTTATTTATTTGATGGACCACTGCACCAAAATTCTGAAAGATTTCTGTATAATTCTAGGTACACATTGATAATAATATGAATAACTATAATTTCTGTATATAAGAGTATAGCTCAACATTCATCTCTTGTATGACATAATCAAGTCATTTATGAAATCATTTCAAGTACTTTCTATATTAAATTATGAAAAAATAATAAAGGGACAACAAGATAGTTTAGAGTTCAATTTCAGATAATGCCAGCTATATTGTCAATGGAAAGATTATCTGGTATTAGATTGCATATTCATGACTTATGCACTTGGTTGGTATAGTTGCCATCTGTTGTAACTATGTATCATTCATGTGTTTGCAACTATGTATCATTGCAACTATGTATCATTCATGTGTTTGCAACATTGTATCATTCACGTGTAATCATTAACTTCTGTCTCTTCAGTGACCTTTGCAAGGCACGTACAAGAGACAAGGAGCTAGACGTTTGTTAATAAGCTTATCCACATTGTAAATAATCTGTCCGGTATGCAGCTTGGTAAACATGCACATCCTAATGAGGTTACCATGTTTGACTTGAGCTTTGATTAAATCATTTTCTTGTAAAAAAGCACAATAAAAGAGCGTGTGCCAAGACATTCGGGGTGCGCTCATCAAGAGGAAACCTCGCTTCCTGTCGTTTCTCTTCCCTTCGTTCCCTATCATGAGCCGCCCATCAGATGCGGGATGGCAGATACCGCAGCCATCCAGAAAGATTAAAACTCTCAACAAGATTTCTACAATTTTGTGTTATAATTTCTTACTGACTCACAGAACATGGCAGATGACTTGACATCCTTTCAAAAAATAGGAGCTTTTTGTTATCTGTTATTTCCCACAGAGTCTTACTGTTTCCGTCTTGATACCAACAGTCTGTCTAAGATGATGAGTTAATGCAAGATGATGCTAAGCAATTCTGAGTCTTCCCATAAGGTATTCTATAAAAGCCAAATGATTTGTGTGACTGCTCTTGCATTTCTCAAAAATCCTGACCAGGAAGTTATTACACAGAATCTTGTGAGCATTTCTAAGAGCATTTCTATCTGGGAATAGTGTCTAGAGAGGTAGCAGTTTTCAGTGATGTGCAATATTATCTGCTCCCACATATAGTAAGTTTGAAGAGTTTAATAGTTTAGCAAGACATTGCAAATTCAGCTGTCTTCCATAGTACATTGTAATCTCTCACCTTGAACTTGAAGGTGCAACCCATGAAACCAAAGCAGATGAGAACTCTAATGCCATGTGGGAAAGACCTTGGGTTGAAGAAATGCTGCCAGGGACAATCAAGTTGCTATCAACCTCACAAAGTAGACCAGACAGGAAATATGACCAGATAAGCTAATTAACATTAACAGAATATTTGCTAGTCTAACAGTACAATTCTCCCATTGTCTCTTTACAATTCAAGAAATTACACAGGGCCCCTCCTGAGCTTCCTCCTTGCCCACTGTCCAATTGTGGGCCAAGCTCTCTCTTATCTGACTATTCCCTAGGGCAATATCTCATTGCCCTGATTCTCAAGGTCTTTCCCACATAACTTTACAAGGACCATAAGAAATTCTCCCAGGATACCTGTTTTCAAAGGACATTTGCCAACTTATGTAGAAAGATGATTATAGAGACAAGAAGAGCAGGATTCACAGACAAACAACTTAGGATTAAAAACAAATGCCCATTCTTCATGCGCTCATCCTTCCAAAGTCACACATTTGTTTGACAGAGCAATTGAAGTAAAATGAATGTAAGCATTACTTTTGTTTCTCCAAAGCTTATTATATGCTACTTTGTAAGAGGCAATTGAACTGAGCCAAAATGGAATCCATTCCCTTTCAATTTAGATTGCTTGAAATAGTAAGATAGTTTGTAATGAAAAAGCCATTTCTGTTGAGATATTTAAATCAATTTTCAGTAACGAATTGTCAAGCAAAATCCTGTAACCACTGCATGACCACATGATGACAAAAGATTTAAAATGTGTTATACTATGGCTAATTCTAGAAACACAAAGACAAAATCATATTTATCTGTTAAAAAAACCATCCACAGATGCAAATATGATTATTCATTTTCTCTCAGAGGAATGTATTTATTTAATACCACCTAGTAGACAGTTTAAATAGTCCACTTTATCTATGATTTACTTAAGTACCTTGTGTATGGTTCCTATTATTATGTTTTACAAGATTTTCCAGATTATCTCTATGCAAGTAGGCAGAAATGTAGATAAATGCACATTGCTGTATTTGTGGAAGAACCATCTATCCTTGATGGGGTCAGATGTACTAGACAGCTAAGGGACCACCAATGAATTGGAAGGCTTTGTACCCCATGCTTGAATTGGCAGAAAATTATAACAGCACAAAGTTTTCTTTTTCCATCATTGAGTTCTATCCTGCATCTGCAGCATCTTATTAAAATCCTCAGACTTCCTCCAAAGTAATAAGTAACAAAGTCTAAGAGATGTTACACTTTTTGAAACTTCCCTTGAATAGGGTTTGCTTAAATAGTGAAACCTTGCTTTATTGCCAGTACAGCTAAGGATTCCTTACTCATGGCTAAGGGCAAGATGAAATCAACCTCATGGAAAAATGGCAAATGCATATTTGTGCTGTAATGTGTGTGCAGGTAAGGAAGGCTAAATATTGGTTGGACTGTTTACCTGTCTAGGCTCAACATTGGTTATGCTGTCTCCTTAAGTTCTGAGAGATGACTGGATTGTCCAAGCTAGTCAGCAGTGCTAAAACCAATTTAGCTAGAAGTTTATTATCAAGCTGTGTGTGTAGTACTGACCCTCAGGATGGCTCTGATGACTTGGAGTAGATTGAGGTGTTGTTGTTTTTTTTTATTGAATATGTTGCTACATGCATGCTTTTAAGAATGTATCTCATGTTAATTGGAGCATGTGATAGAGGATAATCATCAGCCCCCTTCATTCCCCTATACACAATTTATTTGTTTGTTTGTTTGTTTATTTATTTATTTTTGTCAATTGATTATAAGATAACAGGTGTAAGTATAAACATAGCTATGAATACATGAAATGGATACATATAAGAAAAATAAAAAGGAACAATAGGACAGGGACGGTAGGCACATTGGTGTGCTTATGCACGACCCCTAATTTCCATGTTGCAGGACAAGATTGGATTTCTATTGCAATATTTTCAAGAAGAACATTATTCCTGTTTCAATACAGTTCTTTAATAAGAACTATAATACCTATTTTTATGTATATTATATTGTATTGCATTATGTTATGTTATGTTATATTAGCAATAGCACTTAGACTTATATACTGCTTCACAATGCTTTACAGCCCTTTCTAAGCAGTTTACAGAGTCAGCCTATTGCCCCCAACAATCTGGGTCATCATTTTACCCACCTTGGAAGGATGGAAAGCTGAGTCCACCGTGAGCCTGGTGGGATTTGAATTGCCAAATTGCAGGCAGCAGAAGTAGCCTGCAATACTGCACCCTAACCATTGTGCCACCAAGGTTCATGCCACGTTATATTATTTTTGTTATGTTATGTTTGTTTGTTTATTGTATTGTATTATTATTATTTTTTATTATTCATTTTATTATTATTTCAGTTTCATGGCCATGTGACTTTTCAACAATTCTGGATGACTTGCAGTTAAAAAATTAAACAAACAACAAAGAAAAAAAGAATGCAGCTGACCATAAGGCAACCAAAAAGGCTCAACCATCATGCTAACTCAAAGCCTGGGATGATAACTAGATCTCTAATAATTTGCAAAAAAAAAAAAAAATCAAAAGGGTGGGAGCTGTACCTCCAGGCAGATATCATTCCACTGGACAGAAGCCATTACAGAGTTGGTATGTTTCCTGGATCCCACATGATGACACTGCTTCATTGATAAGACCCAGAGCATGCCCACTCTAGCTGACCGTGCTAGAAGGACAGAAACATATGATGACAGATGGTCCCTCAAATAGACAGATCTTATTCCAAGAGGAGTGTCCTAGTTGATAACTAGAATCTTAAACTCACAGGAACTTTAATTCTGGGACACAGTACAGCTTTGAATTCCTTGGCCTAAGTTGTAATAACAGAGATGGCTTTAAGGGAAAATAAGATACCTTTAAGGAGAAAGACTGTTAATGACCACTCCTCATAATTGCTGAATGCCACAGCAAGGATCTTAGGTAAAATAGCTTCCAATTTTGTTGCTATGTAAGATGCAGGAAGGTGGTAGCATTTCATTCAGGCTGCTTTTGAATGCCCCATGGCAGATGAAAGAGAAGAACATTAACACTGGTATCACCTATACTCTGCTGAAGATGTTACTAAGCCTGGTAATGAAACATTCAGAAACCAACCCACAAGCTTGGAGAGAGAACCTTCACCTTCATCCTCCACCTGAGCTACAGTTATTGTCACCTTTATCTGATCCATCCTTTCTCTTTCTCTTCAGAAAGAAAATTTTGATTACCTTTTTTTTAGGAAGAACTTTACAGTGAATTGAAATTTCCTATGTAAAGGCTATTTTTCAAAGTACTTTTTACCTATCTTCCTTCAAACAACATGGAAAGGCATCTTTATTTATAACTAATGTTTTATGGAAGATATTGCTGGGTGGCCAATCCCAAGTAACTTAAGTAGCTGTGGCTTGAAGTTGCAGTTGCCTCAATACACCTACTGTTCTCAGAGGAGATAGAAGGCACCATCCCATTATATCTGATGAATTAAGATTGAACTGCTAGTTTGGACAGTTTCTGTGCATGCAACAGTATGCTTGTGTTAAGGATGCACCTCATTTTTTCCTTCTCCTGATGTAGCAAAATATAAGCATTATATATGAGATACCATTCAGAACCAGCTCCTTACCAAATCTATGGTCCTTAGCTACGGTCATCCCTATCTTCAAAAAATGTGACCCCAGTCTGGTTGAAATCTACAGACCAATCTCACTGTGTTGTGTCAAGTACAAAGTCATGGAATCAATCATTAACCAATTCAGCACTTTCTACTTAGAGTCAAACAACCTACTCTCCAAAAAACAATTTGGTTTCAGGAAAAAATTGTCCTGCAATCTTCAACTCCTATGGACTACTCTACTTGGCCATAGACACAATTTACATAGACTTCTGCAAAGCCTTTGATTCAGTGGTACATGATAAACTACAGTGAAAACTAAACTCTTATGGCATTTCTGGATCCCTTCATAAGTGGATTACTGCATTCCTGTCAAACAGGCAACAAATAGTAAAAATGGGTAGCACTATATCAAACCCTGCTCCGTTAACAGTGGTGTCCCCCAAGGCAGTGTTCATTTATACTCTATATAAATTACCTTTGTGATCACCTTACTCGTATATTGCCAACCCAACTGTTAGGTGACTATCATTCCTAACATTCTCCCCTATGGGTAGGACAATATATAAAATCCTACAGTTTAAGTCCATATTCCTCACAGCAAGCCTTATGTTTTACAGTGCCTTGGGCTTTTGTAAAATGATCTGCAATGTTATTCTCTGACATGCAATACTCCAGTGTAATCATTTTACTTTGAACACATTGTCTTACATTTAGATATCGTAGATCAGTGTGTTTTGATCTTGTCTTTACAGCAAGATTGGAATCCATCTGAATTGCTGATTGGTTGTCTTCAAATACAACTATAGGTTCATTTACATTAATTCCCATGTCTATCATTAGTTGTTTATAACATACTAAGTCTTTACATAATAGAGACAAACATGAGAATTCAGCCTCCATTGTTGATAAGCTTAGATGTTTTTGTCGATTAGACCGCCATCCAATTAATACCTTTCCTAATAACGCTACAGTACCCGACATTGATTTACGTGTAGGTACGTCTGTAGCAAAACTTGCATCGGCATATACAGTTAAACTTAGTTCATCCTTAGCCTCCAAATATAATGCATAAAGCATCTTTTGTTTAAGATATCTCAATAATACACACTTAGCAGCTTGCCAGTGCCTTTCAGTAAGCTCAGCATTAAACCTGGCTAATTGGTTGACATTATATGTTATGTCTGGCCTAGACCAATTACTAAGATAGGATAAGCTACCAATCAATGACTGATAAATGACTTTATCAAAAACAGGACTTTGCGCACAACTGTGGCTAAACTCCTGGATCATCAGTGTCTTAGACAGCTTACAAAGTTCCATTTTAAAGTTCTTCAGTAACTGGTTAATTTTATCTGCCTGTGAGATTTTGTAGCCTCTCTTAGTTTTCTCTATTTTCAAACTAAGATACTGTTTAATCTCACCTAAATGTTTTATTTTAAATTTTTTCTCTAACAGTGAGATAATCTCAGTAGCTTTTTGCTCAGTTTTAGTGATTAATGCTATGTCATCAGTGAACAATAGCAACAATGAAATTACACCTTCACTTTCTTTTTTGAATAAACATGAATCAGCCATGCCAGCTACAAAATCTATCTTTGTTAATTACTTCACTATGCACTGGTTCCATTCATAGCCTGATTGATTCAAGCCATATAGACTCTTTTTCAATCTCCAGCAATCAGTTTTGTTATCAGTTTTTATCCCTAAAGGGTTCTTTAAATATATAGTATGTTGCAACAGTGCGTGAAGATATGCTGTCTCTACATCTAAATGGTTTATTGTGTATTTATTTTTAGCTGCCCAGACTAATGCTGCTCATATTGTGGTAGCCTTCAGACTAGGTGCAAACACCTCATCGTAGTCATTGGCTGACTGATTGAACCCTTGTGCTACTAACCTCGCTTTATGGGTAACAGCCCTATCCACACCTATCTTAATTTTATAAATCCACTTACACCCTATGGCATGCTCATCTGGTGGTAAACTGACATATTCATATACCTTCAACCTTTGTCAGGATTTCAGTTCCTTATCCATTGCTTCCTGCCAAGCAGCCTGATCCTTAGCAGGATACAGTTTCAGCTTATTATAGTTAGTAGGAACTATATTTACTTGGCATACTAGACTAGTCTGATATCTATCTGGTGGATGTGTTACATGGGTTGAATGTCTAGGCAACTCAGGGCTTACTGGTGGACTCTCCTGTTCCAACTGCTCCTGTTCTTCTACCTCCTCCTGTGCCTGTTCTTCCTCTTTAATGGCTACTGAAGGTTTAACTATCTCATCATTAGGGACTACTTGGGTGTCAATAACATCATTGTTGGATTCCTGTTCTAGTTTATTCCATCCAACATGCTCAAGAAATGTAGCACTACCGTGTTTCTCCAACAATACGGCCTCCACCAATAGGAAGACCCAGCATGTTTTTTAGGCATAAAATCAAATTAAGCCCCTCCCCCCAAATTTAGGCCTAGTTTAAAACATGCAAAATAGGGGGAAGGGTAGGGGGACTTGCCATTTGGAGTGCCGTTGGAGCTGCCACCACCATTTGGAGTGCCATTGGAGCTGCCGCCGCCGTTTGGAGTACCGTTGGAGCTGCCACCGCCGTTTGGAGTACCGTTGGAGCTGCCACTGCCGTTTGGAGCTGCCACCGCTGTTTGGAGTGCCACTGCCATGTTTGGAGCTGCCGCTTCCATGCTTGGAGCTGCCGCTTCCATGTTTGGAGCTCCCACTTCCATGTTTGGAGCTGCCGCCATGTTTGGAGTGGCGGCGGTGCTCCAAATGGCGGCAGTGCTCCAAACACGGAAGCAGCAGCTCCAAACATGGTGGCGGCACTCCAAACGGTGGCGGCAGCTCTGCTTCTGTGCTTGGAGCTGCCACTGCCATTTGGAGCTGCTGCCATGTTTGGAGTGGCACCAGTGCTCCAAATGGCGGCAGTGCTCCAAACAGCAGCAGTGCTCCAAACACGGTAGCAGCAGCTTCAAACATGGTAGCGGCACTCCAAAGAGCAGTGGTGGCTCTGCTTCTGTGCTTGGAGCTGCCGCTGCCATTTGGAGCCGCCGCCGGCGTTTGGAGTTCCACCATCACGTTTGGAGCTGCCGCTTCCACGTTTGGAGCACTGCCACTGTTTGGAGCACCGTCGCCACTCCAAACATGGCGGCGGCTCCAAACACAGAAGTGGCAGCTCCAAACGTGGTGGCAGCACTCCAAACGGCAGTGGCAGCTCCAAACGGTGGCGGCAGCTCCAATGGCACTCCAAACAGCAGCGGCAGCTCCAACGGCACTCCAAATGGCAGCAGAATGGGCAGAAGGGTAAGCAACAGTGGCAGGTGCCAAAGGTCTTGGGTCTGCAGCAAAGGTGTTCGGTGGGAGTAGGGAGCTCTCTGCGCTTTGCCATGATCACCCGTTAGGAGCGGCTGGTGGCGAGGCTGCTCGTGGGATGCTCTAGATGAGGATGAAAGGGGGGAAATTAAGTTACCCCCGAAAAGACTGCCTAGCCGTTTTTGGGGGGCACAAAAAAAAAAAAAGACCCGGCCTTATTATGTGAGAAACACAGTAGTGCTACAATATGTGGGAATAAACTTTGACTTCAGTATTGGGTAATGATTAGTCTAAGACTTTATACATACATGTCTGCCTAAGGGTCACTGAGATAAGCAAGGAAATTAAAAACAAACACCAGAAACAATTAAGCAGCTCAGACAATTGTAAACAGTTTTGTGTGCTATATCTAATTATTGTAATCCACAATGTGAATGCTTACTATGTACGAATTTCTCAATAAAAGGGGGCACTAGAATTTGCTCTAGAATCCCATCCCAAGTACACCAGCCTCTGTGTCTCATTCTTTCCATGGGAGTCCACCACAAGTGGTGACCCTGACGTGACCCACTGCAGGTGGTACGTGTCCGGACCTCCGTGTTTCATCGCCTGGAATAGGTAAAGTACGTACTTAACTATTGCTGGACAATAGGACTATTCAGGGAGCATGGGGGGAAAACTCTCTCAACCACAGGAACGGCATGTTAGTGAGTTGCAGAAGTTAGCAAGGACAAACTACTTTATCTTTAAACCCTCTGGGGGGGAGCAAATAATTCTTTCAAAAGGTAATGTGAGAGAGCTGCTGCAAGAGATCTGGCGGCAATGTCTCTGGTATCCAGAGAAAGGCTCTTTAAAGTTAGACACATGGAGGAGAATTGGAACTATCCTTCATGAAGAGCCACGGGCAACAGCTGAAATTTTGATATTTTGGAAGATTGTTATGACTGCTTTAGAGACCCAGCAACAACCTCTTTTAAAAACTTTAGTAGAACCTCTTCCTCATAAAGGAATTGTATTGCACCCTCCTTCTCCTAAACTGGAGTGTGCTTTATCATTTCCAACAGCACCTATTCCTGTGAAGGATAAAATCCAATCAAAAATGGGAAAGGTTCAAGCCATGATGCATCAGGCTTTCAATGAGGGGAAGTTAGAGTCTGATGAGATTACCCAGATGAATTTGTTTCCAGTCAATAGGCAAGTGGATGCTCAAGGCAATCTGCAGACTGAATGGGTTCCGATTCCTTTAGCAATTCTTAGGGAAATTAAAAAAGCAGTAAAAGATTATGGCATTCAAAGTCCTTTTACAAAGGGGCTTCTGACAAGTTTGGCTACCTCACACATGATTCCAAGTGACTGGAAAGATTTAATGAGAATGCTATTGAGCTCTACTCAGTATGTGGTCTTTGACTCAGAATACCAAAGGGAGGCTGTCACTAGGGGAAGGAATTCGGGGGGGCTGTATACACCAGACCAAATCTATGGGGAAGGCTTGTTTGAATCCACTGCAGATCAAGCTGCTAATTTGCCTGATCACGTATTTCCAGTGGTTATGGCAGCTGTCCTTGGGGCATTGTCCCGCATTCAGGATGTGGGAACCCCAGCACGGTCTTTTTCTCAAATTAAGCAAACAGCATCTGAGTCTTGTAATGATTTTGTGGAAAGGCTACAATTGGCTATTACCAGACAAATCTCTAATGAGGAAGCTGCAAAAGAACTTTTGCTGAAATTGGCAGTTGAAAATGCAAACGCTGACTGCAAGCGTATCTTGCAGCCCTTAGTGGCTAGAGGTGAGGTTACTCTGGCTGATCTGTTAAAAGCATGTGCAGTGGTGGGTTCTCAGGCTTACAACATGGAGACTTTGGCTATGGCATTGCAAAAAGGGATGAAACCTACAGGGAATTGTTTTAATTGTGGAAAGCCTGGCCATTTTAAAGCCCAGTGCCGTGCCCCTGGGGGGGAAATGGCATTTAACAAAAACAAAATTAAGGACGTCCGTCCAAAATCAGTCTGTCCAAAATGCAAAAAAGGGTTTCATTGGGCAAATCAATGTCGCTCTAATCAGAACCAAAATCCAGGAAACTAAATTTTGGGCGTGCAGCTAGCCCCGCTCCCAAGGCTGTCACAAAAGCATCGCCTGCAATTACTGGGATTGCAGGTTTGGGTTTAAAAATGTTGAACTCAATTAATGTGACCTTTCCTAATCAAGTGTATATTGAGGACACTCATTTGCATGGGCCACTGCCAGAAAAAACAGTGGGATTAGTACTTCCCATGTCTTCTGCATCAGAAAAAGGGTTTTTTTGTTATTCCAGGAGTTATTGATCAAGATTATAAAGGAGTTATTAAGATACAATTGTACACTGATATTCCTGCATCATTAATGGCCGGTGACTCTATTGCCCAGTTATTATTGCTTCCATACATCCCTATAAATCCTTTAATTGGGATCCCACAAACTGGTGGTTTTGGGTCCACTGAAATGGCAAGTTCTCCAGTTGCTGCAGAATTGCTAGCGCTGACAAAAAATTTGACTACAGATCAACCAAAAATGATAATTGAAATTCAGGGAAAATCATTTTCTGGCCTTATAGATTCCGGAGCAGATGTCTCTGTGATACGCCAAAAGGAATGGCCAAATGAATGGGCGCTTGAGCACTCTCCAGCTGTTCATGGAGTGGGTGGTATGCAGTTTGCAAGAAGTAGTGTACATTGGTTGAAGGCATTGCATAGAGAAACTGGTGAGACTGCAAGGATTCAACCTCTTGTGTTGCCCCTACATATAAACTTGTGGGGTAGAGATTTGCTGTCACAATTTCGCACAAAAATTGTTATTGGATAATGGAAAAATTACAATTGTTAACCTCTCAGCCAGTCTGGATTGACCAATGGCCACTTCCAAAAGAAAAGCTTACAGCTTTACATCAATTGGTAGCTGAGCAGCTACAATTAGGACACATTGAGCCTACTTCTAGTCCATATAACACTCCTGTATTTGTTATTAAAAAGAAAAATGGAAAATGGAGATTTTTGCATGATCTGAGAACCATTAACTCCATCCTTCAACCAATGGGAGCGTTACAATGTGGTTTGCCTAACCCTAACCTGATCCCACGTAATTGGGATCTAGTTGTAGTAGATTTAAGGGATTGCTTCTTTTCTATCCCTTTGCATGCAGATGACAAGAAATTATTTGCCTTTACCATACCTGAGTTGAATAACAATGCACCTACCTTTCGTTACCAATGGAAGGTTTTGCCACAGGGAGTGCTAAACAGTCCAACGATGTGCCAGTCATATGTTCGAATGGCTCTGGCTCCATTCAGAACCTCTCATCCTGGGTGGAAGGTTTACCACTACATGGATGATATTTTAATTGCAGCTCCCGGCCCACCGGGAACAGTTAAGGCAGCATTACCTTGCCTTAAAGAGGTATTATTATAATTTGGACTTCATATTGCCCCAGAAAAAACTTAGGGCATAAGGTCCTTGCAACCTATGCTCATCCGGTCATTCCGGAAATCAAAATTGAGGGAAAGATTTCTCTAGTAAAATTACAACAAATACTAGGAACAATTAACTGGGTTAGACCCTACCTGGGGTTAACCACAGCAGTACTCCAGCCCTTGTTCTTGGCCCTAAAGGGCTCTGCGAGACCGGATTCTGCTATAACCTTATCAGCAGAACAAAGGAAGGTACTGACACATGTTAATGCGTCTTTAATGCAGCGTTGGGTTGATCGATGCATTCCTGATACTCCGTTTGCTTTGGCAATTTTACAAACTCCAGTCTTGCCTACTGCAGCTTTATTTCAATTACATGAAGCTCAGGTTTATATCATTGAATGGTTGCATTTGCAGAATACTCCCCGAAAAACAGTTTCTACTATGGCTATGCTTTATAGTGAGTTAATCATCAAAGGCCAAAATCGCAGTATGCATTTATATGGCATAGATCTAGTTCAGTTATTTTTACCTATCTCCCTCACTCTGTGGGAAACTTGGTATAGTCAATCCATTGAATCGCAAATTGCTCTTGAAAATTGGCCAGGGAAGATTTCTTGCAACACCCCCAGTGACCCTCATTTCCATTTGCTTCGAAACATATCTGTAAATTTTAATTCAGTTATTGCTAAGCAGCCAGTTGGAGGAGTGACCGTTTATGCGGACGGTGGTAAGACCTACGGCGCTTGTGCATGGAGACAGGAAGGGGTATGGAAAACAAAAATTACCCCTCCTCAGCAATCAGCACAAAGGGCTGAATTAGCTGCTGCTATTTTGGCCTTACAGGAATTTGCACAAGAACCACTAAATCTTATTGTGGGCTCTCTTTACGTTTATCAATTGATACTTAACATTGAATTTGCTTATCTTTCTCCATCTGTTGATGCTAATCTTATGAGTTTGTTTCTAGCTCTGCAAAACTGTCTTCATTCTCGCACACATTCTCTACATATTGCACACATTCGCAGCCACCAGCCACTTCCCGGGGAGCTGCAGGAAGGGAATGACGTCGCTGATGCAGCGGCCTAGGCCATGTACTGTCTCTCGCTTTCTCCTGTTACTCCATGGGACTCACATAGCTATTTTCATCAAAATGCCAAAGCTCTTTGTAAACAATTTGGTCTCACTGCTGCAGAAGCTGCAGCTATTATTCAACAATGTCCTAGTTGCAGTGCTCAATCCACTGCTCTTCCTCAAGGAGTAAATCCTCGGGGGACATCTGCTTGTCAACTATGGCAGATGGATGTCACACAACACCCTCCCTTCAAACCATGGCACCATCTGCATGTCACTGTTGATACCTATTCAGGATTTATTATGGCAACACCTCAACGAGGAGAGGCTACAAAACATGTAGTCAACCATTGCCTCCGTACCTTCACACATGTGGGGCCACCAATGGAGATAAAAACCGATAATGGCCCTGCTTACATTAGCACCGCCTTTGCGGAATTTTGTCATCGATGGTCAATTATACATAAATTTGGCATTCCTTATAATTCCACTGGTCAGGCCATTGTGGAACGAGCTCATCAGATGCTAAAACAAGCACTCCTTCACACAAAAACAAAAACGGGGGAAATGGATGGATATGGCTTGCCTTACATACAAAACATTCTTAATATTACCTTATACACTTTAAATTTTTTAAACATGACAGGATCTCCCGCTGCTACGGCAGCCAGTAGGCATTTTGCTTCCTCCCCTTCTGCAGGTATGCCAAGACCAAAAGTTCGGTATAAAAGACTACCAGATCCAACGTGGAAAGGACCTGTCCCTCTGATAACTTGGGGCCGAGGATACGCTGCTGTTGAAGATGAGGGGACAGTTGTTTGGGTTCCTGCTCGCTGTGTGCGTCCTTATCATCAGCCAAAGGGGCAAGGGGATGGATTTGGGGGAATGGAAAAGAAACACATTGATCCAGGACATGGGGAAGTTAGCAAACCTTCATAATAAAACTGATTGTTGGGTATGTATGCACATGCCAACTCACAAAACATCAGGGCTTCCAATGGTTGCAGTACCTTTGGCCGAAGGTGACTGGTATAAGGACAATGCTATGGTTGTTCAGGGATGTGGTCTAACAGTTGGACTAAAAGTAACATAAATACATTGCATCTTGGAAGCCGAATCCAAGAGGTGGCGGGTATCTGCTGGACTCACAATGAGACAGTAGAGAATATGACTTACTTGGGAACATATCCATTTTGTAACAAAACAATTGTTATTAGCAATGGAAGTCGGGTTTATCCGGATGACATGAAAACTAAAAATCTCACTTACTTTGTACATAATATTTCTAAATTTGATATCATATCTTTGATCAATGAAAATGGGTGTCCAATTATCCCTGCCACATGTTGTCCCATCATGATAGAAAACCAGCTGCCCAAATGTGCAAATGGGAAATACATACCACCACCCACTTATTTGGCTATGTTAATGGAATCTTTTGTACGATTAATCTATGCTGAACCAAATACGGTTGGTCATCTCCTGGGAGCAAATCTATGGTTGCTGTGTGGACGGATGGCCTATGATCGCATGCCAGCATGATGGAAAGGAGTCTGCACCTTTGGGAAAGTAATCCCATCTCATGTCATTTTAAAATCTTTGGGGACTGCTCATATCCGCAATGCACGTTCAGCAACGGAAGTAAACTCTGTTTTGAATCATGACTACTGGACACAGATATCAAGGGGAGTTATTCCTGCTTTAGGAGTCATGATGAACTATAGAGATTTGCATCGTTTAAACAATTGGACAGTTACTATGTTTAAAGACACCATTAAAACGCTAAAGCTGCTTGAAGAAGAGCAAGGAAAAATCCTTGACTTTGTCCTGCAAACCAGATATGCGGTGGACACTATTTTGGCTGCGCAAGGGGGAGTTTGCGCTGTGATTCATACACATTGTTGCATGTATATCTCTGATTATTCTCCAAACATTACAGCTACTATACAGCATATGGAACAAACCCTGAGTGAGAATCCATTACAATCGGAGGACGAGGGACTGGACGTGTGGTCTGCACTTTGGTCCTGGTTGCCAGATGGTTCATGGATTCGTCACCTAATTGTTGGAGTGATATTGCTTTTTATACTTTCTCTTTGTGTATGCTGTTGTATCCAATGTCTCCCTGGACTTTTAGGAATGTGTCGGGTGAAGCCTACGGAAGGAGAACTGTTGTTGCAGATGGCGAAAAGCTACCGAGGCATCCGCGATCATCAAAAAACTAAAACAGGGGAGATGTGGGAATAAACTTTGACTTCAGTATTGGGTAATGATTAGTCTAAGACCTTATACATACATGTCTGCCTAAGGGTCACTGAGATAAGCAAGGAAATTAAAAACAAACACCAGAAACAATTAAGCAGCTCAGACAATTGTAAACAGTTTTGTGTGCTATATCTAATTATTGTAATCCACAATGTGAATGCTTACTATGTACAAATTTCTCAATAAAAGGGGGCACTAGAATTTGCTCTAGACTCCCATCCCAAGTACACCAGCCTCTGTGTCTCATTCTTTCCATGGGAGTCCACCATACAATAAATATTAGCTGTGCCTGAATCCCAGAATCTAAACGATCTATGGTTGGCCTCGTAACCTGTGAAAAATAATTTCCTAGCTCTAGGTTGCCCTTTCAGTCTTACTTGTGAGGGAATATGCACCCATGCTGGAGCTCCAAATGTGTGTAGATAACTTAAATTTGGTTTTCTGCCATGCCAACAAGTGAATGGCAATTCACCAGTTGTGTTCACTACATTGTTTAATACATGGTTGCTACACATTATGGCTTCACCCCACAGTGTTTCAGGCAAATCTGAATCAGATAACATACTGCGAGCCATGGCTTGTAATATTTGCCCCCTTCATTCTATAAATGTTGTGGCCTGTAAGGTGCAGAACACTTATGTTTGATACCAGCCAATTTCAACATTGCTTGGAATCTATTGCTAATAAACTCAGTCCTGTTATCTGTAACTAAAGTAATTACCTTATGTCTCATTTTTCTCTCAGCAAATCTTAGCCAGTTAAAGAAATGTTGGAAAGTTTCTGTTTTGTATTTCATTAGATAACAGAAACCGTACTGTGAGTAATGGTCCATTATCCTCAAAAGATAACAGGCACCTGTCAGCTGGGTTTCTTAGGAGCAATTCTGTCAGCAAAAACAACCTCTAAAGATTCTTTGGTCTTAAACCCATTCAGTTTGCTTGCAGGAATAACCTTGCTTTTCTCCTGATTACAAGCATTACAGTTTAAGTACTTGCTGCAGGGTTTTAATTTTACTTCCTCTGACAATTTTTTACTCCCTCTGACAATTTGACACTTTGTTTCAGCATTTTGAAATTAATGTGCCCCAGATGTCTATGCAGTAAATTTATACATTCATCATGTGGCTTAACATTGTTATAAACTAGAAGGCGGAGCTTCATTGCTGCGTTACAGCTGAGATCTCGGGGCTCCAAGATCGCAGCTGATATCTTTGCCCCTGGTCGGTCCTAACGGACCTAAACCTTCCCATAGAGAGGGTGACAGTAAGGGGTGCATTCTGTAGATCCCAGGGACATCGCAAGTCCCTGGTTGATCCAGAAGAAGCCCCTTTATCATTGGCGGAGAGGCAGCCATTAAGCTGCTGAAGCTGGGACAGCTCCGAAAGGAAGAGATTGGAAGGGAAAGTGTATCGGTTTGGTGAGGACTTTTTTTTTATTATTAATATTTGTCTAAAGGACACTGTAAGAATGAGAAGAAATCTGTAAGATTTTTGACTAAACTGACTTAGTGGCAATTTTTAAAGAGAAATGTCAAAGTGAGGCTTGGCTTTTTACTTTTACTTTTTTTTTCTTTCTATTGAACTTTTATGGTGATCTAGTTAATCAGACTGGTTTTTTCTTTTAAACTTACTTCTTTTCTTTTTTTTTCCCCCTTCCCTTTTTGACTGTTTATATTTTATAAAATAGAGGCCCCCTTTAGTAATTTTTTTTTAAATTAAATATATATATATATATACTTTTTCTTTCTTTTTAGGTTTTTTAGGGGGGAAGAAGGGGGAGTGGTTTTAGGAAATTTTGCAACACTGCCAACTAGAGGCTTGAAAATATTTGAAGTTGGGACCTGGGAATTTTTTTTTTTTCTCAAGGCCACTGGAAGCGATAAGATAGAGGGAAGAGCACTGGAGGATGTTTATACAGGTGCCCTTTGCGACTTCTATTATCAATTGAATATTTGAAGCTTGGCTTTGAAATGTGTGGAGAAGCCAAATAAGAGCGTTGGATAAATAAAAGGCAGTGGGTGCTTTTTACTTTTTATTTTTTATTAACTGTTTTATCCCTCCCCTCCAACCCCATGGCATTTTGTAATATTGGTATATTCATTTTTTATTTTTTATTTTATCTCATTTTTATTTTTTATTTTTTTAAAGGGGAAACCTCAGAATATTTATTTTTTCTGTTTTATTTTTTTTTATTGGGATATTTGCCTTTTTATTCCTACTTTTGACTTATTTTTATGGCTATTTTCTATTTTTGAGGTCTCTCAATTGGATTAAGGTGGGAAGAACCTGAAGTATTCTTTTTTCTCTTTCCTTTTTCTTTGCTTATTATTTTTTTCTTTTTTTAAAATATTGTTGGGCTTTATTTTGTCTTTTTTCTCTCTCCATTTTTAATTTTTACTTTTGAAATATAATTGAGTATTTCACAATTGGATTAGGGTGAAGAACCTTGAAGAACCTGAAGAATTTTTCTTTTTCAATTTTGGGCCTTTTACTTTTTATTGGCTTTTTTTTTCTGGTGTTTTCCTTCTTTCTAATTGGATTACAATTGGTCACCTTATTAATTGGATTAAAAGAACCGGAAGACTCTCAGCTACGGAATGAGTAAGAGAATTTTACCTTCGGGCATTTCAGCTCCTGTCTCCCCATCATATGGAGGACGACTTTAACAATGGCGAAGCAAGATAAAGCACAAGTGGATTTAACGACGGTTATGCAAGGGATACAAGATCTTAAAATGAGTATGGAACAAAGAATGGAGAGTATTGACAAAAGAATTGGGAAGATTGATGAAAAATTTGAAAACGTTCAACAAATGATGGTGAATCATGATGAGAGAATCCAAAAAATAGAAGAGAAAGACAAACAAAGAGATGATACAATTGGGAATATTGAAAACAGATTAACAATGGTTGAACAAGAAAAAGGTGGGATGTTGAAGTGGGAGATGGACAGGTCAGAATTTTATCTTAGATTCCAAAATATTGAGGAAGAACAAGGACAAAATTTGGCCGCAGTAATGATTTAAATATTGGCTGGAGCTTTGGAAATAACAGAGGAAAAGATGATGGATGGAGTAGATGATATATATCGAGTCTTCACAAGATATGCGATGAGGAACCAATTACCAAGAGAGGTTCATGTCAGATTCACCAAAAAAACTATTAGAACCCAAATATTACAACTGGCGAGAGAAAAGGTGTTGAAATATAAAGATAAAGAGATTTTGGTCTTAAAACAAGTACCTAGAAAAGTGAGACAGATTAGAAGAGAATATCGATTTTTAACTAAAATGCTATTGGAAAAAGAGGTGAACTATAGATGGCTGGTTCCAGAAGGATTAATGTTTACGTGGCAAGGACAGAGACATAGAATTGATTCAATTGAGAAAGCAGAAATATTTTACAAGAAATTTTTTGAAAGAAGAGAAGGGGAGAGAGAAAAAGAGAATATTTCAACTGAATTTGAAGAGGTCCAAATGGAAATGGGAAGACAGGAAGATGCAGTAGGTGGACAAGTGGAGATTAAAGAACAATGTGAAGTAAGATCCACGAGAGCTGTTAGACCTAAATATAAAACATAACCATGGAGGAAAAAAAACCTGATTTCTATGAATATAAATGGACTGAATTCAGCTACCAAAAGAAGAAAAACTTTCCACAAATTAGAGAAGCTAAAATTTGATATAATCTGCCTATAAGAAGTTCACATTAAAAAACAACATGAACAATTATTGGCACGACCAAAATTAGGGAAAATATTTACTTCTTTGACTTACTGTAAAAAAAGAGGAGTGGTTTTGTATATTAAAGAAACCATTCCAGCAAAACTGATTTATACTGATGAAGAAGGAAGAGTATTAATGGTTGAAATAGTGGACAATAATACAAAAACACTCTTGGTTGCAATTTATGCCTCGAATGATAAACAAGAAGAATTTTATAAAAAATTACATATGAAAATAATTGAACTGGACTATGCTAATATACTTATGATGGGAGATTTCAATGGAATTGTAGACAATAAACTGGACTATACAGCAAAAGCAACACGACAAAATAGGAAGACCCTCCCTAAATCCTTTTTTAAAATGAATTTAATCTAAAAGATATATGGAGAGAAAGAAATGCTAAAACTCAACAATATACTTTTTATTCCAATAGACATTTATCATGGTCCAGAATAGATATGATTTGGACATCAACAGAATTATTATCCAATATTCAAGAAATAAATATTGAAACAAGTACATGGGCAGACCACAATCCAATGATAATTAAATGGAAAGGACAAAAAAGAAGATCTAGATGGACATTAAATAATACTATTTTAAAAGAAAAAAATTTACACAATGGATGGAAAAAGAATTGGCCTTCTTCTTTAATGAAAACAAAAAAGAAGATACTTCAATACAGAATGTTTGGGATTCAATGAAAGCATATGCAAGAGGATTAATTATAGACTATACAAAGAAAAAGAATATTAGGAAGAGGCAAATGATTAAAGCTTTAGAAGATGATCATAAAAAACTGGAAAAAGAATTACAAAAAACTCCACAGAAAAAAGATATTAAACTTAAAATGGATATAATTAAACATAAAGTTGATCAAGCAGAGAAAGAAGAATTGGCACAAAAAATTAGAAGTGCTAAACAGAACTATTTTGAAGATGCAAATAGGCCAGGTAGATGGTTGGCATATAAATTGAGAAAAGAGAAAGAATCAAGGAAAATATTACAGTTAATAGACAATCAAGGTCAAATTTGCCATGGTAATAAAGAGAAAAAGGCAATTATTTGAGACTTTTATGGACAATTATATAAACAGGAGGATCTCGATGAGGGAAAAATTAAACAGTATTTACAAAATGCTAACCTACCTAAGATACCTGATGAAACTGGGGAAATGCTAGAAAGTGCTATAACAATGATGGAATTAACTGAAGCACCTAATAGACAGAACAATGGAAAAGCACCAGGACCAGATGGTCTCCTGGCAGAATTTTATAGAACACTACAAGAACCATTGAGTACTTCACTATTAGAAGTCATGAATGAAGTTATGACAAATAAGAAAATACCTAAAACATGGTCAGAAGCTTATTTTGCACTTATCCCAAAAGAAGGGGTTGACCCATTACAAATTAAGAACTATAGACCTATTTCCTTATTGAATGCAGACTATAAAATCTTTGCTTCAATCTTGGTAGAAAGGCTAAAAAAATATTTAAAAAATTTTATTCACTCTGATCAGAATGGATTTTTACCAAAGAGACAAATTAAAGACAATATGAGGGTAATCCTGAACATATTGGAATATTACGAGGCGCACCCTGAAAAACAAATGGCTTTGATATTCTTAGACGCCCAAAAGGCAATTGATAATGTGAATGGGAGATTTATGCTATTATTATTGGAACAGATGGGCTTTGCTAGAAAATGTATTCAAGCAATAAAAGCCATATATTATAAGCAAACGGCAAAAGTAATGATGGAGAATTCACAGACTCTATTAATATTAAAAAAGGTACAAGACAAGGATGTCCATTATCTCCTTTGTTATTTGTATTAACTTTGGAAGTGTTAAATAGAAATATTAGAGAGGATACAAATATAAAAGGAATGAAAGTTAAAAAGGAGGAATTCAAATTGCAAGCTTTTGCAGACGACCTGGTCTTTATTTGGAAGATCCTCTAGAGACAGCTTTAAAACTATTGGGAAAGATAGAGATGTACAGTGAGATGGCTGGCTTGAAAATAAATAAAGACAAAACAAAGATTTTGACAAAGAACATGCTATTAAGACAAAGAGAAGAGCTGACAGACCTATTGAAAATCCAAGTTACGAATACAGTTAAATATTTGGGGATATATTTGACGTCAAGATGTGCTGCACTGAAAGAGAATAACTATATTAAACTTAAACAGCAGATAGCATCTGACCTGAAAAAATGGGAAAATTTACAATTGTCATTGATAGGTAGAATTTCAACAATTAAGATGAATATTTTACCTAGAATTTTATATTTGTTTCAAACAATACCAATGAGGTTAGGTAAGGACTATTTTGAAGAATTAAATAAAATTGTGTTGAAGTATATATGGCAAGGTAAGAAAGCGAAAATAAAATTAAAACTCGTACAGGATGCTAGAACTAGAGGAGGATTTGGCCTTCCTAATTAGGAGTTGTATTATCAAGCTGCAAATTTAATGTGGGCTAAAGAATGGATGTTAAGAAAGACTAGATTGTTGGCATTACAAGAACATGATTTATTATTGGGTTGGCATGCTTGGTATAAGGGAACTAAATCGCAGGGTTATTTTAGAAGGCATTATATACGGGAATCGTGATGGTTGAATTGGGAGAAAATTAAGAAACAATGTTATTTGAAAATCCCAGTTTGGTTATCAACTATTGAAGCTTTTTCTTATCCTATAACCTATAAGAAGGAACAAACAGTTAGATATGGGGAATTACTAGATGAAAAGGGTGAACTGAAAACGATGCAAAATTTAGAAGAACAAGGTATAAAGATGAATTGGTTTTTATATGCGCAAATACATTCAAGGTATCTTAAAGATTCTAAAATGGAAGGATTCTATGATAAATTGACTGACTTAGATAGGATATTGACAGGTACTGATGAAAAAGTGATCAAAAAATTATATAATTATTTGTTGGAAATTAAATTGGAAGAAGAACAAGTTAAAGAAACAATGATTGCTTGGGGGAAGAATTTTGGATATGGGATTGATTTAGAGAAATGGCAAAAGTTGTGGTCTCAAAATTATAAAATGACAATGTCAACAGCATATAAAGAAAATTTGTATAAGATGTTTTATAGGTGGCACTTTCCCCCGACAAGAATTGCAAGAATGTTTAAGAACAAATCTGAAAAATGCTGGAAATGTCATCAGATTCCTGGTTCATATTACCATATGTGGTGGACTTGTGAGGAAGCCAGGAAATACTGGACTAGAATTCGCATATGGTTGGAAAAAATGACAAAGAAACATATAGACTTGAAACTGGAGATTTTTTTATTGGGAATCTTACCTGATATATATAATAAAAATGTAAAGTAATTGATTGTAAATGTATTAACAGTGGCTAGGATTGTATTTGCTAAAAATTGGAAAAGTGAGAGAATACCATTAGACGAAGAAATCATTAAGAAAATATTGGAATGTGCTGAAATGAGTAGATTGACATTTGAAATTAGAGAACAAGAAGATAAACAATTTTATGAAGTTTGGGATCTTTTTTATCAATGGTTAAATAGTACAATATAATAATAGAATATTTGGAAACCTAGGATATAACGAATATGCTTTTTTCTTTCTTTTTGGTTTTGATAATATTTTAAGAATATTTTATTAAGATAGATTTGGTATGATTTTATGATCTGTTATAAAATAAATTAATTAAACTATAGTTATCTCGCTTAAGTATGAATTAGTTAAATTACAGTCAAATTATTGTTCAATAGTGATATTGGGATATATGGTTGTTGATGGATGATATGAATTATTATGCAACATAATTATTATGATGACTATGAAATGGATGCACAAAAAGGAGTGGTAAACCAACTGATACACTGCTTGTAAATTTATGAAGAATGATGATGTTTTTATGTTATGTCCTATGTTTTATGTGTTTGTGTTTGTTGTAAAAAATTAATAAAACTTGTATTAAAAAAAACATTGTTATAAACTGAGTTAGCCATCTTCAACTGGTCATCACGTATCACATATAAATCATTCTCTAAAGTAGCATTAACATTTTTACCCTCTTTCTCTATTATACAATTATCTCCCCTAAAGTTTACTACATAACCAATATTAACTAAAGCCCTTACTGATAACAAATTAAATTTCAGTTGAGGTACATATAACATAAGTAAATGCTCATTTACACATGAACAATATGCAGTACCTTCACCAGATGCTTTCATCTTCCATCCATTTGCCAATAATATATGTTGCTTACTCGTTGACATTTTTACAAACCTCTCTATTTCTAGTAATGCACTGCGATGCTCCACTATCAACTACCCACAAACCATGGTTTACAGTTGAATTGCTAGACATAGTTAAATTAACATTCTTCTTAGCCTTCTGGTGAATACCAGTATTCCATCATTTTCCCTTCTTACAGAATCTAGCTATATGTACCGTAGCCCCACAAGAAAAACATCTCCTAACAGTATAGGCAGTTGAAAACAAATCCTCTTCTTGTGGCTGTTTCTCTCTCATTTGGTCTCTATCCTGTTCTTCTTGCCTCCTCTAACAATCGTCCAGTTATGTCAGTCGATGTCAGTTCATTTCTGGTTAGGAGTTCCAGTGAAGATACATAGTCATCATAACTTTCATCCAATGAGGAAAGAATGATGTAAACCTGATGTAGCTCTGAAAAAATCAGTTCCTTTTCATGTAGCTCTTGAAAAGTTATTTTCATGAAGTTCAAATGAGCTAACATATCTCCACTTTTCAGAAAATGTGATCTAAACAGTTTACATGTAAAATGTATGTGTGCACCTACACTGTCACGAACATAAATCCTCTTCAAATTCTCCCAACACCTAGCAGCAGATTCTTCTTCACGAATATGGACTAGCTGCTGGTCTCTCAGTGTTAGTCCAATTATACAAAGAGCTAATTCGTTGTTCCATTTATAGTCAGCTAACTTTTTTTTTTTACTTCCGGTGGTGAGGTCACAGCGGAGCGGAGCAGGAGAGTGATCTCTGCAATCCTGTATCTGAATTTTCATGCTTGGAAGCTCTCAGAGGCATTGTGAAGCTTGTAGAGACACATGAATTAGAAGGGGAAGCTAGGAGCAGACTGAAGGAAAGCACCCTCCCACTGAGACGAGGGGAAGCCCTTTAAATCCGGTGCAAAAGAAACCCAGCATCTGCAGTGGGTCCGAGGCTGGGACAGCCAGCTGTGATTAGGAAGCAGGAAAGTGGATCAATGCAAGGCATCAGAAGAAGAACAACAGACTGGGACAGTTTTTGAGAGGTGAGAGAAGAGAGTCCTGTGAAAGACTTTGACAGAAGGAGTCTCAGGAGAGAGTGAATACAGTGGCTAATTGGCGGGGGATAGTGGAGCGAAAGGGAGAGGAGGAAATGGAACAGTTTGACAGCTGAGAGAGAGCACCGCAGAAGAAAAGCTGAATGTGAATAAAAACTTAAAATTTCTATGATTTGGATTGATTACTAGCTGTGCAGAAAATGGAGATTAGAGAGAGCAATTTGAACTTTAATGGAGAACTGTAGCTGAATGGAGAGTGGAACCATTTTGATAGAAAGCTGTGACTGTGCAATTTGAGAGTGAAAGTGACTAAGTAGTTAAAGACGACTGTGGAAACAGGAAATGAGGAAAGTAATGTGATAGTGTGCAGAAGAAAGGGAAGGAAGAAGGAAGAAAGAAGAAGAAAGCTGAATAATTTCTAAGTATTAAATTCAAAAGTGTATATTGAAAAAAAATCTAAAGCAATATATATATATATAACCTCAGAAAACATAATATTATATATTATATATATTATATATCTTATATATCTTATATTATATATTATATATCTTATATTATATATTATATATCTTATATTATATATTATATTATATAATATATATTGTATAATATATATTATATAATATATATTATATATTATATATTATATATTATATATTATATATATATTACATATATATATGTGTGTGTCTGTGTTTTCTTAAGTTTTCGCGGGTACTTACATGTATGGTATTCAGCTTTGTTCAGGTATTTTGCCACGTCATTATAGTTGTGCTTTAAAAGCACATCTATAATGACATAGGAAAATACCAGAACAAAGCTGAATACCTGCCATACATACATACATACATACGTACATATGTAGGTCTAGGTGTGTTTGGGTCTTTTCCCATGTAAGATTAAGAGTATCTTGGTGATGTTTTGGCAAGGTCCCACTCACCATCCTCAGGCTGGTGTTTTCGGCTTCATGCCAGTGCAAGCAGTGTGTGATCGGAGCTGCTGTCTCTATAAATACTGGTGGTGGGGGCTGGTGTGCTGGGCTGGTTGGCTGCGCTGCTGCCTCTTGATTAGTTGATGGAGTTGATGTTGGTATAATGGGCTGTGTGATGGCCTTATGAGTTTTGTTGTGGAGATATCCTGGATCTTGTGCTGTAATCTCCTGGGTCATTTGTTTTGTAGTGATCTTTTTTCCATTAGCCTCTTGTGTTTTAATGGCTTGGGTAATGGGTTGTGTGATGGGCTTGTGAGTTCTTTTGTTGTGAACTGTTTGTGGTATCAGGAGAAGACCAGAACAGCAAAGAGGAAGTGGAAAGTAGGAGCCAAGAAGAAGATTGGGTGGAGGAAAGAGAGCAGGAAGAAGTGGAAAGAGAAGGCGTAAGAATGAGACACCAAACTTGAGCAAATAAGCTTCAATAAGAAACAACTACAGAGTAAGATGGCAGAAGATATCAAATTGATTTGCATTAAGATCAATGGTTTAAATTAGCAAATTAAGAGGAAAAAATGATAAGTAAACTACAGAAACTGAACCTAGATATTATATGCCTTCAAGAAACATATATCCAGAAACATCAAAGTAAACTGTTAGAAGCACCAAAGTTAGGAGATTTGTATGTATCTGTAGCCCAACAAAAGAAGAGGGGGATAGCAATATGCATTAGGAAACATTTACAAGCAAACAGGTATATGCAGACAAGAAGGGTAGGATTTTGATGTTAGAAGTTTATATAAATAATAAGAAAATATTATTACCAGTGATATATGCGCTGAACGAGAAACAAGAATTTTTTTTATTCCAAACTATACAGAAAATTGTAGAACAGGAATATGAGAACATATGCCTGCTAGGTGATTTTAATGCAATAGCAAATTTAGGAAAAGATTACAATAATGGAAATCCAGGGAAAAAAAGTAAAAGTAAAACATTACCAAAAGTATTTTTTCAAATGGTGGAAGAATTAGGATTAAAAGATATATGGAGAGAAAGAAATCCAGACAAAAAACAGAATACTTAGTATTCAGCACCACACACATCATGGTCAAGATTGGATATGTTATGGACAAATAGGGAAATGGAACATAATATAAAAGAAATAGAAATTGAATCTAACACATGGGAGGACCATTATCCCATTAAAATAATTTGGAAAGGATTGAAAAAAAACAGAAGATAGATGCTAAACCAGGAGATCCTAAAAGAAAAAGAATGTGTTAAGATGATGGAAAAAGAATTGGAGTTCTTTCTGAAGGAAAACAACAAACATCAATTCCAAACCTATGGGACATGACTAAAGCATATATCAGGGGCCTAGCAATTTCATATAATACATTAGATATAAGGAAAACAAAGGAGAACAATCTAAACTACTAGATACTCTTAAGGAGTTAGAAAAAACACTAGAAAAAACACCACATAATAAAACAGCAAATGTGGAGAGGATAATGATTAGACATAAATTGAATATGTTAGCACAAGATGAATGGTTACAGGACATGAGAAAGATAAAACAGAATTATTTTGAACACGCGAATAAGCCGAGAAGGTGGCTAGCCTATAGACTTAAGAAAGAAAAAGAAAAAAAGAGCAATTCAACAATTGAAAGACGCTGGTGGTACCCTACAACATCAAACTGAAAAGAAAAAACATATTGTTAAAAGTTTTTTTTTTTTTTTTGAGGAATTATATAGTAGAGAAGACATACCAGAGGGAAATATCCAACATTACTTCGAAGGAAAAGGGCTACCTGTGATCCCAGAAGAGGATAAAGAAGAGATAAACAGGGAAATAACATTAAGAGAACTGCACGAGGCAATCCTGAAACAGAAAAACAATAAGACACCAGGACCAGATGGTCTCCCAGGGGAACTGTATAAAATGCTCCAAGAAATATAGAAATGTAATTATTAGAACTCTATAATGAGGTAATGCTAACAGCAATATTACCTAAGTCATGGGGGAGACATATATAACATTGATCCCAAAAGAAGATTTGGACCATCAATTAATTCAAAATTATATGCCCATATCCCTTTTAAATGTTGATTATAAAATATTTCTGTCCATAATGGCAAAAAGATTGAAAAAAAAAAAAACCTATCAGATCATTCATAATGACCAAAACAGATTCTTATCGAATAGACACATTAAAAATAATACCAGAATGGTATTGAATATAATAGAATATTATAAAGCAAACCCAGGAAAACAATTGGCAATGGTCTTCCTTGATGTGCAAAAAGCATTTGACAATGTTAATTGGCAGTTCATAATACAACAATTAAAAAGCATGCAATTTGGCAATAAATTTATTAAATTGATTTCAACAATTTATACGACACAGATGGCCAATGTAATAATGAATAGTGACAATTAGACAATGGATAGAAGAAATCACGAATCAGAAAATTGAATTTAATCTGGAAACTTTTTTATTAGGTATAATAACACAAAAATGCAATAAAACAGATATATTATGTTACATATATTAACAGCTGCAAGGATTTCATACGCACAACTCTGGAAGGAAAAAAGGGTTCCACTGGAAGGCATGGTTATAAAAAAAATAATAGATTGTATAGAGATGGACAGGCTAACAATGAAAATAAAAGACAGAGAAGATTCAATTTATTATAGGGCCTGGGATGCCTGGTATGAGTGATTTAGAAATAAAAAGAAAAGAAAATAGCAATTAGGAAAAGAATGAGGGAATATGTAAATATGTAAATATACCATGGAGAAGATTGAGATGTAAGGATAAAAGATATTGATTTATAGTAAGAGTAAGATGTAATGGTAAAGGAATAAGTAAATACATATACTGAAAAATGTGAGGAGATGCAAAAGATGTCTTGATGTTGATAACAATGTATAAAGTTTTATTTTATGTTTTAAAATTTGGAAACTTAATAAAATTTATTTTTCTAAAAAAGTCAGCTAACTTTTTGGCATCGTCCTCATTATTTGGATCCCAAGCATTTACATCCGGTGGATATTGAACTGCAGCCCGTAACCCTTCCCTACACAGAAGTAGACTGCACTTCATTGACCAGGAAACATAGTTTGTTCCATCCAACTGGGTTATCAGTGATAGACCTGTTAACGGGTCTTGTGCCATCTTTATCAGGACAGTAACCCACAATTAAACAGTAAACAGCTGTCTGTATATGGAACTGTGTATTCACACTAACTCTCAGTTATCTGAGTCTGGTATGAACTGGGCCCATAACCAGTGTTAAGGTATTCCCCGTTAGGAGAATAAGTGCACTCAGGGAAACGTAGTGAGAGTATAGTGAGGAATAACACACAACCAGCATATTAGATATACTGAATAGTAAAATGTAGGCTTTACATCTTGTAAACAAGTAAACAAAGTCCAACAAACAGTCCAAATCATACATGGTTAAAGCAGGTAGTATTCAATACAATTAGTCCAGGGATAATCCAAAAACAAAGTCCAGTATCATAAACAAAGTTCAGTAAATGGAGTTTGCTAACAGTTTGCAAGACTCATAGCAATCCAAGCAGAACGACGATCAGGCAAAAGGCAATAAGGAAATGCAAGAAGAGAGCAAACCAGGTTTCTGGCTCCATCTTATGGCCGTAGGAGGAACCTCAGCCGATCACAATTACAGCACTCTATTAAAGATACAACAGTATTAAATAACTCTCCTGGTTTAAATATTGCCAACCCAACTGTTAGGTGACTATCATTCCTAAAAAGTATTGCCAAAAAGGCATTAAGAGTTGTAAATCTAATCTTACAAAGCTTCTCCTCCAGAAATATCGAATTGCTAACTAGAGCATACAAAACTTTTGCCAGAGCAATACTCAAATATAGCTCATCTGTCTGGAATCCGCACTGCACATCAGACATTAATACAACCGAGTCCAGAAGTACTTCACGAGAAGAGTACTACACTCCTCTGCTCGCAACAGAATACCCTATACCACCAGGATTGAGATTTTGGGCTTGGACAACCATAAAATTATGCTGCCTACGGTTACACTTAAGTATAGCACACTTAAATTATCTGCTACAATGCCCACCAGTCAATGACTACTTCAGCTTCAACCACAACAATACAAGAGCACACAACACATACAAACTTAATGTAAACCGCTTCAAACTTGATTGCAGAAAGTACGACTTCAGCAACAGAGTGGTCAATGCCTGGAATGCACTACTTGACTCTGTTACATCCTCTAACCCTCATTCCTTTAACCTCAAACTATCCACTATTGACCTCAGCCCATTCCTAAGAAGTCTGCAAGGGCGTGCATAAGTGCACCATCGTGCCTACTGTCCCTGTCCTATTGTCCCCATTTATTCGTACCTATTTCCTGTATTCTTACTCATGTTTATACTTATACCTATTATCTTGTAAGTGATTGACAATTACATAAAATAAAATAAAATAAATAAATAAATAAAATGTTTGGGATTAGCCAAGTAAACAGAATTGTGAATTCCTGCAGCAACTCTGTCAGAAGGGCTAAAAATGAGGTCTTTGTTTTCTGCTTTTGCCTTTGTACATTTTAATTGATATATATGTGTGTGTGATCTCAAAATTCAGCTGCAGAGCCAAGCTGTCTGCTGTTCAGTATAAAGTGTGAAATCTGCAGGGGGTGTTTGAATGTGAGTGTGCTTGTTTTTGTGAAGAAGGGAGGAGGCACCCTAGACTTTGAATGATGCTTTGAGGATATGCCAGGAAAGTAAATCTTCAGCAAGTGATAAAGAAAGGCAGCTGGAGACTTGTTTATCATCTTTAAGGACTGCAATGTGATAAGTCTAAACCTCATTTCAAAACCATCACCAGGTGGTCTTTTTTTCTCAGTGGTTGTTTGGGCTGAAGAAATATATGGAAGAAGAGAGATGTTTATGGGGAAGTTGGATGTTCCTTCTTTCAAATCTGGATCCCTCCCTCCCCCCCATCATTTCATCTGTTTTAGATCTTAAATTCTGATGTTTGAATAGTTATGTTTTAACTTCTTACCCTGCCTCTCCCGTTTGTATCATGGCAGCATGTTATAAATTAGAATATCATGCATTGCAAATTAGTAGACTTTGGTTAATATTAGTACTTGTGGAACAGGTAGCAGCCATAACCAGATTTATCTTGTGTATCAGTTGTGCCCATTCCTGAACCAGAAGGCCTTGCCTACAGTCCCTACTGCAGTTCCTTGGATTGTCCTTGGACACCTTCTGTAAATTACAACGAATCCAAATGCAGCAATGTGTGATGGCTCTTTTGGGTGTCAACTTGGATGATGGGGAAGAGCTGGCTCCAGGGACATCCAACAGGGACTATGGGGAGCACCAGAGGGTTGTGGAAGGCTCTGGCAGGTTTGGATGGGCAAGGTGAGGCCATCCCAGGGATGTCAAAGAAATATGGGAGAGATCATCCAGATAAATAGCTGGCTATGCAGACTGGAGATGAGGCATAATTGCAGCTGGCCAGCAAAGAAGAGTTGCCACCCTTGCCCAATCCAAGGACATGCAGAGCTGAGTGAAGGTAGGAGCAACAGAGGTTGGTGAGGCTACTCACATGGAGGCAACCTCATCCCTAATGAGGTGCACCAGTCAGCAACTATTTACTTTGCTGCTTGGAACCTGATGTTATCAGAGACAACTATTCATAATCCATCCATCTGCTTCATTGTGTTCTGAACTCATTGTGACTGTATTGCTTTCATTGTGCCTTGAACTTTGATGCCAACTGCCTGCACTGGTGGGGCCTGGAACTTGCTAGAGTTGTGTGGCTTTCATTATGCCTTCAACCCAGGGAAACCTTGTTTGCCTTGACTGAGCCTTGAATCCTGAGCATTGTGGGCTTTAATCCTGCTGATGCCATTCCCGTGGAGTTCTGCCCCCCATTGCCTGTGTTACACCCCAACCATTTGATATGTACTTCAAAAGACTTCTCACATGGTGTTGGGACCTGGGAAATGAATATGGGGTTGGTTATGTGAAATAAATGACTTATTCTGCTTGTGCTCTGTATGTTTGTATAGTTCTCTCAAAGATCAGAGGTGGTATTCAGCAGGTTCTGACCAGTTCTGGAGAACTGGTAGCGAAATTTTGAGTAGTTCAGAGAACTTGCGAATACTGACTGGAGATTTTACAGTATCCTTCACCTGCCACGCACACCAAACCACACCCATAGAACCGGTAGTAAAAAAAATTGAATTCCACCATCAAAGATGCTTTTTAAAAAAATTCAAAAGGCAGCTAGACTGTTTTTCCCTTGAGGAGGAGGAAGAAAACAGTCCACTTCTAGCAAAATCTATCAAATAAATTGGTACTTCTACTAGATATGGTTAGCTGAGTATTGATTTGAATGTCAGTGAGTAGATATGGGAAATACATGCTGCATAAGTGGGCATGTGAAAGAATGATGTGTATCTAAATTTCCCCTTGCTTTAGTCTTCCAATTATTTGTCTTTGAATGTAGCAAAAAAAAAAAAAAACCAGGGAAATTTTCCAGATGCATTCATTTTTAATTAATAGAAAGCACTGAAAATAATTAGAAGTATCCTGGGCACAAAACTGATGAACCAACCGACACACTGCATGTACATAAGAGAGTTGATGTTTTTATGTTTTGATTGTTTTGTTTGTTTGTAGAAAATTAATAAAATTGTTTTTGTTTTTTTTTTAAAAAAGAAGTGTCCTGGGCAGTCCACTTCATTTCATAGCCTACAGAGATCTTGAGAGCTCTAGTTTGCCGGAAAGCTGGTTTATAAATATTATCTATCTATCTATCTATCTATCTATCTATCTATCTATCTATCTATCTATCTAATAAGAAATAGACCCCCTGTCCAATTTAGTTTAAATAGAACCTTCAGATGTCAAAGTGCTGATAAGAGAAAGGCACATCTATCCATTTTTTTAAAAAAATAAGACAGTTCAAGGAAAACAAAAACTGCTTGGAAAAGGCTAGGCAGCAGAAGAATGGGAGGTAAGCAAGTTCTCTCATGAAAATCACCTTTCTGCTCATTTACACTCACTCTGAATTTACTTGGTGTAAACAGACTGTCAAATGCCGGAGCATGGGGCCTTTGCCTGCATGTTTGTATGTGTGTTATATTGTTTTGCCATCTCCTGTCAAGATAATGTCATGTTGTGTTTTGATGTAACATAAAGCCCCAGCTTAAATATGAAGAGAGACATGGAAATGAGATAGAAAAGGTTGTTCCAGGCACCTCCCTAATTGGAAACAGCTTCCTTTAAAATGTGTTTCCAAGTAAAAACATTGGAGCAGGCTGCACTTTCATTCCTCCTTAGACTCATAAACTTCCTGTTTTCTGCAGGAGATGAGTTGCAGTAAGATGGCTTTCAAATTCTCAGCAGTGTAGCATTTATGTTGAGTCTGAACACCAAGCTGTGCCTTCCCTTCTAAGCCGCTTATGAGCTCTTTATAATAGTGACTCTGGAATTAGAGGCAGATGATGAGATCTCACCATCTAAGTGTCAGGCTGGTGAACAACATGCATATCTTTTCTGTCCCTCACTTTTTGTAGCTTCAGTATTACTGGTGGTATGAAAATAGATTTTCTGTTGACCTGGAAGCACAGAATTTTATGATCAGGAAAATGTATCAGAAAGCGAGGACCTAATGTGATAGGAGATGCTCTGTGTGCTGCACAGACACCTGGCTTTTCATGGACTTTTACGCCTGGCTTTCATTTATTTGTACAATAAAACACAGCAGATGTAGAATTAATCTCCTGCGTTGTTTATTGGGCCTGTAATACTCTCCCCAAACTGCTTTGCAATGAGCTCCATTGGTATTAGAGGTATAGATGACTTTGCTGCTGAGTTTACTGGGGGGAAAGCCCTTCTTCCTATCTGTATGGTCAGCTACTCTGAGGCCTTCCTTTCTTTGCCATAATAAAATAGACTTGCCCAACCCCATACTGTGTGAGGTAAAATGAACTAAATTAGGGAAATGCAAGCAGGAGCATAGAATTATTGGATCAAAAAAAGAGGCCACACCTGATTTTTGTCACTGTTACATAATTCTACAGGTAGCCTTTTTAAAAGATCTGTTTTCTTACAGCAAAGGGAGAAGCTTTCATTTTATAGCTACCTATTGGCCAAACAATACAGATAATCAATGCACCACCTGACTGTAATCATAACAATATTATCAGTCTGCCATGCTTATTATTAATGCATATTTTAACAGTCTATTGATGTTCATCATTTTAATGATGCATAAAGGCCACAATTTAATTTGAGCAAAGATCCACACTGATGCAGCCTCATTTCAATTTTACAATCGGACATTTTGTAAAATAATTCCTAAAACATTGCAATACACAACGCTCTTTCCCTTCTATCCCCTATTCTCTCCTAGCAGCTGTAGCTTAAAAGCTCATCAATGTAGTTTAATACATTTTGCCTGTCTCGATTTCCCAGAAGAATACCTGGATGGAGACAAAAGGAGTAGGAAAATGTTAATCTAACCAGCTTCTTCTTTCTTTTTATTAAGCTGAGACAGGTATGTAAATAGCACACTGTCTCTTTCTGATTTTCCTACGTTGACAAGGCAGTTCGTATGACTACTTGGCAGCACATTTGACTAAATCTATTTATGATGCTTCACAGAATAGAGAAATGATGCAATCTTCTTTCCCATTTGTTGCCAGCCAGGTCTGTACTAAAAAGAAAAAGAAAGAAAATGTGCTCTATGATGTCATGATCCCAAGAATTCCCCTTTATATGCTTGAATCCAATGTTGCAACATAAATCCCAAAGGGATGGACCTTGCATCATGACACATGTTATTTACGTTCACCCAAATGCAGTCGTAGGTACTTTGCATTCTTAGGAAAAGATATAGCTGCTTTAAAGAGTTGCAGAATGCTTTGGTGGTGCTTTTGTACTCCCCAGAAAAACTTTCTGGAATCAAATCTGAATTGCTGGGTAGCCTTATTATTTAAAGCTGCTACATTATTTATTTACATATCAAACTGAACAGGTTGCCCATCTCACAAAAAAATTAACCCTGGACAGCATATAGCAGTTAATTTTTAAAAACCGCAATAAATATATAACATGTTCATATCACAAACTATAAAAAGCTGGGGTGATGTTCGCTATAATAAGAGAGCCAGCACAAGATCTTCCCAGTACTATGTCATCGCAATCTTTTTAGCACAGCCAGGCTTTTGAGGGACTTGCAAAATGTTAAGAGGGATGGAGCTAATGTCAGTTCGGAGTGGGGAAGATTCTTCACCCACATCCTATGTTCCACCAAGTGTAATTCCTTGATAGGGACCCAAGCATACTTTCTCTTTCAGATCTAGTAGGATGAGCAATTATAGTAGGAAGAGGTGGTCCCTCTGGTAATCCAACCCTGCTTTAAAGGTTAAAAACATCACTTTGAATTGGACCAAGAAGCAAACTGGCAACCAATGAAGTCTACAGAGCAAAGGTGTATAACATGCTGTTCTAGGGGCATACATAATTGAGGGTGGTACTGCATTTTGCACCAGCCGAAGCTTCAAGATACTCTTCAAGGGCAGCCATATGTAGAGCACATTACAAAAGTCCAATTGGGAGACCACAGCGAGCAGACCTCCCTCAATTCAGGAATGAACATGAAGCTATGAGAAGGACTTCTAGCCATGACTGTCACCTACTCTTTGAGCAGGAATTGTGCATCCAGACGACCCCAAGATTGTGCACTGCCATCCCATCCCAATAATGGCATAAACCTACAACTGGAAGGTGCCTTACCTTTCAAGAAATACAAATCCTAAAAGGGTAATTCAGTAGGAACTACTATCTGCCTTAATTGTGTATTGCTGATAAAAAGACAGATACTAGCGAATTGCAGTCCTCCCAAAAGTCCTTATTTTCAGTGGGCTGATTTAATCATTCAGCTGATTAAAGCTCCCTAATATTTCAAGCCAGAGAGCAGAGATCCCCCCTTTCTTTCAGTCATCTTCTGTCAGCAGAATTTGTTGAAAATGGAATTCTATTTTCATAGATGCATAGAAATTTGCACCCGTGAGGAAACCCAGGTTTTTTTTTTACTTTTTCCAGAATGATTGCAATTGGCAGCCACAGTATCCATGGCAATAGGATTACCAAGAGTTTCTTGGGAGGCTGTCTCCAGCTTTTAGCTGACAAATAAAAACAAGAGATAGGAAATGCAGCAAGGGCAGGCATTATACCAATTGCCGAAAAAGATGAAAAAAAAAGATGGCAAGTAGCTAGATTACTTCCTATTACTTATTACATTATTGGCTCATCTTGTCTCCAAGCATCTCCAAATGACATTGTCATTTCTGTTGCCACTGAACATCCTAGTAAAATGTGTTAGAACAACTAGACACACTTTGGTAAAATAAAAGATGGGGGAGAAATTCACTGGTTTTATATTTTCATAGGAATGTTTTCAATTTGTAGCAGCTAAATTTGTATGGCATCTTAAATGCAGCCATATCCCAATATCAGCATTTTTGCAAATAGCCTGACATACAGGACACATTTCAAAAAAAGCAAGCAAGCACATATAAACATACTGTATATGCACAGAGAAATTTGAATATGAACAGAAATGTGCAGACAATGCAAACTCATTTCCATTGGGTTTTAAAACAATGCAGCAGGCTGCAGAAATGGGATGGGATTAATTGTTAAAAAAAAGTAAAGAACAGAATCCACTTTGAGCAGGTCATCCAATTACAATGGCAGCTTTATAGAAGAAGCAGAAAGGGATTCTTATGAGAAACTGTTCTGTCCCTTAATTAGCATTCTTGAGATCCCCGCGCTTTGATTGGCTAAAGCGCAGGGCACTCTGATTGGTCAGGTGAGCCGCAACGATTGGCTCGCTAAGAATCTCCCGCGATTGGTCTATTCGAATCGCGGGAGATTCAAAGCGGTGCCATTGGCCGCGGCCGCCGCGGCTAAAAGAATAAAAGCCGCGAACCTTTTGCAAAGAGCCAGTTCGGTTCCTACTTTAATAAAAGAGCATGATTTGAAGTCACCGACTCCTGGCATCATTTTCGAGGACACGACACTGGCGACGAGGATGGGATCCAGACCCTGAACTGAACCATGTGTCCGACGGAAGCCAGACGAACCACCCCGATGGCGAAAATCGCACCCCCCACACCTTTCAACCCCACCACCGAGGACTGGGAATCGTACTCCGACCGATTCCGCATGTTCCTCGAGTGCAGTGATCTGAAGGACGCCACCGGCCCCATGAAGTGCGCCGTCTTCCTGACCCACTGCGGGACCGAGGTATTCAAGATCGCCAAGGCGTTTGCCAAACCCGCTGATGCGACCGCGATGGACTGGGACGTCCTTGAGCCAATACTTCGGCGGCACTACGCTCCAGAGGTACCCATCCTGATCCGGCGCAACGAATTCTACCGTCGGGACCAACGGTCGGGTGAGAGTTTCAGCGACTTCATCGCCGAACTACGACACCTAGGGGGGCTCTGCAAATTCGACAACCTGAACGACGCCCTGCGAGACAGAATCGTGCTCGGCTTGTGGGACCCCGTCCTCCAGAGCTGGCTGATGGCCAAGGGCAACATGAGCCTAGCAGACACCCTCACCGCAGCCGCAGCCGCCGAAGCAACCCGAACATCCGCCGACTGCATGCGCAGACCGAACGCTGGGGACCGCAGCGGGAACAACAACCCTGCAAGGTCGGCCGAGGCCCAACCCGAGACGACCACCCACCAGGGCGACTTCCACTCGGCATCGGGCACTTCCGATGACGAGGAGGACATTCATCGCCTCCAGACAGGCCATGACCCACGGAACCGGAGGGGTCGTAAGTCGAGGACCAACTGTGCCGGTTGCAGAGGCGACCACCCCAGGTCCGAATGCCGGTTTTTCGAGTCGATCTGCCGGCATTGTGACAAGAAGGGACACATCGCCCGTGTCTGCCGCCTTAAAAAGAACCGCAGCCTGGCCCGATGGGACCAGAGCGACCGGAGGAGAGAGAGCACACCACCCCGGACCAGAGATCACCCCTCGGACAACAGATGGGACCGGAACGGACGATCCCTACGAGGCAGCGATAACCGGCGAAGAGAGGAGACCCATCAGACGGTCACCATCAGCCACGCCATAACCAATGACACCCGGAAGGTCCACGTGGAGGTAGGCATCGAGGGCCAGCCATGCAAAATGGAGGTGGACTCCGGGTCCTACCTCTCCATGATAGCATGGCATGAAATAAAGCGCTTGGTGCCTACCATCCAAAGAAGGAACCTAGACAGCCAGAAACTCATCGTAAAGGAATACCAGGGAAACCGCATCCCGGTAGTCGGAACCAAACACTTTAACATCACATATAAAGGGCACACCGAAAGGCTTCCCTTGACAATCGTCGATCGCGACCGCCCAAGCCTACTGGGACTGCAATGGTTCGCCCCGTTCGGCATTGCAGTCACGGGAGTCGACCACGTCACCGACGACAGCTGGGAGCAACAACTGGCCCAGGAATTCCAAGAGGTCTTCTACGGAAACCTAGGCAAGTACTGAGGGCCCCTTATATCATTCAGCCTAGACCCAAACGTCCCCCCAAAACACCTGAAACCAAGGCGGGTGCCATTTGCACTTAAACCCAAGATAGACGAGCAAATTGACAAGCTCATCAAGCAATGGGTCCTTCAGCCAATAGACCACGCCCGGTGGGAGACCCCCATAGTCACCCCGATCAAGCCCGATGGGTCGGTGAGGATCTGTGGGGACTATAAGGCCACCCTAAATGGCGCGCTGCAACAAAGCGCCTACCCCATCCCAGTAGTGCAACACCTACTGCACTCACTAGGAGGGGGTAAGGTTTTCGCCAAGCTCGACCTCGCCCAGGCATACCAACAGTTGCCAGTCGACGAGCAAACGGCAGAAGCGCAAACCATAGTCACCCACCGGGGAGCATTTAAATGCAACCGACTCCAATTCGGAGTCAGCGTGGCACCGGGCATATTCCAAAGCCTAATGGAAAGACTATTGCAAGGCATCAAGGGGGTGGTACCTTACTTCGACGACGTCCTAGTGTCAGCAACCAACCAAGCCGAACTAGAGGATCGCCTAAGGGAGGTCCTAACCAAATTCAAAGAGACCGGGCTCAAGGTGAAGAGGGAGAAATGCCAATTATACACGGAACGGGTTGAATTCCTAGGATACCTCCTAGACCATCACGGCATTCACCCCACAAACCAAAAAATCAAGGCCATCAAAGAAGCCCCCACACCCAAGTCGAAGACGGAACTACAGGCATTCCTGGGGCTACTTAACTTTTACAATGTTTTCCTGCCTCAAAAGGCAATGGTGGCGGAGCCCTTGCATAGGCTCCTGGACAAGGCGGCGACTTGGACTTGGGGGAAATGCGAGCAAGCCACCTTCCAAAGAACAAAGGACCTCCTCACTTCAGACGCCGTCCTTATACAGTATAACGAGACCCTACCTCTGACCGTCACATGCGACACATCACCCTTCGGCGTCAGCACTGTCCTCAGCGATACCCTCCCCGACGGAATAGTAGCGCCCATCGCGTTCTTTTCAAGGACTCTCACCAAACCGGAGCGGAACTATAGCCAGCTGGACAAAGAGGCTCTGGCTATCGCCGCCGTAAAAAGATTCCACAAGTACCTCTACGGCCGGACATTCGCCATCATAACCGACCACAAGCCGCTGCTGGGAATCCTTGCAGGAAACCGGGCCACCCCGAACATTCTGTCTCCCCGAATGACAAGGTGGTCTGAGTTCCTGCCAGCCTACAACTGCGGACTCATACACAGATCGGGTAAGACGATCTCCCATGCAGACGCCTTAAGCCGCTCGCCGCTCGCCGCTACCGGAACCTGACACCGACCCAGCACCCACGACGACCACCCTCAGCATAGAGACTCTACCCAACCTGCCCATAACCGCGTCAGACATTGCCCGAGAGACTAATAAAGACAAACGTCTGGCGCGGGTGTTGCATTTGGTAGAGAAAGGGTGGCCGGAAAGAGACAACGACGAGTCCGTCAAAACATTCCGGAACCGGCAAATGGAACTCTCGTTATTAAAAGGGTGCATACTATGGGGGGATAGGGTGGTCATTCCAGAAAAACTACAAGGGAAGGTTCTGGAACAACTACACGAGGGGCACCCTGGCATCGTTAGGACTAAAGCCCTGGCCAAAAGTTACGCTTGGTGGCCAGGGATGGACAAACAAATTGAGACCTGGGTAGCAAGGTGCCAACGATGCCAGGAAACTAGGCCAAGCCCACCCACAGCACCTGTCCTAGAGTGGGAAACCCCAAGGGGACCTTGGTCTAGGATCCATATAGGCTTCGCTGGGCCCACAAAAGGACACACCTTCCTTATAACAGTAGATGCTTACTCCAACTGGTTGCAGGTAAGCAACATGAAAACAACAACCACGGAGGCCGTGATCAAGGAACTCTGCAAACTCTTTGCAACTCATGGCCTCCTAGATATCGTCGCTTCCGACAACAGGCCCCAATTCACCTCGCTGGAATTCAAAAAATTCCTAGCGGAAAGGGGCATCCGCCACGCGCTGACAGCACCGGCGCACCCGGTGGCGAACGGTAGGGCGGAACGGATGGTCCAATTCACTAAGAAGACCATCCGGAAAATAGACCACAGGGAGATCCAGGAGAAAATAAACAAACTACTCTTCACCCAACACATAACCCCAAATACCACAACGAATAAGAGCCCAGCCAAACTATTTTTGGGAAGGAAATTAAGGTCCCCACTCAACAGGTTACACCCCATGTATAACCCGGAGAAGCCCCCAGACTCAAACAGCAAACACCGAACTTTTGCACCAGGCGACCCCGTATACGCTAGAAACCTGACGGGAAACCCACTATGGGTACCGGCTGTCATCACACAAATAACAGGCCCACACTCGTACCGGCTACAAACAGCAGACGAACGAGCCTGGAAACGCCACATCGACCAACTAAGGTCGAGGACTACCAACCAAGAGACCACCGATGCACAAACAGGCGAAACCGACCCCCACAACACAAACCAAGGGGGGAGGGAATACCCAGGGGACCAAAACCAAAGAAGAATAAACCAGCCATACTTACCAGAAAGCAGCCAGCACGACCCCTCGCCAGGAAGAGACAGCCAGGCCAGCTCAACCGACCCGGGGAGACCGAGTGGGAGCGGCGAAACCCGCAGCTCAACCAACCCGGGAGGCCCAGGAGGGAGCTACGGAGAGCGGCCCGGCCCGACTGACCAGCCAGTTCCCACGATGGCATCAGGAGCAACAGAGATCCCGACCGAACCGGCCGGGATCCAACCTACGACTGAGCTGCGCAGGTCCAGTAGGCTCAGACGGAGCCCCACCTACCTACGTGACTACGCGACGTAAGGACCATACCAAGAGGGGAGGGGTGTTCTGTCCCTTAATTAGCATTCTTGAGATCCCCGCGCTTTGATTGGCTAAAGCGCGGGGCACTCTGATTGGTCAGGCGAACCGCGCCGATTGGCTCGCTAAGAATCTCCCGTGATTGGTCTATTCGAATCGCGGGAGATTCAAAGTGGTGCCATTGGCCGCGGCCGCCATGGCTAAAAGAATAAAAGCCGTGAACCTTTTGCAAAGAGCCAGTTCGGTTCCTACTTTAATAAAAGAGCATGATTTGAAGTTACCGACTCCTGGCATCATTTTCGAGGACACGACAGAAACTACAGAAAGCTTGCTTCTGCTTTGTAGGCACCACTTTGTAGAAATCATTGGCTGTTCTTGAAGCAGTGTAATATGGCTGTTTAGGTGGTGGATTAATTAAGACTGTAGACTGGCACAAGGATCTCTGCCAAGTCCAGCTCAAATCTCTGCTGCAGTGGGAGCAGCAGAGTTACATACATTGTCACAGAGGAATTTGGGATTGTAGCTACCATTGACTGCTCCTTTGTTCATTCCCTAAACTCCATTTTTATGCTGTCCACCTTCCATCCATACTAGCCTTAGTCACCTTGGTATGGTTTCAAGATGAGGGGAATCTGATCCTTATCATTCCATTCTCATTCAACTTCCGATAAGAAGCTGTTATGTTGGCAATTGATTCAGTGCAATGTTGCTAGACTATGCACACTTTATTTGCCTTCCCCCATTTTACACAAGGGCAGAATAGCATAAGGGTGAAATGATCGGAAGAAATTTGAAGTGAAAGTGCCCTTTCCCAAGAAGAACTGTTGCAAACTTAGCACCCTTCATGAGTCCTTTATTTATTTATTTTAAAAAATCAAATTCAATTAAATTTGTATTGTGATAGAATTTTATTTATTTATTTGATAAATTTATATGCTACCCATCTCACTCTCAAGTCACTCTGGATGGCTTACAATGTCATAAATCACAGTGTAAAACAATGAGAGGGTTCAAATTTTGAAAATACTGGGCATTAAAAGTTAAGGCATTTAGCAGCAAACAGGATAAAAAAGGATCAATATGTAAAAGGGATGGAAATTGGATCTTCCTTTCATCTAATATTCATCTCCAGAATGGGATGCCCCCATTGGAGCCCAAGCCAGTTAGGAGAGCCAGGTTTTCAGGCCAAGAATTTGGGGGTGGATCTCTCCTTGAGGAGCACAAATTTCCAGAGTGTAGGAAACATGGCAAATCTTTTCTCTTGGACCCTGCCACAATGCTTTGGCTGATGGTATTTGCAGCATGGCCTTTCTGCTGGAGGGAGTGGGGTAGGCTAATCCCATTGGGTCTTAGTGGATGCAATAGACAGAGATAGAACAACATATAAAGCCATCTAAAGCAGGGTTCACAACACATTACTGGGCTATTTGCAACCGGGCTGCTTGAGTAATGGGCTGGTGTATGAGCTCACAGCCCAACATGCATGAGTAGTAGGCACTGGAACTCACAATCCCACTTGTGTGAGTGGTGGGTGTTGAGGTAATTCCCCATTTGGAGAATGAGCACATACAGGGAGATGTATTTGAGAGTAGTGTTTGAATAATACACACACAGCACACAGATACACTGTACAGTAAATGTAGGTTTTTTACTTCCAGAAACGTGTAAGAAAAGTTCAAGATAAGCAGTCCAAAATCATTCACAGGTAAGATCAGTCAGTTTGCAATCCAGGGATAATCCAATAACAAATTCCAGTGTCAAAAACAGTTCAGTATCAGACTTACATCAATTCCAGGAATAGCAGTCAATTAGAAAAAATGGAAGGCAATACTTTCCAACAGAAGGAAACAGAGACTGACACACACTCTCTTCTGTGATTAAGACTAAGACAACCCAGGTTTTGGCTCCATCTTATGGCTGTTTGAGAAACCACACCCAATTACACTTTTAGGATTCTCTTAAAGAGGCAGTATTAAAATGTCTGTCCTGGTTTATATATTGTCCAACCCAAATAGCTGTTAGGTGACTTATACTCCTAACATTGGGCACACATGCCCACTGCTCACACAAATGAAGTTGCACCTGCCCCTTGAACAAAACCATCCCCTCTTGCCTCCTTTCCCGTGCCGGGTCACCAATCCCAAAAGGTTGGAGAATGTTGATCTAAAGAAGATGGAAAGACCTCAAGTCCGTCTCCCTCTGACCTTCCTTTTCTGCTGTGATGCTATTATCAGCGGATAGTTTTTCCCCAGCTGTTTTGGGTGCACAGAAAAAGGTTCCTGATAGAGGAGAATATTTGTAGCTCAGAGTTGAACTGTGGAGTGCTTGGTGTGTTCTGAGCTCGGTTGTTTTCTTGCAGCTTAGTTACCCAAAGTAGGTAGCATCATTGTTGCACAAAAGAAGGCAAGTAGAGCTAAGGGAGTAAACCAGACAACCTGAGCAGCTGGGAAAGAATCAGCAGTGATTCAGAGGAAATGTGATAAAGCAATACAGAGACCAGCGATGGGAAAAGAAAATTCCAGGCCATTTTTGTTTTCTGCTGACTAAAAATGGGCAAATAATATCTTAACTCGTGAAATCTCAAAGTTAGGAAGACAGGGAGAGTTTAAAGTGTCTCAGTCCAACTCTTACCGTGCCCTGCCTTTCAATATGATAAAAAATATATTTTTCCTATAAGTCTGATGCACATCTGATCAAATGTCTCTTGTTTGACCAGTCAAAGGTTCATATTAATTGAAACCATGAAATGTGTGCCACTATATTGCAGATTCCAGCCTCTGGTCTTTCTTCTTCCAGCCATGAATGAGCCAATAATTCAAATGCATTTGAGTCTTTTGAGCAGTTTGATGTACATAAAAAAGAAAGGGAAAAGTAGGATAGGAATATGCATTTTTATATAGATGCACAAAACAAAATTACCGAACCGGTAGAAACACTGGTTGAATCCTACCCCTGCTTATATCACAACAGCAAGCGTTCATAACCCAGTTTTATACTGAACAACTTCTGTGCTCACACACTTTTTCTTTCACTAATATATTTAATTTCTCATTCATTTTATTCATCTCAAAAGATATTCAGGTGTTCTTGGGAACTTTCCCCAAGAAAGTTCTCTTTCTTGATATGACTGAATAAACATAAACAAGGTCGTGTTTTTCCTTAAGTTTATATTGGATTTCAGAGAAGAACATTGAGGAACATACAGAATTAGCTTCTGAAGAAATAACGGGTAGCAAAAGAAGGTGGCGTTTTACTGTGTAGAACGCAGCAGGTGTTACAGTCAATGGCCCAAGCGTGAGTCATTTTTGGGCTTAAAACTCTAAAAGAGCAGTGGAAAATAGATTTGAAGATATCAGCTTCCACAATATTCTTCCACCAATCTCAAATGTATGTTTCTTTTGCCACTGTTAGAATACCCCAAAGGTGCTTTTTTCTTCTTCTAAGGGGCAATTGGACTTTCTGGTTTTTCTTTGAAGATATTTTGCTTCTTATGTAAGAAGCTTCTTCAAAGAAAAACTAGAAAGTCCAATTGCCTCTCGGGAAAAAAAAAAGCACCTTTGGGAAAAGCATGACCTGGATGATTGAGAATCTCCATAGACACCATTAGAATATTTAACATTTCTCTGTACAGTAGCTGTTTTTATGAACATTTAACTTTTTATTTTGTGCATGGCTTAGATTCATGATTGGTGTCATTTATTTTGTTTTGTGGTGTCTCTCTGTATGTGTGTGTGTGTGTGTGTGTGTGTGAGAGAGAGAGAGAGAGAGAGAGAGTCTGTGTGAGGGGCAGGAGAGAGAGAAAGACTGCACTGGAGCCTAATTAATGTCATCCAATCTAATTAACATTGGGCTGATTTTATGTGGCAAGTGGTCCATATCACCCACCTGTCTTCACTCTTCCATACGATCACCTCTGAACAACTCCATGCTGCAGTGGCACAATGAGTTCAGGCAAGCCTGCAGAGCGGCTGGCTGCACTTTTGGGGAGTCCTTCAAGCATCACAAAAAAAGGAGGACAAAAACATATTGCCAGAATGCGCTCATAAAAATAATTGGATATGGTTATAAAAAAAAAAAAAAAACCCAAGGAAACTTTTGTAGGATGTAATAATGCTATTAAATTCAAGTAAAGAGATGTTGTTTCAAGCCTTTTGTCTTCCAAACTGGATCTGATTTATAAACAGAAACTGAAGGAGGGGATCCAAGAAAAGCCTTGATTTATGCTAAATGCTATATTTTATGGAGCTGGAAAATTCCTTTCCAAAATCAGAGTTTTTTTTTGTTTTTTTTTAAATAAATGTCTGAATTAATGTCTAAATAAATGTCTATTAAATATCTAAATAAATAAATATCTAAATATTAATTATTGGAAATTCGAACATGTTTTTTTTTATGGTTATACAAGGGCTTTTTTTTAATGCTAAGGTCCACTACTCAAGGCTTTTGCATCAGAAAGACACTTCCTGTATAGGTCTGTTAAAAAATTTGTACATTTCCATATTCCATCAAAGACCTCAAAGTGGCATACTATATATAATACTATCATAACTTCCTCACAATAATCCTGACAAAAATGTGTGGTCACCATGTGCCTAACAGAGGATTCGAACAAGCATCTCCTCAGTCTTATCCCTAGTTTAGGACTCTAACCCTTCTTGTTTCCTTTTAGATATGCATTATTATAACACGAACTTCACATTTTGCATTATTTTTCCAGATTCAGTTCACTGGTATAGTGTAGCTTCAAAGTTACAAAAACATGAATGACAATCCCCAGAGCTACATTGAAAAAAAATAAGTGTTCTCCAATGAATTGCAATGTTGGCACAGAGTAGTTTTCCATCACACTCTGTACTCTCCTAATGCATGGGGTTTTTTTTCCTCTTGTTTTACAGCATACTGAAACTATTCCTGCGAACATCTGTGAACTGTTGATGGGGCTGAAAGACCAGTCAGCCTCAAAATAGAATTAGACACTGAAATAAATTACTTTACAGCAACTGCTCCATCTGGTGAAGAAAAGAAGGAGGAGGAGGAGAATAGGGAGGGGAGGGAAGTGGGAAAGGCTTATAAATCTTCAAATTTTGAGTATATTTCTCTGTGCACCAAGATCAAGATGAAATGCTGTTCTGTTTGTGTAAACTAACTAAAAGTACTATCAGGGTATTTCATTTATCTAAAAAGTATGAGTTTTTTTTTTTTTTTTTTTAAAAAAAACCTCTAAGTGTCCAAATATGAATTGTTAATTATTCTAAAATAAGCATTGGGATTTGGAAGGAGAGATATAAAATATAGTAATGCCTTGTTTATTATTCTCAGTTCATTTAAAACATTTTAAAGCTTCGGTGAAAAAAAAATTGATGAGGGCTGTCTTAGTAGTTCTACAAAATCTGGGCTGCATATATGGAGTTGACCACTATAGGGCAGGAAAGAGATAAAAAAAAAAAATGGAAATCTTGCTGCCATCTAGTGGTCATACAGATTCTAGATCCGATAGCCTTCTTAGGAAAACAATGACTGAAGCCAAATATACAGCATAGTGACATTGTTTATCTTCATATCCCAATCACCATAGAACGAAGTTGCCTTGCTAATCATTTTCAAAGGATATATCCTTCCGGCTCTCCCTTTATCTTGTCTGTAACCTGCTGCAAAGGAAGCCTGAATGAATCTTTAGCATTTTTGGTTTTAATTATGTTTTCCCTCTTTTCTCTTTTCATGAGCCTCACTATAGCAACCACCCATGATACCTTACTGACAATAGTAATGATGAGATGTGAGATCTATTCAACTCCTGTCAGCCCTACTAGATAGAACAGACTGAAAAATTGATTCTACAGGAAGGCAAAAATTATTGAGAGTGGCTATAATTAGTCTCCCAGTTTCTAGCCTGGTGCACCAAACTGGCTCTCAGCTGTTAGGCTACCTAACAATTTATTCCCAAATAATATTAATGGCAGTAGCATAGAATTACCATATCTGGGCTTGAAAGATTCAGATGGCCACTAGATGGCAGCAAAAAAAGTCTATCTGGTTGCCCAGGTCTTTGCAGATCCAGATGGAAATCTTATGTTGTCAAGCTCCTGTCGGACTCTTAATCCGAGGAGGTAGATGAACAGCTGACAGGGAGTGGCTCTGTTGGCTGTGGAGGAAGCTGGGGAAGGGCAAAGTTAGGCAGGGAAGATCAGGGAAGGGGTAGAGCAAGGGAGAGGGAGTTCAAAGGAAGACCAAGGCCCAGCCTCTCTTCATCCTAGGACATACAGGGAAGAACGGAGAAGAAAGCAACGTGGGTTGAATGGCTTACAAGGGAGGAAAAGGCCCTGATTCTCTTTACAAGGCACACCTTGGAGTGAAGTTTAAAGGAGAGGCAGATGGGAGGGACAGTTGTCGGGAACAAATATTGAGTTTATCTTGTGTTGGCTGTGGTTATCTGAGTGCCTGGCATCCTCCCAACTGGTTTGGTTTACTGTCTTGTTACTTTATTTCTGGAGCTCCGTATCTTGCTCTACCAGATTTATTATCTTATTTTGCCTTGTTGGATTTATAGTTTAAAGTTTTCAGTTTACAACATTTGGACTGGAATATTTATAGCCAAAGACTGGTGCAGGTTCATGGGAGAGTTTTTCTCTAGACTGGAAAGTAACTGGATCATTAGGGGCAAAGTTGGAGCTAATAAAGGAACTCATTCTTATTCTCTGGCTGTGTTGCCTTTATGCTCTGGGTCATCACATATGGTTTATATTTTTGTAAATATAAAATCATGTTTTGGGAAGTCCTCCCCCCCAAAGATTGAAATATTTTAGAGGAATATTAAAAGAGGCAGAATATTATATTTCCCCAACGGACAAATGGAGAAACATGTTCTTAAATGCAGAAAGCAGCCCCAGTCTTCCTGCCATAGGAAAACAACTTCAAGCAGAAGGGACTGGTCTTTTGGAATAAAGTTTTTGTATGCATTCAGAAAGCCTGGGCCAATCTATTCATAAACAAAATGCATTCAACAATGAGTTCCCACAGAAGGCTGGAACTGATGGGATTTTTAAAAAGTAGAAAAACAAACATTCCTAAAAATCTACACTCCCACATCCAAATTCTAAGGACATGACATGACCTTTAGGACATAATAGGACTTACCCACCACCATTATAATAGCAAAAGACACAAGGCTCACTACATTGCACAACCCCCTGGAGAATCTCAATCACCAAACCCCAGAACCCTATAAAAATTCACCCACTCACCCAGCCAATTGATCAGCCACCCCAGAAACATGATGCTGTTACTGAAGTTTCTGGAAAACCAAATAAACAGAGACCTTCTTTCCATGTGTTCCACCTCCATTTTATTTTCAGCATCTTTCTCCCATCTTGGAAGCAGGCCGGATTTTTCTTCCAACAATGTTTTGTATCTATTTTTATTTTATTTATTTTTATTTCATACATTGGATTTTTATTGTTATATATACCATGGTAATCAACCTGAATAGGGTTAGGGAACTTGGGCATCCAGATGTTCATTTCTTTAATTTCCCAGTACCCCTCCATGGTCTGCTGGGAGTTATAGTTCACTAAGCCTAAACACTTCCCTTGATTTCTTTTTCTTTTTCAAAAACCCACAGGCAAGCAATAGGTTCTTTATCTGCAAGGTACCATTTGGTATTAGTTTATTTTCTCAGTCTGGATGTGAGGAAGAGACTTTTCTTGCCATTTCTGTGGGCTATCAGCTGCAAATGAAGAGGAAACAAACCCTGCGTTCACTAGATTCATCTCTAGTGATCCTCAGCTCTTGAGGCTGGGTGAACAAAACCTGAGTGAATATCATCTCTCTCTGTTTCTCTGTCTCTGTTTCTCTCTGTCTCTGTCTGTGTGTGTGTGTGTGTGCGTTGAGGGGAGCAATGGAGAGTGATGTAACAATGAAATACCTCATGCCAATCTGGGGTATAGCTGAATGCTGATGTGCTGTGTTTCCGTAAAGTGGGAGAAAATATTGCCACTCAGCCTCAAGCAATGAGATCCATTTCTTTCTTTTCTTTCTCCAATAAGCCAGCCAAGCCTTATAATAGCACAGAGCTAGCAACGTGCTCACTCACTCTCATTTCACTAACATCTTTTGTTCTTCCCTGCTGCCTCCCACACAATGCTGCATTTAACATTCTGAACCAAAGGGAAAACATTGCTACCCATGCAGTCAAACTGCTAGTCAATCTGTTCTCTTACATCCCTTCCCCCTGCTTCACATTTCAGCTGAACAGGCTGTCCTTCCACTTCATGATAGGATTTAGAGCATTTTGTGTGTCTCCAAATCTCAAGAAAAAGGCTTGAGGAGCCCAGATAATATTGCCTTGCCTTAACTGTTTCAGCAGTCATGGTGAAAAATAATTTAGGGTGCTGTTGAAACAATTCTTTAGAAGGAAAGTTTGGGGCAGGTTGCTTATGTTTTTGTGACAGCAGCTGCAAAGCTCTTCCTAGGATCCAAGAGCTTTTCCTCTGTATGATATTAGCATACTCCGAAACCCTCGCAACCAATTGGTCCGGACCAGCGAAGACCTGATTGGTTGAAGGGTCGAACCGATCCACCTCAAATCTAACACTGGCGACAAGGGTGGGATCGTGAGACAAGGAGACCATTCAGCACGTGGTGAGGCGGCACGCAGCAACAAGCAGAATGGACAGAATCAACTCACCAACCGCTCCCTTCAACCCTGCTACTGAGGACTGGAAATCCTATACCGATAGGTTCCAAATGTTCCTCGAGAGTAGCAACCTCAAGGACGCCAACGGCCACAAGAAATGAGCCATGTTCCTCACACACTGTGGGTGCGCAGTATTCAAGATGGCCAAAGCCTTGGCCAAACCGGTGGACATCAAGGCGATGGAGTGGGACGATCTCGAGCTCCTGCTGCAAAGCCACTATGCCCCTATCGAGCCCATCCTCATCCGGCGGCACAACTTCTACAGGCGGGATCAACGCAAGGGCGAGGGGCTGGGCGACTTCATAGCAGCACTACGGGACCTGGGCGGCCAGTGCGAGTTCATCGACCTGGACGAGGCCCTGCGAGACCGCGTTGTCCTGGGACTCTGAGAAACCGTCCTCCAGAGCCACATCATGGCAAAGGGAGACATCTCCCTCGCTGATGCCCTCACCGAAGCCGTTGCAGCGGAAGCGGCCAAGAAATCAGTGGCTCGGATGTGACAATCGAGCATCATGCCACGAGCGGCGGCCGGAGAGGCAACGTCGACCCCCAAGAAGCGACCAGCGACAGACCACACAACCACACACCATGGCGATATCGACTCCTTCTCGGAAACCAAAGACGAGGAGGAGGAGATCCACTGCCTCCAATCAGCATGGGAGTGGCAGAAACCACGAGGTCGTAAGTCGAGGTTCTAGTGTGCCAGCTGCGGCAGCGATCACCCCCGAGCGGACTGTCATTTTCTTGATGCCATTTGCAGGCATTTCGAGAAACGGGGGCACATCACCAAAGTGTGCCGGAATAAAAAGCACTACAGCCCGCGATGACGAGACGCCAGCCCCCGACGGAGAGAAAGCACTCCCGCCAGGAACCGTGATCGCCAGATAGAGAACCGCTGGAGCCAAAAAGGTCGGAACAGGCAACTCCAGGAGACGAGACAGAGAGAAGAAACACACCAGACCGTTGTCATCGGCCATTCCTCCACCAGCGACGCCAGGAAGGTATATGTGACGGTCGGGATAGAAGACCAGCAATGCGACATGGAGGTGGGCTCAGGGTCCTTCCTCTCAATGGTCTCCTGGCGCACACTCAAGTGCCTGGTCCCCACCATCTGCCACCAAGAACTGGAAGACCAAACACTAACCTTCAAAGACTATCAGGGGAACCGAATCCCTGTAGTCGCAAGAGGCTATTTTAAAGTCACCTTCAAGGGCCACACAGAAGTGCTACCCCTGATGATCATCAACTGAGATCGGCCGAGCCTGTTGGGACTGCAGTGGTTCGCACCCCTGGGCATCGAGGTAATCAGCATACACCACATCGGAGAGGCAGACTGGGAAGCGGCGCTCGTGAGGGACTTCCAGGAAGTCGTCGATGACCGTTTAGGCAAGTACCGGAGGTCCCCTATCTCATTTAACATAGACCCAAGCATCACGCCAATCCGCCTTAAGCCCAGGCAAGTGCCCTTTGCACTCAAGCCCAAGATCGATGAGCAACTCGATAAGCTCATCGCACAAGGGGTGCTGGAACTGATCGATCATGCCCGGTGGGAGACCCCAATTGTCACCCCCATCAAGCCAGATGGGTCAGTGAGGATTTGTGGTGACTGCAAGGCCACCCTAAACCATGCGCTCCAACAAAGCACATACCCCGTCCTAGTAGTCCAGCATCTTCTGCACTCACTGGGGGGAGGCCGGATCTTTGCAAAGCTCAACCTGGCACAAGCCTACCAGCAACTGCCGGTCAACGCCACAACAACAGAAGCCCAAACCATCGTAATGCACTGAGGGGCTTTTCGCTGCAACCGGCTCCAATTTGGAGTCAGCGTGGCACCCGGGGTCTTCCAAAGCCTTATGGAAAGACTCCTCCAGGGAATAGAAGAGGTTGTGCCCCACTTTGATGACGTCTTGGTGGCCACGAAAAATGAGAAACAACTAGAAGCCAGGTAGAGGGAGGTACTGCAGAAATTCAGAGACTCGGGACTTAAAGTCAAGAAAGGGAAGTGCCAGCTACGGGATGAAAGGGTCGAATTTCTGGGGTACCTCCTAGACAAACAAGGGATTCACCCCACAGAAAAGAAACTGAGAGCCATAAGGGAAGCACCATGACCAAAAAACAAAACAGAATTACAGGCTTTCTTGGGGACTGTTAAACTTTTACAATGTCTTCCTACTCAAAAGGCGACCGTGGCGGAACCGCTACATAGGCTGTTAGATAAAACAGCCACCTGGACCTGGGGAGCATGGGAGGAGAGCGCTTTCAACAACACAAAGAACCTGCTAACGCGGTACTAATCCAGTACAGCGAGACTCTGCCATTGACGGTAACTTGTGATGCGTCACCATTTGGAATCAGCACCATCCTCAGCCACCAGCTACCAGACGGGAGGGAAGCACCCATTGCTTTCTCATCAAGGACACTTTCAAAGCCAGAGCGGAACTACAGTCAGCTCGACAAAGAGGCCCTAGCAGTCGTCGCCGGCGTCAAGAAATTTCACGAATATCTTTACGGTAGGACTTTTACAATCATCATGGATCACAAGCCGCTGCTAGGAATCCTGGCAGGGAACAAGGCCACACCGAACATTCTATCACCAAGAATGATGAAGTGGTCCGAATTCCTAGCAGCATACAATTACCAGCTGATACACCGACCTGGCAAGGACATCGCCCATGCAGATGCCCTAAGCTGGTCACCCTTACTGGACTGGGAAGACGACCCGGCACCCACAACAAAGGTACTCCAAATAGAGACAATATCCAAACCACTTGTGACCGCGCCAGACATTGCCAGAGAAACAAATAAAGACAAATGGCTGGCGCGAGTCTTGAGCTGGATGGGAAAAGGGTGGCTGGAAGGGGACATAGATGAACTATTCAAACCCTTTCGGAACAGACAAACTGAACTCTTTACCGAAAAGGGCTGCATACTTTGGGGGGACAGAGTGGTAATTCCGGAAAAATTATAGGAAAAGGTATTGGGAATGTTGCATGAGGGGCACCCGGGGATGGTTAAGATGAAAAGCCTGGCCAGAAGCTATGCATGGTGGCCAGGAATGGATAAACAGATCGAAACCTGGGTTGCCAAATGTAACCAATGCCAAGAGTCCAGATCCAATCCGCCCGCCACCCCAACCCAAGAATGGGAAAAACCAAGAGGTCCATGGTCTAGGATTCATGTAGATTTCGCGGGGCCAACCAAGGGACATATGTACCTTATCACAGTAGATGCTTACTCCAACTGGTTGGAGGTAAGCGCCATGAAGTCAACCACGACGGAGGCGGTGATAAGGAAACTGAGCAAACTTTTCGCTACGCACGGCCTGCCAGACGTAATAGTATCAGACAACAGGCCCCAGTTCACCGCACTAGCATTTGAACAATTTCTGGGAGCCAAGGGATACGCCATGCCTTAACCGCACCCGCAAACCCGGCAGCGAACGGGCGGGCGGAACGCATGGTCCAATACACCAAGAAAGCCATTCAGAAAACAGAAACAGCCAATATACAGGACAAAATAAATAAAATGCTCCTTATCCAACACATTACACCTAGCACAACCACAAATAAAAGCCCGGCGGAACTAATGATAGGCAGGAAACTACGTTCAACACTAGACAGAATGCACCCAACATATAACCCAGACAAACCCCCAGGCTCCTCCAGCAAACACAGAACATTTAACCTAGGGGACTTAGTATACACCAAAAATCTCACAGGAGAACCACTCTGGGTGCCAGCAACAATCACCCAGATAACCGGGCCCCTATCATATCGATTGGAAACAAGCGATGGGAAAAACTGGAAACGGCATATAAACCAACTTAGGTCACGAATAGCTGTCACCACCAGCCAGACACCCGAACAAGAAACTAGAAGGGGGGGGGAATCAGCAAGTGATAGAGAAAGAACTGAAGGGAACCAACTAACGCAGGCAGAACACCCCCCACCTAGAATAAATAAAACAATAAACTGATGCTACTCACCTGTAGACGCAGGACCAATGGAGCACGAAACCCCGGGATCTTCACCTGGAAGGAGTAGCCAAACCAGCTCACCCACCCAGGAAAAACCTAGCGGGAGCAGAAGCGGCAGCTCAAACAGCCCAGGAAGACCGGGAGGGAGCTACGAAGAAAGGTCCAGCTCAACGTTCCAGGCGGTTCCATCCCAAGGAACTGGAGCGACAGAGGAGGCATCCAAACCGGTCAACGACCACACCAGAACTGAACCGCACAGGTCAAGGAGGCAGGGAAAAAGCCCCGCCTACCTACGTGACTACATCACTATGCACTGCAGGACGAAACCAAGAGGGGAGGGGTGTATGATATTAGCATACTCTGAAACCCTCACAACCGATTGGTCTGGACCAGTGAAGACCTGATTGGTTGAAGGGTCAGCCGTGATTGGAGCACTAGGAATCTACCGCGTTTGGCTGTGCTGATCGCGGGAGATTCAAAGTGCTGCCATTGGCTGCCGAGCCATAAGCCAGCCCTATATGAAGGGCTGCTGCATCTCGCATTCCGAGACAATTACCAATACCTAATAAAGAGCTGAACTCACTTAAATGATCTCGCGTCTCTGTCGAACCGATCCGCCTCAAATCTAGCATCCTCCATTTTAACTTTCTTAATATATACTATAGATAGAACATTTCTTGCTTTCCCAGACAATTTCTAGGCTCCTTTCTCATGAATTTTGTATAGAAAACTTCTTTTGCAGACCTATTCAAAAATCTATTTCCTACAAATCTGGAAAAGGTAGGCTGTTTAATCCATAGCTTTCTGTGGCACTTTCCCCAGATGTATTCCAGGCTATTTGAATGACATTCAAATATATATTTTGAGTAAATAAGGAAGAAAATTCAGCCCAGATTGCAGTCTTGTAATCAAGGTCTTATACGAGAACAGTTGGAACATAGGCAGTGTTGTAAAATTGGAATACTAACAATTTCTTCCACCCACTTCCTCAGAACAGAGACTTTGGCTTTTTTTTTCAATTAAAGCTTATGCAAATGTTAATGAACTCTGACAATATAAATACAATAAAATGTTCTGCCTTGCTGAATTATGTATTTTTTGCATTACAATAAGAATAAAATCATATATTTGTACTAGCTCCATCAGATCCAAATGATTGGAGCCCAGTGAAAGAGAAAATAAATCCCCTTTCTTTGGAACCTAAGTGAAAGAACATGAATGCTGATTAAAAAATAAATTCCAGTGTGGCTTTTCCCCAAAAATTGATATAATCCAACTTGGAAGAAATTGCTTCTGAGTATAGAGTTTAGCTAGAAACAGTGTGCATCATCCAGCTTTTACTTTGTATGAGTTTCTCTCCAAGCAAATAAAATACTAGAGTTGGAGAAAGGATGTGTGGAAAGGCCAATTGGATTACCTATCTCCTTTCCTAAGGGAAGGGTCATCCATCAAATAATCATACACTACAAAGAAACTTACTATTCCTCCCTAAAGGGTTGTGGTACAAACACTTAATTCAATAATTTAGGTAAGCAAACAAGCCAATCTGCAAATACTATAACAATAGGAAAGAAAGGGAATTATTGTAGCTATCATTCTTGTACCTAGGATTTAACTACCTTTGCTTGGATATAAATCCACAACAAATATTTACGTGGATTCTTAGTTATCCAGATCATGGTTGCCCCCAAAGGTGCTTTTTCAAAAGGAACTGGACTTTGTTTTTCCTTGAAGATGGTTTACTTCTGATCCAAGAAGCTTCTTCAGTCTGATTGCATGCGTGTGCAAATTGTAAATCACCAAACCAGTAGTTATACCAGTCAGATCCCACTCCTGGCTAGACCCTATTTTGAATCCTTAGTGATGAGGCTGGTGAGTGTGCTAGTGTGCTGTTCCTACACTTTTAATATGAGACAAAAAGGGAAATAAATTGGTTAAATTTATCGACTTCATTTCCCTCCCACTGATAACAAAGGTGGGGGTTAAGGAAATCATTTTCCTTAACATGTAAGTGGGAATGATATGTGGGGTGGAAGAAGATACTTCAGTGGTACCACTTTTCAATTTTCCTGATCAGAAAATGCCCAGGCTATGACCTATCAGTTGTACCATATCTGAGTAGAGTCTAGCTCTGATTTGGAAGAGCACTCAGCCTGTTCTGTATTGTACATTAGCATTCTTGTAAATAACCGTTCTGATTGGCTATGACGCGCGGCTACCCGATTGGCTAGCGGCACGGATTGGCCTGTTGCGAATCCCCTGCAATTGGAGGAAACTGATCGCGGGAGATTCAAAGCAATGTCATTGGCCGCGGCTTGGCCGGGAAGTTCTATATAAGCTGCCACATACCCTAGTCGATCTCAGGACCAATAAAGAGCTGAAAACTAGTCACGGACTCCCAAGTCTTCTTCCGAGCATCTATACAACACAGCCTATGTCCATTAATGTCCTAGCTGACAGGTTGCAAATGTGGTATAGGGTGAAGTGAGAAGGAATGATCGATTATAAGCCAATCTTGGCTAGCATTGCAAGGAATGGCAATACTAGCATTGAGTGATCTGAGCTGACAGTGTACAGAAGAAGATCATTGAGCAGGATAGCAACATCTCCATGTTCATAATGAACTCCAACTCTTTGCTGCCAGAATGAACACTGGAAATAAATATATGTAGTTCAGGATTAAACTGTAAGTTCTTGGTACTCTTTTGCTTGCTTGCAGATGTTTTATTATCCAATAAAGTAATATCAAAAATATCTGGAAGCAAACAATCAAGCCCCAGCAGCAACAAGAATTCCATAGAGCCACAGGAGTTGGTTTTGATTCTCAGGAAACACTAATGTCAGGCCTTGTCTCAAAATGGCAATCCTTAACAAACAGAAGAGAAAGGACAAGCTACCAGCAGCCTAAAGTGGGCAATAGGATCTGGCAGATGCCACCTGTAAGCACATCATCAACCATATAGTTTGTAAAATGTGCTGTAATACATTCATTGCAAAACCTGTCCAGAGAAGACAGCAAAATTCATTCATGCATCCCTCCATCCAATTTATATACCAAATGCTATGATTAAAGTCAAACAGGTATAGACAACATTAAGTTGCTACATTTTTGTTGTCTTTAAGCTGAGACAACATCATGAGGACTTTCTGGTGTCAGTTAGGTGAATGTGAAGATGAACCCTACAACAAGTATTGTTTATATTAGTTGTGTCAGGGACTGGCCACACAGTCCAACCCATTCAGTGGTGGGATTCAATTTTTTTTACTGTGGGCGAGGCTTGGTGGGCATGGCAGGGGAAGGATACTGTAAAATCTCCATTCCCAGGGGAAGGCTACTGCAAAATCCTACTCCCTCTCCACTCCACTAACCTGCTTTCCAGTTCTGTTCTCCTGTGCAGAGCAACAAAAGAAGACCCAGCTGATCAGCTGGGACTCGGGAGGCAGAGAATAGATGGGGATGGGGCCAGTCAGAGGTGGTATTTGCCAGTTTTCTGAACTACTCAAAATTTCCACTACCAGTTCTCCAGAACTGGTCAGAACCTGCTGAATACCATCTCTGAACCCATGATACAAACTATATTATTCAGTTTTATCACCAAGACAAGACATCCCTACTCCTCTTTGACAATATGTCTATGCAAAAATTAGCAAAGCTTCTGTTCGGATGAGTGGTATAGGGAAAGAAAAAGGAGACTTTCCCAAGCTTATATTACAGACTTTGTTATTTGACTATACCTCAGAATTAAAAAAGGAGTTATATTTGTGCTAATAAGCATAAATCTATGCATTAGGATATTAGATTATACGAATTGACATCTATGTCCTTTTTAGTGGAGAAGTTATTATAAAATATTCCAAAATTCTACATGTATTCAGAAGAAGAGTGATAAATGCACTCCCACTGCTTCCTGTTCAGGAAGAGTCATTTCTAGAAACAGGCAAATCACTCTTGGAGGTTCAGATCAGCCTGTGCCAAGCGAAAATGAAACAATCCAGGAACCATTGGAATAATATAGGAACAAATCCCCTGCTTTTTTTTTTCAAACAAATTTTATTAATTTTCAAAAGACCAACAAAACATAAAACATAGAAACATAAAACCTCCTTTCTAAAAGCTGCTTATAGGTTTTGAGAAAGCAAATAAACATTGTTTCAAATTATATAAACATAGTTAAACATAGTCAAATTAAATAAACATAGTTCCAAATTATAATTTAAGCACATACATATCTTTTCCAAATTTCTCATTGTTTCTCCCTTTAGTGATATTCCTCCTAGGTTTTATTAATTCTCAGTCAAACATAAATACCCAAAACACAAAACATAGAACATAAAACATCCTTTTGGAAAGTGGCTTAGCCCCGGGTTACATCTTTTTTTAACAGACCTAAATCAAATTCATGCTCACCTTATATACCATTACTTATCTTATTTACCATTCTATATTTTCTATATAACTTCTCCCCTCTTTTCACTCTCTTAATTATATTTTATTTAATCTTAATTTAAATCATTATACTTGTATCTTTTGTCCGTTCTTTTTCAATTATCTATTTATCTCTTCTCTTTAACAGAAAATTTCCCTTGTAATCACTAAGTATGACGCCTTTCTATCTTTCCCCTATATTTGACACTTTAAATAATACATAATTTCCATTCTGATTCTGCTTAGTACATTCTACATGTTACATTTTAATATAATAAAATAATAAGTTTATAATATAGTTAAATATATAATTTCCATTGTAATTCTGCTTAATACATTATTTTAAAATAGGAAAATAAAGTAATAGATTTATAATAACATTGAAACAATAGCAAATTAAACTCTATAGCCAAACCTTAAACATTTTACACATTCCCTTATATTTTATTAAATGTTAAAGTCTATCATTATTAAGCATTTTAATGTTTAAATATTTTTAAATCTTATAATATTCCAATTTACTATTTCAAATACAAATACTACAATACTATCTTGTGTACTTTTGCAGAATCTTTTTTTTTATTAATTGTACTTTACCCTTTATCTCTGAAAAAGATCTGTTTTTTTGCATCTTGTTTCAAGCCTTTGTGGCTTTTTTCCCCTTTTCCCCTTCCTTTCTTCTCCGATCTGGCCTTTTTACCCCCCCCCCCCCATCTCCTAACCTTCGTCTTTTTAGCTTCCTCTCTCTATTGTATTCCTCTTTTCTGTTGCTTTCTGACATTATATCGATTTTTCACCTTATTTTTTCTCTTTCTTGGTTGTTTTCTTAAATTTTAAATTCTCCATTTTTCTTCCCCTCTTATTTTCTTTCTTAATTAAAACTTTTTGTCCATTAAAGATGGCTTCTTCTTCTTCTTCTTCTTCTTCTTCTTCTTCTTCTTCTTCTTCTTCTTCTTCTTCTTCTTCTTCTTCTTCTTCTTCTTCTTCTTCTTCTTCTTCTTCTTCTTCTTCTTCTTCTTCTTCTTCTTCTTCTTCTTCTTCCTCCCAAACTTCTTGTTGTTGTATTTGCTGGTACGTAGAAATCGCCATTTCTAAAAAATGGAAAACAGCTCCCAGAGAGCCCTTGCCTTCTTGTTCTTCTTCCTTTAATTTTTCAAATTCCATTTTTTATTCATCCACAGATAATGCCATTTTTTAAAAAAAAAACAACCCAAATGTTTTTAATCTTAGAATAATTTCCAAACATCCCAAAGTCATCAACAATCCAAACAGACATGAAATATTTCATCTTCTTCCTTTTGCACTTTCTCTTCCTGGGGCAGTATCAATTACAAATCTCAAAATGTATTTTAAAGCCTTATTACAATTAGTTTCTGATCTTATAATCTTCAAGGCGTCTCCTCCAACAAAGTCTTAATAAAAAAAAATTTTTTTTTAGTCCTCTCCCTTCCCACTTATAACAAAGAGCTTTTGGTTTTTACCTTCTGTAGAAAAGCAGGTTTTTCAGTGTCCATTTGCTGTCTCTGTAAGGAAGGAGAGTGAACTTTCCCTTTTAGAACTTTCATTCGCCGCTTGACAGCCTCCTTTGGAAACAATGTATCATTGAAAAAGTCAGATTTCCAGGGTATTTAAATGAGTCTTAATGTCCCAGTTCAGCCAAAAAACGTTCACTTTCTAATTCTTTCTCCTGCACAAATCTTGTCCAGTTGTAGATTTCTTTGTGGCGGCCATTACTGACTGCCGCTCCACCGCCTCTGGAAAAAGGAGTCTAGCCGGCTGGGGAAAGGGGTTGTGATGTCCCCAGACCCCTATCCGGATCTCCTCCATCTTCCGTTACCTCTCCGGGGTAACGACAACTCCCAAATCCAATCGCATCGGGGGTACTTCAGCAGCGAGCGCAGCAGGGATCCACAGAGTCGCGGATTCCTGCCGCCACCGAAGCCTTGCAACCAGAAGTCCGGAACAATGAAAGACAAAATAAGACAATAATAATAAACATAGTCTTACTTGGAAAGAAAAAAGTGAGAACTTCTTATTTTAGTTGGTCTCTAATAATACTAACAAATCTGCTGTATTCACACTGATAATTACAGAAATATTTGCTACCTCCCTGGAGCATTCTTCTCACCAAGCTGAGACATTTCTCAAAATCAAACTATGAAAGAAAGCAGGCCGAAAAGAGAGAATGGAATATATACAAAACAAATATAAAACATTTTGGAATTTTTCTACCTATTCATGTAAACATCCTGGAGGTAAAAATTGTTCATGTTTTAGCATCAGCAGCCAACAGTAAGAAGAAACAAGAAGAACATGCCCTTGTCCACATGTTTGGACTATGCCCTGTGTTTCAGAAATTTATGCATCAGATGTAAACAAGTACATATTTTGGTCAAGTATACATAGAACACAAAACACAGAATAACAGGGCTGGAAGGGCCCTTAATGTCTTCTAGCCAATTATTTGTTTGAGCAAGAGACCTTATACTTTTCCAGGCAAATGGTTGTCCAATCTCTTCTTGAAACCTCCAGTGATAGAGCACCCACAGTTTCTGGAGGCAAGACAGATTAATTGTTCTTAGTTCTTGGTTAGATATCTCTTTAATGATTTTCTATCTGTTATTTGTCCTGCCCTCAAATGTTTTGGAGAATAGTCAACTTCCTCTTCAAGAGAAGACAGAGCTTTTCAAGTAGAAAACTGCTATTATGTCAACCTTAGTCTTCCCTCTTCTTAAGTCATTACGTACCTAGTTCCCTCAGCCATTGATCATATGGTTTAGCCTCCGGATCCCTTATTATTTTTGTTGCTTTTCTCTGTACACTTTCTAAAGTCTTGGCATCTTATTTTTGTATCGTTGTGATCAAAACTGGATGCACTATTCCAAGGATGGTCTCACTAGTGCAGTTTAAAGTGACACTATCACTACTCATAATTTTGATATTGTCCTGCTGTTAATATAGCATAGGACATTGTTGTTGTTTTTCAAAGCTGCAACACACAGCTCATACTTAAGTGGTGGTCCACTAGGACACTTAGATCCCTCTCACAGTTATTACTGTTGAGTCAGATACTGTCTATTGTATACCTGTTTAGTTGTTCTTGCCCAAGTATAGCACCTTACTTTTCTCACCACTGAATTTCATTTTGTTGGATAGGACCCTGTGTTCAAGTCTGTCAGGATCCTTCAAAATCTTGAGTTTATCTTCCAAAGTGTTAGCTATTTCCTTTAGTTTGGTGTCATCTGAAAATTTGATGGATTCCTCTTCTATCCTGCTTGTCTAGATCATTTATGAAGATGTTGAAGAGTACTGGGAATAAGAAGTACTCCACTACATGCTTCCCTCCATATAGATGTAGTTCTGTGAGAAATGTGGTATTAATCCCTTAACAAAGGGATTAATACAGCTAGTCTTCACAGAACTATGTGAGTGCGAATGATCAACCAATTGCAAATCCAAGTGGTGGTATTATTGTCTACCTCACATTATTATTTTCTTTTCATTTTGCCTATTTTGACTTATCAAGAAGTAGGCTGTCAATTGTCAATTGTCTTACTAAAGTCCAAGTATACTATGACCACACATTTACCTGATCCACTAATTTAATCACTTTGTCAAAGAAAGAAATAAGGTTTATCTGGCATGAGCTGTTTTTAGCAAACCCCTGCTAGTGTCTAGTTATTGCCTTACCTGTTTATAGTACTCATAAATCTGCTGCGTGATTTTTTTTCCCATGACTTTTTCCAAGTATTGATGTCAAGCTAATTGGTTTGTAGTTTTGTTTTCCCTCTCCCCCTCTTTTTTTTCCTTTTTGAAGATTGGAACCACATCACCTCTTTTCCAGTATTCTCGTAGTTTCCCTATCTCCAGGAGATTGGAAAGATGTTGCTCAGTGGTTCTAAGATTACACCTGCCAGTCCTTCAGAAGCCTGGGATGTAATCCATCTAATCCTAGAGATTTGAATTAGTCTAGAGAGGATATTTTCTTAGCAGTTTCTTGCCTATGTTGACTTGTTCTGTCTCCTACGGTTCTGTTTTTGATTGGCTGTTATATATTGCCTGCTGTCCACCTCATTGGGTAAATCAGTTAGGAATCACAACCAGATGAGTTAATTCTAGTTTGCAATGCTATAGATATAATCTTGTATGTCCGATCCTCCCCATCCCCATCCCTTCTACTGCCTGAGAAACTAGGATGGGCCTTTTTTTTGTCCTACCCACTATCTAGCTGTGGGCTATGCTGTCTCCTATCTGACCATTCCCTTGGCAGCATGTCTTTTGTCCAGTTCTCCAAAATCTTTCCTACATTTTATTACAGCTTACTGGAGACAATATATGAAAGACAAATTTGCCAGATTGATTGTAAACAGGCTCTGATTTCAAATAGCAGTCCACTTCATTGACTTCTTTATTTAATCCCACTGACATCCTTTTGAGCTAATTAATTGAGTTGCTATAATTGTGAATAGACTATGGCTTTTCAATTTCTAAAAATGGAAAGATTTCCATTTCAGTCCATCAGTTCATTAAGTATTTCTGAGAAACAGTTTCACCAACTGTTTATTGAAAGAGTTATAAGAGGTGACCAACTTTTTGTAAACCACTCAGAGTCAATTATGCCAAATGGATGTGTGTGTGTGTGTGTGTGCACGTGCACGCGCACATGTGTGTGTCCATCTCATTATCTATCTATGCATCATCTGTCATCTATCTATCTATCTATCTATCTATCTATCTATCTATCTATCTATCTATCTATCTATGTCTGTCTCTTTCTATCAATCTATCATCCATCAAATAAACACATACATTTAAGAAGTGTTGTGTGGCTTTATGACAGGCATGGCAAATACAAATCAGATTTTTGTTCATTGAGATGTGTTTGCAGTTGAAAAATAATATTTATTGCATATTTGTTTATTTACAGAAATCCCATGAATTATGGAACATTCCAAACAAAAATGGAATTGAAGATGTATGAATGAGGTAAGAGCAGAATATGATGCAAATAAAGAAAGTATGAGAATAAAAGACATGCAGAATGGATAATTCAACACTGAACAGGAAATAGAAGACTGCCCTCTTGTTGTTTACTATATTTAAGCATAAATATACATGGTATACTCATGGGGAAATTACAGTGCTGGAGGCTATGAATGTACTGTATGTGTACTTTGTTTGCAGGTAATGCTGTGTTGTTGAATGAGAACTCAAATGATTTGAAGTGAGTGACATAGATTTAAGATGCATTGAGAAGTTTAAATCTGAAAATTAACATAGCAAAGTCCAAAGTATTTTTATTTGATTAGAGAAAATGGAATTAACAGGTTGCAAATAATACATAACTGGTTAAAAAAGTAGAGAAACTGAATTAATTCTTGTACCCTAGTAGAATGTTTAGCAGAAGTAGAAAAATAAATGAAGAAATTTTAAGATGTATAAATGTTGTAGAAAGTAATAGGTAGTATATATAGTTGTAATGAATGGCTTTTGTGCAAAAAAAAAAAAAAGTAAAAATTGTGATGTATAAAAGTGTGCTTCTGCCTAGTTTGTTTATGGGAAGTTACTAGTTATGTCATGAGAAACATAAAGGAAAACCTAATGCAATGGAAATCAGATACTTAAATAGCAATTGTGGCAAAGCAGGGAAAAGTAGGAAAAAAAACAAATGGATTCTGTATGGATATGCAAAAGGATGCAAAAGGGAGTGACTCATATGAAGTATGTTGGGATGATATAGAAAAAATAAATGAGGATCAAAATGCAACAAATATGAGTGAAAATATTGAGAGGGCAAAGACTAAAAAAATCCTGACAAAGATGATGAGATCTTCAAAAACAGAGAAGTATTTGTTGTTATTTAATTGTATGAGCCATCCAGAGTCATGTACGTGACATGCTCAGCTGAATGAATGAATGAATAAATGAATGAATGAATGATAATGTATGAAATGGAGGGTTGATGTAAAGGAAGTGATGGCTTGCAAAGATAGAAAAGTATGGAAAAGTATAATGAAGTTTGAGTGTAAACTTGGTTTAGATATTCTCCATCCCTCTCACGCCTTCAATACTTTCCTTCTATACTTTGCATAGAGATCCTTACCTCAAAAGATAGTAATGTTATAAGTGTATATTTCTGCATGTGTGCCTGTATGTACTTAACATTAATTTATATCAAAACTCAGGCCACAACATCAATAACCATGGTCACATAAGCAGTAAACTGTTGAATGGCAATGGATCTTTGCTTTGATAACTCACCTCATTGAGGCAAAACATAATGCCCTGAAGCCTGGTCAGGCATGTTCAATAGATGATGAGCCCTGACCAGGCTTCAGGGCATCATGTTTTGCCTCAATGAGGTGAGTTATCATTTAATTCATACCCGTTGCTTGGCAGAACTTCCTCTAGCTATTGCAAGTGCCAATTAAGGCCAAGGAGCAATAATGAACAGAAACCATCTTTGCTTTATTTTTAAAAGATAGGGGCATTCTATCATAGTATTTTATAATGACATTTGGAATTCCACTAATTTTGTGGGTTTTTTTTCTTTTCATAGAAAATTATTTAAGAATAAATATCAGGACAGTTGCAAAATATTTTATGACTCCAATATCTGCTGACCAAGTGTTAAGTGTTGATAGGTTGCTTTGAGTTCCTATTTGGATAATAGCCAAGGTGGCCACTCTAATATACTGTAGGACATATGGGCAGCTTGCTATCAATAAAGAACTTTTCTATTTCAGCTATCAAATGTCAATTTCTCTTATTGCTCAGTATTGCAAGCTGCCAAATGTTAAGTATAAAAATAAAAATAGCTAGAGAATATACAGCAAAGATGCTAATCACTTCAAAGGGATATAATTAACAACAAATTTGGCAGAAGTCCTTCCTTCTTTCCTTCCTTTCTTCCCTCCCTCCCTCCTTCCCTCCCTCCCTCCATCTCAGTGAATTTAGTAGGTGTTAAGATACCAATATTCTTTGTCTTTATAGGAGAGATCACACAAATGCAACCCTTCATCAATCTGTTCATGCTTTGATTGGAATGCCCATGTTTATTTGTTTATTGCATCACTGTGTAACTTTTGAGACATCTAATACAGGATTTATAATGAAATCATTCCCCATAAGACAAAAAAGTGCTTTCCCTCATCAGCTTGAACAGAAGACAGGAGACATAATAGAAAGGAGAAGGGGGAATGAGTGAGGGAGGAAGCCTACCAACAAGATTAGCTACTAAGCGAGAAGCTTTACATATTAAAATGTGATATTTTATCCCACATCAAATGAGCAACCAGAAGGTTTCATGGAAGAGTACTAAACAAGTACCATATTTCTCCAACAATACGGCCTCCACCAATAGGATGCCCCACCATGTTTCTTTGGCATAAAATCAAATTAAGCCCCTCCCCCCAAATTTAGGCCTATTTTAAAACATGCAAAATAAGGGGGAAGGGCGGGGGACTTGCCGTTAGGAGCGCCCCCGGGCAGCAATTCCTCGCCACCAGTTACTCCTAACGGGTGATCATGGCGAAGCGCGGAGCTCCCTACTCCCACCTTTGCTGCAGACACCTTTGGCACCCGCTGCTGTTGCTTTCCCTTCTGCCCATTCCGCCAAGTTTGGAGCTGCCACTTCCGTGTTTGGAGTGCTGCTGCCATTTGGGGCTCCAAACAGCGGCAGTGCTCCAAACATGATGGTGGGCGATCTTTTTATTTTGGTCCGCGTGAAGCTCAGAGCGAGCAAGAGAGGGAGACAACCTCACTAGTGGATCACAATGTGGCTGGAAGACCGAATCAGCGGGAAACGATGGCGATCTTTTTGGAGCGAGAGAAAAGGGAGAGAAGAGTTGCGAGGCATAATTTGCAGGAGGAAGTGGGTGTATCCCACAGCAGGGAGCCCAAGGAAGAAGGGCCGGTAGGCAACAGAGAGCATCCCGTAGCTCCGGAAGCAGCCTAGAGACACGCCCGGGAAGAGGCGCAGATGCTGCCTTGTAGTCCCCAAGCCAACTGCAGATGGTGAAACTCATAGAGGAAGAAAGCAATATAATAACAAGGATCAGATGAAAATGAATTACATTTATACATTGAATAATTAGATATTCCTTTTATTGAAATACAAATGCTATAAACTGGGAGATGTGCAGAAAAAAGAGTTTTTAAGAGCTGGAATTTATGTTTACAAAAATTGAGATCTAACAATCATTTGTTTATTTCTTCTTCATAGCAATCTTTGGTTGAGGTTCTGGTATAACACGAAACTACATCTATATTTGATAAAAATCCAGTTAGGATATGTTATTAATTTTCCTTCAGTAATGGAGAAAGTGTATATATATGGGTGCTAGCTAACACTCAATACCAACTTGATGACAATCAATCAATGGTCATTTTCATGTAAACTTTCCATAAATTAAGTTATTCCAGGAAGTCTAAGACATTAGCATTATCTGGATAGTAAAGTATCTTCCTTTTTGCAGCCTTCTGCTTTCTGCCTTTTTGGCCCTTTTTGCCTTCTTCTTTTTTTGCCATGCACCTTGCACCTTGCACCTTGCACCTTGCACCTTGCTGCATCTTGCACCTATTCACAACTTGCACCTTACACTTTCCCTTCCCCTCATGCATGCACTCAATTTAATCTTTCTGTCAACTTAACCTGTACATTATTCTATCTACCTACCCACTATTCTATCTACCGAAACCCATACATTAACAGTTCTTTTAAAACTCTCAGAAAAAGTGTATATTTGTTTGAGATGAGCATCATGCCTTTCATAGAATCTGGAAAGATTTCTCAGCAACAGGGTGCAGAGCAGAGATTGTACCCTGTTAGGTACAAATATATTTCCTATTGCATTTGGAATAGGAAACAAAAATGAAAATAACAATAATTTGCAGACATTGGCATCTATCTTCAACAATAAGTGGAACATACATGCTCTTGTTTTGAGGCAGGGAATGAAAATAAAGACAGAACTTTTAAAAATCAAACAATTAAGTACATTTGAATCCTTTGCTTTTGTCTCCTTTCTCACTAACTAATTGGAAAAACACTGGGAATCATGAAGTTTGTTTCCAATTTGTTACACCTTGTCTGTTTCTCAGAAAGATTTTACTTTCTTTGCTCTGGCTCTGGGATTTTTTTCCAAGCAAGAAGTATACTGTTCCAGGATGAATAGCCTGAGGGATGCCAGAGATAAAGTTTTGCCAGGAATTTCTAGAAGAAGAGTTTTGTTTTTATGGATGAACAAAAGGATAGTTCTCTCTGTAGTGAATCACAAGCCAAATGTTCCCCACAGAAATGGCCTGGGAACAAAGCTTGTTTGTTTGTTAACATTGATGCCCAAAGGGAGAAAAAATGGTCTCACAAGGACAGGCCATCCATACCAAGTGGTACATAATTGGATGCCTGCAAAACTTTGCTTTATGTTGTATATAATACTACTGCTTTCTTAAAGGAATCAACATAACACTGCTAATGCATCAAGTCAGCTTGATTCACTACGATCTGCTTCACCAGAATAGCTACTAAGAAACTGTGGTGAAATTCAGCTTCAAAGGAAAGGTTCTTATCTGATCTTGATACTCTTCAACTAGAAGGAACAACTGGTGGCAAAATACGTTTATAAATTCTGCGGCTTCACAATGCTTGCATCTTTGCAATTGCAAGAGATGCGATGATATTTATTTCACTTCTATAAGTGGAACAGTAGTTCACTATAATCATATGTGAACTCTGGGGCTTACATAGGATTATATGTACATGTGTGTGTGTGTGTGTGTGTGTGTGTGTGTGTCTGTCTGTCTGTCTGTATGACATCTGACCCTAAGATATTTTGGACTTTTGGCATTTCAGGCAATTTGATATTATGGTTTTTGCTTGTTCTCTTCTTCTTGCTTCTACTGCCTGGAATATTGCTATCTTTAACCTATTGTTAACCCAGAGAAATTGCTCATTTCACTAAAACACATTCTTTCACACCTCAGTTCTCCACAGATTAAGGGGCACCATTCCAATCAGGTCCCTCCTAGATAAGCAATGCATCAATGATCAAAAGATTAAAGTACTACTGATAGCCAACAATTCCGTTGCCTGTAAAAATAATGCATGGCCATATAGATGGCAGCAAAGACAGTGCTCTGTATTTCTTCTGCTGCCCTCTCATGCACATTTTTGCAGCCCAGATATGCTGGAACTAGCTTAAGTTTGAATAGATAGCAGTAGCATGGAAAGCAACAATCATATAAACAGCAACAGGTAATCAGGCTCTTTTAATATTGCCTCAGTTTTCATTCATTAATCAAGCTTGGAGGTATCTCCTGGTGTGATGAGATGTGGGGAGGGAAAATAAATGTCTACTCCATTTTCTGCTTCCTGAATGAATCAATCTTTTACTGCTTATTATCAACCCATTAACTTAATTTCCCCTGGAAAATATCTTGCATTCAATGTGAGAATACAATAGGGAGGAAGAAGTAGTTGGAATTTTTGAAAATCCATTTGCTACAAAGCAGCTGTCCCATATCTGAATTTCCAGTCTCTTTTCTCTTACTCCCATCCTTGGTAATTTTTGCTCAGGACCTCTGAAAAATTGAAGAATGAATTCACATTAATACACATGTAAACTGAGATGAATTAATGTATCCTGATTTTTATTCTTGGAAATCTGGACAGCCTATTTAGATCTGATAGAAAGTGAATAAGGAAGATGGATGATATAACAGGTAGTGGTTACAATTAAGACATTAAAAAAATAATGAATAAATGGGGTTAGAATGGTGGCCTTGAAGAAAGCTCTGGGTTTTGAGAAAAAATGCCATCTTAGGCAGGATTGTTCGATTGACAGGCAGGGAGAGTCTGTTTCTAGCATGGGTTCAGCATGATAGAAAACACAAAGTAGGACAAGAAACAAAATCAGGTCCCCAGGATTTTTCAACATTCACATTACTTGCATAATTTACTGACAAATTCAAACTAAAGAACTAATTAAGAAGGAGTCCATGTCTTAAACCTTATGTTCTTCTTTGGCAGCTTTTACCAGCCTCCAAAATGCATGGGGGCTTTAGTTACCATAATAAATTTAAATCAATCACATCTGGAGGGCAGATTAGTAAGCCTGTTCAACAAGATAGCAGATCGCTTTGTCAGGGCAGCTTTTTAACGGAACCCTAATCTCAAAAATGTCACATTTTTTTTATCAAGGCTTCTAGTATCACATGATTAGAGGCAAGGATGTTGCTGGCCAAGTAAGAATCTTCCTATTTAATGAGAGACAGATGCTGTAGATAAAATTTCTTGACAGCTGTAAAATAAAATTTTACAAAGTTTGTTACATGCTGTACATTTTGAAAAGTATGCACAATCTTTTCTAACCCAGTCCTCTCCATTTTGTTGACCTTCAACTCCTGAATTAGATACTAGTATGTGACAGTTACAAGGACTGCACTGCCAGATTAGGCTCCTATACACATATGAAGAATCTGGAATCCAACTATTTGTATCCAGGCACAGTTGCCTTAATGTTCTTACTTAGTTACAGTTTGCACTGAGACTTGAACTTTTTTGTCTTCAAAGCACATAGATTACAAAATCTGCAAATCTTTTGGATGGTAATTTGGGAAGCCACCACACTCCTAGAAGAAATGAAATATTTTGAGGAATATTTTAAAAAGGCAGGGTAAGATATTTTCCTTAAAAGAGAAATTTAAAAAATCTTAAGGGAGACAGAAACTCAGAGTATCAGCCCTCTGCCCCCCCACAGAAACTGAGCTGGGGCAGCTTTTAAAAATGCAGATTTGGTCATTCTTTACTCTGTGCAGCAAAGTCTGAACAAATTAGCCCTCACCCAAGCCAACACATGGGAAAGCCATTAAGCCATAATAGGAATTATTGTATCACCCTCCAAACTTCAACCAAACTTAGCTCAGTCAAAGTTCTAGGATTTGTATGTGGCCCCATGGGAGTCTGACAACAGCCAATAGAAGATATAAAAGTCCCCCACTCTCAACTCCATCTGGTCAGCTGCACAGAATTACACATGCTTCGTGCTTCTGCTTCATCAATAAATGGACCCTCTTTCCAATCAGCCTCCAGACTCCATTTTGTCTCCAGTGCCTTTCTCCCGGGTTGGAATTAGACCTTGGTATTTCTTCCAACAGTTATATATACATGTGTGCCTGGTGAGTTACATGTGCATTAGTCTATGGAAAGATAGAGGCTGGGTTGGAGTTCACATGAGTGATTATGTAATGCATGAATGATTTTGAGAAGCAGGAAGCATGCAAAAGGTTTCTCATCTCATAGAAGGAGGGATGATGTGGAGAATGTTTCAGAAGGGACCATCCCTAATTTGCTAGAGAGTAGAGGAGGAGATAAATACCTCTGGTTTTGCAAGATACTGTTAATGTAACATTATAAAAAGATAGACCTAGCAGTCCTGGCCATTACTGTTGTTTTGAATACCTGACCAGGCTAAAAGAGATTACTTCCCTAATGTGACACATGTAGAAATCAAGACTATACTGAAAGCACCCAAGATGATGCTAAAGTTTCTTTCTTTTTTCTTCTGATTATAGTGGGAATCTTGGAAATAAACATGCAAACATATTTTTAAAGTATTTGAGATGCAGATGAAAACCTTTGGCAGAATGGGTGTGGGAGGATTATTCTTTCTCCCTTTTCCTTCTTGAAACTTGAATCAGATACTACAGGAAAAGTAAATTGTTAATTTCAGGATACATATTCCCAAAGGTGTTCAGTAAAAAGCATGGTGATATCATGCATGTGATGTCACTGAAGCAAATTACATAATTTACAAATGCCATTATTTATATCATATGCTCAACAAGATCATTTACCCCTGCTCTCCCAGCCCCCAACCAGTGGATGCCTAAGGAGAATGCCCTGTCTCTAAGCTTTACACATACACACACACACACACTGTACAATATTAGCATACTCCGAAACCCTCGCAACTGATTGGTCCGGACCAGCGGAGACCTGATTGGTCAACAGGTCGGCCGTGATTGGAGCACTGGGAATCTACCGCGATTGGCTGTGCCGATCGCGGGAGATTCAAAGTGCTGCCATTGGCTGCCGAGCCACGAGCCAACCCTATATGAAGGGCTGCTGCGGCTAGCATTCTCAGACGTTTACCTATACCTAATAAAGAGCTGAATTTCACGTAAATGGTCTCGCGTCTCTGTCAAACCGATCCACCTCAGATCTAACACTGGCAACGAGGATGGGATCATGAGACAAAGAGACCATCCAGCACGTGGCGAAGCAGCACGCAGCAACCAGCAACATGGCCAGAATCAACTCACCATCTGCTCCCTTCAACGCTGCTACTGAGCATTGGGAATCCTATACCGATAGGTTCCAAATGTTCCTCAAGAGTAGCAACCTCAAGGATGCCAACAGCCACAAGAAACAAGCTGTGTTCCTCACGCACTGCGGGCCCGCGGTCTTCAAAATGGCCAAAGCCTTGGCCAAACTGATGGACGTCAAGGCGATGGAGTGGGACGATCTTGAGTCCCTGCTGCGGAGCCACTACGCCCCCGTCGTTCCCAACCTCATTCGGCAGCATGACTTCTACAGGCGGGATCAATGCGAGGGCGAAGGGCTGGCTAGCTTCATAGTGGCACTACGGGACCTGGGGGGTCTGTGCGAGTTCACCAACCTGGACGAGGCCCTGCAACACTGCGTCATCCTGGGACTTCGAGACCCCATCCTCCAGAGCCGCATCATGGCAAAGGGAGACATGTCCCTCGCCGATGCCCTCACCGAAGCCGCTGCAGAGGAAGCAGCCAAGAAATCAGCGGCTTGGATGCAACAATCAAGCATCATGCCACGAGCAGTGACCGGAGAGGCAACGCCGACCCCCGAGAGGAGGCCAGCGACAGACCACACAACCACACACCATGGCGACATTGACTCCTTCTCAGAAACCGAAGACAAGAAGGAGGAGATCCACCGTCTCCAATCAACGCAGGAGTGGCTGGAACCACGAGGTCGTAAGTCGAGGTTCCAGTGTGCCAGCTATGGCAGCGATCACCCCCGAGTGGACTGTCATTTTCTCGAAGCCATTTGCAGGCATTGCGAGAAATGGGGGCACATCGCCAAAGTGTGCCGGAATAAGAAGCACTACAGCCCGCGGTGACGAGATGCCAGCCCCAGACAGAGAGACAGCACCCCCACCAGGACCCGAGATTGCCAGACAGAGAACCGCTGGAGCCGGGAAGGTTGGAACAGGCGACTCCAGGAGATGAGACAGAGAGAGGAAACGCACCAGACTGTCGTCATCGGCCATTCCTCCACCAGCGACGCCAGAAAGGTATATGTGATGGTCGGGATAGAAGACCAGCAATGCGACATGGTGGTGGACTCAGGGTCTTTCCTCTCAATGGTCTCCTGGTGCACACTCAGGCGCCTGGTCCCCACCATCTGCCGCCAAGAACTGGAAGACCAAACACTAACCCTCAAAAACTATCAGGGAAACCGAATCCCTGTAGTCGGTAGAGGCCATTTTAAAGTCACCTTCAAGGGCCACACAGAAGTGCTACCCCTGACGATCGTCGATCGAGATCGGCCAAGCCTGTTGGGACTGCAGTGGTTTGCACCCCTGGGCATCGAAGTAACAGGCATACACCACATCGGAGAGGCAGACTGGGAAGCGGCACTCGTGAGGGACTTCTGGGAAGTCTTCGATGACTGTTTAGGCAAGTACCGGGGGTCCCCTATTTCATTTAACATAGACCCAAGCATCGCGCCAATCCGCCTTAAGCCCAGGCGAGTGCCCTTTGCACTCAAGCCCAAGATCGATGAGCAACTCGATAAGCTCATTGCGCAAGGGGTGCTGGAACCGATCGATCATGCCCGGTGGGAGACCCCAATTGCCACCCCCATCAAGCCAGATGGGTCAGTGAGAATTTGTGGTGACTACAAGGCCACCCTAAACCATGCGCTCCAACAAAGTGCATACCCCGTCCCAGTAGTCCAGCATCTTCTGCACTCACTGGGGGGAGGCCGGATCTTCACAAAGCTCGACCTGGAACAAGCCTACCAGCAACTGCTGGTCGACCCCATGACAGCAGAAGCCCAAACCATCGTAATGCACCAAGGGGCTTTCCGCTGCAACCGGCTCCAGTTTGGAGTCAGCGTGGCACCTGGGGTCTTCCAAAGCCTTATGGAAAGACTCCTCCAGGGAATAGAAGGGGTAGTGCCCTACTTTGATGACGTCTTGGTGGCCGTGAAAAATGAGAAACAACTAGAAGCCAGGTTGAGGGAGGTACTGCAGAAGTTCAGAGACTCAGGACTTAAAGTCAAGAAAGGGAAGTGCCAGCTATGGGCCGAAAGGGTCAAATTTCTGGGGTACCTCCTAGACAAACAAGGGATTCACCCCACAGATAAGAAACTGAGAGCCATAAAAGAAGCACCGCAACCAAAAAACAAAACGGAATTACAGGCTTTCTTGGGACTGTAAAACTTTTACAATGTCTTCCTACCTCAAAAGGCGACCGTGGCGGAACTGCTACATAGGCTGTTAGATAAAACAGCCACCTGGACCTGGGGAGCATGGGAGGAGAGCACTTTCAACAACACAAAAAACCTGCTAACATCCGATGTGGTACTAATCCAGTACAGCGAGACTCTGCCATTGACGGTAACTTGTGACGCATCACCATTTGGAATCGGCGCCATCCTCAGCCACCAGCTACCAGATGGGAGGGAAGCACCCATCGCTTTCTTATCAAGGACACTTTCAAAGCCAGAGCAGATCTACAGTCAGCTCGACAAAGAGGCCCTAGCAGTCGTCGCTGGCGTCAAGAAATTTCACGAATACCTTTACGGTAGGAGTTTTACAATCATCACGGATCACAAGCCGCTGCTAGGAATCCTGGCAGGGAACAAGGCCACACCGAACATTCTTTCACCAAGAATGACGAAGTGGTCCGAATTCCTAGCAGCATACAATTACCAGCTGATACACTGACCTGGCAAGGACATCGCCCATGCAGACGCCCTAAGCCGGTCACCCTTACCGGACCGGGAAAATGACTCGGCACCCACAACAGAGGTACTCCAAATAGAGACAATATCCAACCCACTCGTGACCATGCCAGACATTGCCAGAGAAACAAATAAAGACAAACGACTGCCGCGAGTCTTGAGCTGGGTGGGAAAAGGGAATCGGTAAGCGATAGAGAAGGAACTGAAGAAAACCAACTAACGCAAGCAGAACACCTCCCACCTAGAATAAATAAACCAATAAACCGATGCTATTCACCTGTAAACGCAGGACCAATGGAGCACGAAACCTTGGGGTCTTCACCTGGAAGGAGCAGCCAAACCAGCTCACCCGGCCAGGAAAAACCAAGCGGGAGCAGAAGCGGCAGTTCAACCAGCCCAGGAGAACCGGGAGGGAGCTACCAAGAAAGGCCCAGCTCAACGTTCCAGGTGGTTCCATCCCAAGGAACCGGAGCGACAGAGGAGGCATCCGAACCGGTCAATGACCACACCAGAACTGAACCGCGTAGGTCAAGGAGGCTTACTATATGAAGGGCTGCCACGGCTCGCATTCTCAGACCTTTACCTATACCTAATAAAGAGCTGAACTCACGTAAATGGTGTCGCATCTCTGTCAAACCGATCCGCCTCAGATCTAACACACACCATACTTACAAACTACTAAAATCTCTAGTAGGATAATTTTTTTCCTCTTCAACACTTTTCTCAATTCCTTTGTGCAGTTTAGGCTCCCTGAATAGAATAACAGAAAAACAGAGTCTTCTACTCCAACCCCTGCTCAACCCTTATACTATTTCAGACAAATGGTTGTCCAATTTCTTCTTAAAAACCTCCAGTGATGAAGCAGCCACACCTTCTGGAGGCAAGGTATTCCACTGATTAATTGTTCTGTCAGGAAATTTCTCCTTAGTTTTAGGTTGTTTCCTTGATTAGTTTCCACCCATTGCTTCTTGTCTTGTTCTCAGCTGCTTTGGAGAATAGATTGATCCCTTCTTTTTTCTGGTGGCCCCTTAAATATTGCAACATGATATCCTGTCCCTCCTAGTCCTTCTTTTCATTAAATTAGACATGACCATTTCCTGCAACCGTTCTTCATATGCTTTAGTCCCCAGTCCTCTTTTTCAGCCTCCAATCCACCAACAGTGTGGCTCAACTACTTTCAACAATCTGTGGGTGGAAATTCATATATTTGCACCTTAATGCACTTTGGGTCTCAAAATCTGACCCCAGGTGGTTTGCTTATTGAAACTACAGCATGAGTTTGGTGGGGAGGATCCAAGGGTGGTGTTGTGTATGCAATATAATTAATAAAGTGTGAGCTTGAAGTAAGTGCAGGGTTCTGGCCCTGCACTTCTGATTGGCTATTAGGTGGCTGGACTGGATTGGCCCATTCCGGGGAATCCAATTGGCCCTTAACAGAGAGTTCTTATTGGTTATAAAAGCTAGCGTTCCTAGCTTGTTATTGGTTAAATGTTACAAGGTTTGCCTATATAAGGCGGGTTTTATTGATATTAAAAGAGCAAGTCATGATGTAAATAAAGAGCTGAAGTTCACCGTTCAGAAACTTGTCTCCATTCTTTCTCGCCCATGCTCGAACCTAACACTGGCAACGAGGATGGGATGTGGAGACATCTGAACCAACGAAACTTCGAAGAACACTGAGCACGTGACAGCCGACGCCAACAACAGAACCATGTCCAGCGGCATCGTACCACCTGCTCCGTTCGATCCATCACAAGAAGACTGGGAGTTTTATATGGATCGTTTCCAAATGTTCCAAGAGACGAACAACTTAAAGGACGCCACAGCCGGGAAGAAACGGGAGGTGTTCCTGACACATTGCGATCCAACCGTATTTAAGATGGCTAAGGCACTAGCCAAACCCTGAGAAGTGAAGGCCATGGATTGGGATGACCTCGAACCTATCCTGCGAGACTACTATGCCCCAACCGTGCCTACGCTCGTGAGATGCCACGAGTTTTACCAAAGAAGCCAGTGAAAGGGAGAGAGCGTAGCTGACTTCATAGCAGACCTCTGAAATTTGGGAGGCCTCTGCGGATTCACCGATCTAGAAGAAGCATTAAGAGATCGCATAGTTCTGGGATTAGATGCACCAGGTGTTCAAAGCAAGCTGATGGCAAAAGGCAACATCAGCCTTGCCGACACCATTGCCGATGCTACTGCAGCGGAAGCAACCAAGAAGTCGGCTGCACAACTACGCCGAAACCTTACTCCGGTACCACCACCGGCCAGCGAAATCTCACCTACTTCAGAAGGGCAGCTCGCGACAACGCACCACGAGGACCTCTCTTCGTCGTTAGACAGTGACGAAGAATGGGTCCATCGACTGTGGTCCGACCGGGACCCTCGGCCGAAGCCCTTATGCCCTTGCGCTGGCTGTGGAGCCAACCATGCCAGATCCGAATGCAGATTCCGCGACGCACTCTGCCATGAGTGCGGGAAACGAGGCCACATCGGACGGGTCTGCCGCAGCTTGCCAGGACCCAGCCAGGCCTCAAAAGGGCTAACTATCACCAATCGACAGGAAACGGTCCTGTAAGGCGAGAGCCAGTAAACCACTCCTACAGAAATCGAGCTTTGCAGAGAGAAGAGGCTCACCATACTATCACTATCGGTCACGCCTCAGCCTTGGACATTAAGAAAATCCGAGTCACGGTAGCCATCGAGAACCAGCCTTGCCACATGGAGGTTGACTCGGGATCATACCTCTTGATAGTGTCATGAAAGACACTCAAGCAACTCATCCCCACAATTCAACGCCAAGATCACCGTTTCCAACGCCTCATCCTCAAGGACTACCAGGGGAATCGAATCCCCGTCGTCGGGTCCTGCCGAGTCCGAGTCTCTTTCAAGAAGCACACAGCATACTTACCTTTAACAGTCATCGATAGAGATCGGCCTAGCCTACTGGGCCTCCAATGGTTCGCGCCACTCGGCATTGAAGTGGCCGGCATAAACCGAGTCGGTGGCTGTGACTGGGAGGAAGACCTTATCTCTGAGTTCAGGGACATCTTCACGGACAGCTTAGGTGAGTACAAGGGGACCCCGATCTCATTCAGCTTCGATCCAAAAATAGCTCCCATTCACCTAAAGCCCCGCCGAGTTCCGTTTGCCTTAAAATCGAAAATCAACGAACAACTCGACAAACTGATAGCTCAGGGGATGTTGGAGCCCATCGATCACTCCCCTTGGGAAACCCCTATTGTAACACCCATTAAGCCAGATGGGTCAATCCGAATTTGTGGGGACTACCGGGCCACTTTGAACCACGCCCTGCAGCAGAACGCATATCCAGTTCCAGCGGTGCAGCACCTCCTCCATTCCCTGGGGGGTGGGAAAGTTTTCGCTAAATTGAATTTAGCTCAGGCATATCAGCAATTACCAGTAGATGAAAAAACAGCACAGGCCCAAACTATTGTGACGCACGGAGGTGCCTTTAAATGCACCCGGCTGCAATTCGGATTAAGTATAGCCCCGGGGATTTTTCAGAGCCTTATGGAAAGGTTATTGCAAGGGATTAAGGGCGTGGTCCCCTATTTTGACGATGTATTAATTGCAGCCCCTACAAAAAAAATCTTACAGGACCGGTTAAAATTAGTCCTAAAAAAATTCCAAGAGGCCGGTCTTAAGTTTAAAAAAAACAAATGTAAATTGTGTACTGACAGTGTTGAGTTTTTAGGGTACCTGATTGATAGCCAGGGCATTCACCCAACTGAAAGTAAATTAAAAGCGATCAAAAACGCTCCCAGGCCAAGAAACAAGGCCGATCTCCAGGCATTCCTAGGCCTCATCAATTTTTTTAATGAATTTTTACCGCACAAAGCAACCGTCGCTGAACTGTTACACCAATTGTTAGATAAAAAAGCAATTTGGTTATGGGGTTACCGTGAAGAACAAACGTTCTGAAATGTTAAAAAACTGCTCACTTCTGACTCTGTACTCATGAAGTATAACGAGACTTTGCCGTTAGTTATAACCTGTGATGCATCGCCTTTTGGGCTGGGTGCTATTTTGAGCCAAGTACTGCCTAATGGGAACGAAGCCCCTGTTGCATATTTTTCAAAGACTCTGTCAAAAACGGAGTAGAACTATGGACAAATTGATAAAAAAGTCCTCGCAATTGTCTCAGCTGTGAAAAGATTTCACGAATACGTGTATGGTAGAGTTTTTACTATTGTGACTGACCACAAGCCGTTATTGGGGATAATAGCCAGAGATAAGCCAACTCCCTACATATTATCCCCTAGGATGACCCGATGGTCAGAATTCTTAGCTGCTTATAACTATCGGCTGCAATACTGCCCGGGGAAGGCCATTCCCCACGCTGACGCATTGAGCCAAGCACCGCTTCCAGAGACTCTCGACAATCCAGCACCAACGGTAACTACGTTGCAAATCGAAGCGCTCAACTCGCCACCACTGACCGCCCGAGATATCGCAAGAGAAACCAAACGTGACCACACCCTAGTACGTGTCCTAGGCTGGGTAGAACACGGATGGCCATTGGACCAGTTATCAGATGACTTCACACCATTCAAAACTCGACAGACTGAACTCTTCTCCCAAAAAGTCTGTGTCATCTGGAGCGATAGAGTCATTATTCCAGAATGGCTCTGAAAAGCGCTGCTGAGAACTTTGCACAATGGCCACTCTGGCATCGTGCGAATGAAAGCCCTTGCACGAAGCTACGCATGGTGGCCGGGCATTGATAAGCAAATCAAACAGTGGGTTAAAGCTTGTCCCAAATGCCAAGAAGTCAGCAACGCCCCACCAAAAGCCATGCCTACTGAATGGGAGACACCACGTGGACCCTGGTCCTGAATTCACCTGGACTTCGCGGGGCCAACCAAGGGCCACATCTTCCTGCTTACTGTCGATGCCTACTCCAATTGGCTCGAAATTCATCGCATGACGACTACGACCTCCGAGGCGGTCATCAAGATTCTAAACAGACTCTTTGCAACCCACAGATTACCAGACGTCCTGGTATCCGATAACAGCCCACAATTTACTGCACTAGCGTTCGAGCAGTACCTCGCTGACCGCGGCATCCGCCATGCGCTCACCTCACCTGTGCACCCTGTGAGCAATGGCCGAGCAGAACGCATGGTTCAATTTGTGAAGAAAACCTTGCAAAAGGTAGACTACGACAACATTGACGACAAGGTCAACCAAATCCTCTTTTTGCAACACATCACGCCACATAGCGTCACCAACAAAACTCCCGCTGAACTGCTAATGGGACGAAAGCTCCGCTCCCACCTTGACCGGTTGCACCCTGTGTATGAAGCAGAGAAACCACTAGGATCCAGCGGCCGCTGTCACACCTTCCAGGTAGGAGACCTGGTTTATGCAAAAAACCTATCGGGCGACCCGTTGTGTGTGGAAGCGACAGTAGTACGTGCAACCGGCCCTAGATCCCACCTTGTGCAATGCCTTGATGATAAACTTTGGAAACGGCATATCGACCAATTAAGGTCGCGGCTTGCAGCGGCCAATTCGCAACTCCCCTATGACCAAACTGAAGGTGGGGGGTGCGGTATCTGCTATCCCGCATCAGATGGGCGCCTCATGAGAGGGGGCGAAGGAGGAAGAAACGACAAGAGATGAGGTTTCTCGGGATGAGCGCGCCCAGAATGTCTTGGCACACACTCTTTTATTATGCTTATTCACAGGGGGGGGGGGTGAAATTTTTCAGAGCCCAAGTCAAACAGGGTATTCAAGATTTACAATGGTTCAGGTCAGTTAAGATACCAGGTTAAACAGGATGCGCGTGATTTACAATAGCTCAGGTCAGTTAGGATACCAGGTTAACAGGATGTGTGTGATTTACAACAGTTCAAGTCAGCTAGGATATCATTCTGTATTGACAGATGTTTATCTCCCGGTCTCTTATACATGCCTGGCAAAGATCACTGAAGAGACAGAAGTCTAATGTTTACACGAGAATGATACATTGTTGCAATACATAGTTGCACTGATACATAGTTGCAATCACATGAATGATACATAGTTACAACATCTCCTCTGTTTTTATTATTTATGACGAGTCTTCTTCCTTGTCCAAGAAGACAGGAACTATTTTTCTGAAATGTTCTCCGTCCCCGTCATCTAGGCAGGTGTGCGACCCGTCAGCGTCAGGGTTGTCCAAGGAGCGGTAACTCAGCAATGACATTTTTTCATCCGGTGTTAAAGACATATCATGAGCTTGCAATAACACATTAACATCAGCAGTTATGGAAGATAATTGATTTTTCAAAAATTGCAATATTCTATTAAAACAACAAGGTCCTATAATACATATCAATATAATGATTATTAATGGTCCTGCCAATGCAGTTAAAAAGGTTATAAGCCATGGTGAAATAGAAAACGAACCTTGATACCAATTATACATGCTTAACCTTTCTTTTTCTCTATCTTTTAAGCGTTTTTCTAATTCATTCATAGAATCCAACACGACCCCCCTGCTATCAGCATAAAAACAACATTCTTCTTTAAGCGCAGCACACAATCCCCCTTGTTTTAAAAATAACAGATCTAAACCTCTACGATTTTGCAAGACTACTTCCGAGAGGGACGTCAAGGAGTTTTGCAAAGCTACAATTGATTTTTCAATTCGTAATAAATCATCATCAATGGCTGAACCCAGAGCTGTAATTCTTTTGTCAGAAACAGCTAGTCCTGCAATGCCCGTGGCTGCGCCCGTGTGGAATAACCCATGTGGTGCGAGTGGCAGTAATGAGATCACCCTTAGTGCCCGGATCCCAATAAATATGTCCAGTTGAAACACACGACCAGTCTTTGCAAAAGTAATCTGACAACCCCCCGCAGTCTAGAAGTCGTTGGGCAGGGGACTGAGTGTTGGAAACGGGCTGTCCGGGGCATACATAAAACCTATGTTCATTCACAAATCTATGATTAGGCTCCGTTGGATGAGAAGGTGAGTTGTAAGCGGTGGAGCCTACAAGCATCTCTGCCAAATTGAATTGAAGCGGTGGGTAAAAGTCTTCTATGCGAGAAAAATTGGTTGTAAAGTTTAAACGAATGCCTTGAAAGTCAGTTATAGTCCAAGTAATATTATATCTTCTATGAGGCTTCTGCGGATCGTCATAGGCAGTTCTTTTGAAGCGTCGTTTGTTGACAGGATCAGAGTTTGGGTATATAAAAGCATTACAAGTAGGAGAAAGGGCTATGGATAAGTTAGTTGTGGAACATTTACGATATGAGGAGGGAATACAATTAGTAGAAAAAGGATAATAATTACAATAATGACAATGAAGATTAATTTGGTCATTCATCAAGGACGTTAATTGGGGTGGGGAAACCCATGATACAATATAAGGACATTTGGGTCCCCCTTTGTTTTAGATTGAATAGAGGAAAAGATTTTAAGGTTCCTTTCCATAGGAAGAGTAAAGAAGGAACAAAAGAGCGAGGGGTAGAGTGTTCTTTAAAATAAAACAGAAGTGACAGAGTGAAAACTATGGGTAGCATTTTCATGACGTACCCACATGGAACAAGTATAATAGCCTTCTGTTAAGGAAATGATTTTAACACGAATAGTCTTTTGACAGGAAGCATAGGTTTTGTTGAAGTAAGGTAGAAATTGCAAAGAAGATATAGGCAAGAATATCAGGAAAGATTTTTAAGATACAGATGTAGCAGAGGAATTCCCATGATAGGGTCTTACTGCCCGACCAGGGATCCAGCAAGTGGTTTTGTCTGGCAGTAAGATCGCAGCGTATCCTCATCCCCAAGTGAGAAGCTCAGCGGAACCCTGCCAGGCAGGATCTGGCAATCTGCGATAATATACCAGAGGTCTGTTAGGAGGGGGTGAGGGGGAGGAAAAGTGATGAGAAGCAGCAGAAGTGGGAGGAATGCCAGTCAGATTGAGAAAGTTTAGAGTGTAAAGACAAATGTTAAGAGAATTTTGCAATGCTGGGAGGTTCGGGTTTTTTTCCCGCAATGAATATCTATCAAGAGCACTTTTCAGAGATAAATGAGCCCGTTCTACAATAGCTTGCCCCTGACTGTTGTAAGGGATCCCAAACTTGTGGATTACATCCCATCTGTTACAGAAGTCCTGAAAAGCAGAACTTGTATAGGCAGGTCCATTGTCTGTTTTTATTTCTTTTGGACATCCCAGCGAAGCAAAGGTACGAATTGAATGATTGATGATATGTTTTACAGCTTCTCCCCTTTGAGGAGTAGCCAGAATAAATCCTGAATATGTATCTATTGAAACGTGTAAATATTTCCATGGGGCAAAAGGTGGATACTGAGTTACATCCATTTACCAAATTTCACAAGCTTTTAATCCTCTAGGGTTAACCCCTATGGGAATGGAATGTGCTTGCTTGCTACATGTGGGGCATTGTTGAATGATTGCGGTAGCTTCTGCCTGAGTTAAGGAAAATTGTTTTTGTAATGCTTTTCTATTTTGATGGAAATAGTCATGACTTTGTGATGCTGTCAGATTACAAATTGATTTACCTGATGCAGCTGTTGCAGCTGCATCTGCCACATTGTTTCCCTCCTGTAATATACCAGGAAGAGGTTGATGGCTCCTGATATGTGCTACAAAAAATGGATGTGTGCGATTGTTGATACATTGCTGTAGAGAAAGCAATAACTGTAACAAAGAAACAGATATGCTAGGAGATAAATAGGCTTGATATATATTTTTCAAAATCTGAGAAACATATAAGTAATCTACTATTAAATTAAAAGGAGCCTTTTGAAACTGTTGAAATGCAATAAGAGATGCAGCAAGTTCTGCCTGTTGAGCAGAAGATTGCGGAGGGGTAATTTTAGTTTTCCACTCTCCCTCCTGGTACCATGCACAAGCACCATACATTTTCCCCCCATCGGCATAAAGCGTAGGTGCATCTACTAATGGAGATATTGAGAGGGGGGAATGCCATTCAAAAGGGAGAGTTTTAAGAAAAGTGAACCGTGGGTCAGCTGGTAAATGGCAAGAAATTTGCCCTGGCCACTCTTCTAAAGCATATTACAGTTCTTCTGAATTACACCATAGCATTTCCCAAGTGGTCAATGAACAAGGAGTGAATATAAAAACAGGCTCAAATCCCATAAGTTGTTTACATCTTTGTCGACCTTTAAAGATCAACTGAGAATATGCAGAGGCTTTACTAGTAATTGTGGTCCGTGGGGTGTGAGACAAATGCAGCCATTCTAAAATCAGAACCTGTGTCTGATGAATTTGCATAATGACAGCTGTTGGTCTCTGAACAGTATTTAGTAAAGCAATTGATAAAGGACAATTTTCTATAGCCTGATCCACCCATCTAGTAGCCATTAAATGGGAAATGTCTTTCAATGCCTGCAACTGCTCTTTATTTAGAATGATAACATCGGACGGGGCTTTACCTTGCGTGAGAGCATGAAAGAGAGGAGCTAATGTAGCTGTAGTCAAACCCAAATAAGGACGTGCCCAATTTAAGGTTCCCAGGAACTGCTGTAAAATCACAAGTGTTGGTTTCGGGGGAAGTATTGGGAGGGGAAGGGAAGGAACAGCAGCCGAAGCAAGTAACTTGTGACCTAAATAGAAAAAGGGTGGTTTGGATTGAACTTTTTCTGGGGCTATAGTGAGACCTGCTTTACCTAAAATGGAGTTCAGGCACAGCAGAGTTTTTAATACCGTGCCCTTTGGGCCAGGTGCAGATACCAATATATCATCCATGTAATGATAGACTAAAAAATGAGGATATTTGTCCCTGTATGGTTGCAAGGCTAAATCCACAAAAAAATGACACATAGTTGGACTGTTTAACATGCCTTGCGGTAAGACTTTCCATTGATATCGTTTGGTAGGTCTCTGATTATTTAAGGTTGGTACTATAAAAGCAAATAATTTTCTATCTAACTGGTGTAATGGAATGGAGAAAAAACAGTCTTTTAAATCGATAATGATAAGGTCATACTCTTGAGGAATTATGTTAGGATTTGGAAGACCACATTGCAGGGGTCCCATTGGAAGGAGGACCGAATTCACAGCCCTTAAATCCTGAAGTAGGCGCCAAGCGCCGTTTTTCTTTTTGATAACAAAAACTGGGGTATTATATGGACTCAATGAGGGTTCTAGATGACCTTTATCTAATTGTTCTTGAACAAGAGAATGTAAGGCTTCAAGTTTTATAGAAGGGAGAGGCCACTGATCAATCCACACAGGTTTATTGTTAGTCAAATATAGGCGAAGCATGGTTAATGGAGAGTAAGTTGCGCATTAAACTGTGACATAAGGTCTCTTCCCCAAAAATTAGTATACAGAGGAATTACAGCTGGTTTAATATAAGCAACACATTGAGACTCAGGGGAATGGGCTTTTACCCAGTTTCTGCTAATGCGAGTCTCCTGAAGTCCCCCCCCTCCTCTCACCGCTGGTGCCACATCTGCAGGCCAGGTGTCCGGCCACTCAGCGGTTCGGATTACGGAAATATCCGCTCCAGTATCTAAAAGACCAAGAAAGGATCGACCATTCAATAAGAATGTCACCGTAGGTTTCGGTTGACTAATTGGTCTTTCAATTGCATAGAGTTGCTCTTGTTGTTGGTCTAAGAGCACAATCATTTTTGCCACAACATCCCCCTCATTTATAGTAACTTCTGTATTAGCTAGTATAGACAGACAGACATCAGACAATACAGTGGGGTCATGCAGAAAAGGAGAGGCAAGAATACCTTGTTCAGCTAAATCCCTTACAGGAAAGACTAGCACTGGAATATCGGGGGGCATATGAAAAGGCTGAACAGGATGTACAAAGAGAAAGTCAGCGACACCAGGAAAATAAGTAACAGTTTCATTAGCAACAAGATCGTAAACGAAAGAAGAAAAGTTGCAAGTTTCAGCAGCCTTTGTTGTGGGGCTGGCTGCCTGCCCCGTTTCTAGTTTCCCTGATTCAAAAAAGGTTTTTGAATGATTGCAGGGCTATTCTGCTGTTCATTCTTTTGGACTCTGCACTGACTAGCCCAGTGATAGCCCTTTTGGCATTGAGGGCATGGTGTCATTGGGTGAGCTACCTGGTTTCTTGACATATTTGCTCCCCTGCCCAGGACCCTGCATTGGCTCTTAAAGTGGCCTGGCTTGCCGCAATTAAAACAATTGCCCATTTTGCAAGTATTTTGTTGGGAAATGGGAAGAAGAGAGCCCATATTCTGCTGCATGCCTTCAGTAATGGCTGTAGCCAGCGTAGACATGGAATGGGATGTGGTTCCTATGATTCGGCAGGCTGTAAGATAATCTGCCATGGTAACATTTTTCTTATTAATTAATGGTTGCAAAACTTTCTGACAATCAGCGTTTGCGTTTTCATAAGCAAGTTTCATTTGTAATTCATTACAAGCCTCCCTATTATCAATTTGTCTCTCTAAGGCTTCTGTGAGATGGTTTATAAAGGAGGAAAAAGGCTCAGAAGGTCCTTGAATAACTTTAGAGAAAGAGTTGGGCACGCATCCCGCATTATCAACCTTTCGAGAAGCGGCCAAAGCACACTCCTGTATTATAGGGAAAGCAGCTGGGTCTGTGGCAATCTGCTGGGCAATGGTAACCATGGTGCCAGTACCGTTAAGCATATCTAAAGTGACAGCTGCCAGCAAGCCTCTAGCGGCTGCGGCTGCGGTACGTTTAAGAAATTCTGACTCCCAGACCAAAAATTGTGAAGGCGTGAGGATCATGTTAAATAATGTACACCAATCAGCATTTATCAAGTCAGCACCTGGTTGGGCTATTGATCCTAAAAGACCCTGTACATAGTGAGATTGAATACCATTTTCCTTACAAGCTGCTTTTAAATCCTTAATTATTTTGTACGGCATTGGGGTATACTGAGGAGCTGGAGGATTGCCGACTTGTATGATAGGATAAAGGGAGGCAGCTGCAAGGGTGTCCTCATCTATTTCTCCTTCATAAAAGGCTTGTTGAATGGCTTTTACAACACACACCCCACCTCGGGGGGGGGGGTGGAGGACACGGGGGCTCTACATTTAAGGAAGTGGATTGAATGGAAGGAGGCTCCCATACTGATTTATGATCATCGGGAGCAGAAGGTTGAAGGATAGAAAAGTTATCATAACTTGGCTGGGGAGATTCAAACACACTCCCTGCTTCTATTTTATAATGGACTTTTAAAGCCTCCATAATTTTCCTCCAAGTGACCAAAATGCCAATAGGTGCACGAGGAGGATTATGGAGATATTCACCAATTTTTTGCCAATTGGAAATTTTTAAGGACCCTTCCTCTGAATAATTAGGACAATGTTGCCACACATAAGCCAATAATGTAGCAATAGGTTTCTTTTTTATGGGAGAGCCCTTTAAATTAGCAGAGTATTTAGAAGAAGCGACTAGCTCTCTCAATTCCTTCAGATGCTGCGTCTGCTGTTGAGAAAAGCCTCCACCCATACTTACTAAAGTTGAGACCGTCTTTCAGATCCGATGATGTGCAATTCGCTCAGGCGCCTGGCGATGCACAGCTCCCACTGAGCTGATAAAATATGGGCGCGCCGCTGCGTATCCCCCTTAGGGAATCACGTCGGGGTCACCATAATGCGGTATCTGCTATCCCGCATCAGATGGGCGCCTCATGAGAGGGAGCGAAGGAGGAAGAAATGACAAGAGATGAGGTTTCTCGGGATGAGTGCGCCCAGAATGTCTTGGCACACGCTCTTTTATTTTGCTTATTCACAGGGGGGGGGTGAAATTTTTCAGAGCCCAAGTCAAACAGGGTATTCAAGATTTACAATGGTTCAGGTCAGTTAAGATACCAGGTTAAACAGGATGCGCGTGATTTACAATAGCTCAGGTCAGTTAGGATACCAGGTTAACAGGATGTGTGTGATTTACAACAGTTCAAGTCAGCTAGGATATCATTCTGTATTGACAGATGTTTATCTCCCGGTCTCTTATACATGCCTGGCAAAGATCACTGAAGAGACAGAAGTCTAATGTTTACACGAGAATGATACATTGTTGCAATACATAGTTGCACTGATACATAGTTGCAATCACATGAATGATACATAGTTGCAACAGGGGGGAGA